>JAZHRO010000009.1:9657500-10857500 GCA_037157565.1 Thalassia testudinum | reverse complement strand
TATATGCGTGATTGAATTGCAGTCTTGAATGAGTAGATAGAACTGATAACAACTAGTTGTTAATGAACAAGAGCTACCTGTGAAATATGAGTTACCTGTGCTAGTTAAACAGTTACATGTGACATTTCCTGCTGTATACATTAAATAAAAATACGAGCTGCATGTGTATAACCTGGGAAGGGAAATATAAATGATAGAAATACGAGTTGCATGTGTATAACCTGGGAATGGAAATGTGAATGATGAAACCTGGTATAGAATGACATGAGAAATACGAGCATGAACCCTATGAGGAATTAGGAGTAGAGCTCCTGAAAATAAATGGAATGGATCGGGAAATGTGAGTGGGAAGTGTGCTGGCCCTTGAGTACGTGGTACCAAGGAGAGCGGCTGTCCCCTGTTTAGTGTAGAGCGGAGCTAGCCGCCCTTGGGTTGGGACCCGGGGTTAGGATTGACCACTCTGCACTGACTTCTTGGCCCTCGCGTACACTGTACCGAGGAGAGCTACTAGTGTAGGGGGAGAGCTAGCCACCCCACTGGGTCTGGGGTTCAGCTAGCCACCCTATACCGACTTGCTAGGCCCACTGGGCAAACTAGGATAGTCAAGCGAGGGTGCGCAGACTGTAGAGCAGAGCTAGCCACCCTTAGGTTGGGACTCGGGGTTAGGATTAACCACTCTGCACCGACTTCTTGGCACTCCCGTACACTGTACCAAGGAGAGCTACTAGTGTAGGGGAAGAGTTAGCCACCCCATTGGGCCCGAGGTTCAGTTAGCCACCCTATACCAACTTGCTAGGCCCACTGGGCAAACTAGGATAGTCAGGTGAGGGTGCGCGGACTGTAGAGGGGTGAGACCCCTGTTTGGTTCTTAGGGGCTAGACCCCTGTTACTGAGAGGGCTAAGCCCTATACTGTTCTGTGCTTTACTTTGGGTGCACCCGTTAGCAAAAACGACTGACCGCGTGCCAGTGTGGGGTAGCTACCCGTGCGCTTATCGCACGTGCTGTAGTTACCGTTACGTCTGTCCGTAACATTAGGGTGGTTAACTGGGTGTAGGACCACCATGGGGGACTCTACTGGCCAGGAGAGCACCACGTGCAACTTCTACTCTTTGGAAAAGACTGCAATCAAGATCGTTCCCACGATGAACATTCGAGGTCAAGAAAGAGATTTGGAAAATATATAAACCAAAGAGTGAAAAGGAATAACTCGTAAATTAAAGAATTGGAATAGCTAGTTTACCTGTTAGCTTTACTGCTTTAGTTAGTTGCCACTTTACGCAGCGTTCGCTGACTTTGTGTACTCATAACCCCTTTCAAGTCCAGGTGTTTAGCAGTCCGAGTCTCTGGCTGCAGAGGGTGCTGGGCCCAATAGAGCCCAATAGATGTAGTCCTCTGTTGTTGTACCTTTTTGTTGTAGTGAGTTCAAACTCTTGTACTTTTACATTTCTGTACCTTTACGTTTCTGTACCTTGATACTGTTTTACTGTTGTGGTGGTGATATGTACTATAACAGCGTTACTTTCTTTACTGCTGTACTCTTTTACTGTTAATTGCTTAGCATAGTGAATGTGGTTTACTTTCCTGCTTTTTGGTTATTTCTTGTTGGACGACTAGGTCTTGGGATTAGTCGAGTCGAGCTGGTCTCAGGTCTTGTAGGGATTTGGGAACCGGGTCGTAACAAGATAGTATCAAAGCAAGGTCATCCCAAGAAATGAACCAACTAGCTTGAGAATAACCAATTCACGTGCATATAACTAGATAACCGCCACAACGTACCTTTTGACATCTGTTCGGAGGATCTTTTACTGAATGTCTGTTAGAGTTGATGTCTTTTTGTTTTGTTTTTCGCGTCTCCTCGTAGGAAATGCCTCGACGTAGAGTTCTTGAGGCGAGCCGCAGACGCGGCCATGGACGAGGTCGGAGGGGCGGACGTGCTGGACTCGAGGTTTCAGTGGACCAACCACTTCTTCCGGGCATTCAGGCCCAGGACCTCGCCCAGTTGATACGAGAGATAGTACGAGAGGAGCTCCACCCGCCTCGAGTGCCTCTCCATGGGGACGTGGAGGGGGAGTCCTCTGTGGGACCACGAGACCGACGCAGCACTGGACGTGGGGGAGGGGGTGGTCCTCCACCGCCCCCACCGCACTCTAACACTTCTGAGCACGAGCCCTCCCTGCCTGGAGGTGTGCCCGTTTCCCCACTACAGCGATATTACGAGCTTTTCGAACAGTTTCGGAAGCTGAAGCCCCCCTCCTTCAAGGGGGATGAGGACCCGACTGAGGCATAGGACTGGCTCGAGTAGATCAAGAAGGTGTTTGACACCCTCCGCCCCCTGCGGAGTGCTGCGTGGCCTTTGCCACGTACCAGCTGGAGAGTGCGGCACACAAGTGGTGGAGGGCAATCAGAGGCCAGGAGAGGGCAGAGCCGACATTGGACCAGTTTGTAACCCTCTTCTGCGAGCAGTACTTCCCGCAAACGTGGCAGGATCAGAGGAGGAGGGAGTTCCACACTCTCCGCCAGAGGACGATAACTTTTAGCACGTATCGTATGCGTTTTCTGGAGTTAACCTGTTTCACTGCGACAGTTATGGCTACTGAGGAGGAGTGTCTGTGGAGGTTCACTGAGGGGCTCTGGCCTGCCATTCGAGGGTATGTCAAACCCCTGAAGCTGCTCATGTTCTCGAGAGTGGTGGAGGCAGCTATGACATATGAGGAGACCAACCCTACCGCACGTGACACTGACAGCTGACGGAAGAGGCCCTACTAGCCAGAGTACTCACAGGGCTGGCGAGAGAGGCATGCGGCGCCCGCTGGAGAGTCGTCTCGCTTTGCAGGTCCGTCAGTGGCCTTTGGAGGCCCCCGACAGGAGCCAGCTGCCAGCACTGGACCCCCGCCCAGCCGTCAGCAGGGACCTACCGAGGGCGGGAGTCGAGTTCCACTCTGCTTCCAGTGTGGCCAGCCAAGCTACATCAGGAGGGACTGCCCGTCTAGGGCCAGAGCGCAGTAGATGCTCCCCGCACCGAGCGCTGGAGGCCAAGCAAGTGGCCGTGGTTCCCAGGCACGTGGGGGAGGACAGCAATCATAGGGAGGGTACCGGCCAGCAGCTACCCGTCCGACGCAGAGTGTGGCTGCTTCTTCCACACCGAAAGCTAAGGGACATATCAACGCCCTAACACACAGAGATGCCAGAGCATCAGGGTCAGTGGTGACAGGTATAGTTACAGTTTTCGGCAAATTAGTTTACGTACTTTTTTATTCCGGTGCCACGCACTCGTTTGTTGCTGCGTGTTTTGCTGTTAGTTTGGGACAGGACTATGTGTTGCTAGAGGATCCGTTTGTGATTAGAGGTTCGGGTGATCAGCTGTTTGTAGCTGAGGAGGTCTACATAGACTATGAGGTCAATGTTGGGGGACACAGCCTCCCCGCTGACCTGATTGTGATACCAATGGAGGATTTTGGCGTGATTCTGGGGATGGATTGGTTGTCTGCTTACCACGTTTTGGTGGACTGTTTTGAGAGGAAGATCGTCTTCTCCATATCAGAGATGCCTTCTTTTGAGTTTCACGGACAACCGGTGGACAGAGGCTTCAAGTGCATTTCTGCGCATCAGGCGGCGAGACTTTTGGGCCAGAGGTGTGAGGGCTTTCTGGCTTGTGCAGTGGTAGAGCCCAACCCCATGGCAGACTTTCAGAGCATCCCGGTGGTCAGAGAGTACCTCGACGTATTTCTAGAGGAGCTGGCAGGACTACCCCCTGAGTGTGAGATCAAGTTTGAGATCTCACTGGTACCAGGGACCAGCCCTATTTCTACAGCACCTTACAGGATGACACCACTTGAGCTGTAAGAGCTCAAGTCCCACTTGTAGGACTTATTGGAGAAGGGCTTTGTGAGGCCCAGTGCGTCCCTGTGGAGAGCCCCGGTGTTATTTGTGAAGAAGGATGATACCTTACGTCTTTGTGTGGACTACAGACAGCTGAATAAGGTCATCATCAAGAACAGGTATCCGCTGCTGAGGATTGATGATTTGTTTGACCAGTTGCAAGGTGCCACAGTGTTCTCCAAGATAGATTTAAGATCTAGTTACCACTAGTTGAGAATCAGGGAGACTAACGTCCTCAAGACAGCTTTCCGCACCCAGTATGGACACTACGAGTTTTTGGTCATGTTGTTTGGGCTGACCAACGCCTCCACTACCTTCATGGATTTGATGAACTGGGTGTGCAGACCATATCTGGATCAGTTTGTGGTGGTATTTATTGATGATGTGCTCATTTACTCGTGGGATCAGGCGCAGCACGGACAGCACTTGCAGATGGTTCTGGACACGTTGAGACGGCGTAGGCTGTATGCCAAATACAACAAGTACGAGTTTTGGTTGAGGCAGGTGACCTTCGTAGGTCATGTGATTTCAGGGGATGATTTGACTGTGGATCCAGCCAAGGTAGATGCAGTGCTCAGGTGGGAGAGGCCACATACAATGATAGAGATCTGCAGTTTCTTGGGACTGACAGGTTACTACCGACTTTTTATCAAGGGTTTCTCGCAGATTGCGCATCCTATGACACAGTTGACCTGGAAGGACGTACCCTTTACTTGGACAGACGCTTGTGAAGCATGTTTTCAGGAGTTAAAGGAGAGGCTGACTTCGGCTCCTGTGCTTACCATCCCAGATAGCAGTGGCGGTTTCATTGTTTACACGGATGCTTCGTTGCAGGGGTTAGGGGTGTGCTCATGCAGCGGGGTCACGTTGTCGCTTACGCTTTGCAGCAACTGAAGCCCCACAAGCATAGCTACCCTACCCATGACTTAGAGCTAACAGCTGTCGTCTTCGCGCTGAAGACATTGAGGCACTACCTGTACGGTGAGACATTTGAGATATTCACGAATCATAAGAGCCTCAGGTACTTATTTGATCAGAAAGAGCTTAACATGAGATAGAGACGTTAGTTAGAGCTCCTGAAGGACTATGACTGTAGCATCTCCTACTATCCGGGGAAGGCTAACGTGGTAGCTGACACCTTAAGCCGGAAGGCGCCTGCCCACTTGGCCAGCTTACAGGCACAGAGTGGGAGACTTATAGAGTTGGGCAGTTGGCGACCCTAGAGTTACAGGGGCATTGTGGGGCAGTGACAGTGACACGACAGACGAGACCAGAGCTAATAGACCGCATCATCACAGGACAGATGACAGATCCGTATCTGCAGTCGTTGAGAGACAGAGGTGCTGCGTATGAGGGGACGTTTGTGCGTTCCCAGGGATGAGTTGTTGAGAAAGCTCCTAGCTGAGGCACACGGATCCAGGTTCACCATACATCCCAAGAACACGAAAATGTATCATGATCTGAGATGTGACTTTTGGTGGAGAGGGAAGAAGCGGGATGTAGGTGAGTTCGTACAGCAGTGTTTAGTGTGCCAGCAGGTGAAGGCCGAGCATCAGAGGCCTGCAGGGCCGTTGCAGCTACCTCTCGTGCCAGAGTGGAAGTGGGAGAGCATCACCATGGACTTGGTAGTGGACTTACCCGTTACCGAGCAAAGACACGACGCAATCTGGGTAATTATAGACAGATTGACGAAGATAGCACGTTTTTTACCGATCCGAGTCACTTTGGGACCAGTGCAGTTGGCAAAGATATATATTCGTGACGTGGTACGTCTGCACGGAGTTCCGCACGAGATTGTATCCGACCAGGATACCCGCTTTACTTCCCAATTTTGGGTCGAGTTTCAGCAAGCTTTGGGGATGCGATTGAGGTTCAATACGGCGTACCACCCCCAGACGGACGGACAGTCAGAGCGCACGATACAAACACTTGAGGACCTTTTACGCGCCTATGTACTGGACTGGAGGGGTTCCTGGGAGGAGTACTTACCCCTGCAAGAGTTTGCATATAATAACAACTATCACTCAAGTATCGGCATGGCACCCTACGAGGCTCTTTATAGACGGAGGTGTACTGCGCCATTGAGTTGGGTTGAGGTGGGGACCAAGTGGGAGGTTGGCCCCCGGCTAATCCGGCAGAGTCAGGAGGTGGTAGAGCAGATTCACAGACGGCTTCGCACTGTCAGGAGCAGACAGAAGAGTTATGGCGATCGAAAGCGCAGAGAGGTGTAGTTCGGGGTTGGGGATCACATCTTTCTTCGCATTTCGCCCATGAAGGGATTGCAGCGTTTTGGGGTGAAAGGGAAGCTCGCGTCGAGGTTTGTGGGACCCTTTGAGGTCCTGGAGTAGGTAGGACCCATTTCTTATAGGCTTGCCCTTCCTCCCCAGCTTTCTTGTATGCACGACGTGTTCCACGTGTCCAACCTCTGGAGGTACATCGCCGATCCCAGTTATGTTTTGAGCCACGAGAGTGTCGAGGTGGGTGACGACCCGACCTACCCCAAGCGACCAGTACAGATACTAGACAGAGCTGTCCGGAGTTTGAGACGAAAGCAAGTACTCCTGGTAAAGGTCTTGTGGAGCCAGAGGTACGAGGAGGCTACCTAGGAACCTGAGGCGGCAATGCGAGAGCGGTACCCGGAGCTTCTTTAGGGTACATCTTTTCAGACCAACTTCAGTCCTCTTTAAGTTTGTTATGCATATATATTTCTTTTCCGCACCTTAGTTAACTCAAGTTTCGGGGACGAAACTTCCTTTAAGTTTGTTATGATGTTAAGACCCGTTCTGTCCTAAGCCTTTTAAGATGTATGGACTGTCGGTCAGATGTCTGGTCAGACGTCTGGACACTTCCCAGACATTTTGAAATCAAAATTTTTGGACACGAGCTTCGCGTCTGCACGCGGACTGCACGCAGACAGTACCCTCTTTTTCTCCCCTTCCCTCTCCCCTTCTCCAGCAAACCCTAACACACCATCTTTATAAACCCCTTCCCTTCTCGTTCTCCCAACTCCACCATCCCCTTCTTCTCTTCCTCTCCACCCCAGCGAGAGGACCTAGCACGTGAGAGAGAGCGCGAGAGTGGCAGCGAGGAGTGGTGTGAAGAGAGGAGGAACTTAAGCTCGAGAGCTCGTATGGGAGCTCACCAGAGGGCACACGGCCGGAGCGACGCGTGCAGGAGAAGGAGTGCGTCAGGGAGTCGTCCTTGATGCTGCTGCAGCCGGAGTTGCAGGCGAGGGGGCGAGGCGCGGCTGCACGCGGCGAGGGTGAGCAGGAGGAGGTTCTGGTTCTGGGTTTTTCCCAGAATCAGACGTCTAAAGTGACGTATAGACGACGATGCGGACGTTTGGAGACGACTCCAGATGTCTAAAGGCAGATCTCCGCGAAGGTACGTTCCCTCTGCGGATACGGCCATGCAGGCCGCTCTGCAGCTACGCTTTGCGTGGCTAATTTGAGGAGATTTTGCTGTCGCATGCAAGATTTGCTTCGGGAAGGCGCGGGACACGTCCTCCCACGCGTTTCAGATGTCTCGGCAACTTACCAGACGGCTGGAAGCACTCCCAGATGTCCAGAGAGGTGGTCGAACGTATGGAGCTGGGTCCAGACGATCCAGAAGAGGTCCTAGACGTCTGAGGTCGACGTAGAGCCTAAGGTGCATTTCTGGACACTTTTAAGACGTCTGGACATTGTGCCAGATGTCTGATTTGAGTCAGTGGCCCTGTTTTTGACCCGTTTAGGGTCCATTTGAGGTTCATTTTACGCAAATAAGATATTGGTGTTTTCCTTGTGAGTTCCTCTACTTGTTAGAAGGTTTTCTATAATATTCTGAATGTTCAATTGTGATTGTTCCTTATTATAGGACTTCGTTCCGTTGCGGGTTCGGAGCTTGCTGAGGCACGTGAGCCTGCCGTTCGAGCCCCCAATATTCCTAGGTTGTCTGGTAGAGTGGCTTCCCCTAACTTAATTATAGAACTGAATGCATGTGTGGAATGAATGATTAGCACCTAGGATGTGGCATGAACCCTAGGACGAGAAGTACTTGAAATGTCTGTATGCGTGATTGAATTGCAGTCTTGAATGAGTAAATAGAACTGATAACAACTGACTATTAATGAACAAGAGCTGCCTATGAATCCTGTTGTATACGTTAAATAGAAATACGAGTTGCATGTGTATAACCTGGTAATGGAAATATAAATGATAGAAATACGAGCTGCATGTGTATAACCTGGGAATGGAAATGTAAATGATGAAACCTGGTATAGAATGGCATAAGAAATATGAGCATGAACCCCATGTGGAATTAGGAGTAGAGCTCCTGGAAATAAATGGAATGGATCTGAAAATGTGAGTGGAAAGTGTGCTGGCCTTTGAGTACGTGGTACCAAGGAGAGCGACTGTCCCCTGTTTAGTGTAGAGCAGAGTTAGCCGCCCTTGGGTTGGGACCCGAGGTTAGCATTGGCCACTCTGCACCGACTTCTTGGCCCTCACGTACACTGTACTGGGGAAAGCTACTAGTGTAGGGGAAGAGCTAGCCACCTCATGGGGCTCGGGGTTCAGCTAGCCACCCTACACCGACTTGCTAGGCCCACTCGGCAAACCATGGTAGTCAGGCGAGGGTATGCAGACTGTGGAGGGGCGAGACCCCTATTTAGTTCTTAGGGGCTAGACCCCTGTTACTGAGAAGGCTAGGCCCTATACTGTTCCGTGCTATACTTTGAGCGCACTCGTTAGCGAAAACGACTGACCGCATGCCAGTGCGGGGTAGCTACCCGTGCACTTATTGCGCATGCCGTAGTCACCATTATGTCTGTCCGTGACTTTGGTGTGGTTGACTGGGTGTAGGACCACCACGGGGAACTCTCCCAATCAAGAGAGCACCACGTGCGACTTCTACTCTTCGGAAAAGACTACAATCAAGATCGTCCCCACGAGGAACATTCAAGATCAAGAAAGAGATTTGGAAAATATATAAACCAAAGGGTGAAAAGGAATAACTCATAAATTAAAGAATTAGAATAGCTAGTTTACTTGTTAACTTTACTGCTTTAGTTAGTTGGTTACCACTCTATTCAGCGTTCGCTGACTTTGTATACTCATAACCCCTTTCAGGTCCAGGTGTTGAGTAGCCCGAGTCTCCGTCTGCAGAAGGTGCTGGGCCCAGTAGAGCCCAGTAGCTGTAGTCCTCTGTTGTTGTACCTTTCTATTGTAGTTAGTTCAGACTCTTGTACTTTTACATTTCTATACCTTTACGTTTCTGTACCTTGATACTGTTTTACTGTTGTGGTGGTGATATGTATTGTAGCAGCTTTACTTTATTTACTGCTATACTCTTTTACTGTTAGTTGCTTAGTATAGTGAATGTGGTTTACTTTCCTACTTTTTTTTTATTTCTTGTTAGACGACTAGGTCTTGGGATTAGTCAAGTCGAGCTGGTCTCGGGTCCTGTAGGGATTCAGAAACCGGATCATAACATAGGCCCACTGGGTAAACCGGGGTAGTCAGACGATGGTGCACGGACTATGGAGGGGCGAGACCCCTATTTGATTCTAAGGGGCGAGACCCCTGTTACTGAGAGAGCTAGGCCCTATACTGTTCCGTGCTGTACTTTGGGTGTACCCGCTAACGAAAATAACTGACCGCGTGCTAGTGCGGGGTAATTACCCTTGCGCTTATCGCGTGTGCCGTAGTCACCGCTATGTCTGTCCGTGACCTCGGGGTGATTGACTGGGTGTAGGATCACCACGAGGGACTCTCTCGGCTAGGAAAGCACCACGTGTGCCTTCTACTCTTCGGAAAAGACTACGATCAAGATCGTTTCCACGAGAAACATTCGAGATCAAGAAAGAAATCTGAAAGTAAACTAATGAGTGAAAAGGAATTACTTGTAAAATAAAATAATTGGAAAAGATAATGTACCGGTTAGCTTTTACTACTTTAAATAGTTTAGTTACCACTCTACTCAGCGTTCGCTGATTCCGTTTTACTCATAACTCTTTACACGTCCAGAAGTTGAGCAGCCCGAGTCATCGGCTGCAGAGGGTGATAGACCCAGTCGAACCCAGCAGTAGTTCTTACTATTGTAGTACTTCTTTTCTGTTAGTGAGTTTCAGACTTTGTTTACTGTTCCTGTTTCTATACTCTGTTCTACTTTCCTATTGTGGTGGTGATATGTACTATTTAGCAGATTTTCCTTCATTTACTGCTTGTACGTTTTTACTGTTAGTTACATTACATACTGAATGTGATTTATTTTCCTACTTTTCGGTTGTTTCTTGTTGGACAACTGGGTCTTGCGATTAGTCAAGTCGAGCCAATCTTGGGTCCTGTAAGGATTCGGGAACCGAGTCGTAACACTTTTGGTCTAAGTTTAGTGTCCTTTAATTTGACATATTTGATTTTTGGAAAGTATTTTAGAGGATTTGTTCTTTTCTATTTTTCGAATATTTGATTAGATTATAATTTGGTTTGTTTCTTGTTTTAGAATATTGTAATATGTTCTCTCTTTATAAAAGAGAGCCTTTATAGTCCTTTTATTTTGAGTTAATGCAATAATTCTTCCAACATCAACAACTCCTCTCTTTTCTCTTTCTCCTTCACCACCATCGACTGGCTTTTCTGTCTCACTGTTTTCAACGTGAAAACAGTCCTGACGTCGATTGTTTCTCCATGCCAAGGAGACTTCCACGCCTCCATGATCACAAGGGGTTTTACATATATATCATTGAAAATCAATACCACTGTATTGCAAATATTGCTATATATGTCACTAAAAAGCATGACCCTTTTGAAAAAGTATCCCTTGGGTTCCTGTCATCTAGTTTGAGTTAACAAATGTTTATTTTTGACAAAAACACCCTTTCCCTCCTTCCTCCCCTTCCTCTTCCTTCACCCTCCTCTCGACACTATGACCACCACCACTAAAGCAACAACAATAGCATCAATAGCAATAGAAGAGGAAGCAACAGGAAAGGCAAGCACTAGCAATGGCAAGGCAGATAGTGGAGGGGGGGGAGGCTGTGGTGGCTAGGGAGGAGGTTGTGTAGGGTCAGAGGGTGGGGAGCTAGCAAGTGATGGTGGCAATAGTGGAGTGGGGAGGAGGGAGAGTGGGTAGGCGATGATCGTGGAGGTAGGAGGAGTGTGGTAGGTGAGAGAAGGAGCTGGAGGGCATGGACGTGGGAGCGTAGGTGGAAGGAGGACCTAGAGGAGGTGAAGGTGGGGGGACACAAGTGCGAGGAGTCAAAGGAGGTGAAGGGGGGTGTGTAGGTAGGAGGACAAGCAGTTGAAAGGGAGAGTCGAGCGGGGGGGGGTTGGTGGTGAGTCTGCATAGGTGGGAGAAGGAAACAGAGGAGGTGGAGGTGGGGGGGAGGAGGAGTAGGTGGGAGGGGGTGCGCATAGGCCAAGGAGTCGAAGGTGGAGGGGGTGGGAGGAGGTGAATGAGGGGATCAAGTTAGAGGAGGAAGGAAGGGGAATGAGGAGTAGATCGGAGGAGGGCAAAGGAAGACAAAGAAGGAACAAATTCAAGAGATGCAACTCAAAGACTTGGATGCCATTGTCAAGGATGGAGAGGTCAAGAGGAAAGTGGAACTAAGAAAAGGAAGGAGGAGGAGACTTGCATCCCTAACAAACCCCCACTATTCGAACCATCAACAAAGTTAGATTAAATCACCATCATCTATTTCCCTGCGTGATGAGCACACTTAACTTGAATCAACTTTTTCATAATCTTAATTAGTGAATTAATGAAGAGATAATGAGGTAACATTTACCTTAACGAAGCAAATTTTCCAGCAACATTGCGATCCAATGATATAAAAATAATCTCGATTGTTTCTCATAGCATCCATGTAAAAACCCTTACTATTTATAGTGCCACATGCCTCATTGGATAAGAAGAAACAGAAAAAAAATTGGGGTCCCACAGCATAAACCTAGAGAATGAGCTAAAATCTACCGTCCACGAAATAAAATACTGCCCATATTCTTAATGTTAAAGCTAAGAATGATGGACTGCACCCGAAGAATCTTCCATAAAATAGTCAGAAGCATGCGCTCCTGATAAGCAAATGACTTAAGTCAGCACGGTAAAGCTCGCATAAACTACAAATAAATGCGACACAAGCAACAACTAAAATTTAACATAGATTTCAGCATCTAATAGAAAAGTGCGAGGAGCTACAAGCACATTTCCCTTCTCCCCTTACAAAAGAATCTAAGAAATAGCTAGCAAAATGCCATCGATTGTACAGCTAGGTTATTACCAACGGATTGAACAAAGTCAGTAGGCTCGAACCCAATCTTGCGCCCACCTTAGCATGCTTCAATTCTTCATTTACCCTCAGGGTCCTCAATGGAACAAAATTTATCCTTCTATTCCACCTATTTTAGTATCTGGCCTTCACTTCATTACACTGAGAACTGCTTGCCAACGTAGGTTTTGCCAAAGCTCCAATCTTTAGGGGCAACACTATAAGAGGTGAGGGTGACTCCATCGCTGCTGGTGACCTCAAAGGACAAGAGTTGGTTCTTAAGATCGGCATTAATATGCCAGTTCTGACCCCAGTTGCGACCCATTTGAAGCCACCCAGTCTGGGATCCCTTGATCTTCACTGCCATCACATCCCCTGCTCCGGCCACATTACTGATGAGCACTGATAGGAAAACGCCATACCCGTCGATAGTGAACCTTACCCCACCTTCCCTCCTGCACTTTATCCTGTTCAAACTCACATCCAAACAAAATATGTAAGAATTTTGCTAAATGATCTGCTTCCAATTACCAGCATCAATTCCAGTCATCCTGAGATATGAGATGCCAATAAGCAAATTAACTTGGGATGCATGTAACTAAAACATAGCAGATCATACCTGAATTTACCATTGGTCCAATGGTAACTAAACAAGCCTATTGCCTAATTGTAATCCAAATAAGCTATCCTATTTGGTACAGCAGCTAAATTTCCATATTTTGGTTTGTTAAATTACGTACATGTTATTTACTTGCGAGAGAATTCACTTTTCTACCAAATTGGTAGATTATCTACTTATCAGAGTATCCAGCAGCCAACCATTTGATAAATGGTTCAAGGTTTGAGTTTTATGGTGGTATTAATCTGTAAGAAAGCATTAGATCTCCAAAAAATCAAATACAATACAGTAATTTGCAACACTACCTCAATTATTCCCATCTCCTATCAGTCAGGAACTCTCTTTTGTGGTTTTATGATAATTGGAAAGCTAATGATGAATCTTATCGAAAGATGCATTTCACCTCTTCTTAGCATCCTTTTCTTTCCTAAGGAAAATACGCAGAACCCCCTTGTGGCTTGGGTTGAAATCAATACCCCACAAGAGATGAAATCGACTCCTCTTGGTACATGGCATAAAAGAAACACATCCTCTTACTGATTATATGCCCTTTACTTGATATCGCTATCCATCACATCTCTCCACCACCACCCCTAACCACAATGCAGGTGGTAGTTTGCAAATGCTGAAAGCTTCTAGATCAACAACCCCCCTTACTCCAACCCTTGCATCTGCTGCCAAATACCAATGAAGCTGACAACTCCACCTTGTCCTCTTCTCCCACTCAAACTATCTCTTCCCTCCTAAACTCACCCTCTTCCCTGACTGCATAACCAACCCCTTTCCCTCGTCCATCCCCAGCTCCCTCTCCTTTCCATTACCAGCAATATCATCTCTCACCCTCTTCCAGATGGGAATCACAACAGCCCTGGCAGCTGTCAGGGGGCCTTACGAGGACAACAAAGACATTTTCCAGAGCACGTGATCTTACCTCTTCGTGCTGTTGGTGGGTGGTGGGTCATATCATGTTGTTATTTCCATCTGTTTGTTTGTTTGTTAGGCCTCAGGAGATTTTCAGGCAGATGTTTAAGAGGAGAAGCAACATCTTAGAACATGCATCTAGTTGTTAAGTGGTCGATTGGGGACAGTGAGATTCAAGGGGTGTTTTTGGTGGTGATGTTTAATATCTTGTTGCTTGTGATTGCAACATGATGTGTGACACTAGCAGAACCAATGACCGAATGGGACACCCACACTCTTTCACATCCCTGATCATCTCTACCATCCTAGAGATGGCATGTCAGATACGACATGTGAACCTGATGATCTGCAACTTGTGGCTACTAGAAACACATACTTTGTAGAGAAAACACTTTATGACTCAAGGGGATGGCAGCATGGGTGCAGATCAGTGGGGTGCTGGTCTAAAACCTTCCGGCACCGACAACTTGCTAATGGCATGACTGATGGGTGATGGCACCATGGTGGAGATGGAGAGAGGTGAAGGATGATATTGGTGGGTAGAGGGTATTTAGATCTTAAAAACGACGAGGAGGGTCTTTGCATTGTATGCGATAAGGTGACGCACAGTTGACCTTTCCTCTACCTACCCCAAAAATCACGAGTGACCATGTAATATTCTCTCCTTTTCGATCTCTCCTCAAAAATCACTCGTGAGAAATGTGGGACAATGCTATCAGTTTACCATTATTTCTATAAATGAACACACAACAGCTCACCATGACCGGCAAATTGAAGACAAGAGAAGAGGAGAAGATATATATATTGCTTCATTACCTAGCCAGTAAGATGAAGACGTTTGCAAAAGGAAGACCAACGAACTGCTTCAATGCCTCCTTACTATAAGCTGAGCATCACTTTGGGATGCAATAACCAGGTACCGAACTTCACATCTTCACACAGCATCCCAACAACATTTGGATCAACTAACAAAGTGGAATAAAAATTTACCTCTAACTCAAACTTTACAACAGAAAAGAAGACAGGGAGACAGAAGGGTAATTAAAGACAACCATGCATCTGTTTCTCGCTTTTAATCATCCTCAGATCTCAGATACAAGATTTTGTAGCATCCAAAACCATCATCTCAACGGGGTTTCCATAGGTAAAACCAACCGAAATTTCCTTCCGAAACTACCCACGCAGACGATTTCCTTGTCCAGAAACAGTTTAATAAAACCGCCCCTATTCGAAAACAGATATACTTACCAGCAACACAGAATCCAGCCAAACCCAAATTCGCGAAACACACACGAGTGCGTAGCTGCTTTCTTTGCATCAAGAACGTGATGACGTAAATAAATCTGTTAGTTAGTTAGTTAGTTAGTAAGTGAGTGAGTGAGTGAGTGAGTTACCTGCGGTACTGGATGGGCATGTTGCCGGCCTTCCAGATGGCGATCTTCTCGAAGGCGGCGATGGGCATCACCATGTGGTGGTTCGGTGGGTTGCAGTGCCCTCCGGTATCGGCAGGGAGGGCGTAGTTTGGTGGGCAGAAGTTGGCGGCCGTGAGGACGGCAGAGGTGCCAGGGAGGCAGTAGCGGAGATCGTCCACGCACCTGACCTCGAAGCAAGCGCCGCACGCCCTCCCCCTCTCGAACAGGGCCTCGCTCAGCCCCACCGTCGCCATCCCGTACCCGCTGCGCGACAGGTCCCCGTACCCGCAGGCACCACCCACGTTGTCGCGTGGGTCGGTGGCCGCGTAGTAGGTGGCTCGGGCGTGGTGCCATTCCGAGAAGAAGGACTCGTCGTCGTCGGCGGAGGCGAACACGGGGAGTAGCAGAGCTAGCAACAAGAGCAGAGAAGGGGAGGATGAATGGGAGGGCATTTTGGGGATTTGGGGTGGGGAAGTGGGTAGGGAAAAAGGTACCTTCGTAGGTAGGTTTAGGTTGATTCCGCGATGTTGCTCTCCTCTCCACTTTTCTCTCTGGCTGTGACCAGCGAGTGGGTAGGGACTACTAACTGGTGAGAGGAGCTGTTGGGGGGGTGTTGTCGTTGGGGCATCATACTTCTTGGATCCTCTTCACTGCCTCGAAAGCAAGCGTTTCTTTTAAAAACAAACTGTAGCAGATCGCCTGGTCGGATCACTTGGATTGATAACCAACCTTACTTCGGTTAATCCCATCGGTTTACTGGTTCTTTTTTTTTTAATCTTTTTTTTATCATTTTTTATTCCAGAGAGGTAAATTAGTGCATTCTATTACGTAAAAGGCTTACCAAACAAAAAAAGTGCCGGAATCCTGCGAGGTAAAAGAATGTCTTAGATCTCTACGGGACGCAAAATTAAATATCCCATGTTCAAGATTTTTAAAGATGTGATCTAGGTAAGGCTTGGTTCCCTCCACCGATGCTTGATTTTGGAAATTTCAGATCCATCAGATGATTGCCGCAAATGTCGGTTGGGTTAGCACATCAACAGAAAATTTCTGTTAAAAGACTTTGATGTCCTCTATAACATCCTTCCGAGAGTAGGGACCAAGAGATTGGAAGCCCAACTTAAGTCCACATCTCTTCCATACATAGGCTGAAAACTGTTACCTAAAAAACAAGGGATGATGTGATTCTTCTTCCTCCTTACAAAGGTAGGGAGGTAGTACTTTCAAAATTATTCTACTAAAAGAGGTGGTCAACTCTGAGGAGTCTATCCTAAAGCGCTCGATAGGCACAATAGGATAACTTTTTGACATAACCGATGAATCAAATGATACCCTACTAGTGGACCCACTTTGAGTAGGGTCTCAAGAGCTCCCAAACTGTAGGGAGCTTCAACATTGCTACCTTCCCGACTCTCCAAAGCCAGCCACTAGTGGACTCAAGGGAGATGCCTCTTTGTGCCTCCGATCAAGAAATGAGGATGGCTCTTCAAACTCTAGAATCGCCAGCAACAAGGGTGGTATCCTAAAGATCACCTCCATCCAAATAGCGGTTAGTCATCAAACAAGACCGAATTGAGTCACAACAATTGAGAAGGCACCATATCCACTTAACCACGAAGAACTAGCGCAACATTTTAAGGTCTTGTATGCCCAAACCTCCCTCCTCCTTGGGAAGGCAAAGCATGCTCCATGCAAAGGTCGACAGGTTGAAGTCTCACAGGAAATTAGAGCAGAGATCTTGGATTTTGTCAAGGATCAATGTTGGGATCCAACATCCCCCAAGCTAGAAATGTAGCATCCCCTAGATCACGAATTTCGTAAGTTGCAACCCCCTGCAAAGGACAAATGTTCATCTTCCATATGCAAATAATGTCCTTGGGACGATCGACTATGAGGTTGAAATCAACACAGTCAATGACTTTTGTGGAGAGAGGGAGATCCAAATACTTCAAAGGTAGATGTTCCAACTGAAACCCCAACCACATGCAAAATGCAAATGAGTTTTTCGAAGAGCAGGAGAGGGAAATATAGCTCTTTTCAGCATTTCTGTTAACCCTCGAATGATCACCATACACCAAGATGCATCTACACAATGCAAGAGAACCCCTCAATGAGGGTTTAATAACGATGAGCAAGTTGTCCACATATATCAAGTAGGTGGTTCGGGGCTGAAGAATCCATTAGCCACAAACGTTTGATTGCCCCTCTATCTACAACTTGAGAAATTAGGACCGAGCATATAACGTTGAGAAGGAATCTATTGTCAAGGGAGTTGAATGTCTTTTAGAGATCCACCTTGATACATGCCTTCACTATGCCACGCTTACAAGCAAAGCCAACAAGGAGTTCTTGTGCCAGGAAGGTGTAGTCTGAAATAGCCTTCCCTGGGATGAAAGCGAATTGATGTGCATCCACTAGTGAGGGAAGCATGCCCTTAAGGTGTTCAAGGAGTACCTTAGTGAAAAGCTTATACAAGACATTGCAACACAAGATAGGCTGATAGTCCAAGCTTGATAAGGGAATCCACCTTCGAGAAAAGAGTGACAAACGTATGGTTAACCATACGCACCATATTACCATCCTTAAGGACGGTTGGGTGGTCTTAGCCATTCCTCCCTGATTGAAGCCTCCATCACAATTTGAAAGTTGTCGACGAAGAAAGCAGGCAGTAGCTAAAGAGATTGATTGAAACAATCATGAATACACATGAAAGCTGACGTAGGAAACAAGCAAGAGGAGCAACGACCAACCAGACCATTGGAACCATCATGGTCGTCAACTCCACATTAGCACCAACAAGCACGGTGAACAGTGGTAAATCCAGCCAACAAACCTACCCACGCCACACATCCAATGAGCAGATGAGAGGAGATGCTTCGGGAGAGAGGAGAGATGGACGGGGAAAGATGGAGGTGAGGGGGACAAGGATCTATCTAACATGAACGGTTGATCAAACCCAGAGGTCAGCACTCAAAAGATTGAGGTTAGGAGGGGAAAGGGGGAAGCGGGAACAAAGGGTATAAGGAAACTTCCCCAGGCTTTGGTTACCTGGTTAATGTGTTTGCATCCCATTAGACTAGTTTCCTTCACCTTCCTTTTGTTTATGACTTAGAGTCCCATTATGGTAAAGTGGGGAGATTTGTGCCATCCTGCACGGACCAAATTGCCGAGTAATGTAAAAATGGAAACTCGAGCCTACATCTTTCTTACCAAAATTAGAAGTTTTCACCGTTAGACTATTTCTTGGTAGGCTTTTCCTTGACTTTCAAAGAAGTTTAATGTTGGGCAAAACAAGTCACGTTCTTTCTGGGAGAACGATTTCCAAGCTGTAACTTTTAGATGCTTTTCACTGTAGAATTTCCAATGATGCTTTATGGGATTACGTATTCTTGGATTTGGTTGTTTTGCTTGAGTTTTCGTTAGATATTTTCAATGCACTAAGCATTTAGTAAGTGTATACTGCATACAGCTTGTGCATGTAAAATAATTACATGGATTCACTTTTAGTTGGGTCAGGAAAATACAATCTAACCACTTCAAAATAGTTGGTTCTGACTTTGCTAAATTCCATGAAGATGCCACTTGTTGGATCAGATCAAACTTTAAACTGGGATTACTCCAATTTGGTGTCTTATCTGGGTCCTTTACCTTTGTGGAGAGAGTAACCTACCCTTGTTCCATCAGGTTTTAGATTTTATTTGAAAGTCTAGCTCTATAAATGAGTGATACAAAATATATAAGTTGAAGTTACTCATCTTAATATGGAACAACGATTTATATAAACATTAGATATTATATCCTCAAATTGATTTTTAAATTGTAAATAAGTTGATGCTATTGTGTCGATTCAAATCAATAGTGTATCACTTTCTTTTGTTTCCTAAAAGGATGGTGCATTGAAGAGTGCTAATCTACCTAGATTTAAGTTTGATATGAAAATCTAGATTTATATTTGATTTAGAAAAATTAAAATATTTATTGAATCTTATCAAATATTTTATAATATATAAGTATACAAAATTTATCAATTATTTCTTCACTTTTTAATTTATTTTTAAAAGTTTCGTTTACATTTTAATAAACTTTTTTCTCACCACGTAAGTCATGAACTATAACAATTAACGAGAATCAAAAATAAAAATATGGCACATAATATTAAAATAATTAAGAAAAAGGTATCAACAAATTCCTGCAAAACATATCATATAACTAAAATAAGTAACGTAAGTTATCTTAAGGCAATCTCTTATGTGTACACATATGCAAACGAGATTTTATTCATTAAACTATCAAATTTAAATATTAGGTTTATTTTGTTTAAATCAAATAATTATAAAATTAATTTTGAATCATATCCGAATAGTTCGGTTTAGTTAGTAACCTATGCATTACACTCAATTACTTTAGCGTCAATAAAGAGGTTCCAAAATCATACTGCATAGGTTGTCCTAATTATGGTTCTTAATTATCGGTCACTGGACATTTTTTGGGGGAGGCAGATGGTGGCCTCTGGATGGTCGAACTGGTTTGCATAGAATTAATGCGTCCATGCAACTTATTTATATCATTTATTTGTCTATTTATTATAGCGTCCCCAAAAAATTTTAACGCTGTAACTGGCAAAGTGAACGAGCTGTGATTTTTATCCCCGTGTGAGTAATCACACTCTATCATTGATGGAAAATTATCAATACTATAACTACCTATCCAAAGAGGTCATTTAAGAGTGAAGCAGCTTACTGTATAATTTTTTTTAGTTATTATTTACGAATGAGATAGTTATGCTATGACTTTCAAGAAAATATGGCTTGCGTAAAATTATTGTTTAGATTTGAAGTCAAATAATTAATGAAGTTCCTTGACCAATTACTAGGAATAACTTCTAGAGGCTTTTGATATCTTTTGCTCGATTCATGAGCTAAATTTGTAGACAAAACTACCTAAACGTCGTATACAATTTACACTTTCTTATAAACAGTGACGTAACAGTATCTGAGAATTGATGACGATGCACCTAATAAAAACAATTTAAAGCTCAAAATATATGACAGATCAGTCCGACAACCTTTTTACTGTGCACGGAAGAAAAATTTTTTCCGGTAAACATTTGCCGGGGAGGTATCCTGGGATCCTTGTGAATTGATAAGGAAAATACGCCTTTGGAATAAATAGAAGAATAAAAAATTGTATGCAATAAATAAGTTAAATATTTTTATCGATTAAAGTTATTTTATAAAAAAGATAAAATAATTTTATTTTAAATTAAAAAATTTAAATTAAGTTTAATTTAATCTGATGAGAGTGAAAATTAAATTAAATATTTAATTCGAAATAAATTCACTTACTCCAACGATCGAACACCAGTTAAAGTGCTTTAAAATGATACGGAGGAAATTTAACCACAGGTAACTCGTCTTGTTTACCAAGTCCCGTGGGCCCGTCAAGCAGCAATGGTGTTGTTTGTTTCCTTGAATCTTCCCAACAAGAAACAAAGAGAAAGGATGACTGGTTAACTTTCTTTTTTCCTTTTGGGCCCCAGCGCGCACCGGTGGAGATCATCCTTTACTCATGAACGAGATGTCTACATTGTCACTGATGAGACTAAGAACTAGGATCATTGCTTTTCGAGCAAATATTAAATGGGGAAAATGATCATGGACGACGCCGGAAACGGCAAAAGGCACGGTACTGGAATTTGAACTTACGGTATGACTATCTCATGATTTTTTTCGTAAAAATTCAAACTTCGCGTATACTACTACGACTGTGAAGTTTGAACCCCCTTCACAATAAGGGGAGGCTTGTGCTCTTATTTGATGTTTAGTAAAAGAAATATATTTATAAAATAGATAGAAAAATAAGTGAATTTTAATTAAGAAATGTTTCAGCTAGTTAAATTTATTTTGTATGAGAGGTGGAATAAATTTATATTTGATTAATTTCTCTTAATTTGATGCGAATGGAACATGATTTAAATAATAAATAAATATGAGTTAACTCAGTTAATCTATCAGTCAAATAGTACCTTAAAATTAAAAAGATGTAGATTTAAAAATATAAAAAATGATGTAAAGGTTGTCACTGAGAATTGTTAATATGATTTTCACTTGATTTATCTTATTTTTATATAAAAGAGGTATTCATACATAGTGGGATACATCACTGTTGAAATTAATAATAAATCCTTTTATTACAAGTACAAATCATTCAAATCATCATCGATATTACTTTACACCAGTGCAAAGCCACCATATCACATTCGAAATAATTTTACACCGGTGCAATCATACTTTACACCAGTGTAAAGTAAAATTACACCATGTAAAATTAAATTCCAAATGTTTCTTCACTTACGAGAAGTAAATGTTTACTTAAAAAGTGATTTTTTACCTTAAGATTTAGGGTTTAGTAACACTAAAGACTAAACCCTAAACTCTAAAATGAGAAATCACATTTCAAGTAAAAAATCACTTCTCATAGGTGAAACTAATTTCCATAAATCTAAACCCTAAATTCTAAATCCAAAATCCATAGGTCAAAATCATTTTGCGTTGGTGCAAAATCACTTTGCATCGGTGCAAAATTACTTTACACCAATACAAAACCACCAGATCACTTTCAGAATAATTTTACTCTAGTGTAAAATGAGATTGTATCAGTATAAAATCATTTAAAATAATTTATTACCGATGCAAAATGATTTATCACCGGTATAAAGTTATTTGACGCCTTTGCGTTTTAGCTCAAAGTAGTGTTGTGGATTTTTATTGTGGTAGAGCCCACCACGTAACAAATCTTACGTTTTTTTATTTATTTACATTAAATATCAAGTGAGAATTACGTTCACATTACCTTACATCACAAAATACATCACCTCGTGTATTTCCCTACGTTCTGGCATAAAAGAAAGTGAAAAAAAGAAAATCATTACCTATTAAACAAGAAATTTCAATTATTTTATGGTGTTTCCATCACTTTCCTCGAATTCCATCATTTTGCTTTAGACCAATTCACCAATGCAAGATAGAGAGGAAGGGCTTAAGAAACTAAAATGTGATATCACAGGGCTTATGACTACCGTGCCTCATTAGCTACCAGAAGGAAAATGAACATAATCTCTTGAAATTGTAAAGGGTTGGGACTCCCCCTGCAATTCGACACCACAAAAGTCTCATTAGAGCCACTTCTCCCTCTCTTTTCTTTAGTTCAAAGACTCATCTACAAGAGGGCAATATGGCTGCTGTTGTAAATAAAATAAACTACAGTAAATATAGTGTGGAAGCTTCTGATAAATCTGGTGGAATATGCTTGTTGTATAGGGATGATTGTGATATCTCTCCTATCTTGTCTGAGCTTCATTGCTTGCCTGTGAAAGTAAGAATGGGAGCTGATGAATGGTACTTGTTTTGTCTATGGTACTCCTAAAAAGGGAAGAAGAAGATTTTGGGGTAGAATGACTTCGTTACTTACGAACTATGTTGATAAGCTTGTGTGCATAGGAGATTTTAATGCTATTTTGGATGCTAAAGATAAGATGGGCAGGTTGAAACTACCGACGAGGGAATATAGGTACTTGAGAAAATTTGTAGACGGGTTGGGTCTCATGGATTTGGGGTTTGCTGGCAATGCTTACACTTGGTCAAATAGGAGAAAGTCGTCAGCTTTGATTAAGGAGAGGGTTGATCGGGTGTTTGTATCTGGATGGTGGAGGCAGCAATTTCCTATGGCAGGCGTTCTTCACCTCCCACCGATGGGTAGTGACCACTCGCCTATACTGTTGAGAACGGTGAGGAAAGCACCGGCCAAAAGTTCCATTTGGAGATTTGAAGCATCTTGGTATCTTAATAACAATTTTGGGAAGGTAGTCGAGGATGCATGGAAGCAGCAGGGAACATCAGGAAATTCTATTTGTGTTAAGACCAAGATATTGTCAGCTGATCTACATAAATGGAGTAGAAAAGATGAATATAATTGGAAGGTTAAAAAGAATAATTTGGAAGAAGTGATGGCTCAAAATCAGTGAGGTGATGCATCTGAACAAAATTTCAGCAAGGAAGAAAATATAAGGCAGCAGTATGATGAAGTCCTTAGATAGGAGGAAATGTTTTGGTTTCAAAGGTCAAGGCACCAATGGATTAATAGTGGAGATCGCGACACAAGATACTATCAATTGCATGCGATGAATCGCAAAAAAAAAAATGTCATTCACAGTATTAAATTGCCCTCAAGAGAGGAAACGACAAAGCAGAAAAAAATTCAGAAGTGCTCCTATGACTATTATTCAACCCTTTTTACTTCCAAAGCATGGGACGCTCAAATCCCTGTGGTATTCACGAATGTGGATAAGTTAACTGAACAGGAATTTGATTGGTGTGCATCTAATCCTACAGAAGAGGAGATTAAAGGTGTGCTTTTTCATATGAAAGCCACCAAAAGTCCTGGTCCTAACGGACTGCCTGTGATGTTCTTCCAGAAGTCTTGGGAAGTGGTGGGGAATGATGTTATACATATTGTCAGACAGTACTTTCAATCAACAACTATGCCATCCGAAATGAGTAGAACTTATATAGCACTTGCTCCGAAGCTAGATAATCCCATCCAGCCTAAAGACTTTAAACCAATCAGCCTAACCAATACCCTATACAAGGTGGTAGCAAAACTTGTAGCTCGAAGAATTAAATCTATTCTTTTGAGAAATGTTTCTTCTAACCAATCAGGATTTCTGTCGGGCAGGTAAATAGCAGAAAACATAGTTTTGGCACACGAAGTGCTCCATTCTATGAAGATGTTCAAGAGGAAGAAAGGGCATATGGCATTGAAGCTGGACATGAAGAAGGCCTTTGGTAAACTAGAGTGGAATTTTGTGAATTCTTGTTTGTTGCCACTTTACTTCCCTCCTAATATAATTGCTTTAATTGTGTCGTGTCTTTCTTCTGCGTCTTTTGAGGTGATTGTAAATGGTAGCACAACTAACACTATTTATCCTCCTTGCGATGTAAGACAAGGCTACCCACTTTTCCCCTATTTATTTATACTTTGTTCTGAATATCTTACACACTCATTGCTTTTCTCACTCTCTATCAATCAGATTTTAGGATATAAATTAGCGAGAGGAATGCCCCCTCTCACACACCTCATGTTTGCAGATGATATTTTACTTTTTGCACAAGCTTTTATTGGGGAGGTACTATACTTGAAATCAATATTTGAAGATTTTCACAGGTTGTTGGGGCAGAAAGTAAATTATGCCAAGTCAAGGATTTTCTTTGGCAAGGGAGTTTCTACTCAATTGCAGCAGGTTATCTGAGAAACTATGGGAGTTGCATAAATGAAAAATGATGAGATTTATTTAGGCTCTCCCTCGTTGGACACGCAATGACAAAAGCAGTTGGTTGATCTTGTTATATCCAAGTGTCATAAGAAGTTATCAGGGTGGAAAGGAAGAGCACTATCCCATGCAGGAAGGAGTGTTCTCATTCAATCATCCTTATGAGCTATTCGCACTTATCTTATGTATACAAACCTATTTTCAAGAAAATTATGCTCCCAAATTGAAAAGATTGCCCGAGATTTTTGGTGGAGGCACTTGGATGATAAAAGACATATGTATGTTAAATCTTGACTTTCTATTTGTAACGACCCGGTTCCCGAGTCCCTACGAGACACGAGAACCGGACCGACTCGACTAATCCCAAGACCCAGTCGTCCAACGAGGAAGTAACCAAAAGACAGTAAAATAAACCACATTCCGCATGAATATAACTAACAGTAAGAAAGTACAGCAGTAAGGAAAGAAACTACTACAGTAGGCACCACCACAACAGTAAAACAACATTTATCATATAACAAAAACTGCAGGTAAAGAAGGTACAGCGGAAACAAAACTACTCACTAGAACAGAAACAAAAGAAGGTACAAAGCTGTGGCAACTCTACTGGACCCTACTCGGCCCAGCGTCCTCTGCAGCCGCCGACCCTGGCTGCTCAACACCTGGTCCTGAAAAAGGTAACGAGTGTAACACGTCAGCAAAACGCTGAGTAGAGTGGCAAACTAACTAAAGGCAACAGTAGAGTGTACAGTAGCTGTTATGTTCTATTACTTTCTTTTATTTACATCTTTCAATTTTTCTCACTATTTCATTTACTTCTCAGATCCTTTACTTGATCTCGGATGTCCTCGTGGGACGATCTTGATTGCAGTCTTTTCCAAAAGTAGAAGTAGCACGTGGTGCTCTCCTGGCCGGGAGAGTCCCCCGTGGTGATCCTACCCTCAGTCAACCACCCCAAGGTCACTGACAGACGTAACGGTGACTACGGCACGCGCGATAAACGCACAGGTAGCTAGCCCGTACTGGCACGCGGTCAGTCGTTTCCGTTAACGGGTGCGCCCAAAGCACAGCACGGAACCAGGGCAGAGCCCTCTCAGTAACAGGGGTCCAACCCCTCCACAGTAACCAAACCAGGGCCTTGCCCCTCCACAGTCCGCGCACCCTCGCCTGACTACCCTGGTTTGCCCTAGTGGGCCTAACAAGTCGGTGAAGGAGGCTAGCAGAACCCCGGGGCCCGTGGGGTAGCTAGTACTCTCCTAACACTACTAGCTCTCCTCGGTACTACGTACACGAGGGCCAACAAGTCGGTACAGAGCGGCCAAGCCTAACCCCGGGTCCCTGGGGCGGCTGGCCCCACTCTGCACTAAAACAGGTACAGGTACTTCCCTCGGTACTGCGTACCCAAGAGACAGTACAAACTACATCTCAGTTCCATTCCTTTTCTTTCCAGGAGTTCCACTCCTAATTCCCCGTAGGGTTCCAGCCCTTTATCTCAGAACATCATATGTTTCACTTTCCAGATTCACGTTCTCAATTTCCATGATCTCAAACATGTTTCTTTGTTCACAACAGGCAACTGTTAATTAATTTCACAGGCAGCTTATATATATTCCTTTCCATTTTTTTTTTCCAAGACTGCAGTAATATACATTCCACTAGTTTTTCCATCCTAGGATTCATGCCATATCCTAGGATCTATCATACAATCTAGTTTTCCGGCCCTAGGATTCATGCAACACCTAGGAGCTATCATTCCATATATTTCTCATTCCTAGGATTCATGCAATGCCCTAGGTTCTAGTTATGGTTCCATACTTTAACAGATTTTATTAATACTTAAAACCACTCTACCAGGTACAACGGGAGTAATGGGGGCGTGGTCGGGAATCCCGCGCGCCTCCGCGACTCTCAAGACGGCAACCGAACGAGGTCCTATCACAAGGATCAAACACAAGGAGTGTCTCAAAACAGTGTATAGCTACTGTAGGCGGGTAGAGGAATAAATTCTGAAACGAACGCAACTCGAATCGCGGAAAACGGAGCCCAAACGGGCCCTAACGGGTCGAGAAAGACAATACTGTGCAAAATCAGACGTCTGGAACTCATTCCAGACGTCTTAAACGGTGGATCAGAGAATTACCTGTTCGGCTTGGTTCCCCGGACGTCCAGAAGTCTGTGGGGACGTCTCTCCTAGATCCCAGACGTCCGATGGTCTCTCCGGACGTCTGGAGGTCACTCCCGCCGTCTGGTACAACTTCCAGACGTCTGATTCGCAAAGGATGACGAATCCGAGCACCTGCGCACAGCCAACCCTCCTCCCTCAGTACGGTCAGTCGACAAAAAGAAGGAGAAAGCGGAACTCACCTTTCAGACGTCTGTATGATCTCACAGACGTCGACCTTGTCGTCTGGATATCAGTCCAGACGTCTGATTCTGGAGATTTTTCCAGAATCAGAACCTCGCTCGGCCTCCGCTCGCGACGCCGCCCGCGTCGCACCTCGCGCGTCCGCTGCTCCGCCCGCAGCAGGTCCCTCTCCGCGACGCTCTGCGCCCCCTGCGCCCTCCGCCGGCCGGCCAAGCCGCTCCCGGCGAGCTCGCCCTCACGGCAGAGCCCCGCCCTCGCACGCCGTAGCTCCTCCGCGCCTACTGCGGCCGCCGCTGCCGCTGCGCCCTCGCGTCCGCTCGCTCTCGCGCACAGGCAGGAGAGAAGAAGGAAGATGGTGGAGACGGGAGGGGAGGCGCGCCTCCTCCCCCTTTTAACGCCGCGCGGAGAGGAGGGAGAGACGGCCGCAGTCGCCTGCAGCCGCAGAGAAGATGCGGATCGCAGGTCTGCGCGCACAGGCGCGCAGACGAATATCCCGTGCGAGCATAACTGTTCGCCAGACGTCTGTAAACTATCCCGGACGTCTGGTCAGACGTCCGGATGTGATCCCAGACGTCTTTACAGACGTCTGGGCCACCTCCCAGACGTGTTAAAATACGTCTGGGCACGCGCTCGTTACAATATAACAAACTCAAAGGAAGTTTCGTCCCCGAAACTTGCGCCAACTAGGGTGCGGAAAAAGGATGTCCAAATAACCATAACAAACTCAAAGAGGACCGAAGCCGGTCCGAAAAGACGTACCCGCGAAAAGCTCTGGGTACCGCTCCCGCATTGCCGCCTCAGGCTCCCAGGTAGCCTCCTCGTACCGCTGGCTCCTCCACAAAACCTTTACCAGGGGTACTTGCTTTCGTCTCAACCTGCGGACGGCTCGGTCTAGGATCTGCACTGGCCGCTCGGGGTAGGTCAGGTCGTCGCTCACCTCGACGCTCTCGTGACTCAGTACGTGGCTGGGATCGGCTACGTACTTCCTGAGGTTGGACACGTGGAACACGTCGTGCACACCAGAAAACTGCGGGGGAAGGGCAAGTCTGTAAGCAACGGGTCCAACCCGCTCCAGGACCTCGAAGGGCCCCACGAACCTCGGCGCGAGCTTCCCTCTCACCCCAAACCGCTGTAAGCCCTTCATGGGCGAAACACGAAGAAAGACGTGGTCCCCAACCTCGAACTGCACCTCTCTGCGTCTGCGATCTGCGTAGCTCTTCTGTCTGCTCCTGACAGTGCGGAGTCGTCTGTGGATCTGTTCAACTACCTCCTGACTCTGCTGGATCAACCTGGGGCCAACCTCCCACTTGGTCCCCACCTCAACCCAACTCAAGGGTGCCGTGCATTTTCGTCCGTACAGAGCCTCGTAGGGAGCCATGCCGATGCTCGAGTGATAACTGTTGTTGTATGCAAACTCTGCCAGGGGCAGGTGCTCCTCCCAAGAGCCCCTCCAGTCTAGTACACAGGCACGCAAAAGATCCTCAAGTGTCTGTATCGTGCGTTCCGACTGTCCGTCCGTCTGGGGGTGGTAAGCCGTGCTAAACCTCAACCTCGTCCCCAAAGCCTGCTGAAACTCAGCCCAAAACTGGGACGTAAAGCGGGTATCCCGGTCGGATACGATCTCCCGCGGAACTCCGTGTAGTCGCACCACATCACGGATATACCTCTCTGCCAACTGTGCTGGTCCCAAAGTGACTCGGATCGGCAAGAATCGTGCCGTCTTCGTCAACCTATCCACTATTACCCAGACCGCGTCGTGTCCTCGCTGGGTAACAGGTAAGCCCACCACCAAGTCCATGGTGATGCTCTCCCACTTCCACTCTGGCACTGGAAGCGGCTGAAGCGGCCCTGCAGGCCTCTGATGCTCGGCTTTCACCTGCTGGCACACTAAGCACTGCTGCACGAACTCACCCACATCCCGCTTCATCCCTCTCCACCAGAACTCGCGTCTCAAGTCATGGTACATTTTCGTGTTTCCGGGATGTATGGTGAATCTGGAACCGTGTGCCTCCGTCAGGAGCTCTCTCAACAGCTCCTCGTCTCTGGGGACGCACAGCCGTCCCCTCAAGCGTAACACCTGGTCTGTGAAAGAGAAGTCCCCTGGGTCCCCTGACAGTACTCTGTCGCGCAAAGACTGCAAGTACGGATCGGCCATCTGTCCCGTGATGATGCGGTCTATCAACTCTGGTCTGGTCTGCCGTGTCACCGTCACTGCCCCACAGTACCCTCGTAACTCTAGAGGTCGCCAACTGCCCACCTCCTCCAAAAGGCTCCAACTCTGTAACTGTAGACTGGCCAAGCGTGCGGGCGCCTTACGGCTCAAGGCGTCAGCCACCACATTGGCCTTTCCCGGGTGGTAGGAGATGCTGCAGTCGTAGTCCTTCAGGAGCTCCAACCAACGTCTCTGTCTCATGTTGAGCTCCTTCTGGTCAAAAAGATATCTGAGGGTCTTGTGATCTGTAAAAATCTCGAAGGTCTCACCGTACAAGTAGTGCCTCCATGTCTTCAGCGCGAAGACAACAGCTGCCAACTCTAGGTCGTGGGTAGGGTAGGTATGTTCATGGGGCTTCAGTTGCCGCGAAGCGTAAGCGACCACGTGACCCCTCTGCATGAGCACACCTCCTAACCCCTGCAAGGAAGCGTCCGTGTACACAACGAACCCGCCACTACTGTCAGGGATGGTGAGCACGGGAGCCGAGGTCAACCTCTCCTTCAGCTCCAGAAAAACACGCCTCACAGGCGTCTGTCCAAGTGAAAGGCACATCCTTCCGAGTCAACTGTGTCATAGGACGTGCAATCTGCGAAAACCCTCTGATGAACCGTCTGTAGTAACCTGCCAGTCCCAGGAAACTGCGAATCTCAGTGACTGAACGCGGTCTCTCCCACCTGAGCACTGCCTCGACCTTGGCGGGATCCACCGCCAGGCCGTCTCCAGAGATCACATGACCCAAAAAGGTCACCTCCCTCAACCAGAACTCGCACTTGCTGTATTTGGCGTACAGCCTGCGTCGTCTCAGAGTGTCCAGAACCATCCGCAAGTGCTGTCCGTGCTGCGTCCGATCTCTGGAATAGATGAGTACATCATCTATGAAAACCACCACAAACTGGTCCAAGTACGGTCTGAACACCCGGTTCATCAGGTCCATGAAAGCAGCGGGGGCATTGGTCAGCCCAAACGGCATGACCAAAAACTCGTAGTGTCCGTACCGGGTGCGGAAAGCTGTCTTGGAGACGTCGGTCTCCCTGATCCTCAACTGGTGGTATCCAGACCTCAAGTCGATCTTGGAAAACACCGTGGCACCCCGCAACTGGTCAAACAAATCGTCAATCCTCGGCAGCGGATATCTGTTCTTGATGGTGACCCTATTCAGCTGTCGGTAGTCCACACAAAGGCGTAGGGTCCCATCCTTCTTCTTTACAAACAGTACCGGGGCTCCCCAGGGAGACGCACTGGGCCTCACGAAACCCTTCTCCAAAAGGTCCTGCAACTGAGACTTGAGCTCTCGCAGCTCAAGCGGTGCCATCCTGTATGGCGCGGTGGAGATGGGGCTGGTCCCTGGTACTAGTGAGATCTCAAACTCGATCTCACGCTCGGGCGGTAGTCCTGGTAACTCGTCTGGAAACACGTCGGGGTACTCTCTGACCACCGGGATGCTCTGGAAGTCTGCCACGGGGCTGTGCTCTGCCACCACACAAGCTAAGAAGCCCTCACACCCCTGACTCAAAAGTCTCGCCGCCCGAAGTGCCGAAATGCACCTGAAACCTCCGTCCACTGGCTGCCCGTGAAACTCGAAGGAAGGCAACTCCGGAATGGAGAAGACAATCTTCCTCTCAAAGCAGTCTACCAATGCGTGGTAAGCGGACAGCCAATCCATCCCCAGGATCACCCCAAAGTCCTCCATCTGTATCATAATCAGGTCAGCTGGCAGGCTGTGTCCCCCGATGCTGACCCCGCAACCCGTGTACACCTCCTCAGCTACAAACAGCTGACCACTCGGACCTCTGATTACGAACGGGTTCTCTAACAATGTATAATCCTGGTCCAAACTAACTGCGAAACTGTCTGCGACAAACGAGTGCGTAGCGCCGGAATCGAAAAGCGTGTAAACGAGTCTGCCAGAAACTGAAACCATACCTGCTACCACGGATCCCGAAGCTCTGGCGTCCCTGTGTGTTAGGGCGTTGATACGCCCCTCAGCTCTAGGTGCGGACGAAGCAGCCACACTCTGCGTCGGACGGGTAGGTGCTGGCCGGTACCCTCCTCGCGACTGCGGTCCTCCTCCTCGCGCCTGGAAACCGCGGCCTCCTGCGTGCCCTCCAGTGCTCTGCGCGGGAAGTATCTGCTGACCTCCTACCCTAGATGGGCAGTCCCTCCTGACGTGGCCCGGCTGGCCACACTGGTAGCAGAGGGGAACCCGACTCCCGCCCTCAGTGAGTCCCTGCTGTCGGTTAGGCGGGGGTCCGGTGCTGGCGACTGGCCCCTGTCGAGGGCCCCCAAAGGCCACTGATGGCCCTGCACAACGTGACGGCTCTCCTGTGGACGCCACGTGTCTCCGTTCTCGCCGGCCCTGTGAGAAGTCTGGCTGAAAGGGCCTCTTCCGCCCGCCGTCGGTCTCTCGCGCGGACGGGTTGGTCTCCTCGTAAGTCATGGCTGCCTCTACCACTCTCGAAAACGTCGGCAGCTTCAGGGGTTTGACATACCCCCGGATCGCAGGCCGGAGCCCCTCGGTGAACCTCCAAAGGCGCTCCTCCTCAGTGGCTACCGCTGTCGCTGCAAAGCGGGACAGCTCCAAGAAACGCGTGCGGTACGCGCTCACGGTCATCGTCCCTTGGCGGAGAGTGTGGAACTCCCGCCTCCTCTGGTCCTGCCACGTCTGGGGAAAGTACTGCTCGCAGAAGAGGGTGACGAACTGGTCCCACGTCGGCTCGTCCCTCTCCTGTCCCCGGACCGCCCTCCACCACCGGTGTGCCGCACTCTCCAGCTGGTACGTGGCAAAGGCCACGCGGCACTCCACCGGGGGGGCGAAGGGTGTCGAAGATCTTCTCCAGCTGCTCAAGCCAGTCCTCTGCCTCGGTCGGGTCCTCATCCCCCTTGAAGGAGGGGGGCTTCAGCTTCCGGAACTGTCCGAAAAGCTCGAAGTGGTGCTGTAGGGGAGGTGCTGGTGCACCTCCAGGCGAAGGTGTCTCGTGTACAGAAGTGTCGGAGGAAGGTGGGGGCGGCAGGGGCCCATCCCCTCCCTCGTGTCCAGCGCCGCGTCCGTCGCGTGGCCCCACAGAGGACTCCCCCTCTGCAACCCCAGGAGGAGGTGCTCAGGGCGGTGGGTGGAGCTCCTCTCGTACAATATCCCGTATCAGTCTGGCGAGGTCCTGGGCCTGGATGCCAGGGAGTGGTGGCTGGTCCACCGAGACATCAACGACAGCACGTCCACCTCGCCGACCTCGCCCTCGGCCGCGCCCGCGGCCAGTCTCGCCAGTCCCACGACGAGGCATCTCCTGCAAGGAGACGCGAAACAAAACGGAAACGTCAAAACAGACGGTACCTAACAACACTTCTAAGAGCTCAAGTCAAGAGATATGTTGTGGTGGCTACTCTAGCTATAAACATGTGAATTGGTTATTTTCCAGTCAATTGATTCACTTCTCGGGACGACCTTGCCCTGATACCATCTTGTAACGACCCGGTTCCCGAGTCCCTACGAGACACGAGAACCGGACTGACTCGACTAATCCCAAGACCCAGTCGTCCAACGAGGAAGTAACCAAAAGACAGTAAAATAAACCACATTCCGCATGAATATAACTAACAGTAAGAAAGTACAGCAGTAAGGAAAGAAACTACTACAGTAGGCACCACCACAACAGTAAAACAACATTTATCATATAACAAAAACTGCAGGTAAAGAAGGTACAGCGGAAACAAAACTACTCACTAGAACAGAAACAAAAGAAGGTACAAAGCTGTGGCAACTCTACTGGACCCTACTCGGCCCAGCGTCCTCTGCAGCCGCCGACCCTGGCTGCTCAACACCTGGTCCTGAAAAAGGTAACGAGTGTAACACGTCAGCAAAACGCTGAGTAGAGTGGCAAACTAACTAAAGGCAACAGTAGAGTGTACAGTAGCTGTTATGTTCTATTACTTTCTTTTATTTACATCTTTCAATTTTTCTCACTATTTCATTTACTTCTCAGATCCTTTACTTGATCTCGGATGTCCTCGTGGGACGATCTTGATTGCAGTCTTTTCCAAAAGTAGAAGTAGCACGTGGTGCTCTCCTGGCCGGGAGAGTCCCCCGTGGTGATCCTACCCTCAGTCAACCACCCCAAGGTCACTGACAGACGTAACGGTGACTACGGCACGCGCGATAAACGCACAGGTAGCTAGCCCGTACTGGCACGCGGTCAGTCGTTTCCGTTAACGGGTGCGCCCAAAGCACAGCACGGAACCAGGGCAGAGCCCTCTCAGTAACAGGGGTCCAACCCCTCCACAGTAACCAAACCGGGGCCTTGCCCCTCCACAGTCCGCGCACCCTCGCCTGACTACCCTGGTTTGCCCTAGTGGGCCTAACAAGTCGGTGAAGGAGGCTAGCAGAACCCCGGGGCCCGTGGGGTAGCTAGTACTCTCCTAACACTACTAGCTCTCCTCGGTACTACGTACACGAGGGCCAACAAGTTGGTACAGAGCGGCCAAGCCTAACCCTGGGTCCCTGGGGCGGCTGGCCCCACTCTGCACTAAAACAGGTACAGGTACTTCCCTCGGTACTGCGTACCCAAGAGACAGTACAAACTACATCTCAGTTCCATTCCTTTTCTTTCCAGGAGTTCCACTCCTAATTCCCCGTAGGGTTCCAGCCCTTTATCTCAGAACATCATATGTTTCACTTTCCAGATTCACGTTCTCAATTTCCATGATCTCAAACATGTTTCTTTGTTCACAACAGGCAACTGTTAATTAATTTCACAGGCAGCTTATATATATTCCTTTCCATTTTTTTTTTTCCAAGACTGCAGTAATATACATTCCACTAGTTTTTCCATCCTAGGATTCATGCCATATCCTAGGATCTATCATACAATCTAGTTTTCCGGCCCTAGGATTCATGCAACACCTAGGAGCTATCATTCCATATATTTCTCATTCCTAGGATTCATGCAATGCCCTAGGTTCTAGTTATGGTTCCATACTTTAACAGATTTTATTAATACTTAAAACCACTCTACCAGGTACAACGGGAGTAATGGGGGCGTGGTCGGGAATCCCGCGCGCCTCCGCGACTCTCAAGACGGCAACCGAACGAGGTCCTATCACAAGGATCAAACACAAGGAGTGTCTCAAAACAGTGTATAGCTACTGTAGGCGGGTAGAGGAATAAATTCTGAAACGAACGCAACTCGAATCGCGGAAAACGGAGCCCAAACGGGCCCTAACGGGTCGAGAAAGACAATACTGTGCAAAATCAGACGTCTGGAACTCATTCCAGACGTCTTAAACGGTGGATCAGAGAATTACCTGTTCGGCTTGGTTCCCCGGACGTCCAGAAGTCTGTGGGGACGTCTCTCCTAGATCCCAGACGTCCGATGGTCTCTCCGGACGTCTGGAGGTCACTCCCGCCGTCTGGTACAACTTCCAGACGTCTGATTCGCAAAGGATGACGAATCCGAGCACCTGCGCACAGCCAACCCTCCTCCCTCAGTACGGTCAGTCGACAAAAAGAAGGAGAAAGCGGAACTCACCTTTCAGACGTCTGTATGATCTCACAGACGTCGACCTTGTCGTCTGGATATCAGTCCAGACGTCTGATTCTGGAGATTTTTCCAGAATCAGAACCTCGCTCGGCCTCCGCTCGCGACGCCGCCCGCGTCGCACCTCGCGCGTCCGCTGCTCCGCCCGCAGCAGGTCCCTCTCCGCGATGCTCTGCGCCCCCTGCGCCCTCCGCCGGCCGGCCAAGCCGCTCCCGGCGAGCTCGCCCTCACGGCAGAGCCCCGCCCTCGCACGCCGCAGCTCCTCCGCGCCTACTGCGGCCGCCGCTGCCGCTGCGCCCTCGCGTCCGCTCGCTCTCGCGCACAGGCAGGAGAGAAGAAGGAAGATGGTGGAGACGGGAGGGGAGGCGCGCCCCCTCCCCCTTTTAACGCCGCGCGGAGAGGAGGGAGAGACGGCCGCAGTCGCCTGCAGCCGCAGAGAAGATGCGGATCGCAGGTCTGCGCGCACAGGCGCGCAGACGAATATCCCGTGCGAGCATAACTGTTCGCCATACGTCTGTAAACTATCCCGGACGTCTGGTCAGACGTCCGGATGTGATCCCAGACGTCTTTACAGACGTCTGGGCCACCTCCCAGACGTCTTAAAATACGTCTGGGCACGCGCTCGTTACACTGTTACATTACCAAAACATTTCGGTGGAATGGGTTTTCGAGATCATTATTTCACTAATCGGGCTTTTCTTATGAAAATGAGGTGGAGACTCCTTATAGAAGTAAATTGTTACGATCCGATTCCCAAATCCCTCTGGGACATGAGATCGGATCGACTCAACTGATCCCAAGACCTAGTCGTCCAACGAGAAAGTAACCAAAAAATAGTAAAATAAACCACATTCACCATGTAAGCAACTAACAGTAACAAAAGTATAGTAGTAAAGAAATAAACTACTACAGTATACACCACCACAACTGTAGAAAAGTAAATGAGTGCAGGAATATAAAGTTCACAATGAAAGAGTACAGAAGTGTAATAAACTACTCACTACAACAGGAAACGATGTACAACAGAAAGCTACAACTACTGGGCTCTACTGGGCCCAGCACCCTCTGTAGCTGTAGGCTCTAGTTGCTCAAAACCTAGATCTGAAAAAGGTTATGAGTACAAAATGTCAACAAACGCTGAGTAGAGTGGCAACTAATTAACTAAAACAGTAAAGGTGGACAGGTAGCTGTTGTTTTCAATTTCTTTCTTTCTTTAACTAATTATTCTTTCTTTCATCACTTAGTTGATTTATCAGGTCACTTTCTTGATCTCGAATGTTCCTCTTGGGAACAATCTTGATTGCAGTCTTTTCCGAAGAGTAGAAGTAGCACGTGGTGCTCTCCTGGCCAGGAGAGTCCCCCGTGGTGGTCCTATACCCAGTCAACCACCTCAAGGTCACGGACAGACGTAACGGTGACTACGACACTCACGATAAATGCATGGGTAGCTACCCCGCACTGGCACACAGTCAGTCGTTTCCGTTAGCGGATGTGCCCAAAGCATAGCACGGAACCAGTATAGGGCATAGCCCTCTCAGTAACAGGGGTCTAGCCCCTAAGAACCAAAGAGGGGTCTCGCCCCTCCACAATCCGCACACCCTCGCCTGACTATCTTGGTTTGCCCAGTGGGCCTAACAAGTCGGTGTAAGGCGACTAGCTGGACCCCGGGTCCCGTGGGGTAGCTAGCTCTCTCCCTACACTAGTAGCTTTCCCCGGTACAGTGTACACGAGGGCCACCGAGTCGGTGCAAAGTGGCCAAATCCACCCCAGGTCTCAACCCGAAGGCGGCAAGCACCCCTCTACACTAAGAGGTAACATGCGCTCCCCTTGGTACCACGTACTCAAGGGCCAGCACACTTCCCAATGCATTTCCAAATCCATTCTATTTATTCCCAGGAGCTCTACTCCTAATTCCCCGTAGGGTTCATGCTCATATTCCTCATGCCATTCCATGTCAGGTTTCATCATTTCTATTTTCATTCTCAGGTTATACTCATGCCACTTGAAATTCTATAGTTCACATTTCCATATTCAGGTTACTCACAGGTAGCTCGTGTTTCCAACATTCACATTTTCATTTCCAAATTTTATACATGCAGCTCATATTATATCATTTCACGTGTGTGACAGGGAAGTTACATACAACAGTTAACTAACACAAGTACTACATAATTCGCAGGCAACTATTATTCATTTACAGGCAATTGTTATCATTCTATCTACTCATTCAAGACTGCAATTCATTCATTCAATACAGACAATCCAGTATTTCTAGTCCTAGGATTCATGCCATATCCTAGATTCTAATCATTCATTCCACACAGGTAATGTAACGACCCGGTTCCCGAGTCCCTACGTGACACGAGAACCGGATCGACTCGACTAATCCCAAGACCCAGTCGTCCAACGAGGAAGTAACCAAAAGATAGTAAAATAAACCACATTCAGCATGAATATAACTAACAGTAAGAAGTACAGCAGTAAGGAAAGAAACTACTACAGTAGGCACCACCACAACAGTAAAACAACATTTATCATATAACAAAAACTGCAGGTAAAGAAGGTACAGCGGAAACAAAACTACTCACTAGGACAGAAACAAAAGAAGGTACAAAGCTGTGGTAACTCTACTGGACCCTACTTGGCCCAGCGTCCTCTGCAGCCGCCGACCCTGGCTGCTCAACACCTGGTCCTGAAAAAGGTAACGAGTGTAACACGTCAGCAAAACGCTGAGTAGAGTGGCAAACTAACTAAAGGCAACAGTAGAGTGTACAGTAGCTGTTATGTTCTATTACTTCCTTTTATTTACATCTTTCAATTTTTCTCACTATTTCATTTACTTCTCAGATCCTTTACTTGATCTCGGATGTCCTCGTGGGACGATCTTGATTGCAGTCTTTTCCAAAAGTAGAAGTAGCACGTGGTGCTCTCCTGGCCGGAAGAGTCCCCCGTGGTGATCCTACCCTCAGTCAACCACCCCAAGGTCACTGACAGACGTAACGGTGACTACGGCACGCGCGATAAACGCACAGGTAGCTAGCCCGTACTGGCACGCGGTCAGTCGTTTCCGTTAACGGGTGCGCCCAAAGCACAGCACGGAACCAGGGCAGAGCCCTCTCAGTAACAGGGGTCCAACCCCTCCACAGTAACCAAACCAGGGCCTTGCCCCTCCACAGTTCGCGCACCCTCGCCTGACTACCCTGGTTTGCCCTAGTGGGCCTAACAAGTCGGTGAAGGAGGCTAGCAGAACCCCGGGGCCCGTGGGGTAGCTAGTACTCTCCTAACACTACTAGCTCTCCTCGGTACTACGTACACGAGGGCCAACAAGTCGGTACAGAGCGGCCAAGCCTAACCCCGGGTCCCTGGGGCGGCTGGCCCCACTCTGCACTAAAACAGGTACAGGTACTTCCCTTGGTACTGCGTACCCAAGAGACAGTACAAACTACATCTCAGTTCCATTCCTTTTCTTTTCCAGGAGTTCCACTCCTAATTCCCCGTAGGGTTCCAGCCCTTTATCTCAGAACATCATATGTTTCACTTTCCAGATTCACGTTCTCAATTTCCATGATCTCAAACATGTTTCTTTGTTCATAACAGGCAGCTGTTAATTAATTTCACAGGCAGCTTATATATTCCTTTCCATTTTTCCAAGACTGCAGTAATATACATTCCACTAGTTTTTCCATCCTAGGATTCATGCCATATCCTAGGATCTATCATACAATCTAGTTTTCCGGCCCTAGGATTCATGCAACACCTACGAGCTATCATTCCATACATTTCTCATTCCTAGGATTTATGCAATGCCCTAGGTTCTAGTTATGGTTCCATACTTTAACAGATTTTATTAATACTTAAAACCACTCTACCAGGTACAACGGAAGTAATGGGGGCGTGGTCGGGAATCCCGCGCGCCTCCGCGACTCTCAAGACTGCAACCGAACGAGGTCCTATCACAAGGATCAAACACAAGGAGAGTCTCAAACAATGTATAGCTACTGTAGGCGGGTAGAGGAATAAATTCTGAAACGAACGCAACTCGAATCGCGGAAAACGGAGCCCAAACGGGCCCTAAACGGGTCGAGAAAGACAATACTGTGCAAAATCAGACGTCTGGAACTCCTTCCAGACGTCTTAAACGGTGGATCAGAGAATTACCTGTTCGGCTTGGTTCCCCGGACGTCCAGAAGTCTGTGGGGACGTCTCTCCTAGATCCCAGACGTCCGATGGTCTCTCCGGACGTCTGGAGGTCACTCCCGCCGTCTGGTACAACTTCCAGACGTCTGATTCGCAAAGGATGACGAATCCGAACACCTGCGCACAGCCAACCCTCCTCCCTCAGTACGGTCAGTCGACAAAAAGGAAGGAGAAAGCGGAAACTCACCTTTCAGACGTCTGTATGATCTCACAGACGTCGACCTTGCCGTCTGGATATCAATCCAGACGTCTGATTCTGGAAAATTTTCCAGAACCAGAACCTTGCTCGGCCTCCGCTCGCGACGCCGCCCGCGTCGCACCTCGCGCGTCCGCTGCTCCGCCCGCAGCAGGTCCCTCTCCGCGACGCTCTGCGCCCCCTACGCCCTCCGCCGGCCGGCCAAGCCTCTCCCGGCGAGCTCGCCCTCACGGCAGAGCCCCGCCCTCGCACGTCGCAGCTCCTTCGCGCTTACTGCGGCCGCCGCTGCCGCTGCGCCCTCGCGTCCGCTCGCTCTCGCGCACAGGCAGGAGAGAAGGAGGAAGATGGTGGAGACGGGAGGGGAGGCGCGCCCCCTCCCCCTTTTAACGCCGCGCGGAGAGGAGGGAGAGACGGTCGCAGTCGCCTGCAGCCGCAGAGAAGATGCAGGATCGCAGGTCTACGCGCACAGGCGCGCAGACGAATATCCCGTGCGAGCATAACTGTTCGCCAGACGTCTGTAAACTATCCCGGACGTCTGGTCAGACGTCTGGATGTGATCCCAGACGTCTTTACAGACGTCTGGGCCACCTCCCAGACGTCTTAAAAGACGTCTGGGGCACGCGCTTGTTACAATATAACAAACTCAAAGGAAGTTTCGTCCCCGAAACTTGAGCCAACTAGGGTGCGGAAAAAGGATGTCCAAATAACCATAACAAACTCAAAGAGGACCGAAGCCGGTCCGAAAAGACGTACCCGCGAAAAGCTCTGGGTACCGCTCCCGCATTGCCGCCTCAGGCTCCCAGGTAGCCTCCTCGTACCGCTGGCTCCTCCACAAAACCTTTACCAGGGGTACTTGCTTTCGTCTCAACCTGCGGACGGCTCGGTCTAGGATCTGCACTGGCCGCTCGGGGTAGGTCAGGTCGTCGCTCACCTCGACGCTCTCGTGACTCAGTACGTGGCTGGGATCGGCTACGTACTTCCTGAGGTTGGACACGTGGAACACGTCGTGCACACCAGAAAGCTGCGGGGGAAGGGCAAGTCTGTAAGCAACGGGTCCAACCCGCTCCAGGACCTCGAAGGGCCCCACGAACCTCGGCGCGAGCTTCCCTCTCACCCCAAACCGCTGTAAGCCCTTCATGGGCGAAACACGAAGAAAGACGTGGTCCCCAACCTCGAACTGCACCTCTCTGCGTCTGCGATCTGCGTAGCTCTTCTGTCTGCTCCTGACAGTGCGGAGTCGTCTGTGGATCTGCTCAACTACCTCCTGACTCTGCCGGATCAACCTGGGGCCAACCTCCCACTTGGTCCCCACCTCAACCCAACTCAAGGGTGCCGTGCATTTCCGTCCGTACAGAGTCTCGTAGGGAGCCATGCCGATGCTCGAGTGATAACTGTTGTTGTATGCAAACTCTGCCAGGGGCAGGTGCTCCTCCCAAGAGCCCCTCCAGTCTAGTACACAGGCACGCAAAAGATCCTCAAGTGTCTGTATCGTGCGTTCCGACTGTCCGTCTGTCTGGGGGTGGTAAGCCGTGCTAAACCTCAACCTCGTCCCCAAAGCCTGCTGAAACTCAGCCCAAAACTGGGACGTAAAGCGGGTATCCCGGTCGGATACGATCTCCCGCGGAACTCCGTGTAGTCGCACCACATCACGGATATACCTCTCTGCCAACTGTGCTGGTCCCAAAGTGACTCGGATCGGCAAGAATCGTGCCGTCTTTGTCAATCTATCCACTATTACCCAGACCGCGTCGTGTCCTCGCTGGGTAACAGGTAAGCCCACCACCAAGTCCATGGTGATGCTCTCCCACTTCCACTCTGGCACTGGAAGCGGCTGAAGCGGCCCTGCAGGCCTCTGATGCTCGGCTTTCACCTGCTGGCACACTAAGCACTGCTGCACGAACTCACCCACATCCCGCTTCATCCCTCTCCACCAGAACTCGTGTCTCAAGTCATGGTACATTTTCGTGTTTCCGGGATGTATGGTGAATCTGGAACCGTGTGCCTCAGTTAGGAGCTCTCTCAACAGCTCCTCGTCTCTGGGGACGCACAGCCGTCCCCTCAAGCGTAACACCTGGTCTGTGAAAGAGAAGTCCCCTGGGTCCCCTGACAGTACTCTGTCGCGCAAAGACTGCAAGTACGGATCGGCCATCTGTCCCGTGATGATGCGGTCTATCAACTCTGGTCTGGTCTGCCGTGTCACCGTCACTGCCCCACAGTACCCTCGTAACTCTAGAGGTCGCCAACTGCCCACCTCCTCCAAAAGGCTCCAACTCTGTAACTGTAGACTGGCCAAGCGTGCGGGCGCCTTACGGCTCAAGGCGTCAGCCACCACATTGGCCTTTCCCGGGTGGTAGGAGATGCTGCAGTCGTAGTCCTTCAGGAGCTCCAACCAACGTCTCTGTCTCATGTTGAGCTCCTTCTGGTCAAAAAGATATCTGAGGCTCTTGTGATCTGTAAAAATCTCGAAGGTCTCACCGTACAAGTAGTGCCTCCATGTCTTCAGCGCGAAGACAACAGCTGCCAACTCTAGATCGTGGGTAGGGTAGGTATGCTCATGGGGCTTCAGTTGCCGCGAAGCGTAAGCGACCACGTGACCCCTCTGCATGAGCACACCTCCTAACCCCTGCAAGGAAGCGTCCGTGTACACAACGAACCCGCCACTACTGTCAGGGATGGTGAGCACGGGAGCCGAGGTCAACCTCTCCTTCAGCTCCAGAAAACACGCCTCACAGGCGTCTGTCCAAGTGAAAGGCACATCCTTCCGAGTCAACTGTGTCATAGGACGTGCAATCTGCGAAAACCCTCTGATGAACCGTCTGTAGTAACCTGCCAGTCCCAGGAAACTGCGAATCTCAGTGACTGAACGCGGTCTCTCCCACCTGAGCACTGCCTCGACCTTGGCGGGATCCACCGCCAGGCCGTCTCCAGAGATCACATGACCCAAAAAGGTCACCTCCCTCAACCAGAACTCGCACTTGCTGTATTTGGCGTACAGCCTGCGTCGTCTCAGAGTGTCCAGAACCATCCGCAAGTGCTGTCCGTGCTGCGTCCGATCTCTGGAATAGATGAGTACATCATCTATGAAAACCACCACAAACTGGTCCAAGTACGGTCTGAACACCCGGTTCATCAGGTCCATGAAAGCAGCGGGGGCATTGGTCAGCCCAAACGGCATGACCAAAAACTCGTAGTGTCCGTACCGGGTGCGGAAAGCTGTCTTGGAGACGTCGGTCTCCCTGATCCTCAACTGGTGGTATCCAGACCTCAAGTCGATCTTGGAAAACACCGTGGCACCCCGCAACTGGTCAAACAAATCGTCAATCCTCGGCAGCGGATATCTGTTCTTGATGGTGACCCTATTCAGCTGTCGGTAGTCCACACAAAGGCGTAGGGTCCCATCCTTCTTCTTCACAAACAGTACCGGGGCTCCCCAGGGAGACGCACTGGGCCTCACGAAACCCTTCTCCAAAAGGTCCTGCAACTGAGACTTGAGCTCTCGCAGCTCAAGCGGTGCCATCCTGTATGGCGCGGTGGAGATGGGGCTGGTCCCTGGTACTAGTGAGATCTCAAACTCGATCTCACGCTCGGGCGGTAGTCCTGGTAACTCGTCTGGAAACACGTCGGGGTACTCTCTGACCACCGGGATGCTCTGGAAGTCTGCCACGGGGCTGTGCTCTGCCACCACACAAGCTAAGAAGCCCTCACACCCCTGGTTCAAAAGTCTCGCCGCCCGAAGTGCCGAAATGCACCTGAAACCTCCGTCCACTGGCTGCCCGTGAAACTCGAAGGAAGGCAACTCCGGAATGGAGAAGACAATCTTCCTCTCAAAGCAGTCTACCAAGGCGTGGTAAGAGGACAGCCAATCCATCCCCAGGATCACCCCAAAGTCCTCCATCTGTATCATAATCAGGTCAGCTGGCAGGCTGTGTCCCCCGATGCTGACCCCGCAACCCGTGTACACCTCCTCAGCTACAAACAGCTGACCACTCGGACCTCTGATTACGAACGGGTTCTCTAACAATGTATAATCCTGGTCCAAACTAACTGCGAAACTGTCTGCGACAAACGAGTGCGTAGCGCCGGAATCGAAAAGCGTGTAAACGAGTCTGCCAGAAACTGAAACCATACCTGCTACCACGGATCCCGAAGCTCTGGCGTCCCTGTGTGTTAGGGCGTTGATACGCCCCTCAGCTCTAGGTGCGGACGAAGCAGCCACACTCTGCGTCGGACGGGTAGGTGCTGGCCGGTACCCTCCTCGCGACTGCGGTCCTCCTCCTCGCGCCTGGAAACCGCGGCCTCCTGCGCGCCCTCCAGTGCTCTGCGCGGGAAGTATCTGCTGACCTCCTGCCCTAGATGGGCAGTCCCTCTTGACGTGGCCCGGCTGGCCACACTGGTAGCAGAGGGGAACCCGACTCCCGCCCTCAGTGAGTCCCTGCTGTCGGCTAGGCGGGGGTCCGGTGCTGGCGACTGGCCCCTGTCGAGGGCCCCCAAAGGCCACTGATGGCCCTGCACAACGTGACGGCTCTCCTGCGGACGCCACGTGTCTCCGTTCTCGCCGGCCCTATGAGAAGTCTGGTTGAAAGGGCCTCTTCCGCCCGCCGTCGGTCTCTCGCGCGGACGGGTTGGTCTCCTCGTAAGTCATGGCTGCCTCTACCACCCTCGAAAACGTCGGCAGCTTCAGGGGTTTGACATACCCCCGGATCGCAGGCCGGAGCCCCTCGGTGAACCTCCAAAGGCGCTCCTCCTCAGTGGCTACCGCTGTCGCTGCAAAGCGGGACAGCTCCAAGAAACGCGTGCGGTACGCGCTCACGGTCATCGTCCCTTGGCGGAGAGTGTGGAACTCCCGCCTCCTCTGGTCCTGCCACGTCTGGGGAAAGTACTGCTCGCAGAAGAGGGTGACGAACTGGTCCCACGTCGGCTCGTCCCTCTCCTGTCCCCGGACCGCCCTCCACCACCGGTGTGCCGCACTCTCCAGCTGGTACGTGGCAAAGGCCACGCGGCACTCCACCGGGGGGCGAAGGGTGTCGAAAATCTTCTCCAGCTGCTCAAGCCAGTCCTCTGCCTCGGTCGGGTCCTCATCCCCCTTGAAGGAGGGGGGCTTCAGCTTCCGGAACTGTCCGAAAAGCTCGAAGTGGTGCTGTAGGGGAGGTGCTGGTGCACCTCCAGGCGAAGGTGCCTCGTGTACAGAAGTGTCGGAGGAAGGTGGGGGTGGCAGGGGCCCATCCCCTCCCTCGTGTCCAGCGCCGCGTCCGTCGCGTGGTCCCACAGAGGACTCCCCCTCTGCAACCCCAGGAGGAGGTGCTCGGGGCGGTGGGTGGAGCTCCTCTCGTACAATATCCCGTATCAGTCTGGCGAGGTCCTGGGCCTGGATGCCAGGGAGTGGTGGCTGGTCCACCGAGACGTCAACGACAGCACGTCCCCCTCGCCGACCTCGCCCTCGGCCGCGCCCGCGGCCAGTCTCGCCAGTCCCACGACGAGGCATCTCCTGCAAGGAGACGCGAAACAAAATGGAAACGTCAAAACAGACGGTACCTAACAACACTTCTAAGAGCTCATGTCAAGAGATATGTTGTGGTGGCTACTCTAGCTATAAACATGTGAATTGGTTATTTTCCAGTCAGTTGATTCACTTCTCGGGACGACCTTGCTCTGATACCATCTTGTAACGACCCGGTTCCCGAGTCCCTACGAGACACGAGAACCGGACCGACTCGACTAATCCCAAGACCCAGTCGTCCAACGAGGAAGTAACCAAAAGACAGTAAAATAAACCACATTCAGCATGAATATAACTAACAGTAAGAAGTACAGCAGTAAGGAAAGAAACTACTACAGTAGGCACCACCACAACAGTAAAACAACATTTATCATATAACAAAAACTGCAGGTAAAGAAGGTACAGCGGAAACAAAACTACTCACTAGGACAGAAACAAAAGAAGGTACAAAGCTGTGGTAACTCTACTGGACCCTACTTGGCCCAGCGTCCTCTGCAGCCGCCGACCCTGGCTGCTCAACACCTGGTCCTGAAAAAGGTAACGAGTGTAACACGTCAGCAAAACGCTGAGTAGAGTGGCAAACTAACTAAAGGCAACAGTAGAGTGTACAGTAGCTGTTATGTTCTATTACTTCCTTTTATTTACATCTTTCAATTTTTCTCACTATTTCATTTACTTCTCAGATCCTTTACTTGATCTCGGATGTCCTCGTGGGACGATCTTGATTGCAGTCTTTTCCAAAAGTAGAAGTAGCACGTGGTGCTCTCCTGGCCGGAAGAGTCCCCCGTGGTGATCCTACCCTCAGTCAACCACCCCAAGGTCACTGACAGACGTAACGGTGACTACGGCACGCGCGATAAACGCACAGGTAGCTAGCCCGTACTGGCACGCGGTCAGTCGTTTCCGTTAACGGGTGCGCCCAAAGCACAGCACGGAACCAGGGCAGAGCCCTCTCAGTAACAGGGGTCCAACCCCTCCACAGTAACCAAACCGGGGCCTTGCCCCTCCACAGTCCGCGCACCCTCGCCTGACTACCCTGGTTTGCCCTAGTGGGCCTAACAAGTCGGTGAAGGAGGCTAGCAGAACCCCGGGGCCCGTGGGGTAGCTAGTACTCTCCTAACACTACTAGCTCTCCTCGGTACTACGTACACGAGGGCCAACAAGTCGGTACAGAGCGGCCAAGCCTAACCCCGGGTCCCTGGGGCGGCTGGCCCCACTCTGCACTAAAACAGGTACAGGTACTTCCCTTGGTACTGCGTACCCAAGAGACAGTACAAACTACATCTCAGTTCCATTCCTTTTCTTTTCCAGGAGTTCCACTCCTAATTCCCCGTAGGGTTCCAGCCCTTTATCTCAGAACATCATATGTTTCACTTTCCAGATTCACGTTCTCAATTTCCATGATCTCAAACATGTTTCTTTGTTCATAACAGGCAGCTGTTAATTAATTTCACAGGCAGCTTATATATTCCTTTCCATTTTTCCAAGACTGCAGTAATATACATTCCACTAGTTTTTCCATCCTAGGATTCATGCCATATCCTAGGATCTATCATACAATCTAGTTTTCCGGCCCTAGGATTCATGCAACACCTAGGAGCTATCATTCCATACATTTCTCATTCCTAGGATTTATGCGATGCCCTAGGTTCTAGTTATGGTTCCATACTTTAACAGATTTTATTAATACTTAAAACCACTCTACCAGGTACAACGGAAGTAATGGGGGCGTGGTCGGGAATCCCGCGCGCCTCCGCGACTCTCAAGACTGCAACCGAACGAGGTCCTATCACAAGGATCAAACACAAGGAGAGTCTCAAACAGTGTATAGCTACTGTAGGCGGGTAGAGGAATAAATTCTGAAACGAACGCAACTCGAATCGCGGAAAACGGAGCCCAAACGGGTCCTAAACGGGTCGAGAAAGACAATACTGTGCAAAATCAGACGTCTGGAACTCCTTCCAGACGTCTTAAACGGTGGATCAGAGAATTACCTGTTCGGCTTGGTTCCCCGGACGTCCAGAAGTCTGTGGGGACGTCTCTCCTAGATCCCAGACGTCCGATGGTCTCTCCGGACGTCTGGAGGTCACTCCCGCCGTCTGGTACAACTTCCAAACGTCTGATTCGCAAAGGATGACGAATCCGAACACCTGCGCACAGCCAACCCTCCTCCCTCAGTACGGTCAGTCGACAAAAAGGAAGGAGAAAGCGGAAACTCACCTTTCAGACGTCTGTATGATCTCACAGACGTCGACCTTGCCGTCTGGATATCAATCCAGACGTCTGATTCTGGAAATTTTTCCAGAACCAGAACCTTGCTCGGCCTCCGCTCGCGACGCCGCCCGCGTCGCACCTCGCGCGTCCGCTGCTCCGCCCGCAGCAGGTCCCTCTCCGCGACGCTCTGCGCCCCCTGCGCCCTCCGCCGGCCGGCCAAGCCGCTCCCGGCGAGCTCGCCCTCACGGCAGAGCCCCGCCCTCGCACGCCGCAGCTCCTCCGCGCCTACTGCGGCCGCCGCTGCCGCTGCGCCCTCGCGTCCGCTCGCTCTCGCGCACAGGCAGGAGAGAAGGAGGAAGATGGTGGAGACGGGAGGGGAGGCGCGCCCCCTCCCCCTTTTAACGCCGCGCGGAGAGGAGGCAGAGACGGTCGCAGTCGCCTGCAGCCGCAGAGAAGATGCAGTATCGCAGGTCTGCGTGCACAGGCGCGCAGACGAATATCCCGTGCGAGCATAACTGTTCGCCAGACGTCTGTAAACTATCCCGGACGTCTGGTCAGACGTCTGGATGTGATCCCAGACGTCTTTACAGACGTCTGGGCCACCTCCCAGACGTCTTAAAAGACGTCTGGGGCACACGCTTGTTACAGGTAATTAGGTTGTAATTAAATTGAGGGGAAGCCACTCTACCAGTAAATCCAGGAGTAGTGGGGGCTAGATCGACAGGTACACGTGCCTCAGTAAACCCCAAACCCGCAATGGAACGAGGTCCTATCACAAGGATCATTCACAAGAGACTACTTAAAACATGATAAAAAGTATTCCAACAAGTAGAGGAATTTATACGGAAAACAACGGTATCTTAATTGCGGAAATCAGACCTCAAATGGACCCGAAACGGGTTAAAAATAGTAATTCTAATTCACATCAGACGTCTGGAACACCTTCTAGACGTCTTAAAAGAGTCCAGAACCATACCTCAACTCTTGCGCCACTCCTTGGACATCTAGGAACTCCGCTGGACCTAGTTTTAGACGTTCGACAACCTCTCCGTACGTTTAGAAACGCTTCTCGCCGTCTGGTGCCTCGCCCAGATGTCTGAACTGTGTGGGAGGGCTGTCCCATGACTTCCCAAAGCGAATCCTGCATGCGTCGACGAAATCTTCTCAATAGGGCACGAAATAGCTCCTCGGTGGAACTGCCTGCATGGCCGTATCAGCAAAGAAGGTGTACGTCGCGGAACTTACCTTTCAGTCGTCTGGAACCTCCTCTAGACGTCTGATTCTGGGAAAAACCCAGAATCAGAACCTGCCTTCTCCTTCTCACGCCGCATGTGGCCGCGCCGCGCCCGCTCGCTTGCTGCTCCGACTGCAGCAGTGTCGGGGAGGACCTCCCCGACGCACCTCTCCACCTCGTGCACACGCCGACCGGCCGTGAGCTCTCCAACGAGCTCCCACACGAGCTCGTGCTCTCGCTCTCCTCTCTTCCCCTCGCTGCTCCTCCTCTCCTCCCACGCCGCTCACGCTCACTACTCGCTGCTCGCTGCTCGTTGGAGGAAGGAGAAGGGTGGCTGGAAGTAGGGTGAACGAGAGCGAGGAGGGGGGTTTAAATAAGGCGTGGGTTAGGGTTTGCGTCGGCGAGAGGAGAGAGAAGGAGAGAAGAAAACGAGGTCGCGTACTGTCTGCGCACAGCACGCGTGTAGACGTGAGGACGTATACAAAAATTTTGATTTTCAGACTTCTGGGAATGGATCCAGACGTCTTGCAAGACGTCTGACCCTCTGTCCGGACGTCTTACCAGACATCTGACATAAAGTACAGACGTCTTAAAAAGGCTTAACGAATTTGATCTTAACATAAATGGTCTCTCGCAATCTTATATAAAGGCCAAGTATTTCCCTTCTTTTTGGGATTTTTACCCAAAGCAATCAGATTGTCCATTTATGAAAGGGCTATATCAAGTACAACATCACCTATTTATGAATTCTCAATGGCTAGTGGGAAAGGGGGATAAAGTCAATTTCTGGAGAGACAAATGGCTTAGAAATTGGGAGCTCCCATTAGTGTTATGCAAGAAAAGTGAAACTGAAGTTAAAGGTCTCCATCAGTTTATCACAGCAGCAAATGAATGGGATATCTCTAAATTGCGGCAGTTCTTATAGGAGGATGTCTTAACTAATATTGACAGCACTCCTATCCTTGAGGGGTAGGAGGATGAGCTTATTTGGGCACCTCATAAGAAGGGGATATTTTCTATTAAGTCTGCATATCAGGCCTTATTGCTGGAAAATGAGGGAGATCATTTGCATGACTCTGTTACAATTGATTTCTGCAAAATGATTTGGTCTATCAAGGACCTCGCCCCACGCACCAAAGTCTTCATGTGGAGAGCAACTACGAAGGCCTTACCGTCCAAGAAGATATTGGCTCGCCAATTAAATAATTTCAACTTGCGAGTTATGTGAAATAGATTCAGAGGGGTTACAACATTTATTTTTTTCCTGTGTTGTCGCCAAGGCATTATGGTTTTACTTTGATGTCAGAGTTGATGCCATTGAAGGATCATGTAAGGATAAATGTCTATCTATCATTCAGATGTTCAAAAAAAAAAAATATTGATATTCGTATTCCCTTTTATATTTTAGACATATTGTGGCTGCAACGTTGTGAGCAAGTGCTGGGTGGTAAGCGTATTGCATTTAAGGAGGCTCCTTGTAAGGTGATCAATATGGTTGCTTTCTATGGTAATGACGATAGGGATATGCCTCACTTTCCTTCTCCCCTCTCTATAAATATAAATCAAACAAATAGTATACAGGATAACTCTGGAAATATTATTGCAGTTGATGCTGCTGTCAGAGAATCCTTTTCATGTGCTCCAGCCGTGGCAAGGAATGTGGATGGTTCCTTATTGGCAGCCAAGTCAAAACTGGTTTATACCATTGATCTTTTTCAAGCTGAAGTTCATACAATTCATCAAGGCATACTTCTCGCCTTGAATTTGGCTATTCAAATGGGTTCAATCGCCAGTGATGTTGCTGGCCCTGTAAGCCAAATATTAAATATTTCACAGCCACATTGGAGCTCTAAGCACATCATTCTCAAATGCCAGGCCTTGCTTAGCTCTCACGATTCCATCTCTCTGATGAAGGTTCCTAGAATACATGTTGCTTGTGCTCACGATTTAGCTAAGTACCATGCTAATTGATCTCTTGAATTTGGGTTCTTGCTTTGGCCGGATTTCCCTACTGTGATTTGAGAACATTCTTTATATGGGTTGTGGTTGCAATGAACTTAACTTTCTCCTTTTAAAAAAAAAATTTCCTACCACGAGGTGTAATTTTGGAGGCAAGTGAAAAGTTTATTTCTTTGTATTTCTTAATTTATGTACAAGTACAACAAAGTTAATCAAAGGAGATTTGACAAAAATGCAAAAAAAAAAAAGTATAATTTCATTTCTTTTATATTTTTTTTGATCATAAAATTATTTTCCTTTTTTTGGATCAATAATATGTACCGGATAGTTCGACATGTGTGTGTATATTTTAAAAATCAATAAGATAATATTATCCATACTTGCGTATCAAATCAGATAAACGAATAAATTTAACTTTTATTTACAACTATCCTGGACTGCCTCACAAATTGGCAAAAGGGCATGCTTCTGGGAGATTTTAAAAAGGAGGTAAAAGTAGGGAATGAACCCCTTACTTTGCCTCCCACCACTCCGTATGTCAGACACACCTGATGGGACTGATAAGCCCACAGTGAGACTTGATGAGAGTTATAAACCCATTACGAGAGAGTGGCTATAAGGTACTATTTAGAATGTATTAAATTTTTTATATCTACGTGATTTTTACACTTATATAATCAAATGAAAATTTATATAAGGTATTAAATTAATATATTATCCTTATATATTAGGATTTTTATATAAATTTTATAAAAAACTTTCAAAACTACATAAATCCCATAAAAATTATACTTGTTACTTAAGAAAAATGTCATTTTTCATCTAAAATTATGTCCAAAAAAACCTTCCCACCCATCACACAATCATCAGATTAAATAGTAACCAAAAGAGTTTGGTCACGGTTTATAAACCATGACGAAAAGCTTTGTATCATGATTCTACCACAAATTCTGATTATAAATTTTCAGACACAATTCATAAATCGTCATCAAAACACTTCAACCTTTACTCATAGTTTGAAAGTTTAACAATTAGTTTCTAGAGACCTATTATTTTGTATTTATAATTTTTAGGATGAAAATAAATATCACTAATAATCATTTGAGGACAATTTGATTTGTCAATATAACAAAATCAAAGTGAAAAATCAACCATAGGAAACTTTATTGAAAATTCAAATATAAAGTACAAGTTGTACCATTCTCGAATAATTATAAAAAAGAATAATAGAAAAACATATTTCTTACAAAAAAATATAAACTTCTATACTTTTTTGTTATAGTAGAGTTTAAATTAATCATCGATCTTAACCACTCGATTTGACTTGAGTTTGTTCAACCAGGCCACTTGATTTAACTGAAGCTTAAGGAAATTTTGGTTGGCTCTAACTCTTGATTTGAATAACTTAAAGGTAGGTTCGCATAGTCTACACTTTGTAGAATATAAAGCAATAGATAAGAAAAAGAGAAGAAACAACATGTATACAATGGACATGGATGAATGCCCTCAACTCCAATCTAGCACATTTCCACTTCACTAATGTCAAATGAATGGTAATCATCTTAGAATATACATAAAGCTGAAAGAGGAAATGAGAATGAAAATATGTTAAAAGGGGATAAATGTAGTTTCTAATAAAATAATAAGATTTGGAATAAAGATCATCTCATAGGAGAAAATACTTCAAGAATGACACTCACATGTTGATAATTTAGATAATCTATTCACTTGTTAAAGATTAAAGGCAAAAATTTAACCACTAAAATTTCACTCCATGACCAATTAATCCTAGTATTGAAGTATAATCTACATCTACGTCAATTCCAAATGAAACCAAAATGATCCTTGAGTTGAGCATCTACAAGGGAATATTTAAATAGGGAATCGTTTTATAAAGAAAAATTCAATAAAATAAACTAATATCTTTCATGCAAAAAGGTCATGCATCCCCTACAACTATACATGTGGTGGAGACTACTACCCACCATAGATCAAGAAATCATCGTCAATGATTTCACTTAAAAATCATTAGAGATATTTCAAGAATCATCGGTGCAAATATCATTGGTGATTTCTAAATAACACTGGTCTTTGTATTGGTGAAGTGCATATTTAAAAATCACTAATCATCTTTCTAATATCACTAGTGATATTTTGATATTTCAAGCCTTCCTTAACGTCAACATGGTGCATCTCATCTCAACATCAGTCCTATAAAACCAAAAAATAAAAAGTTTTATTTAGTTATATTTATCAAACTCTTCCAAAATCATCTATGATTTTCTAATATACCATCGGTGAGTTCTACCCATGAGGTTCTTAGAATGAGGGTGTGTTCTTCAACATAAATATCCTCGATGATTTTTGAGCTTAGAAGGATCTCTTGTGTTTATTGTTCTATGTGACACTCTTCATCATGAAATCATTAGGTGATATATGAGATATCATTGGTGATATTTGATTCAGAACTAAAAATCATCAATGATATTTGCTTCAAAAGAAAAAATCACTAGTGATATTTGGTTATTTCTCCAGCCATTCTCACCCTTTATCGCATTCTTTACATGACTACTCCAACACATGCATTCACTACAAAATAAGTTACATACATTGATGGTGGGTATATAATAACATTTAATAATTGTTGATGTAGTTTGTAGAAAATGTTAGTGATTTGAACTTATACACATTTTTTATTCTTTTAATACTTACCACTACCACCGTCACCCACAAGCACGAACACACACACACCGCACTGCACTACACCGCATCTCATTGCACACCACCAACACAAACCCCACCCCAAACACCCAAACACACACATGCACGCACCCCCAACCCAACCTCGAACACACGCACAAACGAAACACGACGCAACATGTGCCACTCCCTCTCTCCGGCACCTTCCCTCTCCACTCTGCCTTGTTGGTGCAAGGGCACCACGATAGTTGATTTTGATGATAATAAAACACTTGTTATTTGACATTTGCATTTTTAGTGATTTAGTTTTGGGACTAATGCAAATGGAGGCAAGCTGAGGAGCTTGCTCTTGAATGAAAACATCAAGGAGCATGAAGATGATGGAGCTTTGCATATTGAGCGAAAGCTTGAAGGAGATGAAGAATATGATAGATGACGTCTTGCATGTATTTGTACTTGTAGTTATTTTTGCTCTTTGTCTTTCCTTAGAAATATTGTAAAGAGACCAATAATATATCACCTTAGTCCTAAGAACACCCTTCCATCTCTAGGACACTTAGAGAAACTCAGAAAACTACAATAGGCTTCGCAAAGCCTAATCAGACATCCAATATGGACATTAGACGTCTGATGTGTGACTTTAAGTCGCCTAACCTTTTGGCCAGACGTCCGAACACTTAGGCTGGAAATTAATAGTCTGTGCCTTTCCATCTAGACATCTTGATCATGGTCCAGACATATTACAAGACATTTGATGACCTTATCAGACATCCAATTAGGGGACTGTTAGCTTGTTAGCCTGTCAACCTTTTCCCTTTGAGAGCTAAACAAGAGTATATCACCAGACGTCCTTAGAAGTGTCCAGACATCTGATAAAAAAATGTTGGACCAAAATCCAAGGATGTCAGACCCGTATCTGACCGTTAGATCCTTGGAATCAATTCCTGCAACTTTTAGATGTCTAGATCATATGTTAGATATCTGACTTATCGTCTAACATATATACACTAGAACCCTGTTTAGATCTGGTCCATTTCCAGGAATCAAACCCACTTTGATTAGACATCTGATAACTTGACCAGACATCTTACAAATCCTAGTTAGACGTCTAACTAGATTCCTGATTAGATCCGATCATTTCCAGAGAAACATTCCCTTAGGATCAAACGTAAAACCATACATCTGATAATATAATTAGATGTCTGATAATTGTGTCAGACTCCTTATGACCTTGATTTGATTATGATTTCAACCTAAATCTTCTTGGAATCTTTCCCAATGGCTATCTAAGCCTTCCTAAGCCTTCTAAAGGCTTCGTAGGGCTTCTATAAATAGAGAAGGACCCTTCCTTGGCTTAGATACACCAAAGACACCCATGATACAATACTTCCACCTTTCTTGAGCGAAAAAGAGATCTAAGAAGAAGAGGCTTGCTATTTGCTCTTAGTATTCTACATTCCACATCCGAGAGCACCATCTTGCTGCGCGATCACGCCTACGCAATTCTGACTAAGGGGAGATTTCTTGCCTATAGTAGTATAGTTAGATCCTTTACTACTTGGGCTCTATAGGGTTTGTTTTCCCTTTTGTTTTGTGGTTAGGTATTCGCGTGGCAAATTCCTGTTTCCTTCATTAAACAAAATACTCTTTGTGAAGAAAAGTGGTTTTGAGGTACGCTATCCTCGAGTTAAAATAGCGTGGTTGTACTTGAGGTTGTGTTACCTTCGTTCAAGTGACACGTAGTGGATTTGGTCGACTCGATTGACCAGGAAATCCTAAGTCAAGAGGCTTAGGTGGTGGATTTTACCCTTGGGGTTTCCACCTAAAAATTTGGTGCCTCTTGTGGTGAATAAGTTTGTGTGATTGGATTTTAGTTCCTCATATTTTTTATCCCACACTATTCACCCCCCTCTAGTACAATTTCAATTGGTATCAGAGCAAGTTCTCGCATTTTCGATGTTACACACTGGTGAGGATTCGAGCATGGAGGGGAGCATTTTCTCTATAAGACCATTCGAGGGTAGTCCATTACCCATCCACCGTTCTTCGATGTGAGCAACTACGTATATTGGAAACTTTGGATGAAGACGTGGCTTCAGGTGAATGACTACATGATATGACAAAGATGCGAGACTCCATTCGACATTCCGGAGAGACCTGCGGGAGGATACTTGCAACAACAAGTCCATGAGTTATCTCTCAATGTAAAGACGATGAATGTGTTGTATTGCGCATTAAGTCTGGAGAAGTTCAACTGGATTTCGCAATGCACTACTGCCCACGAAATTTGGCATACACTCAAGGTAACTTACGAAGGTACCTCCAAGGTAAAGTCCTCTAAAATTAATTTGCTTAGTCAAGAATTTGAATCTTTTTCTGTGAAAGATAACGAAAAGATAAATGAGATGTATACTAGGTTCACATTAGTTGTGAACAATCTCAAAGCATTAGGGAAGACCTTTATCCAAGGTAGGCTTCAATCCAAGCTCCTACACTCCCTTAGACCACAGTGGGAGTAAAAAGTCACAACCAGAAGAGGCACACCAAGTTGAGGAGCTCGACATGGATGATCTCCAAGGCAACCTGATGGCCTATGAGACAAAAATGAAGCAAAAGAAGAAGACTTGGGAGCCAAAGCCAAAGAAAAGCCTCCCCTTCAAAGCCGTGTTAGACAGCGAGGTGAGTTTCGATGATGGGAACCTTAGGACTTTAATTAAAAATTTTTTTAAGTTTTGCAAGGCCTCAAAGAAGGACAAGAAGGAGGAGGAAGAATGTTCAACTCGTTGCTACCACTGCAACAAAAAAGGGCATATTCGTCCGGAATGCCCTCTCCTAAAGAAGGAGAAGAAGAAGGGGAAGAAGGAGAAGAAGAACAACAAGAAGGCATTTCAAGCTACTTGGGATGACTCAACTTCGGAGGAAGAGGAAGAGGAGGACACCAAGAAGAATGACGAGACCATGTGCCTCAGGTTTATGGCAATTGCAAATAGCGACAACGACAAAAACTCCGACGAGGAGGTAAAGTCCTTTACAAATTCAGAATTGCAAGAATCATTATAAGAACTATATATTCTTAGCAAATCATTAAAATAGAAAATGAGAATCTGAAAAAGGAGTACATTACTTTAAAACCTGAAATAGATAAGCTTATTATTGAAAAATAAGATTTGAATGGATCTTTTAATTCCATTAAAATTGAAAAGAATGCCCTTGTTTTGGAAAGCCATGATCTAATCTTAAAGAACACTAAATTGATGGAAGAAAATAGCTTATTAAAATATGAAACTTCCACTGTAAAAAGGAAGATGAGTTTTATTGAAAATAACCTTGCTTGCCTTAAAGAAAAATCGGATAAATTGTTAAGTTAGATAAATTCACTAAAGTGAAGACTAAGGTACATGCTATTCCTAGAAATGGATGCACCAAAAGATCTTATGCACAATGGCCTAAGGGTTGGAATTCAAGTGGACCCCAACCTTGGTCGAGAAGGACTAACCCAAGAGGACCCAAGAAAATGTGGGTACCTAGAAACATTGTCCAATCTTGTTTTGTAGATTTTGGAATGGACCCATGGTGCTACTTATATGGACTTCACTAAGGAAGATTGAAGGTTCTTGGAGAACCAAATGGGTATGGTGGATGAAACCCATGTTAATGGAGGTAAAGTTGTCTTTGATTTTGATGATATATTAGAATCAAGATAGGGGGAGTAATTAGATTTGCTATATGCTATCAATCTAATAGAAAAGGGGAGAAAATCACCTATTTCCAATCTTTGTAGAAATGCATATATTTAAGAGGAGATTTTAAAAGCTAAATTGAGCTATATTTCCATTAGAAAGGGAGAGTTAATGGATAAAAAACAATAGTTATTTAGAAAGGGAGAGAATGCAATTCGTGTTTTATTATGTCAAAAAGGGGAGAAAGGGGGAGTTAACCCAAATTAGAAGAGCATGTTTTAAGGGGGAGCATAGGATAAAATGATTAAAATTGATTAAACCTTTTTGATAATGTCAAGAAGGGGGAGAAATTTTTGGATTATTGTTTATGATTTTGTCATCATCAAAAATAGGGAGATTGTTGGTGCAAGGGCACCACGATTGTTGATTTTGATGATAATAAAACACTTGTTATTTGACATTTGTATTTTTAGTGATTAAGTTTCAAGATTAATGCAAATGGAGGCAAGCCCAAGTAGCTTTCTCTTGGACAAAAGCATCAAAGAGCATGAAGATGATGGAGCTTCTTATGGAGCGAAAGCTTGAAGGAGATGAAGAATAGGATAGATGATGTCTTTCATGTATTTGTAATTGTAGTTATTTTTGCTCTTTATGGTTCCTTAGAAATATTGTAAAGAGCCCAATAGTACATCACCTTAGTCTTAAGAACACCCTTCCATCTCTAGGACACTTAAATAAACTCAAAAAACTAAAATAGGCTTTAGACAGCTTGATTAGACATCCAATATGAACATTAGACTCTGATATGTGACTTTAAATCGTCTGACCTTTTGGCCAGACGTTTGAACACTTAAGCTAAAAATTAATAGTCTGTGCCTTTCCATCTAGACGTCTTGACCATAGTCCAGACGTCTTACAAGAAGTCTAATGACCTTACCAGACGTCTAATTAGGTGATCGTTAGCCTGTCAGCCTTTTCCCTTTGAGAGCTAAACTAGCATATATCACTAGACATCCTTAGAAGTGTCCAGACGTCTGATAAAGAGACGGATTAAAATCCAAGAATGTCAGACCCCTATCTGACCGTTAGCTCCTTGGAATCAATTCCTGCAACTTTTAGACATCTAGATCATATGTCTGATGTCCGACCTGTCGTCTGACACATATACACTAGAACCTTGTTTAGATCTAGTCCATTTCTAGGAACCAAACCTGCTCCGATTAGACGTTCGATAACTTGACTAGACGTCATACAAATCCTAGTTAGATGTCTGACTAGATCTCTAATTAGATCCAATCATTTTCAGAGAAACATCCCCTCAGGATCAGACGTCCAAAACTCAGATCAGACGTTAGACTAGATGTCTGATAATATAATTAGACATCTGATAACTGCGTCAGACTCATTATGACCCTGATTTGATTATGGTTTTGAGGTACGCTATCCTCGAGTTAAAATAGCGTATGTGTTAATGATATACCATAATGAGCTTGGGAGCATTGCATGCATGACAAATTAAAATTGCTTATAGTCAATGTTTAATGGCCATATGTACAAGTGAGTATTGAAACATGCCTTAGATGAGCAATCAGACTGCATGGATGGACTCAAATTGACAAATCGAGTTTAATAGACTCGAAATCACTCAAATTTGACATCCGGAGCTCCCTCAATTGGCCCAAGAAGTTCTGGCCATTGATCATCAGATCAACGGCCCACAAGCAGCCATGTTACCACATCCACCACGCCCCTCACCCGCTGTTGAGCGAGAATCTACGCTAACATGTTCGGTTTTGGAAAACCTGTCGTTGTAGTTCGAAAGCGAAGGATTCGTGTTCAACAAATAAAATTTATACCGAAATTAAAATTCCGGGTCGAACACAGGGAGGCGAACGTTTGATTTAAAAACTTCGTGTTTCTTTTTATTTTGTCACGAAGAAATTCAATTTAAACTATCTAAGTATCTACAACAAATAAAAGAGAGAGAGAAAGAATACTATACATGGAAATCAAAATGAGATGTAGAATAGACAAGGAATTTATCATAAAAGAGTTCGTTCGTTACAACTAGAAAACATAAAACAATTACTCTAGAAAGCATTAAAAGAATGGAGGGAGAAATGTCCTCCTCGACGATCGCTCGGAGGACGAATAGACTACTCTAGAAAGCAGTAAATCTATACTAGAAAGCAGTAAAAAGAATAGGGAGAGAGAATCCTCCTCGACGGTCGCTTGGAGGACGAGCTGGACGGGACGACGCCTGGACGAAGGAGAACGAAGCGGGACGAAGGAGGACGAAGCAGAAGAACGGGAACGGAGCAGCACGCCGTCGTCGTCGTGGGATCCACTTCCGAAGGGGGACGAAAATTTGGACTTTATCTCGCGAGAAGCATCCCGGGTGTGGGACAAGCTTCTCTTGAGCTTTGGAGAGGTAGAGAGGAGAAGGAAGGGATGAAAATTTCGTATGGAGGGGGTCTCCTTTTATAGTTGCAAGGAGTGGGGGCAAAATGGACATTACATCTTCAAAATAATAAATAAGGGGTCTTTAGTGACGGATAAAACCGTCGCTAAAGCTCCGCCGTCGCCGTCGCCGCCGCGCCCACGCGCGCCCGCTCGGCTGGCCTGTGCGCGTAACGCATACGCACGTCCGCGTCGTCTCAGCCGTCCGATCGCGAGATCGGACGGCTTAGATCGCGTCCGCGCCCGCTGCGTAGCGCGCCCGCCCGCGTGCGATCGAGCGTCCACCAGAGCGTCCAATTGCGCGTCGGCGCTATCAGGCGCGCGCGGCCGTTGGATCTTCATCCGACGCTCGTGCGCGCCCGCTCGCCCGCGCCTTCCACCCCCTCACCGCGGCTCGAACCCGCGACCTCCGCTTCGCCCGCAGCTGCGTCGCCGCTGCGCTACGCGGGCGAAATGGTGGCGCGGACGTTTTTAAACGCGAGCGACCGCAGCCGTTGGATCGAGATCCAACGGCGGAGAGGAGACGGTGCGCGGTCTTCACCAGACGCATGCGGCCGATTGGGCGGCTGAGATGGCACCACGTGGCGCCATCTTAGCCGTCCATCTTCTGGAAGTTGTAGATGGTGCCACGGATGTCGGATTGACTCGATTTTTGTGTCGTTGGGCTGCGATCGTCGATCCGAATTCATCCGTGTGGTCGGATTTGCCATCTGAAGTGCGGATTTACACCATCCTGGCCCTTGATCTTCTAGGGTTCCCCGGTCTCTATCTGATGCTACGGATGCCTGATTAGGGCGATCTTAGAGTCGTTGAACTCTAATCGTCGCCCTGATCATATCCATACGGTTGGATCTTTGATCCGAGGCCCCGATAAAATATTTGCCCTGTCCAAGCACATAAAAGGAGACAATTAACCTCCATTTTATTCAAACTACTCTAAATGCAAGATGATGCATGTAATGCAATATTTATATCATGAAATGCAATCCTATGCTTAAGAACATGCATAAATAGACATTTTAAGTAGTGTAAATGTGTTTACATCACCCGCGCAGCCTCACGAAGCAACGCTTTAAGCCGTCCGATCCTCTGATCGGATGGTTGAGCTCTCATGATCGCCCTCACCCTCTCTTCAGCACACCATCACCACACGATTTCGGCCGCACATCTACCATCTAACGGCTGAGGAGCAGCGGCCAAGACTTTCGCACTGTGACAAACCAACACAAATAGTGTGTTGGTCCGCGCCTCACCCTCGAGCAATGAGCGCTCGTTTGAGCCGTGGCGGGGCTCTAGTTGGCAGCAGAAGTGCACGTGGATGAAATTCGACTGCTGATGCGGAAGCCGACGGCGAGGATCGCACCACATGGCGCAATGGATGCGTGTAGATGCACCCAGGCGAGAATGTGTTGATCTGTAGCACGCTCCCACGTGAAATCTCAACCATCCGATCTTCGATCGGACGGCTCACAGTGCCAGCACGTGGTTTGCAGGTGTGGCTCGAGAAGAAGAAGAACGCGTGCATGCTTGGACCGACAGGAGGAGGGCTTCAGCGACATTTTTGGAAGGGGTTTAGTGACATCCTGGACGTTGCTAAACCCCCTTACCTCAATTAGAAGCCCTTGCTCCTTTTTAAACCCCCTTCAACCACTCCATTGGAGGCACTGAATACACACACACACATTCCACCATACTCCTAGCTCCTTCCTAGCTTCACCAAGCATACTTCACATTCGCTGGAGTTGTCAAGCCGCTAACGGAGCCCTCCTCCACCGCCATGGCCGCCTTGCCTTCTCCTCTCTCTCTCTTTACCTTAGTTTCATATTGCTTTATTTAAGCTTTAGCTATTGTTGTATTTGCAAACAAACTCAAGTTGCATGCTAAATGTTAATATCGTTGTTGTCTCGTTTATAGCTCTCATTTTGTTCAAATGGATGTCGTGATTCAAAGAAAATTTCTAACCCTACTCTCTCTCTCTCTCATTTTCTCGTAAGCAAACCAAACTTCATGTGACAACTAAAAGCAACAAAGTAATCCGATTTTACACCTCTTTGTATTCGACACTTAGACTCACCAAATTCACATTCTAAATTAAAATCGACATTGCGAATGCATGCTATAATGACACAATTAAACAACCACGTCCTGCGCACGTCAGTTTTTGGCGCTGTTGCCGGGGAGGCAACGGATTTCTTTTGTTGCTTTCATCCCGCATTCGTATTCACATCGTCTAACTCATTTTCTCCCTCTACTTGATTGATTGCATGAACTCGACGCATGGGCGGTGAAGGAGCACGATTCGCAACAGTAGAGATGGAGAAAAGTGTGGTGAAGACCAGTTATGAGTATCACTCCACCCTTTGGTTGTTTGCATGCTTAAAAAAATAAAAATACAAAAAAAATATATAAATAAAAATTTGGCGTGGTGAATGACTACGTGAACCACATTCCAAACTCATCACCCAACAAAAGAAAATACACTCTAACATTCTTAAGGAGATAATCTTTTTGAGTGTTCTTCTTTCTCTTGAGTGGTGTTTGCAAAGCTATCGTGCTGCGGGGAAGTGTTAAACGACTGCGGTTGTGGGGTCTATGGAACCGGTGGTGAAAGCCAAAGGAAGAACCTTCCCTTCAATCCCCTCGTAATCAACTTGGCCAGATTAACATTGGGAAGGGCGGTTAAGTGCTTACAGGCTTGATCATTTCCTATGAGGCTTCTAGGTCACCTAAGGTATATATTGTAAGGATTAGACTTGTCTGCTTGTTTGTGCACACACTTCTTGCATCTATTTTTCTCCACATCCCTCTCCATTCTTCCCTAGTGTATGCATGGGAGACGATCACTGCATCCCGAGTTATTTGTTTTAGATAGGGAAATCAGGAGGAGACTTGATTTTACACAAGAAATGGTTGAACCAAGAATTGATGAGGTTGAGGACCGACCTCCACCCAATGTATGGTCATCATTTAGGCCCAGATCTCTGCCAACCACCAACTACATCAACAATAGATCCAAACCATCATGCAAGCCATACACAGATTGCAAAACCCTCAAGGACAACCCCCATTGAACCCACCTAACCCACCACAACCTCCGGAGGGCCAACCTAGGCCCCTCTGTGACTTTTACGATTTGTCTGCTATTCGGATCGACCCCATCTTAGGGTCCCCGAAGGGGGAGATGATTTTGAGCTAAAACCTAATGTCCTGAGCCGGTTCAGAGCGACTTTCATGGGAGCTTAAATGAGGACCCCTTCCAACACCTAGAGAACCTTGACCGGATGCCAGAACTGTGAAACCCAAGAACATTAGCTTAGACATTATTTTGATTAAGATGTTCCCTATCTCCCTAAAAGACAAGGCATCTCACTGGCTTAGAACCTTAGGGAGACCTGTCTCCACCTGGGAGGAATTGAGGCACGCATTTTTGAAGAAATTTTTCCCCATAGGTAAGACCAATGCCCTCAGAAGAGCCATTGCCACATTTACACTCCAAGGTGGGGAATAATTCCATGAGGCGTGGGAGTGATTTAATGAATTATTGAAGAAATGCCTACACCATGAGCTTCCAAGGTGGCAATTGGCCTAGATCTTCTACCATGGTCTAGACAGCAACCTCAGGAACTTTTTTGGTGCCTCATATGAAGGCAACTTTTTGAACAAAGATGAGGAGAGCGCATTCGAACTCTTTGAGTCCATGAGTGAGAATTCACTCAACAATGCCTCCATGACCCAGTTTAATCAATCTAGTCAACCTCGTGGTGGGATCTATGAGGTGCAAGCAAATTCTGAAATGGTTGACATGGACATTATAGCCAAAAAGTTGGATTGAGTTGAATTGGTGGACAAAAAGATCGATGAGCTGCTAAACTAGACCAGGAAACTGCTACAGACCCTCTCCCTAGCAAAGGGAGCTCACAATGTAGACTTAGTGCAGCCAATGAGCCAAATGCACCAGGAATAGCCCCTGACCATGTTCCAGGGAGGGACCTTTGCTCCCTTAACCCCTAATTACTCACTTTCCTCCCCCTTGGCACCTTCTATCTTTGAAGATGTCCAAGCTATCCGGGGCTACTCAAAACCTGACTCCTTCTCCAACACCTACAATGTTGGATGGCGTAATCACCTGAATTTTGCCTGGACAAACAAAAAATCGAACCAATTCCAGAGCCAACCCAGTCAAAATCCCCCCTCCTATCAGCAAGGACCACCGGTTAGACCACCCTATAATCAAAATAGGGCAGCTCCTCTCCCTCAAAATCAAATGGACACATTGATAAAAATGATGGCTAACATGAATAAAAAACACCAGGAAGAAATGGCCTTAGTGAAGGGACAGTTGAGCCAGTTGTTGGATTGTAAACAATAGGGATCCCTTCCTTCTCAGCCACAACCGAACTCGCGACATGTAATTAATAGAGGCCCCAATTCGCAAGTGTTCTAAGCCAATCCTGGACATGCTCACATGATCCAGCAAGCCCCACAAACACCCCTTGGATTTAGTGCTCCTTCTTCCTCTTCTTCTCAAGGATCTACTCATGGTACCAACGCCTCTGTCAATGCAATTACCTTGAGAAGTGGCACTAACACCCAGGACCCCAAATGGCCAACCCCTCCCGTGATCTTACTTCGTGAGATGCCCGAGTATGAGGGTGAGTAGGAAGAACCCAAGGACATGGAGATTGACCTGATTCAAGCCCAAACACCATACCCTGAGGCCTTGGAGAAAAGAAAGAAAAAGAAAGTTGTAGTTGAGAATGAGGAGCTGTTAGAGATTTTCAAATAAGTCCAGATTAATATTCTGCTCCTCAAAGCAATTAAGCATATCCCGGCTTACACTAAGTTCTTGAAGGATGTCTGGAAGCGTAAGTCCAAAACCCAAGCACCTAGGAAGGTAGTGCTCTCAGAACAAGCTAGTTTAGTGATATTGAGCAGCTTGCCTCCCAAATGAACTGACCCAGGAGCACCCCTGATTTCTTGTAATATCAGGGACATGACATTTGATAGAGTGCTCTTGGACTTAGGTGCTTCGATCAACCTCATCCCGACGACCCTGTATCACCAGTTTGGATTTGGAGAATTGAAACCCACACCTATAACCATCCAATTGGCTGATAGATCTGTGAAAACCCCAAAGGGAGTAGTTGAGGACGTAATTGTTCATGTCAAGGACTTCTACTTCCCGCTCAACTTTTTGGTTCTCAACATGAAAGTCCCTGAACAACTACAAACGACACCCATCATCCTGGGTAGACCCTTTTTAGCTACGGCTATGGTGAACATTGATTGCGACACGGGATGTATGGAAATTACCTTTAGAGACAAGAAGATGCAATTGGATATCTTCAAGGTGGCCAAGTCTTTTGATTGTGACTGGATCGAGGAGCACGATCTCGTGGAACCTCTGGTTGAAGAATGCCTCACTCTCAGCTCTTCAACAAACCATTTGACTCAACTAGCCAATGAGTATCCTAACCCATCCCAACCTGTGGAGATTGACATTTGCAGAGCTTATTACCTTCCACAGCCACCATTTGAGGAGATCGATGTTGATCAACTCCCACCTTTCCCTTACCCGTCGAATGTTGTCCCACCTACACCCGAGCTGAAGCCTTTGCCCGATAATCTCAAGTATGTCTTCCTTGGACCTGACCAGACCTTCCTTGTGATTATCAATGCCCATTTAACTAGGGAACAAGATCTTAGGTTGACTGCAACCCTCTCTGAACATCGGGCAACCATTGGATGGACAATTTCTGACTTGAGGGGAATTAGCCCCACTTATTGCACTCACAAGATCTATTTGGAAGATGGGGCTCGACCTTCTCGCCTGATGCAGAGACGATTAAACCCAAATATGTGAGAGGTCGTTAAAAAGGAGATAATCAAGTGGCTTGACGCTGATATCATTTACCCAATCTCTGATAGTCCTTGGGTGAGCCCCACTCAAGTGGTGCCTAAGAAAGTTGGGCTCACCGTTGTCACCAATGGTCAGGGCGAATCCATCCCCACCCGCATCGCTACTGCATGGCCAGTGTTCATCGACTATAGAAAGCTTAATGAGGCAACCAAGAAAGATCATTTCCCTCTGCCATTCATTGACCAGATTCTCGAGAGATTGCCAAGGTAGAAATATTTTTGCTTCTTGGATGGATATTCAGGATACAACCAAGTTGCTATTGCACCGGAAGATCAAGAGAAGACCACATTCACTTGTCTGTATGGCACGTTTACATTCCGTCGTATGCCATTTAGGTTATACAACTCATTCGCTACCTTTCAGCGTTGCATGCTAGCCACCTTTTCAGAGATGGTGGGTGAATACCTGAAGGTCTTTATGGATGATTTCTCTGTGCTCGGGAATTCATTCGACCACTGCCTTAGCAATTTGGAAAAGATCCTAAAGCGATGTATTGAGGTCAACCTGGTTTTAAGCTGGGAAAAGAGTCATTTCATGGTTCAGGAAGGGATTTTCCTCAGTCACATCGTCTTGCATAGGGGCATTGAAGTAGATAGAGCTAAGGTTGATCTAATTTCCAAACTTCCACCTCCTAGCTCGATTTGGCAAATCTGATCTTTCCTAGGACATGTTGGCTTATATAGAAGGTTCATTAAAGATTTCTCCAAACTCTCTAAACCCTTGACTGACCTTCTAGCCAACAACGCCCTTTTTCATATGACACATGATTGCATCAAGGCTTATGATACTCTCAGGGAAACAGTCTCCACTGCGCTTGTATTACAACCCCTGGATTGGTCCTAGGACTTTGAGATTATGTGCGATGCATCAGATTTTGCCATCGGTGCAGTCCTAGGACAAAGAAGAGAAAAGAAACCCGTGGTGATCTACTACGCGAGCAAGATGTTGGATGAGGCTCAAAGGAATTATACTGTCATAGAAAAAGAAGTGCTTATCATAGTCTTTGGATTAGAAAAGTTCCGATCATATCTTCTAGGATCCTACATGACAATTTACACTGACCACTCGACTATCTGGCATTTGTTAACCAAGAAGGATGCTAAACCCAGGCTCACCAGATGGATCCTGCTCTTGCAAGAATTTGACATGGAAATACGCGACAAAGCTGGGTTCAAGAATGTCGTAGCCGATCACCTATCCAGACTCCACCTAGACCACATCGAACCATCATTACCCTTGACTGACACCTTTCTTGATGAACAACTTCTATCTATGCAAGGGAGGAAGCTACCTTGGTATGCAGACTTCGTCAACTATTTAGTGGTAGGACAGACTCCGCACGGCTGGTTTAGACAGCAATGGGATAAGTTCTTGACTGAAGCCAAGAACTATTTCTGGGATGATCCCATGCTGTTTAGACTCTGTGCCGACCAGATCATTAAGAGATGTATTCCTGAGGAAGAAGTCCAAAGTGTGCTATCCTTTTGTCATGACCAAGCCTTTGGTGGCCACTTTTCGGGGAAGAAAATGACTGCAAAGGTTTTGCAGTCCGGATTTTACTAACCCTCCCTATTCAAGGATGCACACAGCATCGCTAAGACTTACTCTCGTTGCCAGACATTAGGGACTATGACCAGAAAGGACATGATGCCCCTCCAGCCCATTCTGATTATCGAAATCTTCGATGTTTGGGGCATCAATTTTATGGGTCCCTTCTCACCATCCAACGGCTTTGAGTACATACTTGTCTCAGTTGACTATGTCTCAAAATGGATTGAAGCCGTTGCCACCCGAAGATGTGATCATAAGGCTGTCATGGACTTTGTTAAGAAAAATATCTTCTCTTGGTTTGGGATACCAAAGTCCATGATCAGTGATGGTGGGAGTCACTTTATTCATTCCCAATTCCGTGCCTTGCTTAGAAAATATGGGGTTACTCACCGCATTGCCACACTGTATCACCCGCAAACAAAAGGGCAAACTGAGGTCTTCAATAGGCAGATCAAGAATATTCTGCAGAAGACTGTGAGACCTGACCGGAAGGATTGGTCCACACGACTGGATGAAGCCCTTTGGGTATACAGAACCGCTTTTAAGACCCCGATAGGCATGCACATTATCACCTGGTCTTTGGCAAGGCTTGCCACCTTCCGATCGAGTTGGAACATCGGGCTTACTGGGCTATTAAGAAGTGCAACATGGATTCTCAGTTAGTCGGGGCACAGAGGACACTCCAACTCTCCGAGCTCGAGGAAATCTGTCGGGACGCATATGAGAACAGTCGAATTTACAAAGAAAAGATGAAAGCTGTCCACGACCGACACATCCATAGGAAAACCTTCGAGCCTAACTATGACGACCCGATTCCCGAGTCCCTACGAGACACGAGAACCGGACCGACTCGACTAATCCCACGACCTAGTCGTCCAACGAGGAAGTAACCAAAAGAGTAGTAAAATAAACCAGATTCAGCATGAATATAACTAACAGTAAGAAAATACAGCAGTAAGGAAAGAAACCACTACAGTATATACCACCACAACAGTAGAACAACATTCATAACATAATGATGAGAGCCTCATCATGAGCCATAACTAGCTCATTTTGACCCAATAAAGAAGATAAAAGCTCCTACATAACCTAGAAGAAGGCCTAACTGAAGGAACAAGTACCCTGAGAAGAAAACATGAAATAAAGGTTAAAACTGCAATTTTACCATTGCAGTACGTAAACAGGATTTCTCAGAGGCAAAACATAGGTCAAATGGTCTAAATGAGATAAAAAGTGGGTTGAGTCAATCAGAAATGGGTTCATGTGCAATCTAAGAACTAAATAACACTTGGTAACCCTAAAACAGACCCGCTGAAATTAACAAGGTTCCGGTCAGAAAAAAAAGTAATTAAACCATCTAAAAATCATGGAAAAACATCCTCTAGGGTTTGGAACACTTAATTTGGCCTTTGGAACCTAGTTTGACCTACATTAGGGTCCTAGCTCTTCAATTAACCTAATTTGGGTTTTTATGCAAAATGTCCAGTCAAACGAGGTCAAACCTGAAATCTAACTTCGCCATTGGATTCCTTAGGTCCAAATTAGGTTTGTACCAAAATTTGGACCTAAGGAGAGGTCATCTTGACCTACTTTGCAATTTAGTACACCCAAATCACAAATTGGTCCCTATCTTTTGAATACCGTTGCAGAGAACCCCCTAGGTTCTTCGCCTCCTTTGCAAACCGGTCCTGCCGCCATTGCTAGGGCAGAACCGAGCTCCGGCGAGGTTCGGAGAGGGATTGCTCTCTAATCCCTCAGAGATTCCCTCCCAGAAATGGAAGGAGGATTCTCTGAGGAATTCCCTTCCTTATAAAGTCAATTACAATCGCTGGTGTGAACTCAATCTCTCGTGCGAATGCACGAGAGATTTGGGTATCCTAACTCCTTTCCATCTCCGGCGAGCAACCTCAGGCAATTACGTGCCCTTCACGCCCTGCACACCCAGTCCAGCGCCTATATAAGAACTCACAACTCCGGCTGAAGAGGCTAAGCTTGATTTTGACGGAGATCCCTTCCAAATTCCTCCCTCTCCCATCTCCGGCCAAACGACCAACAAGCTCCGGCGACCTCCTTCCCTCCTTCTCGTCGCTCTGCTGCCATACCAGCAGCAGAGTCCTCTCCGTCGCTTCCTCCCACGTCGCGCTGTACCCTGCGCGCGCACTTCTGACCTCGTCTTCGTCGCCGCTTCCTCCCTCAGGGTCTTTCTTCCCCGACGACGGCAGTTACGAGCCGTCCTCTCCGCCGCCTCCCTTCCCTCCAGACAACCCCAGATACGTTCTCCATCCTCTCCTCTCTCTTTTCCCCCAACTATTTTACTTGATTACCCCTCGACAGTACCTAACCGCCTTCATCTTCCTCGCCTCCGACCGCACTCCGGCGAGCCGCCCACACCACTCCGCCACTCCACACGGCTCGCCAACAACCTCGTGAGCTCCGCCTCACCACCAGGAACTCGCTCCACCCCACAACTGCCACTCCAGACCTCCATAACCACCCCCCGAACAACCCACCATCTCTGGCCACAGGTTGACCTAGGCGCGCACGCCTAGGCCGACCGACAACCTGCAGCATCACCCACCGCCTTCGCCGTGCTACGGCGAAGGTTTTCAGCTATTCTGATTGGGCCAATAGGCCGTTCTGTGGAATCTCAGGTGAACGCCCCGGCCGCCATTAACAGCCGAAGCAACAGGAAGCTTGGAGCAGCAGCAGGCGTCAGGCTTCCCAGGCGGCAGGTGCAGCAGGCTCTCGCAAGTGTCGCGAGGTGACTGAGTTCAGCGAGGAGCACCAGCAGGGCCTTCAGCGTGGGCGATTGCACACGAGAGTCTGCGGGCGCGCGTGAGGGAAGGCCGAAACCTTTAGTCCCACATCGTGGGATTACAAACCTCAGGTACACTATAAATTTCTTTTGTGATATATTCTTATCGCCTTAGTAAGCAAAGGGGTGAGGTCCCTCACTGACCCCACCCGCCTCGTCCGTGGCATGACCACGCGGACTTGGCGGATCTGACCCGACCTAGACGTACGCACTCCTTGCGCATCACACCACCTTCAGGTGCGCCTGATCCCGGGTACGATCCGACCCGATAATGCTTGTGGCTCTGGGAGAGCAGGTCAGAGTGAATTGCTTGAGAGAGAGAGGCGCGCGGGTAGAGGGAGAAGGGTTAGGTTTTTCTCCTGATGAGAGCCTCATCATGAGCCATAACTAGCTCATTTTGACCCAATAAAGAAGATAAAAGCTCCTACATAACCTAGAAGAAGGCCTAACTGAAGGAACAAGTGCCCTGAGAAGAAAACATGAAATAAAGGTTAAAACTGTAATTTTACCATTGCAGTACGTAAACAGGATTTCTCAGAGGCAAAACATAGGTCAAATGGTATAAATGAGATAAAAAGTGGGTTGAGTCAATCAGAAATGGGTTCATGTGCAATCTAAGAACTAAATGACACTTGGTAACCCTAAAACAGACCCGCTGAAATTAACAAGGTTTCGGTCAGAACAAAAAGCAAGTAAACCCTCTATAAATCATGGAAAAACATACTCTAGGGTTTAGAACACTTAATTTGGCCTTTGGAACCTAGTTTGACCTAGATTAGGGTCCTAGCTCTTCAATTAACCTAATTTGGGTTTTTACGCAAAATGTCCAGTCAAACGAGGTCAAACCTGAAATATAACTTCGCCATTGGATTCCTTAGGTCCAAATTAGGTTTGTACCAAAATTTGGACCTAAGGAGAGGTCATCTTGACCTACTTTGCAATTTAGTACACCCAAATCACAAATTGGTCCCTATCTTTTGAATACCGTTGCAGAGAACCCCCTAGGTTCTTCGCCTCCTTTGCAAACCGGTCCTGCCGCCATTGCTAGGGCAGAACCGAGCTCCGGCGAGGTTCGGAGAGGGATTGCTCTCTAATCCCTCAGAGATTCCCTCCCAGAAATGGAAGGAGGATTTTCTGAGGAATTCCCTTCCTTATAAAGTCAATTACAATTGCTGGTGTGAACCCAATCTCTCGTGCGAACGCACGGGAGATTTGGGTATCCTAACTCCTTTCCATCTCCGGCGACCAACTTCAGGCAATTACGTGCCCTTCACGCCCTGCACACCCAGTCCAACGCCTATATAAGAACCCACAACTCCGGCCGAACAGGCTAAGCTTGATTTTGACGGAGATCCCTTCCAAATTCCTCCCTCTCCCATCTCCGGCCAAACGACCCACAAGCTCCGGCGACCTCCTTCCCTCCTTCTCGTCTCTCTGCTGCCATACCAGCAGCAGAGTCCTCTCCGCCGCTATCTCTCGCGTCGCGCTGTACCCCGTGCACGCACTTCTGACCTCGTCTTCGTCGCCGCTTCCTCCCTCAGGGTCTTTCTTCCCCGACGACGGCAGTTACGAGCCGTCTTCTCCGCTGCCTCCCTTCCCTCCAGACAACCCCAGATATGTTCTCCATCCTCTCCTCTCTCTTTTCCCCCAACTATTTTACTTGATTACCCCTCGACAGTACCTAACCGCCTTCATCTTCCTCGTCTCCGACCGCACTCCGGCGAGCCGCCCACACCACTCCGCCACTCCACACGGCTCGCCAATCACCTCGTGAGCTCCGCCTCACCACCAGGAACTCGCTCCACCCCACAACTGCCACTCCAGACCTCCATAACTACCCCCCGAACAACCCACCATCTCCGGCCACAGGTTGACCTAGGCACGCACGCCTAGGCCGACCGACAACCTGCAGCATCACCCACCGCCTTCGCCGTGCTGCGGCGGAGGATTCCAGCTATTCTGATTGGGCCAATAGGCCGTTCTGTGGAATCTCAGGTGAACGCCCCGGCCGCCATTAACAGCCGAAGCAGCAGGAAGCTTGGAGCAGCAGCAGGCGTCAGGCTTCCCAGGCGGCAGGTGCAGCTGGCTCTCGCAAGTGTCGCGAAGTGACTGAGTTCAGCAGGGAGCACCAGCAGGGCCTTCAGCGTGGGCAATTGCACACGAGAGTCTGAGGGCGCGCGCAAAGGAAGGGCGAAACGTTTAGTCCCACATCGTGGAATCTCAAGGCACAGGTATGGTATAAAGAGTTTTTGTGATATAGCTTTACTGCCTCGAATGCACTGGGGTGAGGTCCCTCACTGACCCCACCCGCCTCGTCCGCGGCCTGACCACGCGGACTTGGCGGATCCGACCCGACCTAGACCTACGCACTCCTCGCGCATCACACCACCTTCAGGTGCGCCTGGTCCCGGGTACGATCCGACCCGATTAATGCTTGTGGCTCTGGGAGAGCGGCTCTGAGTGAATTGCTTGAGAGAGAGAGACGTGCGGGTAGCGGGAGAAGGGTTAGGTTTTGCTCCTGTTCGCAGGAGAAGGACTTGGCCGCTGCAGAAGAAGGAAAAGCAAGCCAAAGAAGAAGACAGAAGAAGAAGAAATAAGCCTTCGCAGGAGAAGGAAAACAGAAAGATTAGAAGTCTTCGTAGAGAAGAAGAAGAAGGACAAGGGAAGATTACAAAGAGATCGGAACGGCAAAGCAGAAGGAAAGATACAGAAGCGGAAAGGAGAAGAAGGAAGAAAGATCACATTTAAGACGTCTGATACATAAATCAGACGTCTAATTCTACTTTTTCTAAAAACTCTTTGAATCAATTATATTTGCATGTAACAGTTGTATTCTTGGGTTTTCCAAAGTACTGAGATTGCTTCCTGTGTTCAACCTCGGATACTCCGATTTTCGAGTAATAAAAATCTTTATTTGTTTTGAACGCTTTCGCGGCTATACTACAACACGATATTATCTTTTAACAAACCGCACAAAAGCGTGACGAACATTTTGGCGCCGTTGCCGGGGAGCAACGGGCACTTTTAAAACTTTTGAGTACAACTTTTCTATCTAATATCCGACTTGACTTCTCTCTTTTGCTATGTTCATTCAGGGAAAGCAAAACAAAAAGGAAAGAATAGCAACTGCACAACAGACTCTCCAAGGAACAGGTAATCTCCATAAGTCCTCTCTCTTAACCCTCTCACAATCTAAAAAAAAGGAGGGAAATCAACTTAGGGCTACCTGTCTCATATTTAGTAACTCATCAAGTTGCCTGATTTTCATTTCAACATATTTTTATCTGTTCATCCAACTAAGGCAACTAGGGCTAAAACTTTCTTGATTGAGCCCTAGGTGCTAATTTCTACGGCAACTAAATTGGACCCACTAGAGCCAAGTTAGGGATTGCAAAGCTAGGGTTTTTAGAGACACATCTTCTCTAAAACAAAGAAACAAACTTTCCAAAAAGAGGTGTGCCTAAACCGTGTTTGAAAAGATTTATACAAGAGGAACCCTAAGCAAATCAGGCTGATAATCCGTTTGAACCATAAAAGGAAGGACCTAAAAGCTCTCAAAGGAAAAAGAGGTGAAGTTGATCCCTCGGGTCAACCAACCTTAATATTAGGTCACTTTTGCACTCAAAATACTTAAAAGTTCAAGTGGAACATTAAGCACCTTGATCTTAAAATAAAAAAAAAGGTAGACTTAAGAGGTCAAGATCCCCATTCTGGTTTACCTGGAACCGCAGTGACAAGAGAGGTCGGGTGGGGGAAACCCTGTAACCCGTGGGGACGCTCTACCGTGTAGGGGTCTTTGCGGGACTCTCCCTCTCTGGCTGCCCAGGTATTTCTCAGGTGGACGATCTTCTGATCCAGGGGTCCATCTGCCCCGAACCTCTATAGTCACCCAACAATTCTTGGGTGTCTTGATTGGGTCCAGCACCTTCTAATCTCATCACATCTTTCGGTGCATGTTCGGTAGGAGGTCCTTAAGACCACCTTTAAGACCTCCCTTAGAAATTCATTCTCGTCGTGGCCAAGCCTCGACGCCCTTGTTTGTGCAGCAACCCCGCCACATAAATCTTTCATCTGACTCAGACCCTGATTCCCCTTCTTCTCCCATCATGGCACAACCCATTGAAGAGGAGAATAACCTTGAACACCAACTTCAACGCTTGAACGATCTCTTTCAGAACTTTGTAAACCCACCGCAGCGACCTATGATGCGAGATCACTATAATCCTGCTGCAGTGGCAATCGAACCCCGAGTACGAATCCCAATTGGAGGACCCGATTCTGATCTGAAGCCCAATATGATTCATGCCATACCGAAGTTCCATGGGCATAACTCGGAGGATCCATTCCAACACATTAAACAACTCAAGCATTTGGCCCAGACCTTCGGGTCAGATGTACAAAATCGGGATATCCTACTCATGAAAATGTTTTCGTTCTCCCTCTTGGACAAGGCTGCACACTGGTATCAGACTCAGACCCGCCCGATCAACACTTGGGAGGAATTACAGTCCGAATTTTTGAAAAAATTCTTCCCTGTTGGCCGGACAAATGCCTTGCGCCACCAGATCACTCATTTCACTCAACAACCGGGAGAACCTCTTCATGAAGCTTGGGATCGATTCCTAGATCTCATGCGAAAGTGCCCCCATCACGGAGTTCCTAAGTGGGAACAAGTCCAGTCTTTTTACCAGGGACACCGTGAGGATATTCGTCTATTCGTCAATGCAACATGTGGAGGAAACATCATGGGCCAACACGAGGACACGGTATGGGAGATTCTCGAAAACATGTGCGAGAACTCCATAAACAATGACTCCTTGGGCTTATTCGACAGGACGAATGCCCGCGCATCGACGAATCTAAGAGGGACACATGAGACGCAGGACCTGTCCACTTCTATCGACCTGGAACTGATGGCCAGTTGGTTGGACAAGGTCTCTATCATAGAAAAGAAGGTGGACGAGCTAACTCGACATTTGCAGCAAGCCACCTCTGCACAAAATTCTTTTACACGACCTCCTCTGGTAAGGGAAACAGTGCAAAACATCTATCACCAACCTGCCAAGGGGATGGACCCATATCCACCTCCATCTACCTCTCGGACCGGAGTGACCTCTGATCCCTTCTATTTGAGTTGGGGGAACTCTGAACCCTCGTATTCTGACTTTCCTTAGGTTCCTCAGAACTGCGAGGACCTCAACGCCATCCAGAATGACCCATACTCCAATACCTACAACCCTAGTTGGCGAAATCATCCTAACTTTCAGTGGGCAGGAAATTCTCAAAAGCCACCATATCAACCCCGCCCACAAGCTCCTCGTCCATATCAGCCGCCTCAGCCTCGGCCCAATCCCACCTACCAATCCGGGCAAAATCAGGATCAACTGACTTTTATCCTTCAAACACTGGCTGACATTCAAAAGACGAATGCGGCAATGCAAAAACAGCACAAGGACGAGATCATAGAGGTTCGCAACCAACTGGCCCAGATGGCAAATTCCCGCCAACCTGGCACCCTTCCTTCGCAACCTCTGCCCAACCCAAATAACGTGCCGACCTAGAGGCGCGTTATGAATCCAAATCCAGGCCACGCACATTTGATTTATCAGGCCCCTGCTATTCCATCACCAGACAGGATGGAGGCGTCAACATCTTATGCAAGATTGCAGCAGTAGCCACCCCTCCTACCTAACCCAAACCAAAGTCAGGCCGGATTAAACTCTGTAACAACACGCAGTGGTAAAACAACACAAGACCCACACTATCCGAACCACTCCAAGCCTGATAATCGCCAAGACCCTAGGGTAGTCATCCAAGATACTACTGTCCCAGATCAAGAACCTAGACCTATCCTAGAGGAACCAGCTAGGATCCCATTTCCTGAGGCCTTGACCAAAGGAAAAAGGACAACCAAACCTGTGGCTCCTGAGGAGGATCTGGTCAAGCTCTTTGAACAGGTCCAGATAAACATCCCGTTGATGGATGCAATCCGCCACATACCGGCTTACGCAAGGTTCTTGAAAGACATATGTACACCTAAACGTAAGCTGCGAACCAAGGATGGGAACCCAATCGTACTATCAGAGCAAGCCAGCTCTGTCATCTTGAGCAAACTCCCACCTAAGGCTAAAGACCCAGGAACTCCCTTGATTTCTTGTAAAATTGGTGAAACCCAACTTGATAGAGCCCTACTAGACCTAGGTGCCTCCATAAATTTAATACCTACATCCCTCCTTGACCACCTTGAAGAATCTGAACTTAAACCCACCGAGGTGACATTGCAGTTAGCCGATCGATCCATCAAGTCACCCAAAGGAATACTCGAGGATGTCATTGTTAGGGTACGAGATTTTTATTTCCCAGTGGACTTCATAGTACTGGACATGGATGCACCTAAGAACCCAAGGGACACACCAATCATATTAGGGAGACCCTTTTTGGCCACTGCTAGGGCCAATATAAACTGCGAAGAGGGCCAGATAGAATTAAAATTTGGGAATCAAAATCTGAAGATAGACATTTTCAAGGCCCATCAAGGGATTAATTGCAGGGTGATAGCGGAAATTTGTGATGTCGAAGCCGTGGTTGATGAACTGCATATAGAGGACAACCTGATTATTCCTGATCAACCACTAGAGAAGCAAAAACCGCTAACAGAGGAGTACGGACATGATCTAGACACACCTATGACTCCTACCATTGCTCCCGATACAAACCCCGAACCACCCGCTGCTGTTGACAATCCTGTCACGGAACTCAAGCCCCTTCCTGAACATCTAAAATACGTCTTTTTGGATTCAAATCAGACGTTTCCTATGATTATCAATTCTCGACTCACACCTGACCAAGAACTCCGTTTGATTTCTGTTCTCCAACAACATCGTAGAGCCATTGGATGGACTCTAGATGATTTGACTGGTATAAGCCCTTCATACTGCACACATCGAATCTACACGGAAGAAGGCTCACGACCTTCAAGAGAAATGCAAAGATGCCTAAACCCTAACCTACAGGAGGTCGTGAAAAAGGAGATCATTAAGTGGTTAGATGCAGGGATCATCTACCCGATCTCCGACAGTCGTTGGGTGAGTCCAACACAAGTGGTACCTAAGAAGGCAGGACTTACCATCATCACGACTGAAACCGGGGAAGTCATTCCTACCCGAATAGCTAATTCGTGGAGAGTCTGCATTGATTACAGAAGACTAAATTCCTCCACGAAGAAGGATCATTTCCCACTACCATTTATTGATCAGATCCTCGAGAAACTAGCGGGAAATAAATTCTTCTGCTTTCTTGACGGGTACTCCGGTTACAATCAGGTGGCAATCCATCCAGAGGACCAAGAAAAGACCACATTCACCTGCCCCTTCGGGACGTACGCGTTCCGAAGGATGCCGTTCGGTCTCTGCAATGCACCTGCAACTTTTCAGCGGTGCATGCTTGCCATATTCTCAGATATGGTAGGTGATTATCTGGAAGTCTTCATGGATGACTTTTCAGTTTTTGGACAATCATTTGACGATTGCCTCCAACACTTGGTCCATATACTCAGGCGGTGCATCGAGGTGAATTTGGTTCTTTCCTGGGAAAAGAGCCATTTCATGGTGCCTGAGGGAATTGTCCTGGGACATTTAATCTCAGAGAAAGGCATCCAAGTGGATCGAGCTAAGGTTAACCTGATTTCCAAGCTCCCTATGCCTAGCTCGATTAAGGACATCCGATCTTTTTTGGGGCACGTCGGTTTCTACCGTCGATTCATCCCTGATTTCTCCAAGATCGCGCGCCCCCTGACCAATCTTCTCTCCAAGGATGTACCTTTCGAAATTTCCAAGGAATGCACTCAAGCATTTGAAATCCTACGTGACCGAGTCACCCAGGCCCCAATCCTACAGTCCCCTGATTGGTCTCAACCCTTTGAGATCATGTGCGATGCATCTGACTTTGCTGTAGGAGCGATTTTGGGGCAGAAAATTGACGGGATACCTGTGGTCATTTACTACGCCAGCAAAACACTGGATGAGGCTCAGCGTAACTATACGGTTACTGAGAAAGAGCTGCTGGCCGTAGTATTTGCCCTGGAAAAATTCAGATCATACCTTCTGGGTTCCCGTATTATCGTATACTCGGATCACACAGCTGTAAGGCATCTCCTTGCCAAGAAGGACGCGAAACCTCGACTCATCCGCTGGATCTTGCTATTGCAAGAATTTGACCTCGAGATTTGCGACAAGGCGGGAAAGCACAATGTGGTAGCTGATCACTTGTCCCGCCTTCCTTCTGAAATTATTGATCCTTCCGGACCTATTACAGAACATTTCCCTGATGAGCACCTCCTGACTATCAGTACAAGTCTTCCATGGTTCGCCGATATTGTTAATTACCTGGCATCACATCAGATTCCGCCCGATTGGTCGAAGGCCAAAAAGGACAAATTGCGTTCCGATGCCAAGTATTACCTATGGGAAGACCCGTATCTTTTCCGCATTGGTGCTGATCAGATAATCCGACGGTGCGTCACGGAAGTGGAAATCAAAGACATACTCTCATTCTGCCATGACCAGGCATGCGGTGGACATTTTTCTGGACATAAAACCGCATCGAAAGTCCTCCAGTGTGGCTTCTACTGGCCCACAATTTTCAAGGATTTATATGAACACTGTAAGGCATGTTCCCGTTGCCAGACTCTGGGCAACATGAGCTATAGAGACATGATGCCTCTACAGCCGATCTTGGTATGCGAAATTTTCGATATTTGGGGGATTGATTTCATGGGACCCTTTCCTAACTCGGATGGCTTCGAATACATCTTACTCGCAGTTGACTATGTGTCCAAGTGGATAGAAGCCATTCCGACCCGAACCAACAATCATAAAGTCGTTATAAAATTCCTCCATCAAAACATTTTCTCAAGGTTCGGGATTCCGCGTGCTATAATTTCCGACGGAGGGACCCATTTTACGAACGCTCAGTTCAGGTCACTGATGACCAAATACGGGGTGTCACACCGAATCTCTACTCCTTACCACCCCCAAACTAATGGTCTAGCTGAGCTTTCTAAGGCTGGAACCCACAGAAGATTTCAAATGAGTGAGATCGATGAATTACGCCACGACGCGTATGAGAACTCGCGAATTTACAAAGAACGGGTTAAAGCTTTTCACGACAAACACATTTCTAGAAAGGTCTTTCATCCTGGTCAAAAAGTTTTACTCTTTGATGCTCGACTCAAATTATTCCCAGGAAAGCTAAGATCCAAGTGGGTCAGACCCTACCTAGTCCGCCAAATCTTCGGAAATGGAGCTATTGAAATCAGCCCACTCAGCCACGATTCTGAACCCTTTGTCGTGAACGGGCAGAGACTCAAGCCATTCATTGACATGACCGATATAGATTTGACTGAGTCATCCTTTACCCTCCATTCCTCTTGAGCTCATTGCGCCCAGCCGATGGCGTAAAACTTAGCGCTTAACGGGAGGCAACCCGTCATTCTTTGAAAACCTGAAACCGTTTCTGACATCTCTATGCGGAACTCATATTGCACTTTAGGGTTCATCCATTAGAACAACCGACTTCACCTCAGGTATACCTACCCAAGATTAGAAATCGTTTGCAACAAGTCGCTTCGACCCATTCACTCACCACACACCTGTCCTAATACATGAACTAAGCTGAATTCGAACCCACCTAATTTACAATGGGGACATTGCAAATCTTAGGCATGGGGGGGTATGAAAGTGCAAAATGTCAGAAAATTCATATCAAGAAAGGGTTTCACATAAAAAAAAAAAAAGACTTGATAGAGGGGAGGAACAATTCAGGGTCATACAAATGAGAGGAGGAAAAGAAGAAAAAAATGACAAAAAGGAGCACAAAATGAAAAGAAATAGTCATTAGTAAAATATTAAGGGGTTAACTGAAGTTCTAGACTGAATCAAGAAAAAGAAAAGAAAAGTGCCACGGAGATATAACAAGAGATTAGCGAGAACGCTGGTCTTAGGCTTTTTGGGCTAGTACCTTTAGCTTAAAAATTCACGTATCCATTAAAATCTGGATAATCCTCAAGAGGTTGAGGAAAATGCGAAGCTTGAGTATTAGGTCTAAGGCTTAGGAAGTATTCGGCCTCGTTAACTGACCTCCGATTTGCGGGATTCGGTAACCTAAGCACCCAAATTCACACACAGTCTGGTTCAGTGCGCATAAACATCCAAATCACGCGAAAAGCGTTTAATGTTCTGAAAAAGTCACCTAGATTAGGAGCGGTCAATCAACACAAGTTGATTTGGACGAGTTCCCGACGCGGAGAGGCGGGAAATTCCCCTCAAAGATGCGTAACAACATATCATCTCCTCGGTGCTTGTCTCTTAGGATATTTAAATATCCTACTGGGGGCATGTAAGTACTCTGCTGGTTCAGATACCATGGGTGGCATTATCATGAAATGTCAATCGCCAGGGTCTGAATTCGGCCACGGAACGCCATGGGCGGGATTATCTCGAAATCTCGAAAGCCAGGGTTCCGGGGGTTGCCATGGGCGGGATTATCTCGAAATCTCGAAAGCCAGGGACCCTTGAGGATTGATGATGGGGACGAGGAATCCGATACAGACCGTGTTGAGAAGCTAATCCGAAGCTAGAAATAAAAAGAAAAGAGAGAGAAAAGCTCTCCAAACAAATAAATCTTCTATCTCTCTCTTACAAAAAAAAAACGCACTGCAAACTGAACTTAGGCTAAAAATATCTCAAGCACGGGTGCTTTAACCGCGGAGTCCAACAAACCCTAGGTTAGTTTCTGTGGGCCGTAGAAACCTTTGCAGAAGACTGAGGCTAAAGTGGAACAGGTCCGGATTTTGGTTGGTACTTCAGTACCTCTAGGCCTATTGTCGGCATTCCCACCTAATCACAAAAGAAAAGGAGAAGCACTTATCATTGTTGACAGACACTCAGGGTCTAGAATGGAAGTTAAAACTTTGAAATTTTGCTAAGGGACTAGCAAAAGCTAGGCATGGGGGTATGATGAGAGCCTCATCATGAGCCATAACTAGCTCATTTTGACCCAATAAAGAAGATAAAAGCTCCTACATAACCTAGAAGAAGGCCTAACTGAAGGAACAAGTACCCTGAGAAGAAAACATGAAATAAAGGTTAAAACTGCAATTTTACCATTGCAGTACGTAAACAGGATTTCTCAGAGGCAAAACATAGGTCAAATGGTCTAAATGAGATAAAAAGTGGGTTGAGTCAATCAGAAATGGGTTCATGTGCAATCTAAGAACTAAATGACACTTGGTAACCCTAAAACAGACCCGCTGAAATTAACAAGGTTCCGGTCAGAACAAAAAGCAAGTAAACCATCTAAAAATCATGGAAAAACATCCTCTAGGGTTTGGAACACTTAATTTGGCCTTTGGAACCTAGTTTGACCTAGATTAGGGTCCTAGCTCTTCAATTAACCTAATTTGGGTTTTTACGCAAAATGTCCAGTCAAACGAGGTCAAAGCTAAAATCCAACTTCACCATTGGATTCCTTAGGTCCAAATTAGGTTTGTACCAAAATTTGGACCTAAGGAGAGGTCATCTTGACCTACTTTACAATTTAGTACACCCAAATCACAAATTGGTCCCTATCTTTTGAATACCGTTGCAGAGAACCCCCTAGGTTCTTCGCCTCCTTTGCAAACCGGTCCTGCCGCCATTGCTAGGGCAGAACCGAGCTCCGGCGAGGTTCGGAGAGGGATTGCTCTCTAATCCCTCAGAGATTCCCTCCCAGAAATGGAAGGAGGATTCTCTGAGGAATTCCCTTCCTTATAAAGTCAATTACAATTGCTGGTGTGAACCCAATACCTCGTGCGAATGCACGGGAGATTTGGGTATCCTAACTCCTTTCCATCTCTGGCGACCAACTTCAGGCAATTACGTGCCTTTCACGCCCTGCACACCCAGTCCGGTGCCTATATAAGAACCCACAACTCCGGCCGAATAGGCTAAGCTTGATTTTGACGGAGATCCCTTCCAAATTCCTCCCTCTCCCATCTTCGGCCAAACGACCCACAAGCTCCGGCGACCTCCTTCCCTCCTTCTCGTCGCTCTGCTGCCATACCAGCAGCAGAGTCCTCTCCACCGCTATCTCCCGCGTCGCGCTGTACCCCGTGCACGCACTTTTGACCTCGTCTTCGTCGCCGCTTCCTCCCTCAGGGTCTTTCTTCCCCGACGACGGCAGTTACGAGCCGTCTTCTCCGCTGCCTCCCTTCCCTCCTGACAACCCCAGATACGTTCTCCATCCTCTCCTCTCTCTTTTCCCTCAACTATTTTACTTGATTACCCCTCGACAGTACCTAACCGCCTTCATCTTCCTCGCCTCCGACCGCACTCCGGCAAGCGCCCACACCACTCCGCCACTCCACACGGCTCGCCAATCACCTCGTGAGCTCCGCCTCACCACCAGGAACTCGCTCCACCCCACAACTGCCACTCCAGACCTCCATAACTACCCCCCGAACAACCCACCATCTTCGGCCACAGGTTGACCTAGGCGCGCACGCCTAGGCTGACCGACAACCTGCAGCATCACCCACCGCCTTCGCCGTGCTGCGGCGAAGGTTTCGAGCTATTCTGATTGGGCCAATAGGCCGTTCTGTGGAATCTCAGGTGAACGCCCCGGCCGCCATTAACAGCCGAAGCAGCAGGAAGCTTGGAGCAGCAGCAGGCGTCAGGCTTCCCAGGCGGCAGGTGCAGCTGGCTCTCGCAAGTGTCGTGAAGTGACTGAGTTCAGCAGGGAGCACCAGCAGGGCCTTCAGCGTGGGAAATTGCACACGAGAGTCTGCGGGCGCGCGCAAAGGAAGGGTGGAACGTTTAGTCCCACATCGTGGAATCTCAAGGCACAAGTATGGTATAAAGAGTTTTTGTGATATAGCTTTACTGCCTCGAAAGCACAGGGGTGAGGTCCCTCATTGACCCCACCCGCCTCGTCCGCGGCCTGACCACGCGGACTTGGCGGATCCGACCCGACCTAGACCTACACACTCCTCGCGCATCACACCACCTTCAGGTGCGCCTGATCCCGGGTACGATCCGACCCGATTAATGCTTGTGGCTCTGGGAGAGCGGCTCTGAGTGAATTGCTTGAGAGAGAGAGACGTGCGGGTAGCTGGAGAAGGGTTAGGTTTTGCTCCTGTTCGCAGGAGGACTTGGCCGCTGCAGAAGAAGGAAAAGCAAGCCAAAGAAGAAGACAGAAGAAGAAGAAAGAAGCCTTCGCAGGAGAAGGAAAACAGAAAGATTAGAAGTCTTCGCAGAGAAGAAGAAGAAGGACAAGGGAAGATTGCAAAGAGATCGGAACAGCAAAGCAGAAGGAAAGATACAGAAGCAGAAAGGAGAAGAAGGAAGAAAGATCACATTTAAGACGTCTGATACATAAATCAGACGTCTAATTCTACTTTTTCTAAAAACTCTTTGAATCAATTATATTTGCATGTAACAGTTGTATTCTTGGGTTTTCCAAAGTACTGAGATTGCTCCCTGTGTTCGACCTCGGATACTCCGGTTTTCGAGTAATAAAAATCTTTATTTGTTTTGAACGCTTTCGCGGCTATACTACAACATGATATTATCTTTTAACAAACCGCACAAAAGCGTGACGAACAGCTCCTGTGCAGGCAGGCTGATCGCAGGAGAAGGACTTGGCCGCTGCAGAAGAAGGAAAAGCAAGCCAAAGAAGAAGACAGAAGAAGAAGAAAGAAGCCTTCGCAGGAGAAGGAAGGCAGAAAGATTAGAAGTCTTCGCAGAGAAGAAGAAGAAGGACAAGGGAAGATTGCAAAGAGATCAGAACGGCAAATCAGAAGGAAAGATACAGAAGCAGAAAGGAGAAGAAGGAAGAAAGAAAGAAAGATCACATTTAAGACGTCTGATACATAAATCAGACGTCTAATTCTACTTTTTCTAAAAACTCTTTGAATCAATTATATTTGCATGTAACAGTTGTATTCTTGGGTTTTCCAAAGTACTGAGATTGCTCCCTGTGTTCGACCTCGGATACTCCGGTTTTCGAGTAATAAAAATCTTTATTAGTTTTGAACGCTTTCGCGGCTACACTACAACGCGATATTATCTTTTAACAAACCTTACAAAAAGCGCGACGAACATTTTGGCGCCGTTGCCGGGGAGCAACGGGCACTTTTAAAACTTTTGAGTACAACTTTTCTATCTAATATCCGACTTGACTTCTCTCTTTTGCTGTGTTCATTCAGGGAAAGCAAAACAAAAAGGAAAGAATAGCAACTGCACAACAGACTCTCCAAGGAACAGGTAATCTCCATAAGACCTCTCTCTTAACCCTCTCACAATCTAAAAAAAGGAGGGAAATCAACTTAGGGCTACCTGTCTCATATTTAGTAACTCATCAAGTTGCCTGATTTTCATTTCAACATATTTTTATCTGTTCATCCAACTAAGGCAACTAGGGCTAAAACTTTCTTGATTGAGCCCTAGGTGCTAATTTCTACGGCAACTAAATTGGACCCACTAGAGCCAAGTTAGGGATTGCAAAGCTAGGGTTTTTAGAGACACATCTTCTCTAAAACAAAGAAACAAACTTTCCAAAAAGAGGTGTGCCTAAACCGTGTTTGAAAAGATTTATATAAGAGGAACCCTAAGCAAATCAGGCTAATAATCCATTTGAACCATAAAAGGAAGGACCTAAAAGCTCTCAAAGGAACAAAAGGTGAAGTTGATCCCTCGGGTCAACCAACCTTAATATTAGGTCACTTTTGCACTCAAAATACTTAAAAGTTCAAGTGGAACATTAAGCACCTTGATCTTAAAATAAAAAAAGTAGACTTAAGAGGTCAAGATCCCCATTCTGGTTTACCTGGAACCGCAGTGACAAGAGAGGTCGGGTGGGGGAAACCCTGTAACCCGTGGGGACGCTCTACCGTGTAGGGGTCTTTGCGGGACTCTCCCTCTCTGGCTGCCCAGGTATTTCTCAGGTGGACGATCTTCTGATCCAGGGGTCCATCTGCCCCGAACCTCAATAGTCACCCAACAATTCTTGGGTGTCTTGATTGGGTCCAGCACCTTCTGATCTCATCACATCTTTCGATGCATGTTCGGTAGGAGGTCCTTAAGACCACCTTTAAGACCACCCTTAGAAATTCATTCTCGTCGAGGCCAAGCCTCGACGCCCTTGTTTGTGCAGCAACCCCCCCACATAAATCTTTCATCTGACTCAGACCCCGATTCTCCTTCTTCTCCCATCATGGCACAACCCATTGAAGAGGAGAATAATCTTGAACACCAACTTCAACGCTTGAACGATCTCTTTCAGAACTTTGTAAACCCACCGCAGCGACCTATGATGCGAGATCACTATAATCCTGCTGCGGTGGCAATCGAACCCCGAGTACGAATCCCAATTGGAGGACCCGATTCCGATCTGAAGCCCAATATGATTCATGCCATACCGAAGTTCCATGGGCTTAACTCTGAGGATCCATTCCAACACATTAAACAACTCAAGCATTTGGCCCAGACCTTCGGGTCAGATGTACAAAACCGGGATATCCTACTCATGAAAATGTTTTCGTTCTCCCTCTTGGACAAGGCTACACACTGGTATCAGACTCAGACCCGCCCGATCAACACATGGGAGGAATTACAGTCCGAATTTCTGAAAAAATTCTTCCCTGTTGGCCGGACAAATGCCTTGCGCCACCAGATCACTCATTTCACTCAACAACCGGGAGAACCTCTTCATGAAGCTTGGGATCGATTCCTAGATCTCATGCGAAAGTGCCCCCATCACGGAGTTCCTAAGTGGGAACAAGTCCAGTCTTTTTACCAGGGACTCCATGAGGATATTCGTCTATTCGTCAATGCAACATGTGGAGGAAACATCATGGGCCAACACGAGGACACGGTATGGGAGATTCTCGAAAACATGTGCGAGAACTCCATAAACAATGACTCCTTGGGCTTATTCGACAGGACGAATGCCCGCGCATCGACGAATCTAAGAGGGACACATGAGATGCAGGACCTGTCCACTTCTATCGACCTGGAACTGATGGCCAGTTGGTTGGGCAAGGTCTCTATCATAGAAAAGAAGGTGGACGAGCTAACTCGACATTTGCAGCAAGCCACCTCTGCACAAAATTCTTTTACACGACCTCCTCTGGCAAGGGAAACAGTGCAAAACATCTATCACCAACCTGCCAAGGGGATGGACCCATATCCACCCCCGTCTACCTCTCGGACCGGAGTGACCTCTGATCCCTTCTATTCGAGTTGGGGGAACTCTGAACCCTCGTATTCTGACTTTCCTGAGGTTCCTCAGAACTGCGAGGACCTCAACGCCATCCAGAATGACCCATACTCCAATACCTACAACCCTGGATGGCGAAATCATCCTAACTTTCAGTGGGCAGGAAATTCTCAAAAACCACCATATCAACCCCGCCCACAAGCTCCTCGTCCATATCAGCCGCCTCAGCCTCGGCCCAATCCCACCTACCAATCCAGGCAAAATCAGGATCAACTGACTCTTATCCTTCAAACACTGGCTGACATTCAAAAGACGAATGCGGCAATGCAAAAACAGCACAAGGACGAGATCATAGAGGTTCGCAACCAACTGGCCCAGATGGCAAATTCCCGCCAACCTGGCACCCTTCCTTCGCAACCTCTGCCCAACCCAAATAACGTGCCGACCCAGAGGCGCGTTATGAATCCAAATCCAGGCCACGCATATTTGATTTATCAGGCCCCTGCTACTCCATCACCAGACGGGATGGAGGCGTCAACATCTTATGCAAGATTGCAGCAGCAGCCACCCCTCCTACCTAACCCAAACCAAAGTCAGGCCGGATTAAACTCTTTAACAACACGCAGTGGTAAAACAACACAAGACCCACACTATCCGAACCACTCCAAGCCTGATAATCGCCAAGACCCTAGGGTAGTCATCCAAGATACTACTGTCCCAGATCAAGAACCTGGACCTATCCTAGAGGAACCAGCTAGGATCCCATTTCCTGAGGCCTTGACCAAAGGAAAAAGGACAACCAAACCTGTGGCTCCTAAGGAGGATCTGGTCAAGATCTTTGAACAGGTCCAGATAAACATCCCGTTGATGGATGCAATCCGCCACATACCAGCTTACGCAAGGTTCTTGAAAGACATATGTACACCTAAACGTAAGCCGCGAACCAAGGATGGGAACCCAATCGTACTATCAGAGCAAGCCAGCTCTGTCATCTTGAGCAAACTCCCACCTAAGGCTAAAGACCCAGGAACTCCCTTGATTTCTTGTAAAATTGGTGAAACCCAACTTGATAGAGCCCTACTAGACCTAGGTGCCTCCATAAATTTAATACCTACATCCCTCCTTGACCACCTTGAAGAATCTGAACTTAAACCCACCGAGGTGACATTGCAGTTAGCCGATCGATCCATCAAGTCACCCAAAGGAATACTCGAGGATGTCATTGTTAGGGTACGAGATTTTTATTTCCCAGTGGACTTCATAGTACTGGACATGGATGCACCTAAGAACCCAAGGGACACATCAATCATATTAGGGAGACCCTTTTTGGCCACTGCTAGGGCCAATATAAACTGCGAAGAGGGCCAGATAGAATTAAAATTTGGGAATCAAAATCTGAAGATAGACATTTTCAAGGCCCATCAAGGGATTAATTGCAGGGTGATAGCGGAAATTTGTGATGTCGAAGCCGTGGTTGATGAACTGCATATAGAGGACAACCTGATTATTCCTGATCAACCACTAGAGAAGCAAAAACCGCTAACAGAGGAGTACGGACATGATCTAGACACACCTATGACTCCTACCATTGCTCCCGATACAAACCCCGAACCACCCGCTGCTGCTGACAATCCTGTCACGGAACTCAAGCCCCTTCCTGAACATCTAAAATACGTCTTTTTGGATTCAAATCAGACGTTTCCTATGATTATCAATTCTCGACTCACACCTGACCAAGAACTCCGTTTGATTTCTGTTCTCCAACAACATCGTAGAGCCATTGGATGGACTCTAGATGATTTGACTGGTATAAGCCCTTCATACTGCACACATCGAATCTACACGGAAGAAGGCTCACGACCTTCAAGAGAAATGCAAAGACGCCTAAACCCTAACCTACAGGAGGTCGTGAAAAAGGAGATCATTAAGTGGTTAGATGCAGGGATCATCTACCCGATCTCCGACAGTCGTTGGGTGAGTCCAACACAAGTGGTACCTAAGAAGGCAGGACTTACCATCATCACGACTGAAACCGGGGAAGTCATTCCTACCCGAATAGCTAATTCGTGGAGAGTCTGCATTGATTACAGAAGACTAAATTCCTCCACGAAGAAGGATCATTTCCCACTACCATTTATTGATCAGATCCTCGAGAAACTAGCGGGAAATAAATTCTTCTGCTTTCTTGATGGGTACTCCGGTTACAATCAGGTGGCAATCCATCCAGAGGACCAAGAAAAGACCACATTCACCTGCCCCTTCGGGACGTACGCGTTCCGAAGGATGCCGTTCGGTCTCTGCAATGCACCTGCAACTTTTCAGCGGTGCATGCTTGCCATATTCTCAGATATGGTAGGTGATTATCTGGAAGTCTTCATGGATGACTTTTCAGTTTTTGGACAATCATTTGACGATTGCCTCCAACACTTGGTCCATATACTCAGGCGGTGCATCGAGGTGAATTTGGTTCTTTCCTGGGAAAAGAGCCATTTCATGGTGCCTGAGGGAATTGTCCTGGGACATTTAATCTCAGAGAAAGGCATCCAAGTGGATCGAGCTAAGGTTAACCTGATTTCCAAGCTCCCTATGCCTAGCTCGATTAAGGACATCCGATCTTTTTTGGGGCACGTCGGTTTCTACCGTCGATTCATCCCTGATTTCTCCAAGATCGCGCGCCCCCTGACCAATCTTCTCTCCAAGGATGTACCTTTCGAAATTTCCAAGGAATGCACTCAAGCATTTGAAATCCTACGTGACCGAGTCACCCAGGCCCCAATCCTACAGTCCCCTGATTGGTCTCAACCCTTTGAGATCATGTGCGATGCATCTGACTTTGCTGTAGGAGCGATTTTGGGGTAGAAAATTGACGGGATACCTGTGGTCATTTACTACGCCAGCAAAACACTGGATGAGGCTCAGCGTAACTATACGGTTACTGAGAAAGAGCTGCTGGCCGTAGTATTTGCCCTGGAAAAATTCAGATCATACCTTCTGGGTTCCCGTATTATCGTATACTCGGATCACACAGCTGTAAGGCATCTCCTTGCCAAGAAGGACGCGAAACCTCGACTCATCCGCTGGATCTTGCTATTGCAAGAATTTGACCTCGAGATTTGCGACAAGGCGGGAAAGCACAATGTGGTAGCTGATCACTTGTCCCGCCTTCCTTCTGAAATTATTGATCCTTCCGGACCTATTACAGAACATTTCCCTGATGAGCACCTCCTGACTATCAGTACAAGTCTTCCATGGTTCGCCGATATTGTTAATTACCTGGCATCACATCAGATTCCGCCCGATTGGTCGAAGGCCAAAAAGGACAAATTGCGTTCCGATGCCAAGTATTACCTATGGGAAGACCCGTATCTTTTCCGCATTGGTGCTGATCAGATAATCCGACGGTGCGTCACGGAAGTGGAAATCAAAGACATACTCTCATTCTGCCATGACCAGGCATGCGGTGGACATTTTTCTGGACATAAAACCGCATCGAAAGTCCTCCAGTGTGGCTTCTACTGGCCCACAATTTTCAAGGATTTATATGAACACTGTAAGGCATGTTCCCGTTGCCAGACTCTGGGCAACATGAGCTATAGAGACATGATGCCTCTACAGCCGATCTTGGTATGCGAAATTTTCGATATTTGGGGGATTGATTTCATGGGACCCTTTCCTAACTCGGATGGCTTCGAATACATCTTACTCGCAGTTGACTATGTGTCCAAGTGGATAGAAGCCATTCCGACCCGAACCAACAATCATAAAGTCGTTATAAAATTCCTCCATCAAAACATTTTCTCAAGGTTCGGGATTCCGCGTGCTATAATTTCCGACGGAGGGACCCATTTTACGAACGCTCAGTTCAGGTCACTGATGACCAAATACGGGGTGTCACACCGAATCTCTACTCCTTACCACCCCCAAACTAATGGTCTAGCTGAGCTATCTAACCGAGAGATCAAGAAGATCCTTCAGGTTACTGTTCGACCTGATAGAAAAGATTGGTCTTCTCGGCTTCCGGAAGCATTGTGGGCCTATAGGACCGCCCACAAGACCCAATTAGGAATGTCTCCCTTCAGACTAGTGTACGGGAAGGCATGTCACCTCCCCGTCGAATTGGAGCATAAAGCCTATTGGGCAGTACGGACCTGTAATCTCGACCTTTCTAAGGCTGGAACCCACAGAAGATTTCAAATGAGCGAGATCGATGAATTACGCCACGACGCGTATGAGAACTCGCGAATTTACAAAGAACGGGTTAAAGCTTTTCACGACAAACACATTTCTAGAAAGGTCTTTCATCCTGGTCAATAAGTTTTACTCTTTGATGCTCGACTCAAATTATTCCCAGGAAAGCTAAGATCCAAGTGGGTCGGACCCTACCTAGTCCGACAAATCTTCGGAAATGGAGCTATTGAAATCAGCCCACTCAGCCACGATTCTGAACCCTTTGTCGTGAACGGGCAGAGACTCAAGCCGTTCATTGACATGACCGATATAGATTTGACTGAGTCATCCTTTACCCTCCATTCCTCTTGAGGTCATTGCGCCCAGCCGATGGCGTAAAACTCAGCGCTTAACGGGAGGCAACCCGTCATTCTTTGAAAAACCTGAAACCGTTTCTGACATCTCTATGCGGAACTCATATTGCACTTTAGGGTTCATCCATTAGAACAACCGACTTCACCTCAGGTATACCTACCCGAGATTAGAAATCGTTTGCAACAAGTCGCTTCGACCCATTCACTCACCACACACCTATCCTAATACATGAACTAAGCTGAATTCGAACCCACCTAATTTACAATTGGGACATTGCAAATCTTAGGCATGGGGGGGTATGAAAGTGCAAAATGTTAGAAAATTCATATCAAGAAAGGGTTTCACAAAAAAAAAAAAAAAGAGACTTGATAGAGGGGAGGAACAATTCAGAGTCATACAAATGAGAGGAGGAAAAAAAAAAAAGAAAAAAATGACAAAAAGGAGCACAAAACAAAAATGAAAAGAAATAGTCATTAGTAAAAGATTAAGGGGTTAACTGAAGTTCTAGACCGAATCAAGAAGAAGAAAAGAAAAGTGCCACGGAGATATAACAAGAGATTAGCGGGAACGCTGGTCTTAGGCTTTTTGGGCTAGTACCTTTAGCTTAAAAATTCACGTATCCGTTAAAATCTGGATAATCCTCAAGAGGTTGAGGAAAATGCAAAGCTTGAGTATTAGGTCTAAGGCTTAGGAAGTATTCAGCCTCGTTAACTGACCTCCGGTTTGTGGGATTCGGTAACCTAAGCACCCAAATCCACACACAGTCTGGTTCAGTGCGCATAAACATCCAAATCACGCGAAAAGCGTTTAATGTTCTGAAAAAGTCACCTAGATTAGGAGCGGTCAATCAACACAAATTGATTTGGACGAGTTCCCAGCGCGGAGAGGCGGAAAATTCCCCTCGAAGATGCGTAACAACATATCGTCTCCTCGGTGCTTGTCTCTTGGGATATTTAAATATCCCACCAGGGGCATGTAAGCACTCTGCTGGTTCAGATACCATGGGCGGCATTATCACGAAATGTCGATCCCCAGGGTCTGGATTCGACCACGGAACGCCATGGGCGGGATTATCTCGAAATCTCGAAAGCCAGGGACCCTTGAGGATTGATGATGGGGACGAGGAATCTGATACAGACCGTGTTGAGAAGCTAATCCGAAGCTAGAAATAAAAAGAAAAGAGAGAGAAAAGCTCTCCAAACAAATAAATCTTCTATCTCTCTCTTACAAAAAAAAAACGCACTGCAAACTGAACTTAGGCTAAAAATATCTCAAGCACGGGTGCTTTAACCGCGGAGTCCAACAAACCCTAGGTTAGTTTCTGTGGGCCGTAGAAACCTTTGCAGAAGACTGAGGCTAAAGTGGAACAGGTCCGGATTTTGGTTGGTACTTCAGTACCTCTAGGCCTATTGTCGGCATTCCCACCTAATCACAAAAGAAAAGGAGAAGCACTTATCATTGTTGACAGACACTCAGGGTCTAGAATGGAAGTTAAAACTTTGAAATTTTGCTAAGGGACTAGCAAAAGCTAGGCATGGGGGTATGATGAGAGCCTCATCATGAGCCATAACTAGCTCATTTTGACCCAATAAAGAAGATAAAAGCTCCTACATAACCTAGAAGAAGGCCTAACTGAAGGAACAAGTACCCTGAGAAGAAAACATGAAATAAAGGTTAAAACTGCAATTTTACCATTGCAGTACGTAAACAGGATTTCTCAGAGGCAAAACATAGGTCAAATGGTCTAAATGAGATAAAAAGTGGGTTGAGTCAATCAGAAATGGGTTCATGTGCAATCTAAGAACTAAATGACACTTGGTAACCCTAAAACAGACCCGCTGAAATTAACAAGGTTCCGGTCAGAACAAAAAGCAAGTAAACCATCTAAAAATCATGGAAAAACATCCTCTAGGGTTTGGAACACTTAATTTGGCCTTTGGAACCTAGTTTGAGCTCTTCAATTAACCTAATTTGGGTTTTTACGCAAAATGTCCAGTCAAACGAGGTCAAAGCTAAAATCCAACTTCACCATTGGATTCCTTAGGTCCAAATTAGGTTTGTACCAAAATTTGGACCTAAGGAGAGGTCATCTTGACCTACTTTGCAATTTAGTACACCCAAATCACAAATTGGTCCCTATCTTTTGAATACCGTTGCAGAGAACCCGCTAGGTTCTTCGCCTCCTTTGCAAACCGGTCCTGCCGCCATTGCTAGGGCAGAACCGAGCTCCGACGAGGTTCGGAGAGGGATTGCTCTCTAATCCCTCAGAGATTCCCTCCCAGAAATGGAAGGAGGATTCTCTGAGGAATTCCCTTCCTTATAAAGTCAATTACAATCGCTGGTGTGAACTCAATCTTTCGTGCGAATGCACGAGAGATTTGGGTATCCTAACTCCTTTCCATCTCCGGCGAGCAACCTCAGGCAATTACGTGCCCTTCATGCCCTGCACACCCAGTCCAGCGCCTATATAAGAACTCACAACTCCGGCTGAAGAGGCTAAGCTTGATTTTGACGGAGATCCCTTCCAAATTCCTCCCTCTCCCATCTCCGGCCAAACGACCCACAAGCTCCGGCGACCTCCTTCCCTCCTTCTCGTCGCTCTGCTGCCATACCAGCAGCAGAGTCCTCTCCGCCGCTTCCTCCCGCGTCGCGCTGTACCCCGCGCGCGCGCTTCTGACCTCGTCTTCGTCGCCGCTTCCTCCCTCAGGGTCTTTCTTCCCCGACGACGGCAGTTACGAGCCGTCCTCTCCGCCGCCTCCCTTCCCTCCAGACAACCCCAGATACGTTCTCCATCCTCTCCTCTCTCTTTTCCCCCAACTATTTTACTTGATTACCCCTCGACAGTACCTAACCGCCTTCATCTTCCTCGCCTCCGACCGCACTCCGGCGAGCCGCCCACACCACTCCGCCACTCCACACGGCTCGCCAACCACCTCGTGAGCTCCGCCTCACCACCAGGAACTCGCTCCACCCCACAACTGCCACTCCAGACCTCCATAACCACCCCCCGAACAACCCACCATCTCCGGCCACAGGTTGACCTAGGCGCCCACGCCTAGGCCGACCGACAACCTGCAGCATCACCCACCGCCTTCGCCGTGCTACGGCGAAGGTTTCCAGCTATTCTGATTGGGCCAATAGGCCGTTCTGTGGAATATCAGGTGAACGCCCCGGCCGCCATTAACAGCCGAAGCAGCAGGAAGCTTGGAGCATCAGCAGGCGTCAGGCTTCCCAGGCGGCAGGTGCAGCAGGCTCTCGCAAGTGTCGCGAGGTGACTGAGTTCAGCGAGGAGCACCAGCAGGGCCTTCAGGGTGGGCGATTGCACACGAGAGTCTGCGGGCGTGCGTGAGGGAAGGCCGAAACCTTTAGTCCCACATCGTGGGATTACAAACCTCAGGTACACTATAAATTTCTTTTGTGATATATTCTTATCGCCTTAGTAAGCACAGGGGTGAGGTCCCTCACTGACCCCACCCGCCTCGTCCGCGGCCTGACCACGCGGACTTGGCAGATCCGACCCGACCTAGACGTACGCACTCCTCGCGCATCACACCACCTTCAGGTGCGCCTGGTCTCGGGTACGATTCGACCCGATAATGCTTGTGGCTCTGGGAGAGCAGGTCAGAGTGAATTGCTTGAGAGAGAGAGGCGCGCGGGTAGAGGGAGAAGGGTTAGGTTTTGCTCCTGTGCAGGCAGGCTAATCGCAGGAGAAGGACTTGGCCGCTGCAGAAGAAGGAAAAGCAAGCCAAAGAAGAAGACAGAAGAAGAAGAAAGAAGCCTTCGCAGGAGAAGGAAGGCAGAAAGATTAGAAGTCTTCGCAGAGAAGAAGAAGAAGGACAAGGGAAGATTGCAAAGAGATCAGAACGGCAAATCAGAAGGAAAGATACAGAAGCAGAAAGGAGAAGAAGGAAGAAAGAAAGAAAGATCACATTTAAGACGTCTGATACATAAATCAGACGTCTAATTCTACTTTTTCTAAAAACTCTTTGAATCAATTATATTTGCATGTAACAGTTGTATTCTTGGGTTTTCCAAAGTACTGAGATTGCTCCCTGTGTTCGACCTCGGATACTCCGGTTTTCGAGTAATAAAAATCTTTATTAGTTTTGAACGCTTTCGCGGCTATACTACAACGCGATATTATCTTTTAACAAACCGCACAAAAAGCGCGACAAACACATAATATGAACTGCAGGTAAAGAAAAGTACAGCGGTAGCAAGAACTACTCACTACAGTGGAACAAAAAGAGGTACAAGAGAACAGTGGTAACTCTACTGGACCCTACTCGGCCCAGCGTCCTCTGCAGCTGCTGACCCTGGCTGCTCAACACCTGGTCCTGAAAGGTAACGAGTGTAACACGTCAGCAAAACGCTGAGTAGAGTGGCAACTAAAACTAAAGAAACAGTAGAGTGTATAGTAGCTGTTATGTTCTATTACTTTCTTTATTTATGTCTTTCAATTGTCTCACGATTTCATTTATTTCTTAGATCCTTTACTTGATCTCGAATGTTCCTCGTGGGAACGATCTTGATTGCAGTCTTTTCCAAAATGTAGAAGTAGCACGTGGTGCTCTCCTGGCCGGGAGAGTCCCCCGGGGTGATCCTACTCTCAGTCAACCACCCCAAGGTCACGGATAGGCGTAACGGTGACTACGGCACGCGCGATAAACGCACAGGTAGCTAACCCGCACTGGCACGCGGTCAGTCGTTTCCGTTAACGGGTGCGCCCAAAGCATAGCATGGAACCAGTATAGGGCAGAGCCCTCTCAGTAATAGGGGGTCCAACCCCTCCACAGTAACCAAACAGGGGCCTTGCCCCTCCACAGTCCGTGCACTCTCGCCTGACTACCCTGGTTTGCCCCAGTGGGCCTAACAAGTCGATGTAGGAGGCTAGCAGAACCCCGGGGCCCGTGGGGTAGCTAGTACCTCCCTACACTAGTAGCTCTCCTCGGTACTACGTACACGAGGGCCAGCAAGTCGGTACAAAGTGGCCAGTCCTAACCTCGGGTCCCTGGGGCAGCTAGCTCCGCTCTGTACTAAACAGGTATAGGTACTTCCCTTGGTACTATGTACCCAAGAGACAGCACACTACCACGTCTTTCTTTCTCAGTTCCATTCCTTTCTCTTTCCAGGAGTTCCACTCCTAATTCCCCGTAGGGTTCCAGCTCTTTTAACTCAGAACATCTAGGTTTCACTTTCCAGTTTCACGTTCTTACAATCCATGTTCTCAGTCACGTTTATTTATTCATAACAGGCAGCTGTTAATTCGATTTACAGGCAGCTATTTGTTCCTTTCCATTTTTCCAAGACTGCAGTATTCATATATTCCACTAGTTTTCCCCATCCTAGGATTCATGCCATATCTTAGGATCTATCATACAATCTAGTTTTCCAGCCCTAGGATTCATGCAACACCTAGGATCTATCATTCAATCTATTTCTCATTCCTAGGATTCATGCAATGTCCTAGGTTTTATTTATGGTTCCATAATTTAACATATTATACTAATAAACTTAAAAGCCACTCTACCGGTTACAACAGGCGTACTGGGGGCATGGTCGGGATCCCGCGTACCTCCGCAACCCCCGAGACTGCAACGGAATAGGGTCCTATCACAAGGATCAAACATAAGGAGTTTCTCAAAACAGTATACAACTATTGTAGACGGGTAGAGGATTTAATTCCGAAAAGCACGCAACTCGAAATGCGGAAAACGGACTCCGAACGGACCCTAAACGGGTCGAAAATGACGAAACCGTGCAAAATCAGACGTCTGGAACTTCTTCCAGACGTCTTAAAAATGGGGATCAGATGGTACCTTGTCCTGCGTGGTCTCTCAGATGTCCAGAAGCCTGCGGGGGCGTCTGGCCTAGTTCCCAAACGTCCGATGGTCACCTCGGATGTCTGGAAGTTGTTCTCGTCGTCTGGCACTGTAGCCAGACATCTGATTCGCGTTGGATGGCGAATCCAGAACCTGCGCGTACCCATTTCTCTCTCTCAGTATGGACGGCCGAAGAAAAGGAAGAAGGACGAAAAATAACTCACCTTTCAGACACCTGGACCGTCCTCCAGACGTCTTCCTCGTCGTCTGGTTGGAAACCCAGACGTCTGATTCTGGAAAAACTTCCAGAATCAGAGAGCGACTCGCCCTCCGCCTGCGACGCACGGTCGCATCGCGCCTCATCCGCCTGCTGCTCGAGCTGCAGCAGGCCTCCCACGTCACCCCGCGTCTGCTGCTCCCTCGCCAGCCAGCTCTAGCAGCCCCGGCAAGCTCTCCCTCACTGCCGAGCGCCTCCTCTTATCGCGCAGCACCTCCTCCCACACTCGCTGCAGCTGCCACCACCGCCGCTCGCTCACTCTCACACTGGCTGGAAGGAGAAGAGGAAGGGGCGGAGGCGATGAGAGTGAGGGAGAGGGCGAGGCTTTTTAAAGCTGCGTGGGGAGAGAGAGAGAGTGAGACAGAGGGCAGCCTGCGCCCGCAGGAGAGAGGGAAAAAGCGACCGCAGGTCTGCGCGTGCAGGCGCGCAGATGCAACCGCGGTGCCGCCGAAATCGAATCCCAGACGTCTGGAAGGGGTTCCAGACGTCTGGTCCGACGTCTGGGCCACCTCCCAGACGTCTTAAAAGACGTCTGAAGCCGCGCGTCCGTAACACCAACCAGCAAGTCTGGCTTTTTGACGCTCGATTTAAACTTTTCCCCTGGAAGCTGAGATCAAAGTGGATAGGACCATATCAGGTGGTCAAACCTTATCCCAATGGGTAGTTGAAATTGCAGATCCTAAAACTGGGCAAACCTTCACAGTAAATGGTTAGAGATTAAAACATTTTCTTACCCAAGTTCCCCCAAAGGAAGTTGTCACCCTCATCGAGGGTTGACACAGAGCTTCGCCCAGCTGGAGGCAATAAACTCAGCGCTTCTTGGGAGGCAACCCAGAAGATTTAGACTGACCAGGAACACGGCAACACTCAGGTGATTTCTTTCTGCACCCCCTTTGCATCCATTTATTTGCCAATGAGGACATTGTCCAACTTAAGCATGGGGGGGGTGGTAATTAGCATTCTCTGAGTTATATTATCAGCCTGAATTATATAATAAATAAATTAAAAAAAATTAGGAAGGAGAACTTAGGCATTAGGAGCCTGTCAACGGTGGGAAATAACACAAGAAGAACCTAGACACTTAGACTTTTCAGGCCTTCAGGCTTAATCAGCCCAGGTGTCCATTAAAATACGGATTTAGCCTCGAATCCTCACAACCTTAATTTACTGTAATTTGCCAAAATGGTAGGGTAATAAGTATATGACTTATCAACCCGCCCTCTGAATCGGAGGGACTTTTAGTCTAAGAATCTACACACATATTTGCCCTAACTCATTCCTCGGAGATTCTAACAGAAATTGGGTAGCTAATGAATTTTCTAGGGTGGTATGGCTGGCAAGTTGTCGTCGGTAACTTTCCATTGGCCGGTTGTCCAGAGCCTAGCCACAGGACCACTTTCTTTGATTGCCTCTAGGTAAATCTGAGATCAGGGAAGCCACCTACTAAACAACAAAAGAAAAAGAAAAAAAAAGAGAAAAAGGGAGAAATCGAAAAATAGAAAAAAAAGAAAAAGAAAAAAATAAATAAGCTACACTTCACCGCACGAGTTTGGCTGGCAAGTGGTCGTGGGTAACAACCATTGGTCGGTTGTCCAGAACCCAGCTCACTAAATGCACAAAAAGTCTAAAACACCTAAGGAAGAAGCGGGGAAGTAGAGCAATCCGGGGAGATATACACTGGAAGCACCCTTATGTTGACCCCAAATAAAAAAGGAGCAGGGAGAAAGCTACCGATCGGACAGATACACCTTCAGGCAAGCACTTCCTTTTTCGATCACCTAGGGGCGTAGAAACCTGAAGTTTGTTCTAATTACTGTTGAATGAGTCTATCACAACATTCACACCAAGATGCTTAGCACTTAGAGTCTTTTTCGAGTTATGGGTGGGTTGGGTAGCCGTAAAAAGTTACTGACACACTCTCAACTCCAAAAATCCAAAAAAATGAGAAAAGATAAATATATATATGTATATATGTATATATGCTTTAAAGCGAAGATTTGGGCTGTTCTAATTTTGGCAGACACACGGGCGCTGTGTAGTCTCTGCAGATCAAGCTCTTATATATTTCCTCCCGTTGACAAGCAACAGATGTCTAAGTAATCAATTCCTAATCCCGAATGGAAATAACGGTTAGGATAAACCTTGCTAGGGACTAGCAAGGGATGAGCATGGGGGTAAGATAACACTACATCTAAGGATGATAATTCCATCAACCGGGGTCAGTTTTGGGGATATATGTGCGTTAATGATATACCATAATGGGCTTAGGAGCATTGCATGCATGACAAATTAAAATTGCTTATAGTCAATGTTTAATGGCCGTATGTATAAGTGCGTATTGAAATAGGCCTCGTATGAGCAATTGGACCGCACGGATGGACTCAGATCTACGAATCGAGTCCAATAGACTCGAAATCACTCAAATCTGGCATTCGGAGCTCCCTCGATTAGCCCAAGAAGTTCTGGCCATTGATCATCAGATCAATGGCCCACAAGCAGCGACGTCACCGCATCCACCACGCCCCTCACCCGCGCAGCCTCACAAAGCAGCGCTTTAGGAGGATTGGACTGCTGAGTGCTTACGATCGCCCGTACCCTCTCATTAGCACACCCTCACCGCACGATCTCGGTCGCACATCTCCCATCTAATGGCTGAGGAGCAGCGGCCAAGACTTCCGCGCTATGACAAACCAATGCACGTAGCACGTTGGTCCGTGTCTCACCTACGAGCTACGAGTGCCCGTTTGAGCCGTGGCAGGGCTCCAATTGGCAGCAGAAGTGCACGTGGATGAAATTCGACCGCTGATGCGGAAGTCGACGGCGAGGATTGCGCCACGCGGTGCAATGGATGCACGCGAATGCGCCTGGGCGAGAATGTGCACGATCCACAGCGCGCACCCACGCGAAATCTCAACCATCCGATCTTCAATCGGACGGCTCACAGCCTGACCAAGCGGATCGTGGGCGCGGCTGGAGAAGTAGAAGAACACGCGTGCGCTTGGACTGGTGGGAGGAGGGCTTCAGCGACGTTTTGGTGATGTTCTGGATGTTGCTAAACCCCCTTACCTCAATTAGAAGCCCTTTTCTCCTATTTAAACCCCCTTCAACCACCCCATTGGAGGCATTGAATACACACACACCTTCCACCATACTCCTAGCTCCTCCCTAGCTTCACCAAGCATACTTCACACTCACCAAAGTTGTCAAGTCGCTGATTAGAACCTCGTCATAAACCCTAAACTAGCACCATCTAACCCAGATTTGCAAGAAAAAGTTCCTACATAACTATAGAAAGGCTTGACTCAGAGAAATTCTGAGTTTGTAAAGAAAACAGAAACTAAGGGGTAAAAATGCAATTTCACCAATCCAATATGAAAATACGGTAACTCAGGATCCAAACATAGGTCAAACTAGCCAAATAAGAAGAAAAGTGGGATGAGTTGATCCAATAAGGGCTACAGCAACTCTAAGAAATTAAATGATATCCTATAACCCTAAAAACAAACCCACTTCAATTCACGAGGTTTGAGGCAAAATAAAAATCGACTAAACCCTCTACAATTCGTAGAAAAACAATCTCTAGGGTTTAGAACCTTCAATTTGGCCTTAGGAACCCATTTTGACCTACATTGAGAACCATGCCCAATTATTGACTTAATTTGGGTTTTTACGTAAATTGACCGGTCAAACAAGGTCTGATCTAGAAATAAAATTCACCATTAGAGTCCTTAGGCTCCATTTAGTCATGCATAAAAACTTGAGCCTAAGAAGAGACCTTCTTGACCGACTTTGCATTTTGGTCCTCATCCATTACTTTTTGACCCTCAACTTTTGAAACCCTCACATTTTAGCCCTTAACTCTTCTTCATTCTTTGCATTTAGGTCCTCCCTACAAAACCCTGAGCAGCGCCATGCTCCGGCGACTTTGCGCGGAGCATGGCATCGCGCAGGGTAAGGGAGACCCTCTGCCAAGTCAGCCGGGGGTTCCCTACGACGTCTGCCGTCGCAGGGACACCTCCATGGTCTCTGCAGCCACCCATACCTCCCGTGCGAACGCGCGGAAGGTATGGGTCTCCATCTCCGGCGTCCTCCGGTGTGGGAGGCACGTCTCCTCCCTCCGTCCTCCTCTCTGATTCCACCTCTATAAAAATCGCCCCCGTCCACCGAACTCAACAGCTCGGTTCTGACGGAGAAACCTCCCCCCTTTCCTCTCTTCCCACTCCGGCAGAAGCCCCCCTGCTCTGGCGGTTCTTCCTCCTCCTCCTCGTCGCTCTGCCGCATTACCAGCAGCAGAGCTGCCTTCACCCGCTCTTCCCGCGTCGTGCTGTACCCAGCGTGCACTCTCTCGCTCTCTCCTCACCGCCGCCCCCTTCTCACTGGGCATCTTCTTCTCCGGTGACAGTCGATACGACTGTCGTCCTACTCCGGTCCCCCTCGTCCCTCCAAGTAGGTACAGTTCTTTCTCTTCCTCCCCTCTTTCTTTTCCCTACTTCAATTTGTTCAACCACCCTTCAACCACGCCAAATCGCCCTCACCTTCTCCATCTCCGGCCAACCTCCGGCGACTCGCTCCCATCATTCCACCACCCCACACAACTCGCCGACTGACCCAAAACCTCCGCCTCATCACGCTAAACCATTTCCACCCCTCCACTGCCACTCCTCACCCCCACATCACTCCCCTGAGCAAACCCATTCCCCCGGCAACAGTCCGACCTAGGGCAGCCCCTACACGCCGCCCCACGCCTCGCCACCACTCGCACGAGCTTCGCCGCACTCCGGCGAAGCTCCCTGCACCTTCTGATTAGGCCGAGAGGCCATTTTGCTGTGAACAGGTCACCCGTCCTCCGCCGCCATTGCTGAGCAGGTGAAGATTCTTCCGCCTGCAGCTGCAGCCTCGCTTCGCCCAGGCCAGACTCCCCAAGACGCGAGGTTCGCCCTTGCGCACCTACCCAGGCCCGCAGCTGGGGAGAAAGCTCTGCGCACAGCCGCGATTGCCTGCAGCTTTCTCAGCTACAGGAGCCCAATTGGGGTGGGACATTTAGTCCCACCTCAGAAGACTCTGAAGCGGCACGCCTGCATAAATTGTAAAAGTGCTGAGGCGACACGGGGTGAGGTCCCTCTCACCCGCTTCACTCGCCCAGTCCGCGAGCTCATCACGCGGATCTGGCTGACCCGACCCAACTTGACTCGAACACTCCTCGCCCACCACGCACGCCGGTGGGCCTGGACCCGGGCGCAACCTGTACCCGAATACCCGGCAGCTCTGGGAGAGCTATCCTACGAGCGAATTCTGAGAGAGAGATGCGGGGGAGGGTAGAGTAGGTTTTTGCCTTCTGACCAAACTGTGAGTGTGCAGGCACAGAAGAGAAAAGAGAAGACAAGAAGAAGAAGAAGGACTGCGAGAAGAAGAAGAAGAAGAAGGCCACCAAGGAAAGAAAGAAAGAAGACGCACTGTAGCAAAAGCTACTTAAGTCGTCTGATTGAAAAATCAAACGACGCCCTGAAGAAAGAAAAGAAGAAGCAAGGAAGGAAAAGAAAGAAAGAAAGAAAAAGAAGAGGAGGATCACCATTGCCGCAGAGAAGAAAAAGAGAAAAGAGAAGACAAGAAGAAGAAGAAAGAAATAAGAAGAACAGAAGGAAGAAGACTGAAGAACCCAAGAGAAGAGCACAGAAGAGAAGAAGACAAAGACGAGAAAGAAGAGAGAAAGAAGAGAAAGCCAACAAAATAAATCTCTCTCTCTTTCTCTCTCTTTTCACTTTTGTAATAGAAACTTTGTACTTCTAGAATATAATTTGCTCCTTGAGTTCGACTTGGGAAAACTTTTATTTTCCGAGTAACAAATTATATTAAACTGGTAACTGCTCCTCTATACTATACTACAATGAGATATTAAAACCATAGAGGATTGGCACCGAACCAGTTTTTGGCGCCGTTGCCGGGGAGCAACGGCTATTCTAGAAGCTTTGAATTTCTTTTAAGAGATTGCTAATCTTTTTCTCTCTCTTATGTGCAGGTAAAAATTGGAAGAACAATCGCACAACAAACACTCCAACAAAACAGGTAATCTTCATCAGCCCTTTCTTTACTCCCTTAAAATCTAAAAAGGAACGAAAAGAAAAATCAACTTAGGGTTACCTGCATCATACATAGTAATTCCTCAAAGTTGCCTAAATTTTTCATTTCAACACATTTTAATTGTCCATCCAACTTAGGTAACTAGGGCTAAAACCTTCTTGATTGAGCCCTAGATACTACATTTTTGAGGCAACTGAAATGGACCAACTAGAGCCAACTCAGGAATTAAAAAGCTAGGGTTTTTAGAGACACACCTTCTATTAACAAAGAAAAGATCTTCCCAAAAAGAGGTGTACCTAAACCTTGTTTGAAAAGATCTATACAAGAGAAACCCTAAACAATTGGCTCTCTAAACACTTGAACCCTAAAAGAAAGGACCCAAAAGCTCTCAAAAGAACAAGAGGTGAAGTTGACCCCTTGGGTCAACCAACCTTAAAATTAGGTCACTTCTTCACTCAAAATACCTAGAAGTTCAAGTGAAACCTTAAGCACCCTGATCTTAAAGTAAAAGAGGTGGACTTAAGAGGTCAAGATCCCCATTCTGGTCTACCTGGAACCGCAGTGACAAGAGAGGTCGGGTGGGGGAAACCCTGTAACCCGTGGGGACGCTCTACCATGTAGGGGTCTTCGCGGGACTCACCCTCTCTGGCTGCCCAGGTAATTCTCAGGTGGACGATCTTTCTGATCAAGGGGTCCATCTACCCCGCACCTCTATAGTCACCCAACACATTTTTGGGTGAATTGATTGGGTCCAGCACCTTCTAAACTCTTCCACTCCAACAGTGCATGAATGATAGGAGATCCTTAAGACCACCCTTAAGATCTCCTTTAGGAATTCACTCTCGTCAAGGCCCAGCCTTGACTCCCGTGTTTGAACAGCAACCTTACCCCATCATTCTATCATTTGATTCTGAATCAAGCTCTTCTTCTTCCCCTATCATGGCTCAGCCTGTTGAGGAAGAAAACAATTTGGAGCACCAGCTCCAGTGACTTAATGACCTCTTCCAAAACTTTGTGCGCCCACCGCAGCGTCCTATGATGCGGGACCATTATAATCCTGCTGCGGTGGCCATTGAGCCTCGAGTCAGAATCCCGACTGGAGGACCTGATTCCGAATTGAAGCCCAACATGATTCATGCTATACCTAAATTCCATGGGCTTAATTCCGAAGATACCTTCCAGCACATCAAACAGCCAAAGCATTTGGCCCAAACTTTTGGGTCAGACACGCAAAATCAGGATATTCTTCTCATGAAGATGTTCTCCTTTTCTCTTATGGACAAGGTCGCTCATTGGTATCAAACTCAGACCCGGCCGATCAACACTTGGGAAGAACTTTAGTCCGAGTTTTTGAAAAAGTTCTTCCCCGTTGGTTGGACCAATGCCTTGCGCCATCAGATTACACACTTCACTCAACAAACAGGGGAACCTCTCCATGAGGCATGGGATCGCTTTCAGGATCTCATGAGAAAGTGCCCCCATCACGGAGTTCCTAAATGGGAACAGGTCCAATCTTTTTACCAGGGACTCCGTGAGGACATTCGCCTTTTCGTCAATGCAACTTGCGGAGGAAATATCATGGGTCAACATGAAGACACGGTGTGGGAGATTCTCGAAAACATGTGCGAGAACTCCATCAACAATGACTCCATGAGATTATTCGACAGGACGAATACCCGCGCATCGACGAATCTTAGGGGAGCACATGAGACGCAGGGCCTGTCTGCATCAGTCGACCTGGATTTAATGGCCAGTCAATTGGACAAGGTCTGAATCATCGAGAAGAAGGTGGATGAGCTGACTCAGCACTTGCAGCGAGCCACCTCTGTGCGTAACTCCTTTGCACAACCTCCTTCCACACAGGAGACTGTGCAAAGCATTCTCCATCGACCTTCCCCTAGGATGGATCCATATCCATCCCCATCTGATTCTCGGGTCGGAGGATCATCCGATCCTTTCTACACCAGCCCGGGGAATTCCATTCCCCCTTTCTCTGATTCTCTAGAGGTTCCTCAGACCTGCGAGGACCTCAACGCCATCCAGAACGACCCGTTCTCCAACACCTATAACCCTGGATGGCGAAACCATCCCAACTTTCAATGGGCGGGAAATTCCCAAACCCAAAGACCACCCTTTCAGCCCCGCCCACAACTCCCTCGTCCTTACCAGCTGCCTCAGCCTCGGCCCAACCCTACTTATCCATCAGGGCCAAATCAGGATCAAATGTCCCTTATCCTTCAGACTCTGGCTGACATTCAAAGAACGAATGCGGCTATTCAAAAGCAACACAAGGACGAAATCACAGAGGTTCGAAACCAATTGGCCCAGTTGGCAAATTCTCGCCAGCCAGGCACTCTTCCTTCCCAACCTCTTCCTAACCCAAATAACGTGCCAACCCAGCGGCGCGTTATGAACCCAAACCCGGGCCAGGCTCATATGATTTATCAGGCCCCCTCTATTCCTTCACCAGACGGGATAGAGGCCTCCACTTCATTTGCGGGTTACCAGCAGCAACCTATCTTACCCAGTCCCAACCAAAACCAGGCAGGACTTAATTCCGTAACAACCTGCAGTGGTAAGGAAACCCAAGACCCACCTCATCCAAACCACTCCAGGCCTGATAGTGATACCAAGCCTAGGGCAGTAATCCAAGACATTCCCACCCCTATCCCAGATCCACAACCTGGACCTATCCTAGAAGAACCAACCAAGATCCCGTTTCCCGAGGCCTTGACCAAGGGAAAGAAGACCACCAATCCCGTGGCACCTGAGGAGGACTTGGTCAAGCTCTTTGAGCAGGTCCACATAAACATCCCTTTGATGGATGCCATCCGCCACGTACCGGCTTACGCACGATTCTTAAAGAATGTGTGTACACCCCAGCGTAAGCCGCGAACCAAGGGTGGGAGCCCAATTGTTCTATCAGAGCAAGCCAGCTCTGTAATCCTCAGTAGACTCCCACCCAAGGCAAAAGATCCTGGTACTCCCCTGATTTCCTGCAAGATAGGTGATACCCAATTTGATAGAGCCTTGCTGGACTTGGGTGCATCCATAAACCTGATACCCACATCCTTACTTGACCATCTAGAAGAATCTAAGCTAAAACCAACCGAGGTGACATTACAATTAGCAGATCGATCTATAAAGTCACCAAAAGGGATTCTCGAGGATGTTATTGTGAGAGTGTGGGATTTCTACTTTCCTGTAGACTTTATAGTCTTAGACATGGACGCACCTGAGAACCCTAGGGATACACCAATCATTTTAGGGAGACCTTTCTTGGCTATTGCTAGAGCCAACATTAGCTGTGAAGAGGGCCAAATAGAGCTCAAATTTGGGAATCAAACCCTGAAAATTGATATATTTAAGGCCCAACAAGGAATCAATTGCGGTGTCATCGAACAGATTTGTGACGTTAGGGCTTTGGTTGATGAAACACACTTCTAGAATGACCTAGTTATACCTCATCAACCGCAGAAAGATCTTGACCCGCAAACTGAGGAGTCAAATCCAGATATGAACAACCCAGTAACTCCTACCCTTGAACCTCACGTCTATACTGAACCACCCGCTGCTGCTGATAACCCCATCCTCGAACTGAAGCCCCTTCCTACTCACTTGAAATACATCTTTTTGGGTTCCAATCAGACCCTTCCTGTGATTATCAATTCCAACCTCAATCCTGAACAGGAATCCCGTCTAATTGCTGTCCTCCAGTAACATCGCAGAGCCATCGGGTGGACTCTCGATGACTTGACTGGAATAAGTCCTTATTGCACTCATCATATCTATTCAGAAGAGGGCTCACGACCTTCTCGTGAAATGCAGAGACGCTTGAACCCCAATCTGCAGGAGGTCGTGAAAAAGGAGATCATCAAGTGGTTAGATGCCGGGATCATCTACCCGATCTCCAATAGTCGTTGGGTGAGCCCAATTCAGGTTGTGCCTAAGAAGGCAGGACTCACCACCATAACGACTGAGACTGGAGAAATCATTCCTACCCGATTAGCCAATGCGTGGAGAGTCTATATAGATTACCGCCGACTCAATTCCTCCATGAAGAAGGATCATTTCCCACTACCTTTCATTGATTAGATTCTCGAGAAACTAGCGGGAAATAGGTTCTTCTGCTTTCTTGATGGGTACTCCGGTTATAACCAGGTGGCAATCCATCCTGAAGACCAAGAAAAGACCACGTTCACCTATGATGATGGTGATGGTGTAATGTGTGTAATGTGTGAATGACAATGATAACAATGACACCGATGATCTACAATGTGTATATAACACAATGGTTGTATGATGATGAATGATTATTGTTATGATCATGTCGTTGTAGTATAGGGTGTATAATATAACATTAAGGATGTCGTATAGTGGTGAGTATGGGTGAGTACCAGTCATTACAACCATTATTATCATTTGCTTATTTATCTAATTTTTACTGGTTTTGTTCCAGGTCGTTCTCTGGGAGGCAATTTATTGAATTTAATTCGGTCACTCTTTGATTATCTCCAAAATTGTCTTCTTATTCAAAAAGAAACTTTACACTTAAAGAATGAATGACTGTTTTATTTACTTAGTTACTAAGAAGTGCTTGCAAAAATACTAACTATGAACAAGCATCAAACAATCTATTATTATACTCTAAACTATGTATTTACAAGTTATACTATTAACAACTAAAGATTAGGACAAAGAGTCTACCTGCACGCACAGGTAAGGACTCCACCTTCCCTAATGAACACAAGGGTTGAGGTTTAGGTTCAAGTGGTCTTTCCTGACATTGTGTAGTGAAAGCCAAGGTTACTTAGACTCCTAAGTCAAAGCAAACCAACGAATCCTGTACTGGTGACTCAGGTACAAGAATTGTCCTAAAGTTAGGAGTGACTGTGGTCTATCTTGTCAAGGCTCGAAGTGTATTAAGCCTAAGCTTGTTTCAAGCTCCTATGGCCCGGCAGCTCAAACCAGTAACGGTTGAATGTCCATAGACACTTATTCTATTATTATTATTTTTTTTTTTTTTCAGCTATAAGATCACTTATCTTTTCTTTCTTTCTCTTTTTCTTTTTCTCCCTCCCCTCTTGAAATGAATGTCCTCCTTTGATAATGAAGTACATGTCCCTTATTGTATTTTTGGAATTTTTCTGATTTGTTAAAAAAAAAGTTTTCAAAATTTATCAATTTTTTTTGAAGTATATATTTTTTTGATAATACTATATGTACTATAGGTGTGTCTACAATTGCATTTTGGTTTAAATGGTTTACCATTTACACCCCCCCATGCTTAAATGTTTCAATGTCCTCATTGAATGAAAGGGTGGATGCAAATGCATGCTCTGCTTTTCACTATCCTAGACTGGGTGATGGAAGAAAGTCGGAATGAGGAGATAAAATCTCTGTGCGGACGATTTTAAGTCTGATCTAGGATCAGAGTGAATAGTCGGGCTAGGAAGTGAAATGCATGACATGTGTGTTAATGAAAGTATGCTCAAAATGAAAGGTTAGACACCTAATGCAGATGAAAGCTAAAGTAAGAAAGGTGAGAAACAGCTATATACAAGGATAGGTTTTTGCTAAGTTTAACGCCTTCAGCTAGGCGAAAACTTAGTTGGTAGCTCAAAATGTAGGAGCGAAATGGTGGAATTGACAAGTCTGAGATCATGCGGCTCAATAAAAGGTTTCAGTCTTTGTCCATTAACAATAAAGGGTTCAGATTTGTCAAGTTCAGTCATCTCAACAGCTCCATTATCAAAAAGTCTCAAGATCATGTCGATTCAGTGTTATGCACTGGTTGTGAAATGTCATGTGTTTGGTCTTGCAGTGCTGGTCTAGGTTGGACATACCTTTGAGCAGGTATGTTCCTAGGGTTGGGTTGTGCTTGTGATGGGAGTGAATGTGGTTGACGGGACTCCGTCAAGTGTGATAGCTGGGCTCTCATCTCAGCTAAGGCTGCGTCCTGTCTCTGCTGCATAGCAATATTCTGTTGTTGCATATCAGCAAGAGCTTTCATGATAGACCCCAACTGGTCATCTCGTGTAGGCCTAGATTGAGAGTATTGGGTGGGCCTGGGTTGGGGTTGTTGGTAGGTACGCGGTGGATATCCATGTGATTGTGGAGGTGGTGCTCGGATCGGGTTGTGCAGTGGTGGTGCAGAAGGTTGTTGAAAAGGAGGTCTTTGTGAATTTCCCGACCACGAGAAATTTGGATGATTACGCCATCCAGGGTTATAGGTTTGTGTGAAAGGATCATTGTGAATGGCATGGAGCTCCTCCGAAGCTCCAGAAGGTGCAGGGAAGTCAGTGAAGGGAGGAACAAAGGTTCCTCCAATCGGTGAAGGATATAGAAATGGAAAATCCGGTAATGCAGTTTGTGTCACAGAAAGGTTATTCACAGTTTCCCTCCCTGTGGGAAACTGAGAAGAAGTGTTTTGTGCTGGTGACTGAGAAGAAGAAGATGGGTGTTTTGAGAGAAATTTCCATACTTCATCTACTTTCTTCTCGATTAAGCCCACTTTATCCAGTTGACTAGCCACTATCTCTAAGTCTTTGCTACTGGATTGTGCTTCATGTACCCCTGTGTGTGAGTGGGAATGTGAAGACTTTCTATTAAACACGCTCATTGAAGCATTATTAATAGAGTTTTCGGCCATGCCTTCAAAGAGCTCAAAGGCTGAGTCCTCGTCCCGACACAGGAAATTGCCTCCACAAGCGGCATCTACAAAATTCCGTGTGTCATCATGGAGCCCATGATAGTAGATCTGAACCTGTTGCCAGCGTGGGACACCATGGTGGGGACATTTTCTCAGAAGCTCGTGGAATCTCTCCCAAGCCTCGTGCATAGGTTCTCTTGAATTCTGGGTGAAGGTGGTGGTGGCACGCCTTAAGGCATTAGTGCGGCCTACAGGAAAGTACTTCTTTAAGAACTCATGTTCTAAAGAAGCCCAGGAATCTATAGGTGTAGTCCGTGCAAGTGTTCTAAACCAAAAGGCTGCCTTATCTTTTAATGAAAAGGAGAACATTTTCATCAAAAGCGTGTGCTGATCATGTCCTTGCGGACCCAAAGTTTGGGCAAGATTCTTCAACTCCTCTAAATGCTGAAAAGGGTCCTCAGAAGCAAGTCCATGGAAGTGAGGAATGAGTGCTATAATGTTCGGCTTCAGTTCAGCAGCACGACCCCCATTGGGATAACGTACCACAGGCATTGGTTGGGCAACTGTGGGATTATAATAATCCCGTAGTTGAGGTCTACGGGGTTGGGGTGGTGCCTGAGGATTTCTAGGTTGAAGTGGTTGTGGTTGGGGGTTAGCTAATAGATTTACAGCTTGAGCAAGCTGTTGCACCTGTTGGGTTAAGGTATTCATTTGTAGTTGTGTATCGAAAAGGTGCTGAAGATGAGGCATAGGTCCTCTCTCCGGGGGTGGATTAGGATGATTAGGATAAGGTGGAGGTTGGAACCTAGGGATAGGTGGTTGCTGTGGTAGAGGATGTGCAACTAAGTCTGGAGGAAGTTCTTCAAAATCCTCAAAGTGTGAAGAATCAAGATCATCCTCTTGGCGAGGGGGATTGTGAAAAGTATTTTGAGACTCAGGAGGTAAGGGATTAGAAGTGGAAGGCAAAGAAGATGATGCAGTAGCTTGGGTAGCAGTACCCAAGGGGAGTACAAGTTCTGGGTTTTGGGATCTCCTACCTTCCATTGAGTTGGTTTTTTGAAATCCCGTTTACTCTAATTCGATCCAACTCAATGGGAAAAAATTTTTAACGTTCACAATAAAACAGAAGAATCCCAATAAAATCTCAATTCAAGAAAGACCAATCAATCGAAACAAATCGGAGAAATTTTTCCTAGAGGCTGCTACGCAAAGTATGTTATACGCAAACAATTGTTTCAAACAATTGTACGCATCCTAAGATAAACCTAGCGATGTGCAGACCTCTAAAATCCACTGGGAATCTGGATAAGACTGAGCGTGCGAATCCAGATCCTGTGGTTGCAGAAAGATGAGGTATAAACCCGTGTATTGTGGCCTTAAGTGATCGTGCTGTGTGCACGATAACATTCAACACAAGGCGATTAAAATCTCAAACATGGTTTCACCCAATTTTGAATATCTCCTTTTGATTTGATTGAAGTGATTAAAATGTGTTTTCTATGCTGCTCGTTTCACTTTTTAATAAATTCAGAACAAGTAGTGGTCTTCTTAACTTTAAGTCAAATGCAAATATGGTAGGAGTTAGAGTTAGGTAAGAAATGCGTACCTGACTCCAGCAATCTTCTAATGCAGATTTGACTTGAATTAAAATCTAGCAGGAATGAAATGCAATCCTAAAAATGGATGCCTAAGGTTATGCTGCTGCTAGATAAGTATGAGATCTTTTTGATTTTTTTGATTTTTTTTTTCTTATATGCGATAAACAAAAACAAGAAAAGAAATTAACTCGGAAAATCGAAATCGAAAAACCGAGAAAAAGAAGATAAAGTCCAGGCAGTCCAGAATTATTACAAAAATTGTGTGAGAACAAGCTCTCACAACTTATGACTAACAATTGTTCCTAATTAATAAACCTAAAACTATCTACACTAAAGCTAATACTACCACTACTCCTACAGCTACTACGAGGCAAAACTCCACCAGGAAGACGGATCTGGAGCGCAGCGACTCCACTAGGAAGACGACACTCCTCCTCAAGTGCTGTGGAAAAACAAATGATTAGTAAATGACTAAAAGAATGTATACACAATTAATTCAATTGAAAAATAAAAGCAATTACAATGAATGAATGAATGAAATAAAGAATTTCTATATACAAAAGAATAAAAAGAAAATTTTGGTGCAAAGAGTGTTGCCTCCCCGGCAACGGCGCCAAAATAATGATGATGGTGATGGTGTAATGTGTGTAATGTGTGAATGACAATGATAACAATGACACCGATGATCTACAATGTGTAATAACACAATGGTTGTATGATGATGAATGATTATTGTTATGATCATGTCGTTGTAGTATAGGGTGTATAATATAACATTAAGGATGTCGTATAGTGGTGAGTATGGGTGAGTACCAGTCATTACAACCATTATTATCATTTGCTTATTTATCTAATTTTTACTGGTTTTGTTCCAGGTCGTTCTCTGGGAGGCAATTTATTGAATTTAATTCGGTCACTCTTTGATTATCTCCAAAATTGTCTTCTTATTCAAAAAGAAACTTTACACTTAAAGAATGAATGACTGTTTTATTTACCTAGTTACTAAGAAGTGCTTGCAAAAATACTAACTATGAACAAGCATCAAACAATCTATTATTATACTCTAAACTATGTATTTACAAGTTATACTATTAACACTAATATGTTAGTTCATACTACATTAGGATACCATAGTGTAAAAACTTAACTTACTAGTCTTTTATTTATAGTGACATATATATCAGTTTTAGTGACAGATATAAACGTCGCTAAATCTCAGAAAACACTATATACAACCTAAAGAAGCAAACTGAGGTCTTTAGCGACATTTATAGTGTCATTTTATTCTGTTAGTAATTATGTGGGTTTACTTATACGTATGTATATTACTTATTCTACTGCTGTATGTACAGTAAGTCTTTCTGTTCTTGTTATCTCTTGTGTTCCTTCTCTTAAGTCGTCTGTCCTTTCAATTTCTTCTGTGTGGTATTTCAGAGGCTGCGGTGGAGACGGGGTTAGGCTAACGTCCTTAGTGTAAAATGTGTTTAATTAGCGGGCGCACTTTTCGAGGGATACACAGCACCCTACGGGTGGGACCAGACCTCTAATAAGCACGCCCTAACCTCAGATTAGGTGTCTTAGTTACGTTTTCAATCTCAGCGTCAGGCCTCAGCCCATCGCCTTCAAAGCTCGCACACGCTCGGGCCCCCGGCCCCACACACATATCAAAGTTCAGCACACATCGGGTAATCAGACCGGACATAATAGGCAGTGTTTCGGGCGCCCTGCGCCCGTGACGACTGCTGAGCATACAGCATAAATTATATTTATATGGCTGCGTTTGGTTTGCAGCACACGATGTGGCGCTATTCCAGCGCCACATCGTGCGCTGGAAATCAGACGCAGCTGCGTCTGTGCACGTTTCTGGCCCTCGATTTGGGGGCCATAAATTATTAAAAAAAAATAAAATAAAATATGGTAAATAAAATATTTACGTAATACTACATAATTGATTAATTAATTTTGAATTTTAAATATTTTTACTATACAAATAAATTCGCTAAACTAGGCTGATTATACAGGTTGATTTAGGTGATTAAATAGTTGATTACTTATAAAATAATTAGTAAATGGTCTAATTGACCTTAAACAGTTTTAACTTACATACTTAAGTATTTAATACATATTTTTATTGTATTTTTACGAATTTATTTATGTTTTATTTAGGCTAAAATAGCAGTTCTGGGTGTTTAAAATTAAAACTAAGTTACAGTAAGTTATACTAGGTATAATTATACTTTGACTAACTTAAATTACTTAATATATATATATATATATTCCCAAGTTTATAGATTTATTTACTTGATTATTGCTCTAACTTATTAACTTAGCTACTAAATAAGTAAATATAAATCTGTACATACATATATACATAAATCAGTAAATACATACATAATAGATTAGTATATATACATATTTTTACATAGATTACATATGTATATGAATTTCTGTACAGGTTTTATACATATTTACAGTATAACTATGTATCTAACTGATATGCTATAGTTATAATACTATGAATAGGTATATTTACAGTTTTAAAATAAGTCTATGTCATTAGGCTTTTGTATAAAGTTAGGGAATTAGAGTTGATTGAGTGTTAGTGTTCAATTAAGACAGCAGCCACTGCTACTGTCAGAAGAGATGGAGAGAAGAAGAATGTATTTAGTATGTGTTGTTTACAGTGGCAGTGGCTTAAGCCACTGTCAAGTGGCTAACTGCTGCTGCAGTTAGTCCACTTAGAGAAAGGGGAACAAAAAATTCACAGATGAAAGGGGAATTTGGAGAAGAGAGTTTGGAGATGGAGGGAAATGTAGCTGCAAGTTGCAGCATATTGCTGTGTAACTGGGAGTAAGATAAAATTCAAAACAAACTAAAAATTTTGAGAGTTGAAATCCAAATCTGATAAGGGTTTAAATCTCACGAAAATCTCATGTAAATTCAGCTCAAACACTCATTAGGAAAAACCCTATCAGAAGCATCCTTTCAGATCAAAACACCAATGGTCTTGAGTTAATCTTCCTAATGCCATGGACAGCATGAGGGAAGACTTAGCTCGATCAATTAAAACCAAAGAAACACAATCCCAGTTTCTTGTTAACCTTAAGGAGTATGGAAAACTCCTTAGGTTAGAGAATCACCATACAGAAATGATCATCAACACAAATAGTGTATGGCAGTTCTGAAATAGCAAAAAGAGACTAAGAATGCATTAAGGAAATTTAATGGAAGCTGGCGAATGCATTCAAAACAAAGTATAAACAGAATCATGAAAGGCTCTTCTGATTGGTTCTCTGTCACCAGAAAACCAAAAATCCCTTCAATTTGTCAGATCTGTCAAAACATTTCAGAGAGTAAAAATCCTTTAAAATCCAAATCAAAAGTGCTCTGACAAACTGAGGCAATCCATTTAAAATAGAGGGGCTTTTGTGAAACAAATGGAGTGAGTGAGAAGCCCCAAATGGTGCTTGTGACGCCACTTTCAGATCTGAGGCAGTGCGCCATCAGATCTGAAATTGGGTCAGGATGTGTGGGTGATTGATGAAAAATTCGTCGTTAAAAGGAAAAACAAGAATCAGAATTTGGATGATGGAAAAACAAAACATGAAGAGGGAGATAAATTGAACAATGAACAGATGATTCTTCCCCTCTGATCTGGACTGATTAGAGGAGGTGAGGGAGGGGATCTAATACTAATTCTACTCCTAAGACTAATCTAACTACAGCTAACATTAAACACTAACAATTAAAACTAAATCTATTCTAAACTACTGCAAACTAAATCTAACACTACTTGTGCAGAATTAAAAACCTAAACTAAAAGGAAGAATGGGACCTATGGGTCCTTAGCCGGCGGCTAAGGAGGAAGAAAGGAGGAGGGTGACTCCAGCGGAGGGAAGAGTCTGCTAGTGAGACTCCAGGGTCGTCCTTAGGTGCTACGAGGTCCTTAGCGACGAGGAGGGTCGAGAGCAGGCAATGATTCCGCAGCCGGTGGCTGTGAAATCAGGGTCTAGATGAGGAGGAGAGACTGGAGTGGATGAACTGATCGCTAAGAGATGTAGGAGGGAGCGATCCTTTGCGCGCGACACCACTGAGGTGCTTAAGTAGTAGCTCAGTGATTGGAATCACCGCAAGGGTGAGGTTGATCAAAATTAAGCCGGCGGTGAGGATGAAATGGGTAGAGCGCACGGCGAGTCAAGAGAGAGATCTGACCGTCAGATGAGATCTGGGAAGAGAGGTGAACGCACTCGAGATCAAAAGTGCGATGGACGGTCGAGAATGGCTGTGTTCTTCGCGTGCTACAGTGCGCGTGAAGAACACAGGCTTCTCTCTGAAATGAGGGAAAACTTGCAGGAAGACCCTTGAACGAAGGGGTAGAAGAATAGCATGCAGGTCCAAAAGTGAAAAGGACTATAACTGGAAGGGCCTTGCAGTCATACAGAAGGGTCCCTGCGGCTTGCAAAAAGGTCCAAGAAGGAGTTTTGAAGGGTAGAAATGTAATGCATGAAGGACCTAATTGTAATCTATTTATTTCTAAGCCTAAATGATGTCCAATTGCTTTCAAATTTTTACATGTGCTTAATTGAACATTTAAGACATTGATTTTACTTTTGATTTATCTTTTCAAACTTGTTTATGTGTTCAATTGATGCATGGATCATCATTTGTCCTTTAGTTTTCAGAATATCTCATTTTTTTGACCTAATTAGGAGGTTTTAACACACATTAAAAGTTTTAGGTCTTTTCTTTAATTCCCACACTTAACCCTTTTTATATGTTAATTTGATATTGTTTTGCTTAGTGTCTAGCTTAATTTCGGCCTTTTAGCTATGATGAGTAGCCACTCATCAACCTGCCCCTTCGGAACATATGCTTTCCGACGGATGCCTTTCGGTCTTTGCAATGCACCCGCTACTTTTCAGCGGTGCATGCTTGCCATATTCTCAGATATGGTAGGTGATTATCTGGAAGTCTTCGTTGATGACTTTTCAGTTTTTGGAGCATCATTCGACGATTGCCTTCAACACTTGGTCCAGATACTCAGGCGGTGCATCGATGTGAATTTGGTTTTTTCCTTGGAAAAGAGCCATTTCATGGTGCCTGAGGGAATTGTCTTGGGACATTTGATTTCAGAAAAAGGCATCCAAGTGGATCGAGCTAAGGTTGATCTGATCTCTCGCCTTCCTATGCCTAGCTCGATCAGGGACATCCGTTCTTTTTTGGGGCATGTCGGTTTTTACCGTCATTTCATTCTGGATTTTTCGAAAATCGTGCGCCCCTTGACTTCCCTGCTCTCCAAGGATGTACCCTTTGAAATCTCCAAGGAATGCACACTAGCCTTTGAAAACCTACGTGATCGAGTCACCCAAGCGTCGATCCTACAATCCCCTGATTGGTCTTAACCCTTTGAGATCATGTGCGATGCATCTGACTTCGCTGTAGGAGCGGTCCTGGGGCAAAAAGCTGACGGGAAACCCATGGTCATATACTACGCTAGCAAGACACTTGATGAGGCTCAGCGTAACTATACAGTTACGGAGAAAGAGCTTCTAGCCGTAGTATTTGCCCTTGAAAAGTTTCGATCGTATCTTCTGGGTTCCCATGTCATCATTTACTCGGATCACACGGCTGTAAGGCATCTCCTTGCCAAGAAGGACGCGAAGCCCCGACTAATCCGATGGATCTTGCTGTTGCAAGAATTCGATCTCGAGATTCGCGACAAGGCGGGAAGACAGAATGTGGTAGTCGACCATCTGTCCCGTCTTCCTTCTGAGATTATCAACCCTTCCGGACGCATCAGGGAACATTTTCCTGATGAGCACCTGCTTACTGTTGGTACTAGACTTCCATGGTTTGCTGATATAGTAAACTACTTGGCATCTCATTAGACCCCGTCTGATTGGCCGAAGGCCAAGAAAGACAAATTGCGTTCTGATACCAAGTATTACATCTGGGAAGATCCGTACCTTTTCCGCATAGGTGCTGATCAAATTATTCGGAGATGTGTCCCGGAAGAGGAATTCAGCAATATCCTCTCTTTCTGCCATGACCAGGCATGCGGTGGCCATTTCTCTGGGCATAAAATCGCATCAAAAGTCCTCCAGTGTGGCTTTTACTGGCCTACACTATTCAAAGACGCATACAGTCACTGCAAGGCATGCAGTCGTTGCCAAACTTTGGGCAACATGAGCCATCGCGAGATGATGCCTTTGCAGCCAATTCTCGTATGCGAAATCTTTGATGTTTGGGGGATTGATTTTATCGGCCCCTTTCTTGTTTCGGATGGTTTCGAATACATTCTGCTTGCTGTGGACTACGTGTCCAAATGGATTGAAGCCATACCGACCCGAACCTGTGATCACAAAATTGTTCTCAAATTCATTCATCAAAACATTTTCTCAAGGTTCGGGATTCCCTGTGCCATAATCTCTGATGGAGGGACCCACTTTACGAACGCTCAGTTTAGGTCACTGATGACCAAATACGGGGTGTCTCACCGAATCTCTACTCCTTACCACCCCCAAACTAATGGTCTAGCTGAGCTATCAAATCGGGAGATCAAGAAAATCCTGCAGGTCACTGTTCGGCCTGATAGGAAGGACTGGTCGTCCCGACTTCCAGAAGCATTGTGGGCCTATAGGACCACCCATAAAACCCAATTAGGCATGTCTCCCTTTAGACTGGTATACGGGAAGGCGTGTCGCCTTCCCGTAGAACTGGAGCATAAAGCCTATTGGGCAGTACGGAATTGTAATCTAGATCTTTCAAAGGCTGGAGCCCACAGAAAACTCCAAATCAGCGAGATCGATGAATTACGCCTAGACGCGTATGAGAACTCGCGAATCTACAAGGAGCGGGTTAAAGCCTTCCATGACAAGCATATCTCGAGAAAGATCTTTCATCCTGGTCAGAAGGTCCTACTCTTTGATGCTCGACTCAAACTTTTCCCAGGAAAGCTACGATCCAAGTGGCTCGGACCATATTTAGTCCGACAAGTTTTTAGAAATGGAGCTATCGAAATCAGTCCGCTCAGCCACGATTCCGAACCTTTCATCGTGAACGGTCAGAGACTTAAGCCGTTCATTGATGTGACTTCTACTGATTTGGCTGAATCATCTTATATCCTCCATTCCCCTTGAGCTTATTGCGCCTAGCCGATGGCGTAAAACTCAGCGCTTAACGGGAGGCAACCAGTCATTTTCCTAAAAATCCAAAACCTTTTTCACACTTTTGTGCACTTAACGTTCACCCTTATAGACAGTCGACCCCACCTCAGATGCTTGCATCTGGGATTAGAAATCGTCCGCAAAATTCATCCTGATCCATTCACTCATCCAAATTTCTATCTTAAGGAATGAACTAAGTAAATAAAAAACCCCCTAGTCACAATGAGGACATTGCAAACCTTAGGCATGGGGGGGTATAAAAGTGCAAAACTTGTAAGAAAAGGTTTTAAACAAAAAAATTCACATATGCCAAAAATACCATAAAAATTAAAAAAATTTTCGAAAAAAGAAAAAGAGAATAAGAGAAGGAAATTTTGTGGGAAAAGGAAAAGAAACAAAATGAAAAAGGAGCACAAAATTATGAGAAAAAGGTAGTCATTAGTAAGAAACTAAGGAATTAACCTAAGTTCTAGACCCCATTCAAGAAAAGAACTGAAAAGTGCACAATGGGATTAGTAAGAACTCAAACCTTAGGCATTCTTGGATAGACTCTTAGTACTCATTAAGATCTAGACACTCCTCAAGAGGTTGAGGAAAATGAAAAGATGAAGTATTAGGTCTAAGGCTTAGGGAGTATTTGACCTCATTAACTAACTTTTGGTCTATGGAACTCAGTAAACTAAGCACCCTAACCTCACACATAGCCTGGTTTAGTAAGCGTAAAAATCAAAATCATGCAAAAGCGTCACAAAATTCTGAAAAGTACACCTAGAGTAGGAGCGGCCGATCAATACAAGTTGATTTGGACGAGTTCCCAACGCTGAGAGGCGGGAAATCCCCTCGAAGATGCGTAACAAAATATCATCTCCTCGGTGCTTGTCTCTTAGGATATTTACATATCCTACTGGGGGCATGTAAGCACTCTGCTGGTTCAGATTCCATGGATGGCATTATCACGAAGTGTCAATTGCCAGGGTCTGGATTCGGCCACGGAACACCATGGATGGGATTATCTCGAAATCTAAATAGCCAGGGTTCTGGGGGTTTCCATGGGCGGTGCTATCTCGAAGCATCGATTGCCAGGAACCCTTGAGGATTGATGATGGGAAAAAGGAATCTGATACAGACCGTGTTGAGAAGCCAATCCTAAGCTAGAATTAAAAAGAAAAAGAGAGAGAAAACTCTCCAAACAGAAAAATTTTCTATCTCTCTCTCTTGCAAAACGCACTGCGAACTGAGCCAGGGCTAAAATCATTCCAAGCATGGGTGCTTTAACCACAAAGTCCAATAGACCTTAGGTTAGTTCTTGTAGGCCTTAAAAACCTTTGCTAAAGACTGAGGCTAAGGCTTTACAGATCTGGATCTTGATTGGTACTAGAGTACCTTTTAGGCCTATGGTCAGCATTCTAACCTAATCTAAGCTCAAATGAAAAAGCACTTATTTGAAGCTATTAAAAACTTCATGGTCTAGAACAGAGGTTAAAACCTTAGGCTTTTGCTAAGGGACTAGCAAAAGCTAGGCATGGGGGTATGATGAGAACCTCGTCATAAACCCTAAACTAGCACCATCTAACCCAGATTTGCAAGAAAAAGCTCCTACATAACTATATAAAGGCTTGACTCAGAGAAATTCTGAGTTTGTAAAGAAAACAGAAACTAAGGGGTAAAAATGCAATTTCACCAATCCAATCTGAAAATAGGGTAACTCAGGGTCCAAACATAGGTCAAACTAACCTAATAAGAAGAAAAGTGGGATGAGTTGATCCAATAAGGGCTACAGCAACTCCAAGGAATTAAATGACATCCTATAACCCTAAAAACAAACTCACTTCAATTCACGAGGTTTGAGGCAAAGGAAAAATTGACTAAACCCTCTACAATTCGTAGAAAAATAATCTCTAGGGTTTAGAACCTTCAATTTGGCCTTAAGAATCCATTTTGACCTACATTGAGAACCATATCCAATTAATGACTTAATTTGGGTTTCTACGTAAATTGATCGATCAAACAAGGTCTGATCTAGAAATAAAATTCACCATTAGAGTCCTTAGGCCCCATTTAGTCATGCATAAAAACTTGAGCCTAAGAAGAGACCTTCTTGACCGACTTTGCATTTTGGTCCTCATCCATTACTTTTTGACCCTCAACTTTTGAAACCCTCGCATTTTGGCCCCTAACTCCGTTCTTTGCATTTGGGTCCTCCTTGCAAAACCCTGAGCAGCTCCATGCTCCGGTGACTTTGCGCGGAGCATGGCGCCGCGCAGGCTAAGGGAGACCCTCTACCAAGTCAGCCGGGGGTTCCCTGCGATGTCTGCTGTCGCAGGGACACCTCCATGGTCTCTGCAACCACCCATACCTCCCGTGAGAATGTGTGGAAGGTATGGGTCTCCATCTCCGGCGTCCTCCAGCGAGGGAGGCACGTCACCTCCCTCCGTACTCCTCTCTGATTCCACCTCTATAAAAATCGCCCCCGTCCACCGAACTCAACAGCTCGGTTCTGACGGAGAAACCTCCCCCCTTTCCTCTCTTCCCACTCCAGCAGAAGCCCCCTGCTCCGGCGGTTCTTCCTCCTCCTCCTCATCGCTATGTCGCATTACCAGCAGCAGAGCTGCCTTCACCCGCTCTTCCCGTGTCGCGCCGTACCCAGCGCGCGCTCTCCCGCTCTCTCCTCGCCGTCGCCCCCTTCTCACTGGGCATCTTCTTCTCCGACGACAATCGATACGACTGTCGCCCTACTTCGGTCCCCCTCGTCCCTCCAAGTAGGTACAGTTCTTTCTCTTCCTCCCCTCTTTCTTTTCTCTACTTCAATTTGTTCAACCACCCTTCAACCGCGCCAAATCGCCCTCACCTTCTCCATCTTCGGCCAATCTTCGGCGACTCGCTCCCATCATTCCACCACCCCACACGACTCGCCAACCGACCCAAAACCTCCGCCTCATCACGCTGAACCATTTCCACCCCTTCACTGCCACTCCTCACCTCCACATCACTCCCCCGAGCAAACCCATTCCCCCGACCACAGTCCGACCTAGGGCAGCCCCTACACGCCGCCCCACGCCTCGCCACCACCTGCAAGTGCTTCGCTGCACTCCGGCGAAGCTCCCTGCACCTTCTGATTAGGCCAAGAGGCCATTTTGCTGTGAACAGGTCACCCGTCCTCCGCCGCCATTGCTGAGCAGGTGAAGCTTATTCCGCCTGTAGCTGCAGCCTCGCTTCGCCCAGGCCAGACTCCCCAGGACGCGAGGTTCGCCCTTGCGCACCTGCCCAGGCCCACAGCTGGGGAGAAAGCTCCACGTACAGCCGCGATTGCCTGCAGCTCTCAGCTGCAGGCGCCCAATTGGGGTGGGACATTTAGTCCCACCTCGGAAGACTTTGAAGTGGCATAAATTGTAAAAGTGTTGTAGGCTTATCGCCTCAGCACACGGGGTGAGGTCCCTCTCACCCGCTTCACCCGCCCGGTCTGCGAGCTCATCACGCGGATCCGGCCGACCCGACCCGACTTGACTCGAACACTCCTCGCCCACCACGCACGCCGGTGGGCCTGGACCCGGGCGCAACCCGTACCCGAATACCCGGCAGCTCTAGGAGAGCTATCCTTCGAGCGAATTCTGAGAGAGAGAGATGAGGGGGAGGGTAGAGTAGGTTTTTTCCTTCTGACCAAACTGTGAGTGTGCAGGCACAGAAGAGAAAAGAGAAGACAAGAAGAAGAAGAAGGACTGCGAGAAGAAGAAGAAAGCCACCGAGGAAAGAAAGAAAGAAGACGCACTGTAGCAAAAGCTACTTAAGTCGTCTGATTGAAAAATCAGACGATGCCCTGAAGAAAGAAAAGAAGAAGCAAGGAAGGAAAAGAAAGAAAGAAAAAGAAGAGGAGGATCACCACTGCCGCAGATAAGAAAAAGAGAAAAGAGAAGACAAGAAGAAGAAGAAAGAAATAAGAAGAACAGAAGGAAGAAGACTGAAGAACCCAAGAGAAGAGCACAGAAGAGAAGAAGACAAAGACTAGAAAGAAGAGAGAAAGAAGAGAAAGCCAACAAAATAAATCTCTCTCTCTCTCTTTTCACTTTTGTAATAGAAACTTTGTACTTCTAGAATACAATTTGCTCCCTGAGTTCGACCTGGGAAAACTTTTATTTTCCGAGTAACAAATTATATTAAACTGGTAACTGCTCCTCTATACTATACTACAACGAGATATTAAAACCATAGAGGATTGGCACCGAACCAGTCGCCGACGGAGCCCTCCTCCACCGCCGTGGCTGCCTTGCCTTCTCCTCTCTCTCTCTTTACCCTAGTTTCATGTTGCCTTTGTTTAAGCTTTTAGCTATTGTTGTATTTGCAAACAAACTCAAGTTGCATACTAAATGTTAATGTTGATGTTGTCCTTTTCATAGCTCTTATTTTGTTCAAATGGATGTTGTGATTCAAATAAAATTTCTAACCCTACTCTCTCTCTCTCTCTTTCTCGTTTTCTCACAAGAAAACCAAACTTCATGTGACAACTAAAAGCAACAAAGTAATCTGATTTTACGCCTCCTTGTGTTCGACACTTAGACTCACCAAATCCACATTCTAAATTAAAATTGACATCGTGAACGCATGCTATAACGACACAATTAAACAACCGTGCCCCGCACATGTCATTGTACTTGAGGTTGTGACACCCTCGTTCAAGTGACACGTAGTGGATTTGGTCGACTCAATCGATTAGGAAATCCTAAATCAAGAGGCTTAGGTGGTGGTTTTTACCCTTTGGGGTTTCCACCTAAAAATTTGGTGTCTCTGGTGAATAAGTTTGTGTGATTGGATTTTATTTCCACATGTTTTTTATCCTACACTATTCACCCCCTCTCTAATGCAATTTCACGCCCTACACTTCAAACGTCTCAACTCCACCATCCTGCCTCACCTTTGATGACTAAGGAGCTCTCCATCACTGCCGTTGTCCTGCCTCCATTGCCTGCCCTTAAGAAGCTCTTGAGTTCGTCGCCGTCACCCTTAGGAAGTTCCCATCACCTGTGCCTCCTTCATCATCCTTGCCTCCTCCATCACCAATAAGAAGAGGTCATCTCCTATCTCCACATACAACTCCCACTTTCCTATCTCTCTCAGATCTCCCTTCCCCCCTCTCTTAGATTTGTTGTTTGAACAAATCACTTAGACCATATCAGAAATCACAGATCATAGAAAATGTTAGATAGCAGATCTCTCTTCGTTTCTTAGATATTGGGCAATGCATAGGTCTCAGATCTCTCTCTTAGATCGAAATCACTCAAGTCTTAAGTGTCTTAGATCTAATCTCTCTTTGTCTCTCTTAGATCAAACTCACTCAGATCCTGAGGATGGGATCTCTCTGCGATTTGCTCGATTAGGGTTTGGAATCAAACCTATGATCAGATTTGTACTAAAGATTTGCCACTGGTTCTCCCTTGATATTTGTGTTGATTCTTGCGATTGATTAACTTTTTTTCCCTTATGTGATTCATGATATTTTTTGCCGTGGCTTGTTATTTAAGGTAGATCACTTATGGCATCTTTCACAACTGTGGAGCAAATTGCTCATGGCATCTTTCATAGCTGTGCAGAAGATCTTGCATGGTAAGTGGTACATTACATCCGTTTATGGTAGTTTGTTGTTACTACAAGTGCGAGCTTGCAAGGAGTAGATTTGCTTGTGACTTGTGACCTTGTGATTACTGGGCATGTCTAGGTTCACAATATGTATGCGATTGGAGTGCTAAGTTAGGACTAAATGTAGGTTATAATGCTGAGTTCTTCCTATAGAGATGACAAACTTGAAGGTGAGAGGGTAGATAGAACTTGTATGGGGTGTCAGTTTTGGAATCAATGCTTACTTGAAGAATTGTTGATCATAAAGGATAGGCATTTGTCATGTTATGCATGGAAACAAAATGCATGGAAAATTTTCATGGGCTTCCTAACAAAATTTAAAACCACGTTTGTGTTGCAAAATAGCCATGGACAAATCTCTAACTTTGGAATCTCTAGTTCCATAAAAAAGGAAAATAAGTATTATTTTGCCTTTCATGGAATCTCTAGAATAAGAAATATTGATCACATTGTATTGATCTATCGAACATGTTGAAAGGAACTTCTTAATATAGTTGTTACCACCTAGGTAGAGGTCATGGAAGTCACAACTTCTTACCTCCAATTATTATATTGCAGTCTATATTTTGTTAATGGCTTGTTCGGTCTTTGCCAATCTTTTCTTAACATAGTTTACTCACACTTTATCAAGCATGAGAATTGTCTGCTAGTTCAAGTTTGTTTTTTGGATGTTAGATAGCATAAGAATGGATTTCATATCACCATATTCATGTTTTTAACTTTGTAGACTTCATCTATTGGAATATCATGATGCTTTTATCACAAGCTCCTAGTGCTTTTGCTGGATTCCAAGGAAGGAACTAGAATTTCAGATGGTATGAAATATGTAACCCACTTGGATATCGATTTATAATCCCTAACCATATCAACACTTGGTTTCATAAATTCAATTCTCTCATTTTTCATTGGGAGAAAAAATTAAGTTCGTAATATGTAGCTTGATTATGTTTTCTTTTAATTCTATTGATGGTTATGGAGTTCGGTCCAAAAACATTATTGATGTGCCAAATCAATTTAACCCAAAAAAAGTGACATGGCAAATCAATTTGACCTAAAAAAGTTATCTAAAATTAGCTTAAGTTCAAGGACATGCAATTCAGTTTTGTTTGTTAGTCAATGGTTAGTGGTAGTAAATTGTGTTGCAGCTAATAGGTGCAAATCATTACTATCCCAACAAACTCCATGGTGTTTAGATAAAAGACTTGATGAGTGAATTTCAAGTTCTAAGTTTAGTTGGAGGTGATAAGGCATTTTCGCGCATGTTTTGAAATATGTTGTCGAAGTATAGTTGTGCTAAACCCTTTAATAAAAAATATTTAGTTCTTTAATGAAACTCGCATAGATTTTCTCTTTTATAACTTGAGTCCCGATCGTTCGTCTCTGGGAGGCGAGAGAAACTAGTTTTAGATTTGAATCCACTTTTCTAACCTAAATCTAACCTAACCTAATCTTTTGTCTTTTTTGTATTTTGCAATTTTTTCATGTTTTTGATTTTTGTTTTCAAAAGCAAAATGAAACCTAGATCTAAATATGCTAACAAAAACCTAATCTTAACCTAACTAATGGGCGTGTATTCACAATGACAAACAAAAGCATATCACTAATCATTCAAAGAAGAACTAATCATGCATTAACTAATTATATGAAGTTGCAAAAGAATACATAAAAGAACTAAACTAAGAGAATGCTAGGATCAACCAAGAGAGGCTATGAAGAAGCCTTCTTGGTCGTCCAGGAGGAGAAAGACAAGGAGGGCGTGGGCTCATCTTCCAAGGAGAGAGAAGAGGGTACGTCCATGAAGAAGAGGAGGAGAAGAGGGTGGTGGACCCTTTCTCTTCTAGCCGTCCTTGAAGCCTTGGAGGAGAGCACCTTGGAGCTTCACTTAGTCTTCCATGGAGGAGCACCTTGGAGGACCTTGATAACAGTACATCTTGGGGTGATAAATCTGTCAATTAGGGTTTATCTTAAGGGCAAAATGCACAGATAACAAATCATAACTAGGAATAGGAGCATCGCATGCATTGCACATTAAGATTGCTTATAATGCATTATTAACGGCCATGTGTACAAGGACATGTCAAAACAAGCCTCAGATGAGCAATTGGACTGCACGGATGGATTTAGAGCGACGAACGGAGTCCAACGGACTCGAAATCGGCCAAATCCAACATCAAGAGCTCCTGCAATGGGTCCAAGAAGTTCTGATCATTGATCTGATTATCAACGGCCCACAGCGCGCCACATGGTGCCTGCTCGTTGCAACCAGACCATCGCCTGACTCTGCCTTCACCTGGAGGACAACTCTCAGCCGTCGATCTTCAATTGAATGGTCGAGAACGCCCGCGCGCCCGACTCTCGTCGTGATAATCCGCTGCGATAGCGAGCGATCGACCGCCTCACTCCCGTGTAGTCGGTGCGGGATCGAATCGCGCTATAGGGAAATTCGAAGGCAAAGGTGCGCACCGGGGAAATTGAGCCGCCCGATCAGCAGCAAATGGCGCAGATGGAGCCACGCGACGCAACGGATGCACGCGGATGCTCACGCACGCAATGACGTGGCAGACGCGAGTGCCTCAGCAGCGATCTGCGAGCGTGCCTTCGCGAGATCTCAGCCGCTTGATCTTCGATCGGACGGCTTACAACGCGTGTGCATGGATCGCCTCCGAAGAAGCACAAGGTGCGCTGGCGACCGGCGGGCGAAGGAGGCTACACCGACGAATTTAGTATGGGTTTAGCAACGTCCCGGACGTCGCTAAAGCCCATACTTAAATTAAAAAAACCCTTTTGCCTGTATAAACTCCATCCAACCACCCATGGAGGGCATTCAATCCACTTGCAAGTGTTCTACCTCACTCCTAGCCACCATTAGCTCTCTTTGTAATCGTTGGAGCCGACGAGCCGCTGACGGAGCCCCTCTCCACCGCCGTGGTTGCCTCGCCATCTTCTTTCTCTCTTTCCCTCTTTATCTTAAGGTTTACTCTACTTGTGTTTAAGCATTTATGTAGTGTTGTAATTATAAACTAAAGTTTCCTGTCAAATGAAGTTGTTTCTTATCTAGTTACTTTCCCTCTTTTATGTTTAAGTTGCATGTTGTGAATGAAAAAATTTCTAACCCTATTCTCTCTCTCTCTCTCCCTTTCTCCCTCTCTCACTCTCTTTTCACCCACGTTTTTTTGCAAGCAAAAACCCATGATTTCCATGACATTAAGTGATAAGAAAAATCTAGTTTTCACGCCTCCTTGAGATAGACACTCGGACTCATGTCCATTTCTTCATTTAAAATCGACGTTGCGAGCGTAAGCTATAACGACTCTTCTAAACATACGCGCCTCCCGCCACATCAATTTTTGGCGTCGTTGCCGGGGAAGCAATGGATTTATTTTGTCACTTCCATTTTACATCCATGCTCACATCGTCTAACGTCTTGACTTCTTCTACTTGATGGTTGCAGGAATTCGACGCTTGGACGACGAAGCAGTGCAACTCGTAATGGTAACGAGGGAGTAAGCACAACAAGGACCAGTTGTGAGTATTTCTTCACCCATGTTTGTTTGCTTGCTTAAAAATCTAAAAAAATTATAAAACTGAAAAAAATTGGCATGGTGCATGATTTCCTGATCCACATCCTTAACACATCACCCAACAAAAAAAAAATACACTCTAACATTCTGAATAATCTAAGATTCTTGGAGTGTTCTTCTTCTTTTTGAGTGGTGTTTGAGAAGCCACCTTGAATTGACATGGACTGCATCACTCAACCCTAAAATCGACTCATCTAATAGAAGCTGCATGATCACTAGAATCAGTACATTAGGGTTTTAGAGCCTCTACACAACAAAAGGAAATCTACTTTCACCAAATTGTGTGCAAAACTTAACGTGCCCACTGAAACTTGTCTGAAAACATTAAGACACGTCAATCCTAAAAGACAAAAGTAAGGATGAAACATTAAAAGACACCACATCTTAAAACAATCCTTGCTTGAAAACCATGTTTTGATAGGAGCACACACACTGAAATTGGAAAACTAAGAGGCATTACCCCAATCAACGCCTCATCACATAACCCTAGCACAAGCACTATCCTAGCGCTTTTAAAACAGAGTAGACGTGCCCTAGGCAGGACTGGGTTAAGTCTCGAGAGGTGGGGTTTTGTTTGCTGGGCACTTAGCTTTCATTCCCTTAGTAGAATCTGGTGACTAGGCTGCGGGGCAGTGTCAAACTACCGCGGTTGTGGGGTCTATGGAACCGGCGACACAAGCCAAAGGAAGAACCTTCCCTACAATCCCCTTGTAATCAACCTGGCCAGATTAGCTTTGGGAAGGGGAGTCTAGTGCTTACGGACTTGATCACCCTTTTGGAGATTTCAGGTCCTCTAAGGAATACACCATAAGGACTAGGCTTGTTTGCTTGGTTGAACACACACACTTCTCACATCTGTCGCTCTCTGCATCCCCTCCTATTCTTCTCTAGTGTATGCACGGGAGATGCTCACTGCATCCCAAGCTGTTTGTTTAGGGACGGGAATCTAGGCGACCTGATTCTGCTAGAAACATGGTTGAACCTAGGGTAGATGAGGTTGATGACCAACCCCCACCAGACACAATGGACATCATCCAAGTCCAAATTAACGTAAACCACCGGCTTCAGCAGCAACAGATGCACACTATCATGCAAGCCATACAACGGTTGCAGAACCCACAAGGGCAACCACCACCACCTTTCCAAGGCCCACAAGGGCAACCACCACCTGATCTACCTCCATTCTAGGACCAACCTAGGCCCCTCCGTGACTTCTACAATCCTTCCGCTATTCGAGTCGAGCCGCACCTTAGGATCCCCGAAGGGGGAGATGATTTTAAGCTAAAACTAAATGTCCTGAGTCTGATTCAGAGCCACTTCCATGGAAGCTCAAATGAAGATCCCTTCTAGCACCTAGAGGATCTTGACCGGATAGCCCAGACTGTAAAATCTAGGAACATTAGCCTTGACATTATTTTGATTAAGATGTTCCCTTTCTCGCTAAGAGACAAGGCATCTCACTATCTTAGAACCCTAGGTAGACCTATCACCACCTGGGAAGAACTGAGGCATGCATTCTTAAAGAAATTCTTCCCCATAAGAAATACCAATGCCCTCAGAAGAGCCATTACTGCCTTTACACTCCAGGGTGGGGAACAGTTCCATGAGGCATGGGAAAGATTTAATGACTATTAAGGAAATGCCCACACCACGAAATACCAAGTTGGCAATTGGCCTAGATCTTCTACCACGGTCTGGACAGCAACCTATGGAACTTTTGCGGTGCCTCATGCGGGGGGAACTTCCTGAACAAAGATGAGGAGAGCACGTTTGAGCTCTATGAGCGAAAATTCGCTCAACAATGCCTCCATGACCTAGTTTAGTCGATCCAATCAACCCCGTGGTGGGATTTGTGAGGTATAAGCAAATTCTGGAATGGTTGACATGGATATCATTGCCAAGAAATTAGATTGAGTGGAATTGGTGGATAAAAAGATAGATGAGCTACTGAACTAGACCAGGAACCCATTACAAACCTTCTCCCTAGCAAAGGGAGCTCACAATGTTGATCTGGTCCAGCCCTTAAGCCAACTGAACCTGGAACAACCCCTGACCACGTTCCAGGGAGGGACCTTTGCTCCCTCAACCCTTGATTACTCTCTTCCCTCCCCATCAACATCTGCTATCCTTGAAGATGTACAGGCTGTCCAAGGTTATGCTAAACCTGACCCTTTCTCCAACACTTACAACACCGGGTGGTGTAATCACCCAAACTTTGCTTGGACAAACCAGAAACTGCCTCAATTCCAGAACCAGCCCAGGCCAAACCAGCAGCCAAACTTGCCCCCTATCAGCAAGGACCACCAGTTAGACCCCATATAATCAGAATAGGGTAGCCCCTCCCCCGCAAAATCAAATGGACACCCTGATAAAGATGATGGCTGAAATGAACCAGAAACATCAGGAGGAAATGGCTTTAGTAAAGGGACAGTTAAGCCAGCTGTTGGACTGTAAACAACAAGGATCCCTACCTTCCCAGCCACAACTGATCCCGCGAAACATGATTAACAGAGGCCCCAATTTGTGAGGGTTCCAGGGCAATCCCGGGCAGGCTCACATGGTCCAGCCTGCCCCACAAACACCCCCTGGGTTCGGTGCTTCTTCGTCCTCGTCTTCTCAAGGATCGACCCATGGTCCCAATGCCTCTGCGAATGCAATAACCTTGAGAAGCGGCACCAAAATCCAGGATCCCAGATGGCCGACTCTTCCCGAGACATCACCAGCTGAAATACCCGACTTAGAAGAGGCAATGGAAAAACCCAAGGACCCAGAAATAGATCCTATCCATGTTCAGACACCCTACCCCGAGGCCTTGGAAATAATCAAGAAAAAGAAAGGTGTTGTGGAAACTGAGGAGCTTTTGGAGATCTTTAAGCAGGTTCAGATTAATATTCTGCTCCTCGAAGCCGTCTAGCACATCTCGGCTTACACCAAGTTTTTAAAGGATGTTTGTACACCCAAGCGTAAGCCAAGACCTCAAGCACCTACGAAGGTTGTACTCTCCGAGCAAGCAAGTTCTGTAATATCGAGTAGCCTTCTGCTCAAGTGAACTGACCTAGGAGCACCCCTGATATCCTGCAATATCGAGGACATGACATTTGATAGAGCGCTCCTGGACTTAGGTGATTCCATTAATCTGATTCCAACAACCTTGTACCACCAATTTGGTTTTGAAGAGTTGACACCCACACATGTCACCATCCAGTTAGCTGATAGATCTATGAAGACCCCGAAGGGGGTTGTCGAGGACGTGATTGTGCGGGTCAAGGACTTCTATTTTCCCTTCGAATTCTTGGTGCTCGACATGGAAGTCCCTGAAAAACTATAGAACATGGCAAGTCGATTTTCGCTTTCGAATAATGTGATTAAGATGATCTGTCGTTTTAGTAACAAAGTGGTGGAAAACTGCTTAACAAAATAATTACAATAAAAATAACCACTCAAAGAAGAGCAAGTTGTGTCCATAGGGAGGCAATGATGCAATAAAATCTCGATTATTTCGTATTCTTTCAATCAAGTGCGACATCCCTAATCAAATCCGACATGAAATGAGATGGAAAGAAGATGCACAATAACTCAAAAATATAAGGGTATATGTGTAATTTTTCCTCACTGAAATATTCAATAAATATGTGATGATTTTATGTAATTTTCAATTGACATATATTAGAGAAAATTTATGCACATTTTAATCCCAAAACCAATGTTGAAACATGTGATATCAATAACCGCGCAATTATCAGAAAGCATGAGTATGCAGTAACAATTTAACCACAATAAAATAATCATAAATTAAAATTGATTTTGGTGGTAATGGCATTGAATGTAATTTTTAATTAACTTAAAAACAGGGGATTTCACCTCTCTCCTCCTTGCACATGGGAGAGAGGTTCAATTGAGGAGAGACTCCCACAGGAGGTTGGCTGAAGTGAGGCCGTCGTGGTGATGACAGCGGTGCGTCGTGAGTTGGCTGGAGCTGGCCTGTCGGAGGAGAGGCGTGGTGATGGTGGAGAAGCTGCAGCCAGCCGCGCTTGCTGGTGAAGGCGCGCGTGGGTGCAGAAGGCGCTGCAGGGTGCGTAGAGGCGTGGAGGTGTGGGCGCTGGGCGCTCTGCAGAGCGCGTAGGCACACGCGGGCATGGTGGTGGCTCCGGCTGTGGGTGTTGAATAGGGTGATGGTGCAGTGAGGGCGTTGGAGTGAGTGCTGGACAAGAGTTGAAGAGCACTGTAGGGAGCGGTGCAGCGCCTGCGGTGAAGGTTGGCCTGCAGCGCCTGCAGAGGGCGCGCAAGGCACTAGAGGGTGAAGGCGACGGTGCGGGCGCTGGCAGTAGAGGTGGAGAGCGCTGAAGGGGCACACCTGTAGCGGTGATAGCGCTAGAGGGTGCGCGCCTGTAGTGGTGAGGGCTGGGTGGGGTGCGCTTGTAGCGGTGCAGCGCTTGCAGTGGTGATAGTGCTAGAGGGTGCGCGGTGAGGGTAGGCGGCCGGGTGCGAAGGGAGCGGGTGTGCGGTGGGCAGTAGGGTGCGGGTGCGGCTGTGCCTACGCCTGCAGATGGCGTAGGTGTGCGATGGGCAAGCGGAGTGCAGGCTGTTGGTGTTTGCGGTGGAGGGTGCGCAGTGCACAATGCAAGCATGGTTGCATGGTTCCTTCCTTCTTCTCCAATCCCCTCCGCCTCTCCTCTATATTTCTTCTCTTCTGCCTCCCAAGGGATTTTCAAAATCCTTTTTCTAATTTTAGCCAGCGACGGTTTGCATTTGCTGAGGGATGTGTTGAGGGTGGCCGGAGGATGGGGAAAAGATGGAGCTGGTTGTTTGAAAGGGGAATTTACCCTCTCCTCCTTGTTCTTTTCCCAATATTATTCCTGCAACATAAAAACATAAAATCATTACATATTAAGTTATAGAATGCTATAAAATAGATGTAAACTTAAATAATGATGCATGCAAACATTCTATAACTTAATAAAGTTATTAACAAACCTAAAAGGTAAGATTAAAGTTAACTTAGGCGTAATAATAGTCCATTAAAATGGACTCATCAAATACTCCCATGCCTAAGATTTGCTAGTCCCTAGCAAAAATGAAAGGTAATAGAAGTAATCAGAAGATTTCTTCTTTTCTTATTTCAAAACTTTAGAGATCCAGACAAATGTGAAGTGATGATAGCCTAGGTAACAGATCCAAGTGAAAAAGCCAATTCGCATTGGAAGTTCGTACTTCACCCTTGGTAAATATTTCTGTTGGGAGAGGCAACTACTTCCCTCGGGGATAAAGTAGAAGATAATTTGTAATTTGACCCCGACTTTTGGCTTAGGTAGGAGATATCGAGCAGAATGGTTTGTATTTGGTGGCACACACTCATCTGGTGCTACATGTACTTTAGTACTACAGACTCTAGATTAATAGACTATTAGACAAGTCAACTTTGAGAGTGGCTACACAACTGCGCTCTCTTGATGTTCCTTGGCACTCACTCTTTTCTTTCTTTCTGAGATCACAAATCTCGCCAGATTTAGTAATTATACTCATTGTTTGGTGGCCGCATATGGCATCCACACTTCAATTAAAGTCCTAATAACACTACAACTAAGTTAGAGTCCTCAACCAGTATTCGGGCGATCAAAAATACTAAAAGGTAGGTATGGGTCATATTTGGTGGAATGCGATAGGAGTTCTGTTGCCTCAGAAACAATGTTACATTATAAACTTGGGCTTTTTTTTTATATAATATAACTGTTTCTTCTTTTTCTTTTTTCTGTTTCTTCTTTTTCTTCTTCTTCTTATTTTTTTTTTTATAAATCAACATAATACAGACTTTTATTTATGAGGCATTATTAGGGATGATGATGGCTAAGAGGATATTATGTGGCTTATTTGGTGGAAGTGCCTATTCTCGACATCGGGAAGGAATGGATAGGACAGGCGTATTTCTAACCTTTGACACTATTACCCTCCTTCAGCTGAGGACTCTATGAAGGACGGTCGTAACCATCCACCATAGTCATAGCTTTATTAAGACTCAATCTCTATGTATCTGCCTTATTTGGTGACTCTCAGGAATTCACACAAAGTACGCACACAGGAATAGAGAGCGAAAACTACGCCTAACTCTAAAGTATCATTATCTAATTGTCCAAAACTTAAGAGCCCTTGCACTAGACTTATTGCACCAGTAATCTCTCTACTTTCTTCTCACAAATATGAGGTGGATCTACTAGAAGATAGTATGCCTGACTCCCTATGAACTGTCCAAGGGTTTAGTAGACTACAAATGCTTATTGGTTTTCTTCAAGGATCTATTACCAAGTCTACGTGCACGTGAAATAAATGTACTGGATTCTAAACTTAAGAAATAATTTTAAGAAGAAAAACCCTCCAATGACAAAGGTATTCTGCTAGGGACTAACCCATTTAGCTGAAGAAAAGAGAATTTTTTTTTTTTACATATAAATATATATGTATGCAAATATTTATAAATGCTATAAACATTCTCAGGTTATACCTCCCCATGCCTAAGACTGATAATGTCCTCATTGGAAAAAAAATGCAGACATAGAAGAATATCACCTGAGGAGGAGAGTGGGAGGAGCTAAGGCTCCTCAAGTCGAAGTGGGTCCAAAACCTGGCCATCTGAAAGAGTAATATACGGTTTAAGTCGCTGGCCATTTACCTTAAAGCTCGCACCTGAAATAGGGTTTCGAATCTCTACAGCTCCATGAGGGAAAGTATTTATAACAATGTATGGCCCATCCCAGCGGGACTTGAGCTTTCCAGGAAATAGTTTAAGTCTAGAATTGAAAAGCCAGACCCATTGGTTGGGCTCAAAAGTCTTTCTAATGATGTGCTTGTCATGGAAGACTTTTGTACGTTTCTTATAAGCTTGAGAAGTTTCATAAGCTTCATTACGAAGCTCCTCAGGCTCAGTTAATTCTAACATATGTGCCTTTCCAGCTTTATCCAGATTCAAGTTAACGTTTTTAATAGCCCAATAAGCTTTATGTTGGATTTCAATGGGAAGGTGGCACACTTTTCCGTAGACAAGACAGAAAGGAGACATGCCCAAGGGAGTCTTATACGTAGTTCTGTAGGTCCAAAGAGCATCATTTAATTTTTTAGACCAATCCTTCCGATCAGGCCTGACAGTTTTTTCTAAAATTTGCTTAATCTCCCTATTAGACACTTCAACTTGTCCACTCGTTTGGGGATGATAAGGTGTGGCTATCATGTGGTTGACTCCCAAATTTTGGAGTAGTCTTATGAAGTGTACATTCTTAAAGTGAGGTCCTCAATCACTTATGATCGTACTTGGGCACCCATACCGAGAAATGATATTAGCCTTAACAAAGCCCAAGACCACGGAATGGTCATTGGTTCGCGTGGGTATGGCTTCTATCCATTTCGATACATAGTCTACAGCCACAAGGATGTATTCATATCCGAAGGACACAGGAAAGGGACCCATGAAGTCAATGCCCCAAATATCAAAGATTTCAATAGGGAGAATAGGTTGTTGGGGCATCTCATCCCTTTTTCTAATGGTTCCTGTCTGCTGGCAACGTAGACATGCGCCCACATACGTATGTGCATCTCGGAATAATGTGGGCCACCAAAAGCCAGACTGAAGAACCTTATAGGTAGTCTTCTTCCCACTAAAATGTCCCCCACAATGGAGGTCATGGCAGAAACTCAGAACACTTCTTTGTTCTTCATCAGGGACGCAACGGTGAAAAAGCTGGTCAGGGCCTATTCTAAAAATCTCGGGTTCTTCCCAGTGATAAAATTTAGCGTTGGCGAGAAACCTGTCTTGCTTCTGCTTGTCCCAAGTACTGGGGGCAATGCCCGTGACCAGATAGTTCACTATGTCAGCGAACCAAGGAGTTTTAGCTTCCACGGCCATTAGAGACTCATCAGGGAAAGTCTCTTGAATACCGCCGATAGGGTTTGATGCCTCAATAGGGATCCTAGATAAATGGTCTGCTACCACATTCTCAACTCCTTTCTTGTCTTTAATTTCTAGGTCAAATTCTTGGAGTAGCAGAATCAATGAATTATCCGAGGTTTGGTGTCTTTTTAGCCAGAAGATGCTTTAGGACAGAATGATCAGTGAACACTACAACCTTGGATCCCAAAAGATAAGATCGAAGCTTTTCCAAAGCAAATACTACAGCAAGTAGTTCCTTTTCAGTGACCGTGTGGTTTTGCTGAGGATCCGTAAGGGTCTTGCTGGCATAATGCAGCACATGAGGTTTGCCATCAACCCTTTGACCTAAGACCGCTCCCACTGCAAAATCAGAAGCATCTCACATAAGCTCAAATGGGAGGGTCCAATCTGGTGCTTGGAGAATCGACACGGTAATGAGGGCTTTCTTCAAAACTTGGAAAGCCTCACCACATCTATCATCAAAATCGAAGGAGACATCCTTTGCTAACAGGTAGCAGAGTGGCTTAGAGATTTTACTGAAATCTCTAATGAAGCGCCTATAAAATCCAGCATGGCCAAGGAAAGATCTAACCTGATGAACATTGGCGGGCAATGGAATCTTAGAGATGGAATCGATTTTTGCTGTGTGCACCTCTAATCCTCTCTCGGAAACTATATGCCCTAACACAATGCCTTGCTGGACCATAAAGTGGCTTTTCTCCCAGCTAAGCACCAGCTTTGCCTCTTCGCAACGGGTTAAGACTTTATCAAGGTGCAAAAGGCATAGGTCAAACGACGAGCCATAAATGGAGAAGTCATCCATGAAAATTTCAACGAACTCGTCGATCATATTCGAAAAGATAGCCATCATACAATGTTGGAAAGTGGCAGGAGCATTACATAACCCGAATGGCATTCGACGGAATGCAAAAGTACCATACGGACTCGTGAAGGTGGTACGCTCCTGATCATCAGGAAAAATGGCTATCTGATTGTACCCAGAGTACTCGTCAAGAAAACAAAGGTACTTGTTCCCCGCCAATCATTCCAGAATTTGATCGATAAACGGTAAGGGGAAATGGTCTTTCTGGGTAGCCGTGTTTAAACGACGGTAATCAATGCAGACCCTCCAACCAGTTGAAGGTCTAGTGGTCACCAGTTCTCCTTGGTCATTCTCTTCCACAATGATTCCTACCTATTTGGGAACTACGGGAATAGGACTGACCCCTTTACTATCTGAAATGGGATGGATAATCCCTGCATCCAGCCATTTCAGAATCTCCTTTTTAACAACCTCCCACATATTTGGATTGAGCCTTCTCTGCATATCTTGGAAAGGCTTCATGGAATTGTCTGTGTATATATGATGCATGGAAAGAGAGGGATCAACACCCTTAATATCAGCAATTGTCCAGGCAATTGCTTCCTTGTGCCTTTGTAAACACTCAAGTAGAGCTCCCTCCTCTAATTCAGATAATGCAGACGAGATAATAACGGGGAGCGTGTTATTAGGGCCAAAGAAAGCATATTTCAATGTGCTCGGGAGGGGTTTCAACTCCAATTCAGGAGCCTTTTGGATTGAGGGTTTTAGTTGAGATGTCCCCGCCTCAGGCAGCGGATCTACCTTCACAATCCAGGGTGGGGACAGAGACTCAGTGTGTATCCTCAGCAACTCTTCTAGTTCGGGCATTTCCCTTTCAGTTTCTTTAATAATCGAGGGACCTTAGATATGACCTTCTGAAGGGGATCTCTACATAAGAGTGCTGGAGTAGTCACTTCAATTATTTCATCAACGACCTCAATCTGAGAACAATCTTCAAATCCGGGTTGCTTGTAAGTATCAAAAACATTCAACCGGATCTTCTTGTTCCCAAAGCCCATTTTAAGTGCCCCAGATCTACAATTTATAGAGGCATTGGTTGTGGCCAAGAAGGGGCGTCCCAGAATAATGGACGGCTTTGTGGGCTTATTAGATGGGTCAGTATCAAGCACCAGAAAGTTAACGGGGAAGAAGAAATCCTCCACTCTCACAAGGACATCTTCCAACAATCCCCGCGGTGTCTTAAGTGATCTGTCTGCAACTTGGAGGATTACTGGACTAGGCTTTAGCTTGCCTCCTCCCAAAATTTCATAGACAGAGCTCGGTAGAATGTTCACCCCCGCACCTAGATCGAGCAGAGCCTCATCAATGTGTTGGTTACCTATAACCACTGAAATAAACAGGGCCCCTGGGTCTTTCATTTTGGGGGGTGTTCCATGCTGGGGAACCAAGCTAACATGGTTAGGCAGGATGACCTTAGTTTGGACCTGTTTCCTAGATCGGTGCTTCTGGGTGCACAGGTCCTTCAGAAACTTGGCATAGGATGGAATCTGTTTAATCGCTTCCAACAGAGGCAAGTTAATCTGGACTTGCCTAAAAGTATCCATAATCTCTTCCGTCCTATCCTTGGCTCTAGACGAGCCAACAGAAGATTCCCCAGGAGTAGATAGGTGCTCTGGATAGGGCACCCTTGGCTTTTGGGTAGAGGGGTCGTCATGGCGGGAAAGGGGTGGTGGAAGGACGTCATCCTCATTGTGGGTGATTTTGTGTGAGGGAGAGCAGTGTGGCTCTTCCTCGGTGGAGATGGAAGTCGGGTCAGGTGTGGAAGGGGAATTCTGAGATGTAACCATAGGAGTGTTATCAGGCTTGTCAATCTTTTTTCCACTCCTCAACACAGTCACTGCTTGGACGTGCTCCCTGAATACAACCCCCTTGCCCTTAGGGTTCTCCTTAGAAGAGCTAGGTAGCTTCCACGGATCATGTTGCCTAACTGCCTCAGTAAGATGACCAATTCGGGATTACATATCAGTAATCATCTTATTCTGAGCTTGGATAACCATATTATGATGCTCTTGCATTGCTTTCATCATGGCCTTCAGTTCATCCATCTCAGAGGGCTCATTCTGAGGAGGGTTTTCATAAGAGGGTTGGTATATGGGCTGGGGAGGTAAGGGTCTTGTATTCCCTGAGTTAGAAGCATCACCTTGCTTCCAAGAGAAGCTTAGATGGTTCCGCCACCCTGGATTATAAGTATTGGAATAAGGGTTATTGCGAGGGTGGCGAAAACCTTAGGCTGCGTTCAAGTCAGCCTGAATCAACTCAGGGAATTGATTTTCCTGATGGAACTCAACAGTGGCGTGCATTGTGCTTTGGCAAATGGAGCATTTTCTTGAAGCCTGAAAAATAGAGGTTGCTTGCGGGTTCATGCCGGGGTTTGCTAAAAGCCTATCAAAGTTTTTATTCAATAGTTGAATCTGATAAACCAAATCCTGAGAAGCCCCGACTTCATGGGCCCCTATCTTCCTCTGCAAGATTGATGGTTTTCTTTCTTGATAGGCAGAGGACAGATGTATGGAGTTGTTGCTTAATGTTTCAAATAATGCCGAGGCTTCATCCTCAGTTCTAGTCATGAAGGTTCCTGCACAAGCTGCATTGATGGTTTGCCTATGCCTTTTAGATAATCTGTTATAGAACCTTTCGACCAACTGCCATCTTGGCACTTGATGGTGGGGGCATAACCTAAGAAGGTCATTAAAGCTCTCCCAAGTCTCATGAAATTGCTCCCCTTCCTGTTGAGTAAAACCCATAATCTCTCTTCTGTAATGGTTGGTTTTACTCATAGGAAAATACTTTTTCAAAAATTCTCCCTTAAGGGTGGCCCAATCATTTACCCTTGCATTGAGGGTATGATACCGTGCTTGGCCTTATCCTTTAGGGAGAAAGGAAATAGAGTCCTCATCAGGGCTTCATTAGTAAAGCCCTAGAGCTTCACCGTGGAACAGACCTCGGTGAATTCCTCCAAATGCCGGTAGGGGTCCTCCCTAGTAGTACCATAAAAAGAGGGAAATAAAGATACTACTACTCTTGATCTCATAAAGATTATCCCCTGCCGGTCATCTTAGTGCTTATGCAGGTTGGTTAGTTGGAATAAAATAGTCCCTTAGGGTCCTTTGTTGATTTGTTCCTTGATCAGCCATTCCTTCTTTTTTCTCTCCTAGGTGAGCTCTCCTAAGAATTCTCTCATGCTCAGGATCAAATACTAGACTACCCTCAAGAAAGCATCTACCAAGCATACAAAACACAATTCAGGTTCTTATTGAGAAAGTGAAGCCTCCACTCCAAAGATAAGTCAAAAGATCAAGACTTATCCCTCCGTTCCCATGTAAGTGGTATAGGAGGGGTGTGGACTTGAAATCTTAACCTTCTTTATTGCGGAGGTCGAATTAGTTAATATAAATGGCCAAACAAGTTTTTCATTGCAATTATGTGCCTTAATTCAACCCTCGAGTGCCCTAGGACCTATACTTTGCTTTGATGATACTCCCAGGTGATCAAGTGAGAAGTTACTCCAAGGACGAACAAAGGGATGCAAGTAGGGTGAACCCTTCCTTTGAGGCGATGCCTATGCGGTGCCCCTTAACTACCTTTTTGTTCCTTTAAGGGGTGTCCCCCTTCGTGGAGTATCAAAACACTTGGTCAAAAGTTAGTATCACCACCACCACAAAGCACAATAGGAGGGTTTGCACCGATTAAGAGATCAATGCCTATAGCCTTAAGGGATCGAGCCTTAGTGCGGTGCCTAATGTGCGTGCTCAGTGTCAAAAGTGTGCAACACACTGCAAATCTTTGTAATTTCTTTTGAAATCGCAGACAAGTCCCTTAGAATCAGATCAAATGTGAATTGCTTTTAGGGTTGAATCTCATTATCAGTCCCACTTTTAGTTATGCGACCATTGAATTAGTAAATTCAAATAACTTGGTGGTCTTGAATTTTAATTTGAATGCAAATGCGTGAACATGAGCTGGATGCAAAAGTTAGAAAGGTGTACCTGTCTCCAGCAATCTTCGTGTTAATATGCTTGCAATGCAATAATAACATCTAATGTGCTGCTCAATCACCCCTAAATGAGTGCACCTAAGGGCATGCAACTTCTAAATAGGCAACTTGATATTTTCTTTGTTGGTTTTAAAGGCAGGCAAGCAGAAAATAGAATCACGCATGCAAAAAAATGTAGCCCTAGTAGCTAAAGAATGTGGGGACAAACCCCCAAAAAAACAGCCCCAATTACTACAAGGGAGAAAAGACAGAAATAAATTTTGTGACGATGGAGAATCCTTTGTGAAAGCAGGATCTTGGTCACCTACGTCTTTTCCTCGTGTGGCTTAGCTCATGGTTGCTATCGCTGCTCTGTTGCATCTTGTCGCCTCGTCAGATTCCTCGCACAGTAAAAAAAAATGATTAGATAATTGCGCAACTTAGAATATTCAAAAATTATGAAGTGAATCTATTGCGTCTGTTGCCTCCCCAGCAACGGTGCCAATTTGGCAAGTTGGTTTTCACTTTCAAATAATGTGATTAAGATGATCTGTCGTTTTAGTAATAAAGTGGTGGAAAATCGCTTAACAAAATAATTACAATAAAAAAACCACTCACAGAAGAGCGTGTTGTGTCCACAGGGAGGCAATGATGCAATAAAATCTCGATTATTTCGTATTCTTTCAATCAAGTGCGACATCCCTAATCAAATCTGACATGAAATGCGATGGAAAGAAGATGCACGATAACTCAAAAATATAAGGGTATATGTGTAATTTTTCCTCACTGAAATATTCAATAAATATGTGATGATTTTATTTAATTTTCAATTGACATATATTAGAGAAAATTTGTGCACATTTTAATCCCAAAACCATTGTTGAAACATGTGAATATCAATAACCGCGTAATTATCAGAAAGCATGAGCGTGCTGTCACAATTTCACCATAATAAAATAATCATAAATTAAAATTGATTTTGGTGGTAATGGCATTGAATGTAATTTTTAATTAACTTAAAAACAAGGGATTTCACCTCTCTCCTCCTTGCACATGGGAGAGAGGTTCAATCGAGGAGAGACTCCCACAGGAGGTTGGCTGAAGCGAGGCTGTCGCAGTGATGGCAGCAGTGCATCGTGAGTTGGCTGGAGTTGGCCTGCCGGAGGAGAGGAGTGGCGGCGATGGAGAAGCTGCAGTGGGTCGCGCTTGCTGGTGAAGGTGTGCGCGGGTGCAGAGGGCGCTGCAGGGCGCGTAGAGGCGCGGAGGCATGGGTGCTAGGCACTCTGCAGTGTGTGTAGGCACGCGTGGGTGTGGTGGTGGCTTCGGCTGTGGGTGTTGGATAGGGTGATGGCGCGGTGAGGGCACTGGAGTGGGTGCTGGACAGGCACTGAAGAGCACTATAGGGAGCGGTGCAGTGCCTGCGGTGAAGGAAGGTTGGCTTGCAGTGCCTGCACAAGGCGCTAGAGGGTGAAGGCGACGGTGCATGCGCTGGCAATAGCGGAGAAGAGCACTGAAGGGGCATGCCTGCATCGGTGATAGCGTTAGAGGGTGTGCGCCTGTAGCGGTGCGCTTGTAGCGATGAGGACTGGATGGGGTATGCCTATAGCGGTGCAGCGTCAGCAGTGGTGATAGCGCTAGAGGGTGCGCAGTGAGGGCAGGCGGTCGGGTGCGAAGGGGATGGGTGTGCGATGGGTAGTAGGGTGCGGGTGCGGCTGTGCCTGTACCTGTAGATGGCGCGGGTGCACGGTGGGCAGGTGAGTGCAGGCTGTTGGTGTTTGGGGTGGAGGGTGCGCGGTGCACAGTGCAAGCACGGTTGCACGGTTCCTTCCTTCTTCTCCAATCCCCTCCACCTCTCCTCTGTATTTCTTCTCTTTCGCCTCCCAAGGGATTTTCAAAATCCTTTTTCTAATTTTGGCCGACGGTGGTTTGTATTTGTTGAGGGATGTGTTGAGGGTGGCCGGAGGATGGGGAAAAGATGGAGCCGGTTGTTTGAAAGGGGAATTTACCCTCCCCTCCTTGTCTTTTCCCAATATTATTCCTGCAACATAAAAACATAAAATCATTACATATTAAGTTATAGAATGATATAAAATAGATGTAAATTTAAATAATGATGCATGCAAACATTCTATAACTTAATATAGTTATTAACAAACCTAAAAGGTAAGATTAAAGTTAACTTAGGTGTAATAATAGTCCATTAAAATGGATTCATCAGAATGCACCCATAATCTTTGGCAAGCCTTTCTTAGCTACGGCTAAGGTGAACATCGATTGTGACATGGGATGTATGGAAATCGCCTTCAGAGACAAGAAAATGCAGTTGGATATCTTCCGGGTGACCAAGTCTTTTGATTGCGATTGTGTTGAGGAACATGATCCCGTGGAACCTTTGGTCGAGGAATGCCTCACCCTTAGTTCTGTCTCAGACCACCAATCCTGTAACGACTGTTCTGACCCGTCACCATTGCTGCCCATGGACCTCTGTAGGGCTGATTACCATCAAACAACACCATTTGAGGAGATTGATGTTGATCAACTCCCGCCTTTCCCTTTTCCTTTGACTGTTGATCCACCCGCACTCGAACTAAAGCCACTACCTGAGAATCTTAAGTGTGTCTTCCTGAACCTGACCAGACCTTCCTTGTGATTATTAGCTCTCATCTAACCAAGGATCAGGAACTCAGGTTGATCGCGACCCTTTCGAAACATCGGGCCGCCATTGGATGGACCATTGCAGACTTAAGAGGAATTAGGCCCGCCTATTGCACACATAAGATTTACTTGGAAGACGGGGCACGACCCTCCCGCCAAATGCAGAGACGGTTAAACCCAAATATGCGGGAAGTCGTTAAGAAAGAAATTATCAAGTGGCTTGACACCGACATCATCTATCCCATCTCTGATAACCCCTGGGTGAGCCCCACTCAAGTGGTTCCGAAGAAAGCCAGGCTCACCGTTGTCGCCAATGAATGTGGTGAATCCATCCCCACCCGCACCACCACCGCTTGGAGGGTGTGTATTGATTATAGGAAACTCAATGAAGCAACCAAGAAAGATCATTTCCTCTTGCCATTCACTGACCAGATCTTTGAAAGATTGGCAGGGCAAAAGTATTCTTGCTTCTTGGATGGATATTCAGGATATAACCAAGTTGCAATTGCTCTTGAAGATCAAGAGAAGACCACATTTACTTGCCCGTATGGCACGTTTGCATTCCGTCGTATGCCGTTCGGATTATGCAACGCACCCGCTACCTTTCAGCATTGCATGCTAGCCATTTTTTCAAAAATGGTGGGTGAATACCTGAAGGTCTTTATGGATGATTTCTCTGAATTTGGGAATTCATTCGACCATTGTTTGAGCAACTTGGAAAAAATCCTGAATCGATGTATCGAGGTTAATTTGGTGTTAAGTTGGGAAAAGAGCTATTTCATGGTTCAAGAAGGAATCGTCCTCAGTCACATCGTATCACATAGGGGCATTGAGGTAGATCGGGCTAAAGTTGACTTGATTTCCAAACTTCCTCCGCCTAGCTCGGTCCGACAGATTCGTTCATTCTTGGGACATGTTGGCTTCTACCGAAGGTTCTTGAAAGACTTCTCCAAGCTTTCCAAACCCTTAACCGACCTTCTGGCCAACGACGCCTTATTCCACATGACCTCTGATTGCATCAAGGCTTACCACACCCTTCCAGACTTAGTTTCCACAGCACCTGTACTTCAGCCCTCGGATTGGTCCCAGGACTTTGAGATTGTGTGATGCATCAGATTTTACCATAGGCGCTGTCCTGGGACAAAGACAAGACAAGAAACTCATGGTGATCTACTACACGAGCAAGACATTGGACGAGGCCCAACGAAATTATATGGTCACAGAAAAAGAATTGCTCGCTGTAGTTTTCGGACTTGAGAAGTTCCGATCTTACCTTCTGGGATCCTACGTGACCATCTATACTGACCATTCAGCCATCCGGCACCTGTTGGCTAAAAAGGACGCGAAGCCCAAGATCATCAGATGGATCCTACTCTTGCAAGAATTTGACCTGGAAATCAACGATAAAGCCGGATCAAAGAATGTGGTGGCTGACCACTTATCCAGACTTCACCCAGACCACATTGGACCCTCCCTGCCTTTATCTGACACCTTTCCCGATGAACACATTTTGGCTATGCAAGACAAGAAACTACCTTGGTATGCTGACTATGTCAACTACCTGGTTATAGGACAGACCCCGCACAGCTGGTCCAGACAGTAACGAGACAAGTTCTTGGCCGAGGCCAAGCACTATTTCTGGGATGAACCCATGCTGTTTCGCCTCTGTGCCGACCAGATCATCAGGAGGTGTATCCCTGAGGACAAAGTTTAGAGTGTGCTATCTTTTTGTCATGACCAAGCTTGTGGTGGCCACTTCTCAGGAAAGAAAATGGCTGCTAAGGTTCTACAGTCTGGATTTTACTGGCCTTCCCTATTTAAGGAAGCACACAACTTTTCCAAGACTTGCTCTCGCTGCCAAACACTAGGGACCATGACCAGAAAAGATATGATGCCCCTCTAGCCCATTTTGACTGTCGAGATCTTCGACATTTGGGGTATTGATTTTATGGGCCCCTTTCCACCATCCAATGGCTTTGAGTATTTCCTAGTCTCGATAGACTATGTCTCTAAATGGATTGAAGTCGTCGCCACCCGTCGATGCGATCATAAGACTGTCATGGACTTTGTTAAGCAGAACATCTTTTCCCGATTTGGGATACCAAAGGCCATGATCAATGATGGTGGAAGTCATTTTATTCACTCCTAATTCTGTGCCCTACTTAGAAAATACGGGGTTAACCATCGCATCGCTACCCCGTATCATCCACAAACAAATGGGCAGACCAAGGTATCAAATAGACAAATCAAGAACATTCTACAGAAGACTGTGAGACCTGACAGGAAGGATTGGTCCGCACGATTGGATGATGCCCTGTGGGCATATCGAACTGCTTTCAAGACCCCGATCGGCATGCCGCATTATCGCCTGGTCTTTGGCAAAGCTTGCCACCTTCCTGTCGAGTTGGAACACTGGACTTACTGGGCCGTCAAGTAGTGCAACATGGATTTCCAGTTAGCCGGTGTGCAAAGGATGCTCCAACTCTCTGAGCTTGAAGAAATTCGTCGGGACACCTTTGAGAATAGTCGGCTGTATAAGGAGAAAATGAAAGCCGTCCACAACCGACTCATCCATAGAAAGACCTTTGAGCCTAACCAGCAAGTTTGGCTTTTCGATGCCCGCCTAAAACTCTTTCCAAGGAAGCTCAGGTTCAAGTGGACAGGACCATTTAGGGTGGTCAAGCCCCACTCCAATGGGGCGGTTGAAATAGCTGACCCAAATACTGGGAACACTTTTATAGTCAATGGCTAGAGATTGAAACACTTCATAGCCCAGGTTCCCCCAAAGGAGAGTGTCACCCTCATTGAGGGATGACACGAAGCACCGCCCAGCTGGAGGCGTTAAACTAAGCGCTTCCTGGGAGGCAACCTAGAAGATTCAGATTGATCAGGTATTCTACATCACTCAGGTAATATCTTTTCGAACCGCTGTGCATCCATGTATTTGTCAATGAGGACATTGTCCAACTTAAGCATGGGGGGGTGGTAAATTGCATGATTTTGAGTTCATTTTATCAATCTGAATAGAATAAAATTAAAAAGAAAAAAAAAATGAATTTAGGAAGAAAAACTTAGGCATTAGAAATTTATCAATAGTGTGAAATAATACGGAAAGAACTTGAACACTTAGATTTTTCAGGCCTTCAGGCTTAATCAGCCCTGGTGTCTGTTAAAATATGGATTTAGCTTCAAATCCTTGCAACCTTAATCTACTCTAATCCACTAACTAAATAAGGTGATAAGTATATGACTTATCAACTCACCCTCTAACTCAGAAGGACTTTTAGTCTAAGCATCTGCACACATTTTTGCATAGACTCACTCCTTGGAGATTTTGATAGAAAATGGGTAGCTAATGAACTCTCTAGGGTGGAATGGCTGGGAAGTTGTTGTGGGTAACAACCCATTGGCAGGTTGTCCAGAGCCCAGCCACGGGACCACCTCCTCTTTGTTGTCTCTAGGTAAATTTGAGATCGGGGAAGCCACTTACCAAAAAAAAAAAAAGAGAACAAAATAAACCACACTTCACCGCACGAGTATGGCTGGCAAGTGATCGTGGGTAATAGCCCATTGGTCGGTTGCCCAGAGCCCAGCTCAGTAAATGCACAAAAAGAACCAAAACACTTAAGAAAGAAGCGGGGAAGTAGAGCAAGCCAAGGAGATATACACTGGAAAAATCCTTGTGTTGACCCCAATTAAAACAAACGTAAGGAGAAAGCTACCGATCGAACAAATACACCTTCAGGTAAAACACTTCCTCTTCCGGTCACTTAGGGGCGTAGAAGCCCGAAGTCTGTCTAAAGTACCGTTGAGTGAGTCTATCACAATCTTCACACCAAGATGCTTAGCACTTAGAGTTTTGTCTGAGTTTTGGGTGGGTTGGGTAGCTGTAAAAAGTTACCAACACACTCTTAACTCCAAAAAATCTAAAAATAGGAAAAAATATATATATATATACATACATTAAAGCAAGGATTCAGGCGATTCATATTTTGGCAGGCACCCGGGCGTTGCTTAGTCTTTGTAGGTTAAGATCTTAGTATATTTCCTCCTATTGACAAGTGACGAAGTGTCCAAGTAATTACTTCTTAAATTCTGACTGGAAATAAAGGCTAGAATAAACCTTGCTAGGGACTAGCAAGGAGTAAGCATGAGGGTATGATAACATCGCATCTTGGGGTGATAAATCTGTCAATTGGGGTTTATCTTAAGAGCAAAATGCAAAGATAACACATCATAAATAGGAATAGGAGCATCGCATGCATTGCACATTAAGATTACTTATAATGCATTATTAACAGCCATGTGTACAAGGACATGTCAAAATAGGCCTCAGATGAGTAATTGGACCGCACAAATGGGTTCAGAGCAACGAACGGAGTCCTACGGACTTGAAATCGGCCAAATCCTACATCCAAAGCTCTTACAATGGGCCCGAGAAGTTCTGACCGTTGATCTGATGATCAATGGCCCACAACGTGCCATGTGGTGCCCGCTCATTGCATCCAGACCACCGCCTGACTTTGCCTTCACCTGGAGGACAACTCTCAGCCATTGATCTTCGATCAAATGGCCGAGAACACCCACCCGCCCGACTCTCACCGCGACAATCCGCTGTGATAGCGCAGCAGTCGACAGCCTCATGCCCACGCAGCCAGCGCAGGATCAAATCGCGCTGCGTGGAAATTCAAAGGCAAAGGTGCGCGCCGGGGAAATTGAGTCGCCTGATCAGCAGCGAACGGTGCAGATGGAGCTGTGCGGCGCAACGGATGTGCGCGGATGCTCATGCTCGTGATGACGTGGCAGACGCGCGTGCCTCAGCAGTGATCTGCGAGCGTGCCTTCGCAAGATCTCAGCCGTCTAATCTTCGATCGAATGGCTTATAATGCACGTATGCGGATCGCCTCCGAAGAAGCACAGGGTGCGCTGGTGACCGACGGGCGAAGGGGGCTACACCAACGGATTTAGTATGGGTTTAGTGACGTCCGGGATGTCGCTAAAGCCCATACTTAAATTAGAAAACCCTTTTTCCTATATAAACTCCATCCAACCACCCATGGAGGGCATTCAATCCACTTGCAAGTGTTCTACCCCACTCCTAGCCACCGTTAGCTCTCTTTGTAATCGCCGAAGTTGACGAGCCGTCGACGGAGCCCCTCTCCACCGCCGTGGATGCCTCGCCGTCTTCTTTCTCTCTTTCCCTCTTTATCTTAAGCTTTACTCTACTTGTGTTTAAGCATTTATCTAGTGTTGTAATTATAAACTAAAGTTGCTTGTCAAATGAAGTTGTTTCTTATTTAGTTACTTGCCCTCTTTTATGTTTAAGTTGCATGTTGTGAATGAAAAAATTTCTAACCCTATTCTCTCTCTCTCTCTCTTTCTCCCTCTCTCACTCGCTTTTCACCCACGTCTTTTCGCAAGAAAAAACCCATGATTTCTGTGACATTAAGTGACAATAAAAATCTGATTTTTACGCCTCCCTGAGATCAACACTCGGACTCACGTCCATTTCTTCATTTAAAATCGACGTTGCGAGCGCAAGCTATAATGACTCTTTTAAACATACGTGCCTCCCGCCACGTCAGACCTTCTTTAGGCATCCAAGGAGGATATCTTGGGGAGGAGGAGGAAGAGGACAACCAAGGAGAGTGGAAGGGAGGGTGTTGGTGGTTGCAAATTGAGGTGGAGGAGAAGATAATTGAATCTAAGGTGGTCATCCAAGTGGTCTTAGTAGTAGGTGCTTAGGTTGGGTTTACTAAAATCAAGATGGCTAAGAGTAGGTGTTTCTAGAATAGGCTATATTTAGGTGTTTTCTAGACTAAGGTAGAAGAAGTGTGTGTGTGTGTGTGTAGTTGAGTGTGCATGGATGTGTGTCTGTGGGTTTATTTAGGTTGGGTCGGGGTGGGTCTAGTCATGATCAGGTGGGAGTAGGTGAGTCTAATTGGGATGTGTGATTGGATTAGGAGATCTCTAATTAGGTTCTTGGACTGGGATTTGGGTGTAGCCTAATTAGGTTAGGGCTAAGGGTAGTAGGATAGGCTTAGGAGGTGTCTAACTAGGTTTCTTGAGGTGTATGGTAGGGTTTCTAGGTCAAAGGAGGTGAGCTCAGGCTTTTAGCTCCAAAAATAGGATCTAGAGAATAGTATCAGATGTCCAGGGAACATATCAGACCTCTTAAAGTCCAAAGTTGGATGTTCAAATAGTAAATTGGACGTCCAATTCTGTGTTAGTGTTGGAGTTGGGTTCTGGCGAGCATTTCTACAAAAATAGGACGTCCAGACACACTGTCAAGACATCCAGAAATGTGCTGGGAAGTGAGTTTTGGGTTTTCTATGGTAAGTTTGGGTTCCTAAGTGCTTGGTGTCCTAAATAGGTTTTAGGCACTAGTTTCCTAGGGTTTCTAAGGTTTAGGGTAGGGATAGGGATAGTATGGATAGAAACATGGATAGTGTTATCCATGTTTTAGGTTCTAAAGCCAAGATGTCCTAATGGAAGTGGTTTTAGGTTTAGGAAGGCTATCCTAGGGTTTCTAAGGGTAGGGATAAGGCTATCCTCCTCATTCCTCTTGTCTAGATTAGTCTTCTTCTCTCTTTATTGCCTTATTCCACTCTATCTCGCATCCTGGATCACTTTATTACCTGCAAATAGCAATAGAAACATTAAATAGCAAGATATCTCATCTTATTCTATATAAAATGATGCAATGCATGATATGCATGATATGAATGCAATATTTACAAATTAAGCTAGGTCCAAACATTATTTAGGTTGATTAGGACTTATGATTGTTGCGCAATCAGGAGGCCACTCTTTACACAAGTGGCCATTACTAAATAGAGGCCTTAGGATGTTCACATAAGTTTCTTTTGCCTTTTTTCATTCTTTGACTAATTTACAAAAGTGTCCACAATTATATATTGATTCTCAAAATGGATCCTAGTAATTATTTTTCCAAACTATTGGGTCCCATTTCTATGATTTTAACAAAGTGCATCCCACTGCAATGAAATTGCTAGTAAAGATAACTACATAATGTCATGTGTAGGATTTAGGCCGAGTTGATGATGGAAATACCCCCGTTATTAGTCCCTTCCCCCTTTATACTACACATGAATAAAAACAAGTGCACCCCATTATGGTTATCATGTACCTTTTTTCTACGTGAATTTACACACTTTGCATAACATAACCTTGGTAAATTCTTTAGGAATTGAAACTATGAACACTTGTATTTGTTATTACAGCTCTCTTTATTTGTAGTTAGTATACATTATATCAAATTGTGTTTTGCCTTTCTCAACAAACAGGAACCATTAGAAGAAACAAAAATATGTAGCAATGCCTTTCATTATCAACACCTTTTTATCACCATGTACATTATACCAATTGCATATTCACCTTGGAACCTAGGCTTAATATTCCAATCCAAACGTGGTCCAAGTTTGTAGCAGTAACATGAATACTTTCTAACTACAATCATGCTAACTAGTAGTGACCAATGGCCTCAGGGAAATTTGCTTGATGCATTTCTTTGTTGGCTATAGTGTCATTATGCATATGCTAGGACAATTGATTATTTGAACATCTTGGCTGCATAGTTTTGATTAATGTTGTCTTTATATCCATGTAATACAAGTTAGTTTAATTTGTTAGAATACATGCAGCGGGTATTGGCTAATATCTTAGATATATACACTCCTTTCATGACACGTTTTTTCCATATTTGTAGCTATGGATGGTTCACTGAAAGTGGAAATTTGGAATAGATATGGATATGATTACGTTGCATTCTAGTAGTGATTGGATCTGTGTTTACAAGCGAAATCGAGGTTTTAAAAACTGCGTTGTAGTATAGCCAAAATCGCTTTGAAAATAAGTAATATTTATTACTCGAATGAAAGTCTGAGGTCGAACACAGGGAGCAAATAGGAATTCACACACTAATCTCAATAATTAATGCAAATGAGCATAATTAATTACTCAAAATCTAATTTGCAATGTAGAATATGAGTATATGAAGAGTAAAAAGGAATTCTAGACAAAATAATGGTGATTTGGATCATCAATTATAAGCCTAACACATAGAATAATTACTCAAATCTTAATCAAAGGCAAGAGCAAAATTAGACATCTTAAAAAACGTTGCTATAATACCCCTTTATGATTTTTCTTCTATTTCTTCTTGCTTTTCTTCTTTTTCTTGACACTGTCCAGACCTTCTTCATTTTTCTTCTTCTCTCTGGTCTTCTCCTCTTCTTCTTGCTTTCTTTCTGTGCTCCGCTTCTCTTGCCTTGTCTTCTCTTCTATCGTCTGTTCTTCTTTGTTGGCCCTTCAGTTCTTCTACTCTTCTCCTTCTTCTGCCTCTCTTCCTGTGCGGCTCCCCTCTTCTTCCTTCTTCTTCTTTCTCTTCTCTTCTTCTTCTTCTTCAACTCTTCTTCACGTAGAGGGGGAAGGTTCCTCAACTTTGGCTAAGTGTCAGCCATACCTCCTCAGAACAAAACACCCTTGCCCCCGCACATGATCCTCTCTTTCTCTCCTTAGGTCACACTCTCCCAGAGCCTCAAACAGTACCAGGTTATTGGGTTTCGGACCTAGAGCACACTCAGGTCCAGGGCTATGGGCGTGATCGCAGCCGAGGAGTGAAGTTAGGTTAGGTGGGCCGGGTCTGCACCAAGACCGTGGGGGATGGGTCACGGGCGAGGCACAAGTGAATGGGTGAGTGGGGGAGCTTACCCCCCAAGTGTCTGAGGCAATAAGCCCCAGACACTTTTTTCTCTTATGCGGCTGCAAATGCCCTTCAGCTTCCAAGGTGGACTAAAGTCCCACCTTTGTTTTGTGCATCGCATCAGCAGGGTTGAAGTGTCTAATTGAGGGAGATGCAGCTGTAAAGATCCTCAATTGAGGACCTGGAGACCTCCCTGGAGAGGTTCCTTATCATCTGGAGGCTGCACCTAAGACTTGTGATAGCTGGAGAAGGCTTCAAGTGAGCTCAAACTCGCTCTTCATTGGCGAAGTGAACCTGGTGACCTGAAAACACAAAAATGGCCTATTGGCCATGTCAAACAAGTTCAGCTGGATCGCCAAACGTTGTAGAATTTAATGGTGGGGGTGGCATTGTGTGCGAGTGGGTATGGTGGCCGGATGATGACGGAAAAGCCTATGCAAAGGTGGGTTGTCCGGTAGATGGTTTAGGTAGGTGAAAAGGAGAAATAGGAGAAGGCTTTTGTTAGTAGTGGAACGTCGAAGGTTATGAGGTGGTTGGCAAGGCGGATGGAGGAGTGTAGCTACGGATACGCCTCACCGGAGGAGTGGCCGGAGAAGGAGAAGATGAGGGTGAACGGCGGCGTCGAGGGTCGAATTGAATGATAGAAGGAAGGAAGAGGAAGTAGAGGGGAAGGAGGAGTTATAGGACCTAATATTAGGGATGAAAGAGGTAGGGTGGCGTCGGCTGTGGTTGGCTGGTGCCGTGGACGAAAGGTTTTCCGATGAGGGAGACAGCGATGATGAAGGGGCTAGGGCACCTCTGAGTTGCCTGTCGAAAGGCAAAGGAAGTCGAGGAGGGAGACGCTCCCAATTTGGCCGTTGGGAGGCCATAGGATGACGGAGGGAGATGCTCATCGGAGCTAGGTTAGAGGAGGCTAGAGGTAGGGTTAGGAAGAGCTTTTTGGCCTCCAAAACTAGCTGCCCTCCACGGCCATGCCCTGGGGATCTTTTTATAGGGCCTAGGAGGGGGTTTTGAGCTTGGAAGCCAAGCTCCCAAGCTAGGAATTGTCACCGGAGTAGGAAACCCAATTGTTCCATGAGTTTGCATTAGGATTTGGGTGAGAATTGGAGCCCAAGATGCGGCTCAAATTGTAGGAAAATCTCTCAAGAATCTCCCTTCTAATTTTGGAAGGGATTTGCCAGTCAATTAGGGAGAAATCCCTAGTCAAAGGTCACCGGAGTAGGATTCCTCCACGATAATGGTGGAAGGATCTATTTGCAAAGAGTGATGACAAAGATAGGGGCCTTTTTGTAAGAAATTCGAAAGTTAGGGGTTTGAATGAGATAAAAAGAGTATGACTGGGCCAAAATGCAAAATTGGTCAAGATGATCTCAGATTGGGTCCAAATTTTGGTAAAACCTACTTTGGACCCAAGGAATCCAATGGCGAAGTTAGATTTAGGTTTTGACTAAGTTTGGCTAGGTAATTTATGCAAAAACCCAAATTGAGGCAAATGTCAGTCTGAGACTTTATTTTGGGTCAAGACGTGTTTTGATGGCCAAATCAAGCATACCAAACCTTAGAGAATATTGTTATATGAATTTTAGAGGTTTTAGGTGAATTTTATCTTGACCAGAACCTCAGTTACTTAAGCGAGTCTATTTTTAGGGTTTCAAAAAGTCATTTAATTCTCAAAACACGTGCAAACCCTTTTGTTGTCTATTTTAACCCACTTATTAGCCTTTTAGGATAATTTGACCCTTGATTACCCCCTGGGAAAACCTGTAATTGTACGAAATTCATGATATGATGGTAAAACTACAGTTTTAACCCTATTTTCTTATCTTTCCCTCAGAATGACTTTGTAATGAAATATGATTCTCTGGCAGTTATGTAGGAGCATTTACTGACTTAATTGGATCAAAATGAGATAGTTATGGCTCATGACGGTGTTCCCATCATACCCCCATGCCTAGCTTTTGCTAGTCCCTTAGCAAAATCTCATAGAATTACCTTTAATTCTAGACCATATGCCTTTCTATGCTTAAAACTCTGATGTGTGCTTTCTTCTGTAGATTAGGTCAAAAATGCTGATAGTAAGCCTAGAGGTACTCAAGTACCAACCAAGATCCGGACCTGACCAGCTCTAACCTCTGTCCATTGTGAAGGTTTCTAAGGCCCACAGGAACTAACCTAAGGTTCGTTGAACTCCGCGGTTAAAGCACTCGTGCTTGTAACATGTTTTAGACTAGGTTCAGTTTGCAGTGCATTTTTGTAAGAGAGAGACATAAGAATTTTTCTTTGTTTTTGGAGAGTTTCTCTCTCTTTTCTTTTTAGTTTTAGCCTCGGATTAGCTTTACAACACGGTATGTATCGGATTCCTAGTTCCCACCATCAATCCTTGCAGGGTCCTTGCCAATCGATGCTTCGAGATAGCATCACCCATGGCAACCCCCAGAACCATGTATTTTGAGATTTCAAGATAATCTCGCCCTTGGTGTTTTGTAGCTAAATCCAGACCTTGGCAATCGACATTTCGTGATAATGGAGCCCATGGCATCTGAACCAGCACAGGGTGGTTACATGCTCTTGGTAGGATATTTAGATATCCTGGGAGACAAGCACCGAGGAGATGATATGTTATTGCACATCTTCGAGGGAAATTTCTCACCTCTCCACGTCGGAAACTCGTCCAAATCAACTTGTGTTGATCAGCCGCTCCTAATCTAGGTAACTTTTTTAGAACAGATTTAATGCATTTGTGTGATTTTGATACTTAAGCACACTGAACCAGACTGTGTGTGGATTGGGGTGCTTAGGTTACCGAGTCCCACAAATTAGACGTCAGTTAACGAGGCTGAATAATCCTTAAGCCTTAGACCTAATACTTAGGCTTCGCATTTTCCCCAACCTCTTGAGGACTATCCAAATCTTAGTGGATACATGAACTTTTAAGCCTAGGATCGCAACTCAAGAGGCCTAAGATCAATGTTCATACTAATCTCTTTTGTCTCTTAGCACTTTTGTCTTTCATTTTCTTTCTTTTTGATTTGGTCTAGAATTGAGTCAATTCCTTAATCTTTTATTAATGACTATCTCTTTTTCTTTTCTTTTCAAATTATGCTCTTTTGGACATTTTTATCTCCTCCCCTTTTCTCCTAAAAAATGATATGCAATCAATTCACTCAAAATTCCCTTCTATTTTTGTTCTTTTTCAATTTTTTTATTTTTTTGGTTGTTTAGAATATGTATTTTTTTGTGAGCACCCTTCCGAACTTTGATTTTTGTACGCTTGCACTTACCACCCCCCCATGCCTAAGTTTTGCAATGTCCTCATTGTAAATAGAGGGTGTGAAACAGTTTTGGGTTTAGGAATTAGAATAGGATTACGGGTGGGCGAACGGGTCGGGAATGACTGTTGCGGATGATTTCAAGCCCTGATACGAGTACCAGAGGTGGGATCAACTATTCTAAAACTGAACTTAGAGTGCAATAGACGTAAAGTACAAAAAGGATAATCAGAAGGATCTCAGGTTTTTGGAATGGTGGGTTGCCTCCCATTAAGTGTTAAATTCAATGCCTTCAGCAGAGCGAAAAATGGTATGGAGAAGGAGTGATCAAATCAGACGAGTTTTGTAGAACAAGCACCTTGATCAATAGCCTAGTTGGTCCAACCAGGTGCTTGTTCAAATCAGCAGGCTGGTGATGCAGCCCAAACCCAATTAATTTGGTGGGTTGATAGATGTAGATCAAGAGATGTGGAACCCACCATATGCTGTGGAGCTCAGGATGATGCGGAAGTGTGAATTCAGGGTTTGGTTGAGTCAGATTAGCCTGGTTAAAGTAAGGATCCTCAAAAGAATCAGTGGAGGATGTGAGATCCCTACGAGAGTGATCAGAGAAAAATGGGGTGTGATTTGTAGTCTAATCGAAGTCTGAAACCCGATTTGAATGTGGAGGAGAATCATCTGCAACCAGATTGAGAGGAGAATCAGAGTAGAAATTGAGTCCGGTTATGGATCGGGGTTGAAAACGGGTTTGGGAGGGTTCTGCATGTGTAGAAGAGGTGGTTTTACGAAAAATTGTGTATGAGGGCTCTTCTAGAAAGGATTCAAAGGTGGGTTCATTTAGAGAGTCCTCATAGTAGCCATCAAACTCAAAGGTAAATGCTTAAAGAGTATTTATAGGATGAAGGAAATCTGAGTTAAGAAAAGATTCAAACTTTGGGTTGTAGACACTGTCGGCAATTTCTGTTTTTGATTCCTAAGTATCAAAAAGAAATGTTTCTACCTCAATGGAACCTGATTTTGAATCAATGATCTCAGGATCAGGGACCTCAGAGTCAGAGTTGAAGAATGGATCATGTATGCTGAGGTCGTAGATTGGCTCATAGTTGTCAGGAAATAATGGTTCTCCGAAATCATAGTAAGATTCGAAATAGTTGGAGAACTTGCAAGAATCAAGTTCTGAATTTGAATCGGGATCAAAGGTTCCACCACAGCATAAATCACAAGATGTAGACTCAGCAACCTAACTTGGGTCTAGCCTATTCTCAGATTCTGAGCTCAAAAAGGTGTCCCTATTAGGTCTGGGCTCAAGTTCTTGAATTGCCGGGAAGACACAATCAAAACCCAACTCTTCCAACTCCTTAGTTTCTGTATCATAAATAGGTGTGACCTCCGAAAAATCAATATGTATTTTTGAGGATGTTGGAGAGGTGCATTCCTCAAATAAAGGCCCAGAATCATAATCCAAATTCAAACTCTGATTTTCATCACACGGGGCCTTGTAATTATCCCAAGAAGGCTCAGATCCAGATTTTAGGCTAAGGGTGTGGGTTGAATCACTAGAATCTAGGTTGATCTCTACAGGAATATTAGAATTGCCCTCGAGGGTCACCTTATCAAAGTAAGGAGCATAATTTACACCCTCGAGAGGTTCTGATTCAATCTCATTATCGCAAGAGTCTAGAAAATCTAAGCTTGGCAAATCGAGGTTTTGCGTTTCTAGGGCTGGCTCAAAATTGTGTTCTCTTGCAATTGGATCCTCACAACCCATCTTAAGGTCAAGTGTATCAATTTGTATATTAGGTTGATCATATTTCATTTGGGTTGGAGGTCCACAACGACCTTGATTCTCGAACCCAGGTTTTGGAAAATCAGATAGATCCTTAGTATTGTTCTAAGATGTTTCGCTAAATATTTGGGGAATGTATGGGTATTTTTGATTGATAATCTACGTTAATAATTTTATCATCTCTTCTTGTTTTTCAAGATCATCTTGGTGTCTTTCTCGAAGTACAAGATTTGTCATGCATTGGAGATATTTAAAGTTATGTAATTTCTCTAACTCAATATATCCTGTCATGAGAACATCCCGGGTAGATCCATTTGTTACTTGTGTTATAATTACTTGGGCACAGTTTATGATGAAGGTTGTTGTTATCGATACATTAACCTGAATGTCTTCAATTGGTTTTGAGGTTTAGTCATCAATCTCATAAAATCTAAGGGCATCCTCACTCATTCTATCTTTCATGGATATTTGAGATTCAGGTTTCTTCAATGATTTTCCTAAATAGCTAGGCTGCATGTTTAAATCAAATGGTGGAATCAAGATATAGAATCAAAATTCAAGATTAGATTGAAATCGATAAGATCTGAAAAGGGATTCCCAAGAAAATCTGTGTATGTGCTCTAAATAGAAGGGATGAGGGACTAGATGTGAGATTGACCCAATCAAGGCACCCAAAGATTTTTGGATAACTAAGGTAATTTCGAGGCGGATGATACCTCTGAATCAGAAATTCGCACACCTGAGAAGTACCTAGGCAGCTGATGGGAACATCATCATGGGCCCTAACTAGCTCATTTTGACCTAGAAAAGAGAACAAAAGCTCCTACATAACCAAGTAAAGGGCCTAATTCAAGGAATAACTATTCGGAGAATAAAATAAGAAATAAAGGGTAAAACTAAAATTTTACCATTGCAGTACATCAACGGGATTTCTTAGGGGCTAAACATAGGTCAAATGGTCTTAACAAGATAAAAAGTGGGTTGGTTCAATCAGAAAAAGGGTTCATGTTCAATCTAGGAATTAAATGACTTCTTGTAACCCTAAAACAGACTTACTTAATTCAACAAGGTTCTGGTCAAGATAAAAATCAACTAAACTCTCTAAAATTCATGGAAAAATATCCTATAAGGTTTAGAACTTTCAATTTGGCCTTTGGAACCTATTTTGACCTAAATATGGGTCCTAGCTAATTATTTGCCTAACTTGGGTTTTTATGCAAAATGATCATTCAAACGTGGTCAAACCTAAAATTCAACTTCACCATTATATTCCTTAGGTCAAAATTCGGTTTATACCAAAATTTGGACCTAAGGGAAGTTCACCTTAACCTACTTTGCAAAATAGTCCAACCTAATTACTTTTATACCCCTAACTTTCGAAAACCTTGCAGAGACCCCCTATCTTCCTCGCCACTCTTTGCAATTAGGTCCCTCTACCATTACAACAGAGGAATCCTACTCCAGCGAGGATTTGAGAGGGAGATCTCCTTGTTTCCTTAGAGAATCCCTCTTAGATTTGAAAGGGAGATTCTCTAAGGAATTCCCGATCGTGTGAACCCCATCATACGCTCTGATTCGCACCCAATCTCTCATGCGAACTCACGAGAGATATGGATATCTCTCGACTTTCCTACTCCGGTGAGGAAACCTGTGCTTGGAAGCTTGTCTTCCAAGCACAAGGCGCTCTGCTTGTGCCTATAAAAGAAGCCCTAGATCCGGCCGCTCATTTTCAGCTTGGTTTGGCTGGAGAACAACCCTCAACTTCGTCTCTTCTCCTCCAGCCAAGCATCCAGCGAGCTCCAACGACATATTCTCCCTCTTCTCGTCGCTCTGCCACAATACCGGTGGCAGAGACATCTCTGCCTCCTTCGTCTGCGTCGCGCCATACCTGTGCACACGCCAACTACCCCCTCGTCGTCGCCGTCACCCCTCTACTGGACCTTCGTCTCCGGCGGTGGTAGGTACGAGCCATCTACCATCCTCTCTCCTTTCATCCTTAAATTAGGTTAAAAACTTTCCCCTCCTCTACTCTTTATTTCCCAAAACACCCCCTCGACAACCGCAAACCACCACCATCTTCTCCACCTCCGGCAGACCACCGGCATGGTGTCTCCGTCACCTCCACACACCCATCCACCTCGCCAAACCCCTCAGAAGCACATCCACCTTCCACTGATCATTATCCCCATCTCCATTGACCACCACATCCTCTGTTCACTCCCCCTGACCACACCCATCACCATGGTCACAAAGCGACCTAGGCACGCATGCCTAGGCCACCCCGTGCCACGCCACCCACCTAGACACCTTTGCCGTGTCACGGTGAAGCATCCTATGTGTTCTAATGAGGCCGAAAGGCCGTATTTCTTGAATGCAGGATCGGGCCTCCGCCGCCATTAGCGCTGGCTCGAAGAAGCTTGCATCCTTCGCTCCAGGCAGTTGCGCTCCAGGTCGCAAGTCTAGGTGACGTGAATTCGCATCACGTGTGCATTCAGCCAAGCAATTGGCTTTGCAAGGCAATGCAGTTGCGGCAATTGAACGAGGACATTCTTGTGTAGGCAAAGGAAGAAGGAAGAGGAACCTGAAGAAGCTAAGGACGTAGTCGCAGAAGAAAGCTAAGGAAAAGATGAGCAAAGGAAAGAGAAGGCACGACTGAAGAAGAAAGAGGAAGCTGAAGGAGGAAGCTAAAGAAGCTAAGGGCAGAGAAAGCTAAGGTAGAAAGGAAGGAAGAAGAAGGGAGGAAAAGGCTCGGCTGAAATCAGAGGAAGAGAAAGTCAAAGAAGAAAAGAAGAAGAACGATGGAGAAGGCACGACTGAGGAAAAAGGCAAAGGAAAAGGCAAAGGCAAAGAAGAAGGAAGAAGAAAGAAGAAAGAGTTGAAGGCCAAAGAAGGAAGAGAAAATTAAGGAGGAAAGGAAGAAGAAGAAAAGAAAGAAAGAAGAACTAGAGAAAGAAAGAAGCCATTGCCAAAGGAGAAAAGCCGAGAGGAAGAGAAAGAGAAAAAAAGTCAAACATTTTTTAGACCTTTAATTTCATAATCCAATTCTTCCCAATTTCTCTTTTATGCTACATTTCATTATTCATAAACTCATGCTTGAAATTTTGATTTATATTTTGAGTAATTTTAAGTGTTCAAATTGCATCTATTATTGAGATTATTGTATGAATTCCATTTGCTCCCTGTGTTCGACCTCAGACTTAACATTCAAGTAATAAAATTTATTTATTTTTAATGCTTTTTCGACTGTACTACAACGCGACTGATAACTTTGCATTTATCCTAAGAGCAAAATGCACAGATAACACATCCTAAATAGGAATAGGAGCATCGCATGCATTGCACATTAAGATTTCTTATAATGCATTATTAACGACCATGTGTACAAGGACATGTTAAAACAAGTCTCAGATAAGCAATCGGACCGCACGAAAGGATTCAGAGCGACAAATGGAGTCTAATGAACACAAAATCGGCCAAATCCAACATCCAGAGCTCCTGCAATGGGCCCAAGAAGTTCTAACCGTTGATCTGATGATCAACGGCCCACAGCGTGCCACGTGGCGCCTACTCGTTGCATCCAGACCACCGCCTGACTATGCCTTCACCCGGAGGACAACTCTCAGCCGTCGATCTTCGATCGAACGATTGAGAATGCCCACATGCGCGACTCTCGCTGCGACAATCCACTGCGATAGCGCAGTGGTCGACTGCCTTACGCCTGCGCAGTCGATGCGGAATCGAATCGCGCTGCGCGGAAATTCAAAGGCAAAGGCGTGCGCCAGGGAAATTGAGTTGCCCGATCAGCAGCGAATGGCGCAGATGGAGCTGTGCGACGCAATGGATGCGCGCGGATGCTCATGCGCGCGATGATGCGGCAGACGCGTGCACCTCAGCAGCGATCTGCGAGCGTGCCTTTGAGATCGGATGGCTTGCAACGTGCCCGCGTGGATCGCCTCTGTAGAAGCACAGGGCGTGCTAGCGACCGACGAGCGAAGGGGGCTACACCGATGGATTTAGTATGGGTTTAGTGACGTCCCGGACGTCACTAAAGCCCATACTTCAATTAGAAAACCCTTTTTCCTATATAAACTCCATCCAACCACCCATGGAGGGCATTCAATCCACTTGCAAGTGTTCTACCCCACTCCTAGCCACCATTAGCTCTCTTTGTAATCGCCGGAGTCGACGAGCCGCCGACGGAACCCCTCTCCACCGCCATGGCTGCCTCACCGTCTTCTTTCTCTCTTTCCCTCTTTACCGTAAGCTTTACTCTACTTGTGTTTAAGCATTTATCTAGTGTTGTAATTATGAACTAAAGTTGCCTGCCAAATGAAGTTGTTTCTTATCTAGTTACTTTCTCTCTTTTATGTTTAAGTTGCATGTTGTGAATGAAAAAATTTCTAACCCTATTTTCTCTCTCTCTCTCTTTCTCCCTCTCTCACTCGCTCTTCACCCACGTCTTTTCGGAAGCAAAAACCTATGATTTCCGTGACATTAAGTGATAAGAAAAATATGATTTTCATACCTCCCTGAGATCGACACTCGGACTCACGTCCATTTCTTCATTTAAAACCGATGTTGCGAGCGCAAGCTATAATGACTCTTTTAAACATACGCGCCTCCCGCCACGTCAGTTTTTGGCGCCGTTGCCTAGGAGGCAACGGATTTATTTTGTAACTTCCATTTTACATCCATGCTCACATCGTCTAACGCCTTGACTTCTACTTGATGGTTGCAGGAATTCGACGCTTGGATGGTGAAGCATTGCAACTCATGACGGTAATGAGGGAGTAAGCACAACAAGGACCGGTCGTGAGTATTTCTTCACCCATGGTTGTTTGCTTGCTTAAAAATCTAAAAAAATTGTAAAACTGAAAAAAATTGGGATGGTGCATGATTGCTTAATCCACATCCTTAACACATCACCCAACAAAAAAAATACACTCTAACATTCTGAATAATCTAAGATTCTTGGAGTGTTCTTTCTTTTTGAGTGGTGTTTGCGAAGCCACCTTGAATTGACATGGGCTGCACCACTCAACACTAAAATTGACTCATCTAATAGAAGCTGCATGATCACAAGGATGAGTACATTAGCGTTTTAGAGCCTCTACACAACAAAAGGAAATCTACTTTCACCAAATTGTGTGCAAAACTTGATGTTCCCACTGAAACTTGTTTGAAAACATTAAGACACGTCAATCCTAAAAGGCACAAAAGTAAGGATGAAAAATTAAAAGATACCACATCTTAAAAAAATCCTTGCTTGAAAACCATGTTTTGATAGGAGCACACACACTAAAATTGGAAAACTAAAAGGCACTACCCCAATCAACTCCTCATCACATAACAGTAGCACTAGCACTATCCTAGCCATTTTAAAACAGAGTAGACGTGCCCTAGGCAGGATTGGGTTAAGTCTCGAGAGGCGGGGTTTTGTTTGCTGGGCACTTGACTTTCATTCCCTTAGTAGAATCTGGTGACTAGGCTACGGGGCAGTGTCAAACGACCGCGGTTGTGGGGTCTATGGAACCGGTGGCACAAGCCAAAGGAAGAACCTTCCCTACAATCCCCTTGTAATCAACCTGGCCAAATTAGCTTTGGGAAGGGGAGTCTAGTGCTTACGGACTTGATCACCCTTTTGGAGATTTCAGGTCCCCTAAGGAATACACTATAAGGACTAGGCTTGTTTGCTTGGTTGAACACACACACTTCTCACATCTGTCGCTCTCCGCATCCCCTCCTGTTCTTCTCTAGTGTATGCACGGGAGACACTCACTGCATCCCAAGTTGTTTGTTTAGGGACGGGAATCCAGGCGACCTGATTCTGCTAGAAACATGGTTGAACCTAGGGTAGATGAGGTTGAGGACCAACCCCCACCAGACACAATGGACATCACCCAAGTCCAGATTAACGCAAACCACCGGCTTCAGCAGCAACAGATGCACACTATCATGCAAGCCATACAACGGTTGCAGAACCCACAAGGGCAACCACCACCACCTTTCCAAGGCCCACAAGGGCAACCACCACCTGATCTACCACCATTCCAGGACCAACCTAGGCCCCTCCGTGACTTCTACAATCCTTCCGCTATTCGAGTCGAGCCGCACCTTAGGATCCCCGAAGGGGGAGATGATTTTAAGCTAAAACCAAATGTCCTGAGTCTGATTCAGAGCCACTTCCATGGAAGCAAGCTCAAATGAAGATCCCTTCTAGCACCCAGAGGATCTTGACCGGATATCCCAGACTGTAAAACCTAGGAACATTAGCCTTGACATTGTTTTGATTAAGATGTTCCCTTTCTCGCTAAGAGACAAGGCATCTCACTGTCTTAGAACCCTAGGTTGACCTATCACCACCTGGGAAGAACTGAGGCATGCATTCTTAAAGAAATTCTTCCCCATAAGAAAGACCAATGCCCTCAGAAGAGCCATTACTGCCTTTACACTCCAGGGTGGGGAACAGTTCCATGAGGCGTGGGAAAGATTTAATGAACTATTAAGGAAATGCCCACACCACAAAGTACCAAGGTGGCAATTGGCCCAGATCTTCTACCATGGTTTAGACAGCAACCTACGGAACTTCGTTGATGCCTCATGCGGGGGGAACTTCCTGAACAAAGATGAGGAGAGCACGTTTAAGCTCTTTGAGTCTATGAGCGAAAATTCATTCAACAATGCCTCCATGACCCAGTTTAGCCGATCCAGTCAACCCCGTGGTGGGATTTATGAGGTACAAGCAAATTCTAGAGTGGCTAATATGGATATCATTGCCAAGAAATTAGATCAAGTGGAATTGGTGGAGAAAAAGATAGATGAGCTACTGAACCAGACCAGGAACCCATTACAGACCTTCTCCCTAGCAAAGGGAGCTCACAATGTTGTCCTAGTCCAGCCCTTAAGCCAACTGAACCTGGAACAACCCCTGATCACATTCCTGGGAGGGACCTTTGCTCCCTCAACCCTTGATTACTCTCGTCCCTCCCCATCAACATCTGCTATCCTTGAAGATGTACAGGCTGTCCAAGGTTATGCTAAACCTGACCCTTTCTCCAACACTTACAACACCGAGTGGCGTAATCACCCAAACTTTGCTTGGACAAACCAGAAACCACATCAATTCCAAAACTAGCCCAGGCCAAACCAGCAGCCAAACTTGCCCCCTATCAGCAAGGACCACTAGTTAGACCCCCATATAATCAGAATAGGGCAGCCCCTCCCCTGCAAAACCAAATGGACACCCTGATAAAGATGATGGCTGAAATGAACTAGAAACATCAGGAGGAAATGACTTTAGTAAAGGGACAGTTAAGCCAACTGTTGGACTGTAAACAACAAGGATCCCTACCTTCCCAGCCACAACCTAACCCATGAAACATGATTAATAGAGGCCCCAATTTGTGAGGGTTCCAGGGCAATCCCAGGCAGGCTCACATGGTCCAGCCCGCCCCACAAACACCCCCTGGGTTCGATGTTTCTTCGTCCTCATCTTCTCAAGGATCAACCCATGGTCCCAATGCCTCTGCGAATGCGGTAACCTTGAGAAGCGGCACCAAAACCCAGGATCCCAAATGGCCGACTCTTCCTGAGACTTCACTAGCTGAAATACCCAACTTAGAAGAGGCAATGGAAAAACCCAAGGACCCAGAAATAGATCCTATCCATGTTCAGACACCCTACCTCGAGGCCTTGGAAACAATCAAGAAAAAGAAAGGTGTTGTGGAAATTGAGGAGCTTTTGGAGATCTTTAAGAAGGTTCAGGTTAATATTCCGCTCCTCGAAGCCGTCAAGCACATCCTGGCTTACGTCAAGTTTTTAAAGGATGCCTGTACACCCAAGCGTAATCCAAGACCTCAAGCACCTAGGAAGGTTGTACTCTCCGAGCAAGCAAGTTCTGTAATATCAAGCAACCTTCCGCTCAAGAGAACTGACGCAGAAGCACCCCTAATATCCTACAATATCGGGGACATGACATTTTATAGAGTGCTCCTGGACTTAGGTGCTTCCATCAATCTGATTCCAACAACTCTGTACCACCAATTTGGTTTCGGAGAGTTGACACCCACACCTGTCACCATCCAGTTGGCTAATAGATATGTGAAGACCCCGAAGGGGGTTGTCGAGGATGTGATTGTGCGGGTCAAGGACTTCTATTTTCTAGTCGACTTCTTGGTGCTCGACATGGAAGTCCCTGAGAAACTACAGAACACACCCATAATCTTAGGCAGGCCTTTCTTAGCTACGGCTAAGGCGAACATCGATTCTGACACGGGATGTATGGAAATCACCTTTGGAGATAAGAAAATGCAGTTGGATATCTTTCGGGTGACCAAGTCTTTTGATTGCGATTGTGTTGAGGAACATTATCCCATGGAACCTTTGGTCGAGGAATGCCTCACCCTTAGTTTTGTCTCAGACCACCAATCTTGTAATGACTGTTCTGATCCGTCACCATCATTTCCCATGGACCTCTGTAGGGCTAATTACCATCAAACAACACCATTTGAGGAGATTGATGTTGATCAACTCCCGCCTTTCCCTTTTCCTTCGACTGTTGTTCCACCCGCACCCGAACTAAAACCACCACCTGAGAATCTTAAGTATGTCTTCCTGGGACCTGACCAGACCTTCCCTATGATTATTAACTCTCGTCTAACCAAGGATCAGGAACTCAGGTTGACCGTGACCCTTTCGGAACATCAGGCCGCCATTGGATGGACCATTGCAGACTTAAGAGGAATTAGCCCCGCCTATTGCACTCATAAGATTTACCTGGAGGACGGGGCACCACCCTCCCACCAGATGCAGAGACGGTTAAACCCAAATATGCGGGAAGTCGTTAAGAAAGAAATTATCAAGTGGCTTGATGCCGACATCATCTATCCCATCTCTGATAGCCCCTGGGTGAGCCCCACTCAAGTTGTTCCGAAGAAAGTCGGGCTCACCGTTGTCACCAATGAATGTGGCGAATCCATCCCCACCAGCACCACCACCGCATGGCGGGTGTGTATTGATTATAGGAAACTCAATGAAGCAACCAATAAAGATCATTTCCCCATGCCATTCATTGACCAAATCCTTGAAAGATTGCCAGGGCAAAAGTATTTTTGCTTCCTAGATGGATATTCAGGATATAACCAAGTTGCAATTGCTCCTGAAGATCAAGAGAAGACCACATTCACTTGCCCGTACGGCACGTTTGCATTCCGTCGTATGTTGTTCGGGTTATGCAACGCACTCGCTACCTTTCAGCGTTGCATGCTAGCCATTTTTTTAGAAATGGTGGGTGAATACTTGGAGGTCTTTATGAGTGATTTCTCTGTATTTGGAAATTCATTCGACCATTGCTTGAGCAACTTGGAAAAAATCATGAATCGATGTATCGAGGTTAATTTGGTGTTAAGTTGGGAAAAGAGCCATTTCATGGTTCAAGAAGGAATCGTCCTCGGTCACATTATCACATAGGGGCATTAAGGTAGATCAGGATAAAGTTGATTTGATTTCCAAACTTCCTCTACCTAGCTTGGTTCGGCAAATCCGTTCATTCCTGGGACATGTTGGCTTCTACCGAAGGTTCATCAAAGACTTCTCCAAGCTTTCCAAACCCTTAACCGACCTTCTGGCCAATGACGCCTTATTCCACATGACCTCTGATTGCATCAAGGCTTACCACACCCTCTGGGACTTAGTTTCCACAGCACCTGTACTTCAACCCCCAGATTGGTCCCAGGACTTTGAGATTATGTGTGATGCATTAGATTTTACCATAGGCGCTGTCCTGGGACAAAGACAAGACAAGAAACCTGTGGTGATCTACTATGCGAGCAAGACATTGGACGAGGCCCAACGAAATTATACGGTCACAGAAAAAGAATTGCTTGCTGTAGTTTTCGGACTTGAGAAGTTCCGATCTTACCCGCTGGGATCCCACGTGACCATCTATACTGACCATTCAGCCATCCGACACCTGTTGGCTAAAAAGGACGCGAAGCCCAAGCTCATAAGATGGATCCTGCTCTTGCAGGAATTTGACCTAGAAATCCGCGAGAAAGCCGGATCAAAGAATGTGTGGCTGACCACTTATCCAGACTTCACCCAGACCACATTGGACCTTCCCTGCCTTTATCCAACACCTTTCCCGATGAACACATTTTGGCTATGCAAGACAAGAAATTGCCTTGGTATGCTGACTATGTCAACTACCTGGTTGTAGGACAGACCCCGCACAGCTGGTCCAGACAGCAATGGGACAAGTTCTTGGCTGAGGCCAAGCACTATTTCTGGGATGATCCCATGCTATTTCACCTTTGTGCTGACCAGATCATTAGGAGGTGTATCCCTGAGGATGAAGTTCAGAGTGCGCTATCTTTTCGTCATGACCAAGCTTGTGGTGGCCACTTCTCAGGAAAGAAAACGGCTGCAAAGGTTCTGCAGTTTGGATTTTACTTGCCTTCCCTATTTAAGGATGCACACAACTTTGCCAAGACTTGTTCTCGCTGCCAAATACTGGGGACCATGACCAGAAAAGATATGATGCCCCTCCAGCCCATTTTGATTGTCGAGATCTTCGACGTTTGGGGTATTGATTTTATGGGCCCCTTTCCACCATCCAATGGCTTTGAGTACATCCTAGTCTCGGTAGACTATCTCTAAATGGATTGAAGTCGTCGCCACTCGCCGATGCGATCATAAGACTGTCATGGACTTTGTTAAGCAGAACATCTTTTCCTGATTTGGGATACCAAAGGCCATGATCAATGATGGTGGAAGTCATTTTATTCACTCCTAATTTTGTGCCCTACTTAGAAAATACGGGGTTAACCACCGCATCGCTACCCCGTATCATCCACAAACAAATGGGCAGACCGAGGTCTCAAATAGACAAGTCAAGAACATTCTACAGAAGACTGAGAGACTTGACAGGAAGGATTGGTCCGCACGATTGGATGATGCCCTGTGGGCATATCGAACCGCTTTCAAGACCCCGATCGGCATGCTGCATCATCGCCTAGTCTTTGGCAAAGCTTGCCACCTTCCTGTCGAGTTGGAACACCAGGCTTACTGAGCCGTCAAGCAGTGTAACATGGATTTCCAGTTAGCCGGGCGCAAAGGATGCTCCAACTCTCTGAGCTCGAAGAAATTCGTCGGGACGCCTTTGAGAACAGTTGGTTGTATAAGGATAAAATGAAACCCGTCCATGACCGACTCATCCATAGAAAGACCTTTGAGCCTAACCAGCAAGTTTGACTTTTAATGCCTGCCTAAAACTCTTTCTAGGGAAGCTCAGGTCCAAGTGGACAGCACCATTTAGGGTGGTTAAGCCCCACTCCAATGGGGCGGTTGAAATTGCTAACCCAAATACTGGGCACACTTTTACAGTCAATGGCTAGAGATTGAAACACTTCCTTGCCCAGGTTCCCCAAAAGGAGAGTGTCACCCTTATTGAGGGATGACATGAAGCACCGCCTAGTTGGAGGCGTTAAACTCAGCGCTTCCTGGGAGGCAACCTAGAAGATTCAGACTGATCAGGTATTCTAAATCACTTAGGTAATATCTTTTCGAACCCATGTGCATCCATGTATTTGTCAATGAGGATATTGTCCAACTTAAGCATGGGGCGGTCGTAAATTGCATGATTATGAGCTTATTTAATCAGTCTGAATAGAATAAAATTAAAAAAAAAAAAAATTGAATTTAGGAAGAAAAACTTAGGCATTAGAAATTTGTCAATAGTGGAAAATAATATGGAAAGAACTTGAACACTTAGACTTTTCAGGCCTTCAGGCTTAATCAGCCCTAGTGTCCGTTAAAATATGGATTTAGCTTCAAATCCTTGCAACCTTAATCTACTCTAATCCACTAACTAAATAAGGTGATAAGTATACGACTTATCAACTCACCCTCTAACTCAGAAGGACTTTTAGTCTAAGCATCTGCACACATTTTTGCACAGACTCACTCCTCGGAGATTCTAACAGAAATTGGGTAGCTAATGAACTCTCTACGGTGGTGATGAGAACCTCATCATGAGCCATAACTAGCTCATTTTGACCAAATACAAAGGATAAAAGCTCCTACATAACTCAAGGAAAGGCTTAACTCAGAGAATTCTGAGTTTAAGGAGAAAACAAGTCATAAGGGGTAAAAATGCAATTTTACCAGTATAATCTGCATACAGGGTAATTCAGGGTCCAAACACAGGTCAAACAAACCGAATAAGAAGGAAAGTGGGATGATCTGACAAGGGCTACAGCAATTCCAAGGAACTAAATGATAATCTCTAACCTTAAAACAAACCTACTTCAATTCACGAGGTTCGAGGTAAAGTAAAAATATAATAAACCCTATAAAATTCATAGAAAAATAATCTCTAGGGTTTAGAACCTTCAATTTGGCCTTCAGAACCCATTTTGACCTACATTGAGAACCATGCCCAATTAATAACTTAATTTGGGTTTTTGCATAAATTGACCGGTCAAACAAGGTTTAATCTGGAAATAAAATTCACCATCAAATTCCTTAGGTCCTAATTAGTCATGTATAAAAACTTGAGCCTAAGAAGAAACCTTCTTGACCAACTTTGCACTTTGGTCCTCATATATTTACTTTTTGGCCCTCAACTTTTGAACCCTCACATTTCTGCCCCTAACTCTCCTTCGTTCTTTGCACTCAGGTCCCTCCTGCCAAAACCTGCCAGCACCATGCTCCGGCGACCTTGCGCGGAGCATGGCGCCGCGCAGGGTAAGGGGGAGGGTCTGGCAAGACAACCGGGGGTGCCCTGCGTCGTCAGCCGTCGCAGGAACACCCCCCTGGTCGCTGCAACCCACCATACCGGCCGTGCGAACGCACGGACGGTATGGGTTTCCATCTCCGGTGTCCTCCGGCGAGGGAGACACGTCGTCTCCCTCCGCCTTCCTCTCTGATTCGGCCTCTATAAATACCCCCGTCGCTCCGCCGTTCGGGGGAGCTCGGATCTGACGGAGAAAACCCCCAACTTTCCTCTCCTCTCACTCCGGCAGACGCCCACCAGCTCCGGCGGTTCTTCCTCCTCCTCCTCTTCGCTCTGCCGCAATACCAGCAGCAGAGACTTCTCTCCCTCGCTCTTCCCATGCCACGCCTCACCCAGCTGGCGCCTCTCCGGCCCTCTGCTCGCCGCCCCTTCCCCCGGGCATCTTCTTCTCCGGCGACAGTCGATACGGCTGTCGCCCGCTCCAGCCCCTCCTCGTCCTGCTAAGTAGGTAGAACTCCTCCTCTTCCTCCCCTCTTCCTTTTCCTCACTTTAAACATTTACTGTCGCCCTCGATTCCGACCAATCACCCTCACCGTCTCCGCCTCCGGCCATCCTCCGGCGAGCCGCTCCCATCACTCCAGCAACCCACACGGCTCGCCGACCACTGCAGAACCTTCGCCTCCTCACCCTGATCAACCTCCGCCCTTCCACTTCCCCCAAATCACCCTCTGCAACTCCACCGAACAAACCCATCTCCCGACCCACAGTCCGACATAGGGCAGCTCTTGGGCTCTGCCCCGCCGCCTGCACACCCCCCGACCACCTTCGCCGTGCCACGGCGAAGGTCCTCCACGTTTCTGATTGGGCCGAGAGGCCGTTTCTCTATGGGCAGGTACCTGCGCTCGTCGCCGCCATTGTTGAAGCGAAGCAGCTTCGACCTGCTGTCCCAGGTGCGCCGCGCCCAAATTACGCTCCCAGGCGATGCGGGGGCATTTCGGCAAAGCGTTAGGCTCCAGTTGAGGCGAATCCCTCGCGCGAAGGCCTCGCGTAAAGCTGCGATTACCAGCTGCTTCCTCCACGCAGGCGCGAAATAGGGGTGGGACATTTAGTTTCACCTCGGAAGGCTCTGAAGGACCGCAGCGGTATAAAGCGAAAAAGTGCTGGAGGCTTGTTGCCTCAGCACACGGGGTGAGGTCCCCTTCACCCTCCCGGTTACCCGGTCTCGTCCGCGCTCATGCCCCGCGGACCTGGCCCGACCCGACTTAGACTGACCTGCACTCCTTGCCCACCACGCACGCCGGTGGGCCTGGACCCGGGCGCGACCCGTACCCGGCAACCCGGCAGCTCTGGGAGAGCTTTCCTAAGAGCGGTTTCTGTGAGAGAGAAACGCGGGGGGGGAGGGTAGAGGTAGGTTTTGCCCCTCTCTGATCAAGCTGTGTAAGTGTGCAGGCACAGGTGAAGAAGAACCATGGAAGAAGACGAAGGCTGAAGGAAGGAGGATCACCGAGCGGCACTGTAGCAGCGGCGGTTTAAGTCGTCTGATTGGAAAATCAGACGACGTCCTGAAGGCAAAGACGGCAGAAGGAAGGCGAGGCAGAGGAGAACACAGAGAGGCCAAGGAAACAGCTGAAAGAAGAAGAGCACGAGAAGAAGATCTGAAGAAAGGAAAAGAAGAAAGAAAAAGAAGAAGAACAGGACCGCTCTGCAGAAGAAAAAGGAAGAGTAGAAACAGCTGAAAGAAGAAGAAGAACATCACCACTGCAGATAAAGAAGAAGAACAAAGGAAGAGAGCAGAAGATCTGAGAAGGAAGAAGAGGAGAAGCAAAGAGAAAAGAAGAAAAGCCAACAAATTCTCTCTCTCTCTTTCTTTATTTTTGTAAAAGAAACTTGTACCCCTAGAATACAACTTGCTCCCTGAGTTCGACCTCGGGAACTCTTTTATTTTTCGAGTAACAAATTGTATTAAACTGGTAATCACCTCTCTCTATACTATACTACGACGAAATAATAAAACTATAGAGGAAGTTTCTACACCAGTTTTTGGCGCCGTTGCCGGGGAGCAACGGCTATTCTAGAGGTAAACATTCCTGTTTCTTTTTAGTTTCTGATAATCTGCTCTCTTTTGTGCAGCTACAGGAAATCAAGAAGACAAGCAACCGCACGACAACCACTCCGAGGACAGGTAAAATTTTTTTTTTTTCTTCCTCTCGCTATTAACCCCTAAACTCTAAAGAGGAAGAAAAGAAAAGAACAAGCAATATAGGGCTAACCTGTCTTCCATACTTAGTAACCATAAAGAGTTGCATGTTTTCAACTCATTAGTCCTGCACACTATTAAGGGTATTTAAGGGCTAACACATTCTTGCTTGAGCCCTAATTACCCAACAAAGAACTAACTGGAACAAGTAGAGCCAACATAAGATTCAACATTAGGGTTTTAGAGACACACTACTTAAATCAAGAATGGAGAAAAACCAAAAGAAGTGTGCCTAAACCATTGATTGAAAATACCTATTCAAAGAAAACCTAAAACAATTGGCTCTCTAAACACTTGAACCCTAAAAGACAAGACCTAAAAGCTCTCAAAGAAAACAAAAGGTAAAGTTGACCCCTTGGGTCAACCAACCTTAAATTAGGTCACTCTTTGCACTTAAAAGACTAAAGTTCAAGTGAAACCTTAAGCACCCTGATCTTAAAATTGGTAGACTTGAGAGGTCAAGATCACCATTCTGGTCTACCTGGAACCGCAGTGACAAGAGAGGTCGGGTGGGGGAAACCCTGTAACCCGTGGGGACGCTCTACCGTGTAGGGGTCTTCGCGGGACTCTCCCTCTCTGGCTGCCCAGGTAATTCTCAGGTGGACGATCTTTCTGATCAAGGGGTCCATCTGCCCCGCACCTCTATAGTCACCCAACACATTTTTGGGTGTCTTGATTGGGTCCAGCACCTTCTAAACTTACCTCTTCCAACAGTGCATGTACGGAAGGAGGTCCTTAAGACCACCCTTAAGACCTCCTTTAGAAATTCGCTCTCGTCAAGGCCAAGCCTCGACGCCCGTGTTTGTGCAGCAACACCCTCACACTATTCTCTCTTCTGATTCAGAACCAAGTTCTTCTTCTTCCCCCATCATGGCTCAGCCAGTTGAGGAAGAAAATAATCTGGAGCACCAGCTCCAGCAACTCAATGACCTCTTCCAAAACTTCGTGCACCCACCATAGCGTCCTATGATGCGGGACCACTACAATCCTGCTGCGGTGGCCATTGAGCCTTGAGTCAGAATCCCAACTGGAGGACCTGATTCCGAATTAAAGCCCAACATGATTCATGCTATACCTAAATTCCATGGGCTTAATTCTGAAGATCCCTTCCAGCACATCAAACAGCTAAAGCATCTGGCCCACACTTTTGGATCAGATGCGCAAAATCGGGATATTCTTCTCATGAAGATGTTCTCCTTTTCTCTTATGGACAAGGCTGCCCATTGGTATCAAACTCAGACCCGGCCGATCAACACTTGGGAAGAACTTCAATCCGAGTTTTTGAAAAAGTTTTTTCCCGTTGGTCGGACCAACTCCTTGCGCCATCAGATTACACACTTCACTCAACAATCAGGAGAACCTCTCCATGAGGCATGGGATCATTTTCAGGATCTCATGAGAAAGTGCCCCCATCACGGAGTTCCTAAATGGGAACAAGTCCAATCTTTTTACCAGGGACTCCGTGAGGACATCCGCCTTTTCGTCAATGCAACTTGCGGAGGAAACATCATGGGTCAACATGAAGACACCATATGGGAGATTCTCGAAAACATGTGCGAGAACTCCATCAACAATGACTCCATGGGATTATTCGACAGGACGAATACCCGCGCAGCGACGAATCTTAAGGGAGCACATGAGACGCAGGGCCTGTCCGCATCAGTCGACCTGGAATTAATGGCCAGTCGATTGGACAAGGTCTCAATCATTGAGAAGAAGGTGGATGAGCTGACTCAGCACTTGCAGCGAGCCACCTCCGCGCGTAACTCCTTTGCACAACCTCCTTCCACACAGGAGACTGTGCAAAACATCCTCCACCGATCTTCCCGTAGGATGGATCCATATCCATCCCCATCTGATTCTCGGATCGGAGGATCATCCGATCCTTTCTACACCAGCCCGGTGAACTCCATTCCCCCTTTCCCTGATTCTCAAGAGGTTCCTCAGACCTGCGAGGACCTCAATGCCATCCAGAACGACCCATTCTCCAACACTTACAACCCTGGATGGCGAAACCATCCCAATTTTCAGTGGGCGGGAAATTCCCAAACCCAAAGACCACCTTTTCAGTCCCGCCCACAGCCCTCTCGTCATTACCAGCCGCCTCAACCTCGGCCCAACCCTACTTATCCATCAGGGCCAAATCAGGATCAAATGTCCCTAATCCTTCAGACTCTGGCTGACATTCAAAGAACGAATGCGGCTATTCAAAAACAGCACAAGGACGAACTTACAGAGGTTAAAACTCAACTGGCCTAGTTGGCAAATTCTCGCCAGCCAGGCACACTCCCTTCCCAACCTCTTCCTAACCCGAATAATGTGCCAACCCAGAAGCGCGTTATGAATCCAAATTTAGGCCACGCACAATGGATTTATCAGGCCCCTACTGCTCCATCTCCAGACGAGATGGAAGCTTCAACTTCTTATGCGGGATTTCAGCAGCAGCCACCCCTCTTACCAAACCCAAACCAAAATCAGGCCGGATTAAATTCTGTAACAACACGTAGTGGTGAAACAACTCAAGACCCGCATTATCCAAACCACTCCAAGCCTGATAACCATGACCCTAGGATAGTTATCCAAGATACCACTGTCCTGGATCCACAACCTGGACCTATCCTAGAAGAACCAACTAAGATCCCGTTTCCCGAGGCCTTGACCAAGGGAAAGAAGACCACCAAACCCATGGCCCCTGAGGAGGACCTGGTCAAGCTCTTCGAGCAGGTCCACATAAACATCCCCTTGATGGATGCAATCCGCCACGTACCAGCTTACGCACGATTTCTAAAGAATATATGTACACCCCAGCGTAAGCCGCGAACCAAGGGAGGGAGCCCAATTGTTCTGTCAGAGCAAGCCAGCTCTGTAATCCTCAGTAGACTCCCACCCAAGGCAAAAGATCCTAGTACTCCCTTGATTTCCTGCAAGATAGGTGGTACCCAATTTGATAGAGCATTGTTAGACTTGGGTGCATCCATAAACCTGATACCCACATCCTTACTTGACCATCTAGAAGAATCTGAGCTAAAACCAACCGAGGTGACATTACAATTAGCAGATAGATCTATAAAGTCACCAAAAGGGATTCTCGAGGATGTTATCGTAAGAGTGCGGGATTTCTATTTCCCAGTGGACTTTATAGTCTTAGATATGGACGCACCTAAGAACCCTAGGGATACACCAATCATTCTAGGGAGACCTTTCTTGGCTACTGCGAGAGCCAACATCAGCTGTGAGGCGGGCCAAATAGAGCTTAAGTTTGGAGATCAAACACTGAAAATTGATATATTTAAGGCCCAACAAGGAATTAATTGCGGTGTCATCGAACAAATTTGTGACATCAGGACTTTGGTTGATGAATCACACGTCCAGAATAACTCGATTATGCCTCATCAACCACAGAAGGATCTTGACCCGCAAACAGAGGAGTCGAATCCAGATATGAACAACCCAGTAACTCCCACCCTTGAACCTCACATCTATACTGAACCACCCACCGCTGCTGATAACCCCATCCTCGAACTGAAACCCCTTCCTGCTCACTTGAAATACATCTTTTTGGGTTCTAATCAGACCCTTCCTGTGATTATCAATTCCAACCTCAGTCCTGAACAGGAATCCCGTCTGAATGTTGTCCTCCAGCAACATCGCAGAGCCATCGGGTGGACTCTCGATGATTTGACTGGAATAAGTCCCTCTTATTGTACTCATCATATTTATTCAGAAGAGGGCACACGACCTTCTCGTGAAATGCAGAGACGCTTAAACCCCAATCTGCAGGAGGTCGTGAAAAAGGAGATCATCAAGTGGTTAGATGCCGGAATCATCTACCCGATCTCCGATAGTCGTTGGGTGAGCCCAATTCAGGTCGTGCCCAAGAAGGCAGGACTCACCACTATAACGAATGAGATCGGAGAAATCATTCCTACCCGATTAGCCAACTCATGGAGAGTCTGTATAGATTACCGCCGACTCAATTCCTCCACGAAGAAGGATCATTTCCCACTACCCTTCATTGATCAAATTATCGAAAAACTTGCGGGAAATAGGTTCTTCTGCTTTCTTGACGGGTACTCCGGTTATAACCAGGTGGCAATCCATCCTGAGGACCAAGAAAAGACCACGTTCACCTGCCCCTTCGGAACATACGCTTTCCAAAGGATGCCTTTCGGTCTTTGCAATGCACCCGCTACTTTTCAGCGATGCATGCTTGCCATATTCTCAGATATGGTAGGTGATTATCTGGAAGTCTTCATGGATGACTTTTCAGTTTTCGGAGCATCATTCGACGATTGCCTTCAGCACTTGGTCCAGATACTCAGGCGGTGCATCGATGTGAATTTGGTTCTTTCCTGGGAAAAGAGCCATTTCATGGTGCCTGAGGGAATTGTCCTGGGACACTCAATTTCGGAAAAAGGTATCCAAGTGGATCGAGCTAAGGTTAATTTGATTTCTCACCTTCCTATGCCTAGCTCGATCAGGGACATCCGTTCCTTTTTAGGGCATGTCGGTTTTTATCGACGATTTATCCCTGATTTTTCAAAAATCGCGCGCCCCCTGACCACTCTTCTCTCCAAGGATGTTCCTTTCGAAATTTCCAAGGAATGCACTCAAGCATTTGAAATCCTGCGTGACCGAGTCACCCAAGCCCCGATCCTACAGTCCCCTGATTGGTCTCAACCCTTTGAGATCATGTGCGATGCATCCGACTTCGCTGTAGGAGCGGTTTTGGGGCAGAAAATTGACGGGAAACCTGTGGTCATTTACTACGCCAGCAAAACACTCGATGAAGCTCAGCGTAACTATACGGTTACTGAGAAAGAGCTACTAGCTGTAGTATTTGCCCTAGAAAAATTCAAATCGTACCTTCTGGGTTCCCGTGTCATCATATACTCGGATCACACAGCTGTGAGGCATCTCCTTGCAAAGAAGGACGCGAAACCTCGATTAATCCGATGGATCTTGCTGTTGCAAGAATTTGACCTTGAGATTCGCGACAAAGCGGGAAACCAAAATGTGGTAGCTGATCACTTGTCCCGTCTTCCTTCTGAAATAATTGACCCTTCCGGACCCATCACTGAGCATTTTCCCGATGAGCACCTGCTGACTATTGGTACTAGCCTTCCATGGTTTGCTAATGTAGCAAATTACTTGGCATCTCATCAGATCCCGTCCCATTGGCCGAAGTCCAAGAAGGACAAATTACGCTCCGATGCCAAGTATTACATTTGGGAAGACCCGTACCTCTTCCGCATAGGTGCCGATCAGATCATCCGGAGATGTGTCCCGGAAGAGGAATTCAACAATATCCTCTCTTTCTTCCATGACCAGGCATGCGGTGGCCATTTCGCCGGGCATAAAACCGCATCAAAAGTCCTCCAGTGCGGCTTTTACTGGCCCACACTGTTCAAAGACGCGTACAGTCACTGCAAGGCATGCAGTCGTTGCCAGACTTTGGGCAACATGAGCCATCGCGGCATGATGCCTATGCAACCGATTCTAGTATGCGAAATCTTTGATGTTTGGGGGATTGATTTTATGGGCCCCTTTCCTATTTCGGACGGTTTCGAATACATTCTGTTGGCTGTGGACTACGTGTCCAAATGGATCGAAGCCGTACCGACCCGAACCTGTGATCACAAAATCGTTCTCAAATTCATTCATCAAAACATTTTCTCAAGGTTTGGGATTCCTCGTGCATTAATCTCTGATGGGGGGACCCATTTCACAAATGCTCAGTTTAGGTCACTGATGACCAAATACGGGGTGTCTCACCGAATCTCTACTCCTTACCGCCCCCAAACTAATGGTCTAGCTGAGCTGTCTAATCGGGAGATCAAGAAAATCCTGCAAGTACCTGTTCGACCTGACAGGAAGGACTGGTCGTCCCGACTTCCGGAAGCATTGTGGGCCTATAGGACCACCCACAAGACCCAATTGGGCATGTTTCCCTTTAGACTGGTGTACGGAAAGGCATGCCACCTTCCCGTAGAACTGGAGCATAAAGCCTATTGGGCAGTACGGAACTGTAATCTAGATCTTTCCAAGGCTGGGACCCACAGAAAACTCCAAATCAGCGAAATCGATGAATTACGCCTAGACGCGTACGAGAACTCACAAATCTACAAGGAGCGGGTTAAAGCCTTCCACGACAAACACATCTCGAGAAAGATCTTTCATCCTGGTCAAAAGGTCCTACTCTTTGATGCCCGACTAAAACTCTTCCTAGGAAAACTGAGATCCAAGTGGGTCGGACCATATTTGGTCCGACAGGTTTTTGGAAATGGAGCAATCGAAATCAGTCCACTCAGCCACGATTCTGAACCTTTCATCGTGAACGGTCAGAGGCTCAAGCCGTTCATTGATGTAACTTCTACTGATTTGGCTGAAGCATCTTATATCCTCCATTCCCCTTGAGCTTATTGCGCCCAGCCGATGGCGTAAAACTCAGCGCTTAACGGGAGGCAACCCGTCATTTTCCTAAAAATCCAAAACTTTTTCTGACACCTTTTTTGCACTTAAGGTTCACCCTTGTAGACAGCCGACCCCACCTCAGATGCTTGCATCTGGGATTAGAAATCGTCCGCAAAAATTCAACCCGACCCCTTCACTCGTCCAAATTTCTGTCTTAAGGAATGAACTAAGTTAAATAAAAACCCCCTAGGCTACAATGAGGACATTGCAAATCTTAGGCATGGGGGGGGTATGAAAGTGCAAAACTTGTAAGAAAAGGTTTCAAACAAAAAATTCACATTTGCCAAAAACACCATAAAAATTAAAATTTTTTTTATAAAAAAAAAAAAAAGGAGAAGGAAATTTTATGAAGGAGAAGGAGAAAAGAAACAAAATGAAAAAGGAGCACAAAATTATGAGAAAGGTGATAGTCATTAGTAAGGAACTAAGGAATTAACCTAAGTTCTAGACCTCATTCAAGAAAATAACTGAAAAGTGCATAATGAGATTAGTAAGAACGCAAACCTTAGGCATTCTTGAATAGACTCTTAGTACCCATTAAGATCTGGACACTCCTCAAGAGGTTGAGGAAAATGAAAAGCTGAAGTATTAGGTCTAAGGCTTAGGAAGTATTTAGCCTCGTTAACTAATTTTTGGTTTACGGGACTCAGTAACCTAAGCACCCTAACCTCACACACAGCCTGGCTCAGTAAGTGTAAAAATCAAAATCACGCAGAAGCGTCGCAAAATTCTGAAAAGAACACCTAGAATAGGAGCGGCCGATCAACACAAGTTGATTTAGACGAGTTCCCAGCGCGGAGAGGTGGGAAATCCCCTCGAAGATGCGTAACAAAATATCATCTCCTCGGTGCTTGTCTCTTAGGATATTCACATATCCTACTGGGGGCATGTAAGCACTCTGCTGGTTCAGATTCCATGGATGGCATTATCTCGAAGTGTCAATTGCCAGGGTCTGGATTCGGCCACGGAACACCATGGATGGGATTATCTCGAAATCTCAATAGCCAGGGTTCCGGGGGTTGCCATGGGCGGTGCTATCTCGAAGCATCGATCGCCAGGAACCCTTGAGGATTGATGATGGGAGCAAGGAATCTGATACAGACCGTGTTGAAAAGCCAATCCTAGGCTAAAACTAAAAAGAAAAAGAGAGAGAAAGCTCTCCAAACAGAAAAACTTTCTATCTCTCTCTTATAAAACGCACTGCGAACTGAGCCAGGGCTAAAATCATTTCAAGCACGGGTGCTTTAACCACAAAGTCCAATAAACCTTAGGTTAGTTCTTGTGGGCCTTAAAAAACCTTTGCTAAAGACTGAGGCTAAAGCTAGACAGATTTGGATCTTGATTGGTACTAGAGTACCTTTTAGGCCTATGGTCAGCATTCTAACCTAATCTAAGCTCAAATGAAAAAGCACTTATCTGAAGCTATTAAGAACTTCATGGTCTAGAACAAGGGTTGAAACCTTAAGTTTTTGCTAAGGGACTAGCAAAAGCTAGGCATGGGGGTATGATGAGAACCTCATCATGAGCCATAACTAGCTCATTTTGACCCAATACAAAGGATAAAAGCTCCGACATAACTCAAGGAAAGGCTTAACTCAGAGAATTCTGAGTTTAAGGAGAAAACAAATCATAAGGGGTAAAAATGCAATTTTACCAGTATAATCTGCATACAGGGTAATTCAGGGTCCAAACACAGGTCAAACAAACCGAATAAGAAGGAAAGTGGGATGATCTGACAAGGGCTACAGCAATTCCAAGGAACTAAATGATAATCTGTAACCTTAAAACAAACCTACTTCAATTCACGAGGTTCGAGGTAAAGTAAAAATATAATAAACCCTATAAAATTCATAGAAAAATAATCTCTAGGGTTTAGAACCTTCAATTTGGCCTTCAGAACCCATTTTGACCTACATTGAGAACCATGCCCAATTAATAACTTAATTTGGGTTTTTGCATAAATTGACCGGTCAAACAAGGTTTAATCTGGAAATAAAATTCACCATCAAATTCCTTAGGTCCTAATTAGTCATGTATAAAAACTTGAGCCTAAGAAGAAACCTTCTTGACCAACTTTGCACTTTGGTCCTCATATATTTACTTTTTGGCCCTCAACTTTTGAACCCTCACATTTCTGCCCCTAACTCTCCTTCGTTCTTTGCACTCAGGTCCCTCCTGCCAAAACCTACCAGCACCATGCTCCGGCGACCTTGCGCGGAGCATGGCGTCGCGTAGGGTAAGGGGGAGGGTCTGGCAAGACAACCGGGGGTGCCCTGCATCGTCAGCCGTCGCAGGAACACCCCCCTGGTCGCTGCAACCCACCATACTGGTCGTGCGAACGCACGGACGGTATGGGTTTCCATCTCCGGCGTCCTCTGGCGAGGGAGACACGTCGTCTCCCTCCGCCTTCCTCTCTGATTCGGCCTCTATAAATACCCCCGTCGATCTGCCATTCGGGGGAGCTTGGATCTGACGGAGAAAACCCCCAACTTTCCTCTCCTCTCACTCCGGCAGACGCCCACCAGCTCCGGCGGTTCTTCCTCCTCCTCCTCTTCGCTCTGCCGCAATACCAGCAGCAGAGACTTCTCTCCCTCGCTCTTCCCGCGCCACGCCGCACCTAGCTGGCGCCTCTCCGGCCCTCTACTCGCCGCCGCCCCTTCCCCCGGGCATCTTCTTCTCCGGCGACAGTCGATACGACTGTGGCCCGCTCTGGCCCCTCCTCGTCCTGCTAAGTAGGTAGAACTCCTCCTCTTCCTCCCCTCTTCCTTTTCCTCACTTTAAACATTTACTGTCGCCCTCGATTCCGACCAATCACCCTCACCTTCTCCGCCTCCGGCCATCCTCCGGCGAGCCGCTCCCATCACTCCAGCAACCCACACGGCTCGCCGACCACCGCAGAACCTCCGCCTCCCCACCCTGATCAACCTCCGCCCTTCCACTTCCCCCAAATCACCCTCTGCAACTCCACCGAACAAACCCATCTCCCGACCCACAGTTCGACCTAGGGTAGCTCTTGTGCTCTGCCCCGCCGCCTGCACACCCCCCGACCACCTTCGCCGTGCCACGGCGAAGGTCCTCCGCATTTCTGATTGGGCAGAGAGGCCGTTTCTCTGTGGGCAGGTACCTGCGCTCGTCGCCGCCATTGTTGAAGCGAAGCAGCTTCGACCTGCTGTCCCAGGTGTGCCGCGCCCAAATTACGCTCCCAGGCGGTGCGGGGGCATTTCGGCAAAGCGTTAGGCTGCAGTTGAGGCGAATCCCTCGCGCGAAGGCCTCGCGTAAAGCTGCGATTACCAGCTGCTTCCTCCGCGCAGGCGCGAAATAGGGGTGGGACATTTAGTCCCACCTCGGAAGGCTCTGAAGGACCGCAGCGGTATAAAGCGAAAAAGTGCTGGAGGCTTGTTGCCTCAGCACACGGGGTGAGGTCCCCTTCACCCGCCCGGTTACCCGGTCTCATCCGCGCTCACGCCCCGCGGACCTGGCCCGACCCGACTTAGACTGACCTGCACTCCTCGCCCACCACGCACGCCGGTGGGCCTGGACCCGGGCGCGACCCATACCCGGCAACCCGGCAGCTCTGGGAGAGCTTTCCTAAGAGCGGTTTCTGTGAGAGAGAAACGCGGGGGGGAGGGTAGAGGTAGGTTTTGCCCCTCTCTGATCAAGCTGTGTAAGTGTGCAGGCACAGGTGAAGAAGAACCGTGGAAGAAGACGAAGGCTGAAGGAAGGAGGATCACCGAGCGGCACTGTAGCAGCGGCGGTTTAAGTCTTCTGATTGGAAAATCAGACGACGTCCTGAAGGCAAAGACGGCAGAAGGAAGGCGAGGCAGAGGAGAACACAGAGAGGCCAAGGAAACAGCTGAAAGAAGAAGAGCACGAGAAGAAGATCTGAAGAAAGGAAAAGAAGAAAGAAAGAAAAAGAAGAAGAACAGGACCGCTCTGCAGAAGAAAAAGGAAGAGCAGAAACAGCTGAAAGAAGAAGAAGAACATCACCACTACAGATAAAGAAGAAGAACAAAGGAAGAGAGCAGACGATCTGAGAAGGAAGAAGAGGAGAAGCAAAGAGAAAAGAAGAAAAGCCAACAAATTCTCTCTCTCTCTTTCTTTATTTTTGTAAAAGAAACTTGTACCCCTAGAATACAACTTGCTCCCTGAGTTCGACCTCGGGAACTCTTTTATTTTCCGAGTAACAAATTGTATTAAACTGGTAATCACCTCTCTCTATACTATACTACGACGAAATAATAAAACTATAGAGGAAGTTTCTACACCAAGTGATATGGCTGGGAAGTTGTCATGGGTAGCCTAGCCACGGGACCACCTCCTCTTTATTGCCTCTAGGTAAATTTGAGATCAGAGAAGCCACCTACCAAAAAAAAAAGAAAGAAAGAAAAAAGAGAATAAAATAAACCACACTTCACCGCATGAATATGGCTGGCAAGTGATCGTGGGTAACAACCCATTGGTTGGTTGTCTAGAGCCCAACTCAGTAAATGCACAAAAAGAACCAAAACACTTAAGGAAGAAGCGGGGAAGTAGAGCAAGCCAGGGAGATATACACTAGAAAAATCCTTGTGTTGACCCTAATTTAAACAAATGTAGGGAGAAAGCTACTGATCGAACAAATACACCTTCAGGCAAAACACTTCCTCTTCCAGTCACTTAGGGGCGTAAAAGCCCGAAGTCTGTCTAAATTACCGTTGAGTGAGTATATCACAATCTTCACACCAAGATGCTTAGCACTTAGAGTTTTGTCCGGGTTTTGGGTGGGTTGGGTAATCGTAAAAAGTTACCAACACACTCTTAACTCCAAAAAATCTAAAAATAGGAAAAAAAAAATATATATATACATACATTAAAGCAAGGATTCAGGCGATTCATATTTTGGCAGGCACCCGGGCGTTGCTTAGTCTTTGTAGGTTAAGATCTTAGTATATTTCCTCCTATTGACAAGTGACGAAGTGTCCAAGTAATTACTTCTTAAATTCTGACAGGAAATAAAGGCTAGAATAAACCTTGCTAGGGACTAGCATGGAGTAAGCATGGGGATATGATAACACTACATCTTGGGGTGATAAATCTATCAATTGGGGTTTATCTTAAGAGCAAAATGTACAGATAACACATCATAAATAGGAATAGGAGCATCGCATGCATTGCACATTAAGATTGCTTATAATGCATTATTAAAAACCATGTGTACAAGGACATGTCAAAACAGGCCTCAGATGAACAATCAGATCGTACGAATAGATTTAGAGCGACGAACGGAGTCCAACGAACTCGAAATCAGCCAAATCCGAAATCAAGAGCTCCTGCATTGGGCCCAAGAAGTTCTGACTGTTGATCTAATGATCAACGGCCCACAGCGCACCATGTGGCGCCCACTCGTTGCATCCAGACCACCGCCTGACTCTACCTTCACCCGGAGGACAACTCTCAACCATCGATCTTTGATCAAACGGCCGAGAATGCTCACGCACCCGACTCTCGCCGCGACAATTCGCTGCGATAGCACAGCGGTCGACCGCCTCACGACCGTGCAGCCGACGTGGGATCGAATCGCGCTGCGTGGAAATTCGAAGTCAAATGCGCGTGCCGAGGAAATTGAGCCGCCCGATCAGTAGCGAATAGCGCAGATGGAGTCGCGCGGCGCAACGGATGCATGCGGATACCACACGCACGATGACACGGCAGACGCGCGCGCCTCAGCAGCGATCTGCGAGCATGCCTTCACGAGATCTTAACCGTCGCGATCTACGGACGCACGTGCGCAAATCACCTTTGAAGAAGCACAGGGCGCGCTGCCGACTGGCGGGCAAAGGGGGCTACACCGACGGATTTAGTATGGGTTTAGCGACATCCCGGACGTCGCTAAAGCCCATACTTAAATTAGAAAACCCTTTTTCCTATTTAAACTCCATCCAACTACCCATGGAGGGCATTCAATCCACTTGCAAGTGTTCTACTCTACTCCTAGCCACCATTAGCTCTCTTTGTAATCGCCAGAGCCGACGAGCCGCCAACGGAGCCCCTCTCCACCACCATGGCTGCCTCGCCGTCTTCTTTCTCTCTTTCCCTCTTTATCTTAAGCTTTACTCTATTTGTGTTTAAGCATTTATCTAGTGTTGTAATTATGAACTAAAGTTGCCTGTCAAATGAAGTTGTTTCTTATCTAGTTGCTTGCCCTCTTTTATGTTTAAGTTGCATGTTGTGAATGAAAAAATTTCTAACCCTATTCTTTCTTTCTCTTTCTCTCTTTCTCCCTCTCTCACTCGCTTTTCACCCACATCTTTTCGCAAGCAAAAACCTATTATTTCTGTGACATTATGTGACAAGAAAAATCTGGTTTTCATGCCTCCCTGAGATCGACACTCGGACTCACGTCCATTTCTTCTTTTAAAATCGACATTGTGAGCGCAAGCTATAACGACTCTTTTAAACATACGTGCTTCCCGCGACGTCAGCGACCCTTTTAAAACCCGATCAAGCGTTCAAACAGCAATCAGGATGGGAGAGCCCCGCAGAGACCCCTACACGGTAGAGCATCCCCATGGGTTATAGGGTTTTCCCCACTTGACCTTCCTTGTTACTAAGGGTCCAGGTAGATCGGAATGTATGAACTTAAGTCCTTAAGTCTACCACTTTTATGTCCTAATTTGTGCCTTAAGTTTCACTTGATTAGAAATTAATTCAACTTGTGACCTAATTTGGAGGTTGGTTGGCCTACACTGTAGACCAACTTCACCTGACCTACCCTAAAGATGGCAGAATGAGATCTAGGTCAAGACCTAGAAATCACCCTGATTTGATTCCTAGTTTATTAGGTCCAAGTATTTTAGGGTTTAAGTGAGATTAGAGCCTGATTTTAGAGTTCTTTTCTGATTAGATCTTTTCAACCAAGGGCTTGGGTAGCACACAAATGAAGGTGGGTTTATTTCCTTTTATGCAGGAAAGTGTGAACTAGCACTCCAAAACCCTAAAAATTGAAACCCTAATTGGCTATATTTCTAAGTCCAATTGATCTTTAAAATATTCTCCTTAGACTTCAAACAAGAAGTGCGTAGTCCAAGAGGATTTAGAAATTAAGCATAGTCCCTAATAGGCACAGGCAATTTGGGGTAGGGAATTTTAAACAAAATCGTCTCTATCTTCAATTAAATTTGAAGTTTTCGCGAATCAGGAAACTTGCCCTTTAAATGTTGATTACTATGAAAAATAAGGTAGGTGATTCCTAATTGATTGGTTCCCCTTTTTATGTCTTCCCAAGATTAGGAGGTTGATTAGGGAATAATGGAGATGTTACCTGCCCTAGTGTGGCTGTTTTGCATGGAAGATTTCCTTGTGAAGCACCTCGCAAAATCACAAGAAAGCAAATAGGGCAAGTCAGTGCTCAAATATAATCAAAATAATCTAGAGAATAGCGGTGAATTGTGCGTTGCTCCTCGGCAACGGCGCCAAAATGTTTACAAGCAAAATTGAGGTTTTAGAAACTGTGTTGTAGTATAGCTAAAATCACTTTGAAAATAAATAATATTTATTACTCGAATGAAAGTCTGAGGTTGAACACAAGGAGCAAATAGGAATTCACACACTAATCTCAATAATTAATGTAAATGAGCACAATTAATTACTCAATCTAATTTGCAATGTAGAATATGAGTATATGAAGAGTAAAAAGGAATTTTAGACAAAATAATGGTGATTTGGATCACCAATTATAAGCCTAACACATAGAATAGTTACTTAAATCTTAATCAAAGGCAAGAGCAAAATTAGACGTCTTAAAAAATGTTGCTATAGTACCCCTTTATGATTTTTCTTCTATTTCTTCTTGCTTTTCTTCTTCTTTTTCTTCACATTGTCCAGACCTTCTTCCTTCTTCTTCTTGGCTCAGGTCTTCTCCTCTTCTTCTTGCTTTCTTTCTGTGCTCTACTTCTCCAGCCTTGTCTTCTCTTCTACCTTCTGTTCTTCTTCTTTATTGGCCCTTCTGTTCTTCTACTCTTCTCCTTCTTCTGCCTTTCTTCCTGTGCAGCTCCCCTTCTTCTTCCTTCTTCTTTCTCTGCTCTTCTTCTTCTTCAACACTTCTTCACGTAGAGGGGGAAGGTTCCTCAATTTTGATTAAGTGTCAGCCATACCTCCTCAGAGAAAAACCCCAGTGCCCCCGCACACGATCCTCTCTTTCTCTCCTTAGGTCATGCTCTCCTAGAGCCTCCAACAGTACCAGGTTAATGGGTTTCAGACCTAGAGGGCACCTGGGTCCAGGGTTGCGAGCATGATCGCAACCGAGGAGTAAAGTCGGGTTAGGTGGGTCGGGTCTGCGCCAGGCCCACGGGGGCGGGTCACGGGAGAGGTGCAGGTGAATGGGTGAGCAGGGGACCTCACTCCCCAAGTGTCTGAGGCGATAAGCCCCAGACACTTTTTCCTCTTATGCGAATGCAAACACCTTTCAGCTTTTGAGGTGGGACTAAAGTCCCACCTTTCTTTTGCGCGTCGCAGCAGTAGGGTTGAAGCGTCTAATTGAGGGAGCTGCAGCTGTAAAGATCCTCAATTGAGGACCTAGAGACCTCCATGGAGAGGTTTCGCGTTGCCTGGAGGCTACACCTGGGACTTGCGATAGCTGGAGAAGGCTTCAAGCGAGCTCAAACTCGCTCTTCAATGGTGAAGTGAACCTAGAGACCTGAAAACACAAAAATGGCTTATTGGCCCTGTCAAACAAGTTCAGGTGGATCGTCGGATGTTGTAGAATGTAATGGTGGTGGTGGATTGTGTGCAAGTGGGTATGGTGGCCGGATGATGATGGAAAAGTTGATGCAAAGATGGGTTGCCTAGTAGGTGGTTTGGGTAGGAGAAAAGGAGAAATAGGAGAGGGCTTTTGTTCGTGGTGGAACGACAAAGGTTATGAGGTGGTTGGTGAGGCGGATGGACGAGTGTAGCTGCGGATACGCCTCACCAGAGGAGCGGTCAGAGACGGAGAAGATGGGGATGAGCTGTGGCGTCGAGGGTTGAATTGAATGATAGAAGAATGGAAGAGGAAGTAGAGGGGAAGGAGGAGTTATAGGACCTAGTATGAGGGATGAAAGAGGTAGGGCAACACCAGCTGTGGTTGGCCAGTGCCTTGGACGAAAGGATTTCCAATGAAGGAGACGGCGAGGATGAAGGGGCTAGGGCACCTCTGAGTTGGCTGTCGAGAGGCGGAGGAAGTCGGGGAGGAAGGAGATGCACCTAATTTGGCTGTTGGGAGGCCATAGGATGACGGAGGGAGATGCTCGCCAGAGCTAGGTCAGTGGAGGCTGAAGGTAGGGTTAGGAAGAGCTTTTTGGCCTCCAAAACTAGCTACCCTCCATGGTTGTGCCCTGGGGATCTTTTTATAAGGCTCAGGAGGGGGTTTTGAGCTTGGAAGCCAAGCTTCCAAGCTAGAAATTGTCTCCGGAGTAGGAAACCCAATTTTTCCACGAGTTTGCATTAGGATTTGGGCTAGAATTGGAGACCAAGATGCGGCTCAAATTGTAGGGAAATCTCTCAAGAATCTCCCTTCTACTTTTGGAAGGGATTCGCCAGTCAATTAGGGAGAAATCCCTGGTCGAAGGTCGTCGGAGTAGGATTCCTCCGCGATAATGGCAGAGGGACCAATTTGCAAAGAGTGACGACAAAGATAGGAGCCTTTTTGGAAGGAATTCGAAAGTTAGGGATCTGAATGAGATAGAAAGAGTCTGACTGAACCAAAATGCAAAATTGGTCAAGATGATCTCAGATTGGGTCCAAATTTTGGTACAAACCTAATTTGGACCCAAGGAATCCAATGGTGAAGTTAGATTTAGGTTTTGACCATGTTTGACTAGGTAATTTATACAAAAACCTAAATTAGGGTAAATAATAGTCTGAGACTTTATTTTGGGTCAAGATGGGTTCTGATGGCCAAATCAAGCGTACCAAATCCTAGAGAATATTTTTGTATGAATTTTAAAGGGTTAATGTAAATTTTATCCTGACCATAACCTTAGTTAATTAAGCAGGTCTGTTTTTAGGGTTTCAAAAAGTTATTTAATTCTTAAAACATGTGCAAACCCTTTTCTGTCTGTTCTAACCCACTTGTTGGCCTTTTAGGACCATTTGACCCTTGATTACCCCCTAGGAAAACCCTTGATTGTACTGCATTCATGATATGATGGTAAAATTGCAGTTTTAACCATATTTTCTTGTCTTTCCCTCAGAATGACTTTGTAATGAGATATGGCTCTCTTGCAGTTATATAGGAGTATTTACTGACTTAGTTGGATCAAAATGATCTAGTTATGGCTCATGATGGTGTTCCCATCAATCTGTTTATTATATCTACTGACAAGAAAAAAGCAATGGACACAAAGAGGGCAGCATATTGGAGCAATAAGGCAACAACCCCAACTGGGCTTGGGAAGCTGTTAGGGACTGTAAGGAGGTGCTGAAGATTGATCCACCTTATTAAGAGGGTGCATCATCCATTAAGGACACTCTTTCTCAAGTAAGATTATGAGTTTGATGTAATCTCTCAGATCTTTTTCCCCAAAAATAACACTATTGGAGGTTGCTTTGGATTTTGTTGGTCTCCTGTGGGTGAGGCAAAAACATGCAACTTACAAGATATGTAGATTTCTGGTATGGGTGTTGGTTTCAATTTGTTTTATTTTTTTTTTTGATGTTGTACACCTACATGCATTAAGAAATTGTACAACAAGCCCATATTTAGTTTTGACAAAATGAAGGAAATCAATATAAAATTTCTAAGATTCTATCAAAACCTTGCTCCCATTTCATTCACCTCCATTTGATTGTCCTCTTTGCTTTTCCTCTTCATTTTTCTCCTCAAGCTTTGATTAGCTAGATCTAATTTCTTGGATAGATCTAAGATCCGCTTATGCAGATCCAAGCTTATGCATCATACTCAACCACTACTCATCAACCACTCTTCCCTGCATCTCCAATCTGACTCATCTAAGACCACATTCAATCGGATGCAAGGAGGTGGTGACAATGTGTGGAACCTGAATTAGTATTATTGACTCCATTGATGTATGCATGGTTTTAGTGGCCGTCTCTCTAATGGACTCGAGTCATTATGTTCCTTTGTTAAGCTAGTTAGCTATTTATGCTTTTGTACAATATTTTTTTAACTCGATAAAGCACATGATGGATTTTTTTTGTGTCTATATTGATGGTGCAATTCTCAACACAGTTAATTAAGGTTATTAGTCTTAATTAATCATGTAAAGAATGGACTTAGGTTAACTTGAATTTGCTAAATTATTGTCGTTGATTGTAGTATAGGATCAAGCTAACCTAACATTTTAGATTTTAAATTCATTTAACTGATTGAGTCCAAGTTGTTCATTGGGAGGTGATAAACGTTAGTTTATCATCATTCTTATGCTCTAAAATAAACCTAGCTCTTAGGATTTTAACTCCGCAAACAGGATTTTGGGCAGCATTTAGGCATCACTTAGGTTTGGCAAGCATTGCATAATTTGTTGTATTTTTGACACATTTGTTTGAGTGTTAGTGACAAACAGATAGACAGATCCCTAAAATCTTAGCACTAAAGAAGGCAACTGGTGAAGAGGAAGCTCATTCCAGCTGGGACTCAACCAAATCTAGCTCATCATAGCTGGATACCAGCTCACTAGAGTTAGGGTTAGCTCCATTAAGCTCCATTCAGCTGAATGGAGCTCATCTTAGTTGAATGGTAGCTCAGGATAGCTCATCTTTGCTCACCCTAGCTCAAGTTAGCTCAGATCTTGCTCAACTTAGTTGAGTCTAGCTCACCTTAGCTCCAATCAGTTCACTAGGAGCTCTAGGTATCTCAACTAAGTTGGCAGGAGTTCACCTCAGCTTAGGTCCAGCTACTTCTAGCCCCACTCAACTCAAGTTAGCTAAAGATGACTTCAAATAGCTCAAGCCAGCTCAAGTCCAGCTCCTGGGGACTCCACTTAGCTCAACCTAATAGAGCTAAGCTATCTTAGCTACTCCAGTTGGCTAGGTCCTCCCTGGGAAGATCAGACCCAGCTCACCTCAGCACATTTCAGCAGAAGCCAGCTTACTTTAGCTTGGCTTAGTAGCTAGCAAAGAACTAGCAAGCTAAGCCAGCTAAAGTAGCTCCCTGCAATTCTCTTTAGCAGCTACCAGCTCTAGTTCAACTCCAGACATTTCTTCCTTAGCTCCTCTTCCCTAAACCCTACCTCTATCCCACCTCCTCTACTCAACTACTAGCTAATCTAGCTTAGCTAGATTATCTTAGCTACACCTTAGCTCCCAATGGTTGTCCACCACCTATAACTAACCCTAGAACCATCTACCTATGATCCACTAAATAGACCTAAGCCTAGTCCACCATAGCTCCTACTTTTGGTGCCAACATTAAACACCTCTTGGCCCCTCAACCACCACCAAGAGCCACCTTATTTTGGTGCCAAAATATCCTTCTAGAAGCCCTTTGTTTTGGCGCCAAAACACCATATCATGGCCCTACACCTCATCACCCAAACCATCTCCACCCTCCATTAAGTGGTGCCAACTAAGCCCCTTCTAGAACCCCTTTTTTGGCTCCAACTCAAGAGGCACCAAGGATGGTAATCACCACCTTTGAGTTGGCGCCAACCTATAGTAGCCCTAGGATCAACTAACTACCCTAAAAACCCAGCCTAACCATCCATGCCAAAAGCCACCTACAACCCCCATCCTTTCCTATATATATCCCCATTAACCACCACCATACCTTCATCTTTTGGCTTCATATTTTCCACCTTCATCCCACCATATCCACGACCAAGAGAAAAAGGAGAAGAAGAAGATTAAGGGGACACTCTATCCCCTTGGTGCCTTCCCTCTTCCCTTCTCTCTTGTGACCCCACCAGACAGAGGAGCAACCAGGCAAGGAGGACCTTAGGAGGAGGTCTTGAGGGTGGTCCATGCCACCCTAGGAGGAGTCTTGTGGGTGGAGATCATCCACCCTTGGAGGAGCAAGGGCACGCCCCCCTAGGGCTTGCCAAGGAAGACACCAATTTAGAGGAGCTTTTCAAGGAAGGAGAAGAAGAACTTCTTTTCAAGCCTAAGAGAAGCTGAGCTTGGAGCAAGAAGCCTCTCTCTCTTCTTCACCAATATCATCACGGGAGGATTTTTGTTTTCTTTTATTTTCATTTGTTAGAGTAGCATTCCTCTACTTATCCTTTTGTAAAACAATTTTCTCCTTAAGTAAAGTTGCCTTCTTTTAAATTCTTGTTGCATCTTTTTGCATATTATTGTTTTTACCATATTGCACTCCCACACTCTCTCTAATTACCCTAGGTCTTCACGTACCTAGGGTGAGTTTAGAGAGTAGAATTTCTTGTCACTTAGGTTTTAATTTCAACAAGTTAGGTGTAGCTCCTTCTTGCTTTCATTTGTGTAATTACCCGTTATTTAAAAGCCCAAAACAATCTTATATTCAAAAACCTAAAAAGAAAGTTGATTTCCATATTCGAGCAAGAGTGTTTTAAAGTGCATTCCTACCTCCCTTGGGATGACCCAAATACTTTCCCAAGTACTCAGTTTTACAAATTTTAAAAGCGATCATATTTGCACGTTACAATGATAAAAAACCTTAATTACAAATTGTACATGTCTTTGCATCAGGAGGTATAAACTTAATTAATTCACCATTTTTATTATTTTAAATTAACAAATAACTAATTACTACATTAATTACATAATATGTTAAGTGCATGAGTAATTGCACATAAAATTCAACAATTAAAACTTGCAATTATTCCATTAACAAAAGAAAAGTACATGAATGATTTTACATTGAATAGCAAGAGGAAATCACATTTATTACATCATGCATATAAATGCCATTGTTACAATGAAGTTCTTCAACACTTAATTTCTCTTTAATCAGCCTTCAGTCTTCCCTTATCAGACGTCTCTTTTCAATATCAAGCAACTTAAATTTAGAAATCAGACTTCTGATTTTTCCTTCAGACGTCTCTCTTTTAATTCTCTCTGCTCGTGCATTCCTCTCTTAATCATTTTCAACTCTCCTCTTAAGATCATTCTCTCTCTTAAGCTTTAGCACTCTCTTTCTTTCATTCTTCAACTCTACTCCCTTTATGCATTCACATCTCTCTCTTTCCTTAAGTTTTCTATGCTCTCGTTAATTCCACACTTAACCAAATTTTTGATCCCTTAATCCACGTTTAATCACTTAACCAAAAATTTGGTTAATTGGCGGACCGACTCTTTCAAGGATACACAGCGCTCATTAGGGGTGGGACCAAACCCTATTCGAGCCTGTCCTAATTCATTAATGTGGATTTTAGCCATTTTTGTATAGTATTGGGCCCAACTAGGCCAACATCACATGCTTACGCCCACCCAGGCCCACACACACATAGGTGCACACACACATGCATGCACGTGCACACACGGGCTCAAGAGAATCAGATCAATGGGTATTTAGTGTGCCCAGCGTTGACGACTGAAGCGCTAGGGCATTGAATTCCTAACATACCAAGGTGCAGCATCCTTCCTTTCTGATGTCGTGCTAACAATAGTAGCTCCTCTTCAGCGCAGCGTCCGCAAGCCAGATCTTCGAATGAAGATTCTGGTTGGTACAAGTTACCAAATTGAATGAACAAAGGCTCGATTGAAAGCTGAAGATCTCAGCTTCACGATTTTAGCCCAATTTTGGTGCTTGGATCTCATCTAATCCACATATTTGCAAAAAAATCTTGGCACTATCACCATGGTCCAGAATGTGCTTCAGAAAAGGAATCTTAGGTCAAATGACCTGCAAAAGAGGAAATTTCTCTCATTTGAGAGAAATGAAATGCTTAGAATAGCATTTCGCATCAAATAGAGGAATGAAGGAATAGGATAGAGCTTCAGGAAGCTGAGAAGCATGAGAGCTTCGAGTTTGAGTCATAGAACTTTGATTTTAGACATGGGTTCACTTAACAGATAGTTTAGACCCTCATTTAACTTCCCAGATCGATTAAAAAGACCAAATGGAATAGATCTGGACAAAGATTGAGCTTAAATCTTAACAAAAGCACTACGAACAGTGTTGGGTTCCTTTTGGAACCCAAACTAGAAAGATCATAGAATCGCTAACAAACCTCAATAAAATCCAATCAAATAAGTTCTAAACAATTCTAAATCATCACAGGAACTTATCCAATCCATTAAATCAGAAATTCAAACATGAATTCCTCACAAGTAGTTCCCAGTTGACCATAGGAGCTCAAGAGTTAACTTTTTAAAATACTCCTTCTCTGACAAACTTAGGTATCTAAATGGCCTTAAATCAATCCTAGGAATTTATTCAGCACATCAAAATAGAGTTTTGAACTCTCCTATGGTACTCTCAGGCTTCGTCGCCTGAGATCAAAATGGTGAGTGTTCGATAGATCAATACAAAGGTTCTATGACTTAATTGACACTTAGAATAAAACCTGGATGTTCATCTTGTGCTTATGATCCTACTTCTAGAATCTAAACCTCAACAAACATGACTCTCCAACTCTGCTAAAGTTGGAGAAGACAACAATCAATCCAAATACCTAGTCATCAAAACTCAAATCCAATAAGTGGAATCTAATCCTCTCAACAAAATAAAGTGATATGGAGTTTCCTAGAAAGTTTTGAAGGCTAAAGCTCAGATTGAGGTCGTTGGAGCTCCGATGAGGACCATTTTTAGATGTTGGAGATCAAATATCTAAGAACTGGACCAAGAAAGGTCTCAAATGATTCTTGAGGATATAAAAAACCTCAAGAATACATCAGTTAAATCAATTAATGAAGATTTGTATGATTAAATCATAAAAAGTAGTAAATTCATATCTTGAGTTCGATTGAACTCAAGATAAGCCCTCTCACTCAATTGAGTGAGGGGAAATGGTTAGGGAGATGGGGTGATGGAGCATGAGTGTATGATTAGGTGATGGAACCCCTTTGAGCTCACCATTAACAATGGATCAAAGGTTGAATGGTTAATTGGGTGTTTCTGTGTTAAGGTATAATTAGTCTAATTATAGAGTCAATTAGGAACCTTGTGGGATGATTAAGTGATAGAGGGCCCCAAATGTGCATGAAGATAGCTCAGATACCTCTGCCATGGATAGTGGAGGTGATTCGAAGGAGGTGAGTGGTTTACGTGGATAAGTTGATCAAATTAACAGGAAAAGAAGTGGAATGGATTGAATTGTTGGGATCGTGGCCTTGTCTGAAGATGCAGCGAAGGACAGCGAAGGCAGAAGAGTAGTTGTTCTCCTTGGAGAAGACCTAGGTGGAAGGTCAAAGTTGCCGAAGTTTGGGAAGAAAAGCCTAGGAATGACCGCAGTTAGGGGAAGAGGGTAGGGGGTCGCTAACCTCGATCTGAGGTAATCATGGGTATTTATAGGTGAAGCTGAAGGTCAGGGGGAAAGAACTTGGACGGAATTAGGTCTAAGTTCATCCTAACCATCGACGTTGGAGATGACACAGGTGAGCTTAGTTTCCTAGTCTAAATAGGATTAAAGGATGATTCGGCCCATCAGATGGAAAGATTGTGGTGAGTGCAAGTTGGGCGACAGTGGCGAGGGTCTTCTGACGTGGGATGGCCGGTGATCAAAGGGTACGGTCAACAGCTGTCCTCAGCCGTTCGCGACTGAAGAAGGGTTGAAGAAGATGATATACATAGGAATATTTTTGTAAATATAGAAGGACCAAATTGAAATAAAAGGACTCAAATGAAATAGAAGTTAAGGACCTATACGTAAATAATGAGTTTTAAGGCTTATTTTAATTTATTTATTTTTTATCTTTTTATATATTATTATAAGTTAAGTAAATATTATATTTATGCCTTGAAATTATGTTTTTGCCCTTTTTATCTATATTTATTTAAATGATTAATTTAATTAAGTTAATTACATAGTTCATAATATAAATTAAGTTAGTTTAAATACTAAATATCTAGCTAAATGATTATTAATTAAATTATTATGATGATTAATTAATATTTAATTTAGTATTTTAAACTTATTTTGTAGGTCCTTGGTGTTTTAGCCCTATAGTATAATTAATCTTGTAATTAATGTATTATTAGTTAATTAACTAAGGAAACTAGTCAATTAATGATAATTAGGAGCCATGATGAGTCTCTCATCATATATGAGCATCCTTCAAAGTTCAACGATGTTTTTTTTCCAACAAACCTGAAGCATTATAGGGGCTCGGGTTATATCTCATCTTTCATTGACTACAAATTTTTTATGCACAACAAGCCTCAGGCTTACATCAACTCCAAAGGCCAAATGGCTGCTTCTCCCTTCACTTCAACATTATATCCAACATGAAAAAACAAAAGAGATGACCAACTATCCCAAGTGAAGACAATAACTAAAAGCACATGCTCGATTCTTTATTACATGGTTCTAATCGTCCTTCCATCCTTTTAGATCTTCTTCGCACCACCCAGTGGCAGATATGCAGTATGTTGTGTGTAGGTGGGTGTGAATTTCATCTTTGTAGCTTTTGCTTCAGATGCCCCCCTCTAAGGGGGTTGGGGAGGGGTATGTGGGTCAGTTGGTGCATGTGCCCCTGTGACAAGTAGAGATACTATTTTGCAATAATCATAATAATTCATGTCAATAGAAGGAGTTCCAAACTGATGATGCTGCCCTATATTGTTCTTTAGGGAGACTATAATCACTGGCTACAACTAGGTTGCAACTGAATTTTCTAAAGTATGGCCTTTCTAATTTATTCACAAAAATTTCAGAGTTTCCAATTTCACTTCTGTAATGTATTATTGACATGATGGAGTTGCTATTGGTGTTCTAGGTTGGAAATGCCATTGTGGTGTAATGAATGTATGGAAACATCCACTTTATACAAAATGCTTGTATTGGATGCTTACATGTGAAGATCCATTCTACAAGTGAAGGATCATTATAGAGTTTACTTACTACCATATGATTTACGAATGAACTACATTTCTAATTTTTTTATTACATGCATTGGTGCCAATACTCATGTTTCTATTTCATTTGTTTTATATTTGTGCATATTACTTTAACATGATTTTAACATGATTTTTGAAGATGAGGATTTGAATGCTTGAAATTTTCATAGTTCTCTTGGATCCTTTCTCTTATGGTATTACATTGGGTGGTGGTAACTAGTGTTGGAGTGGTGGTTTGCATTTATTTACTCTGAGCAGATGTTGTGGAAGGGCTCGTTGCTCTAAGAGGAAGGGCCATGATCTCTCTCTATTCATCATCTTGCAAGAGGTATGAACAAGATTAATCATCATGAGTTCCATCTTCGATGTCGTCTAATACCTTTCTAAAATGAACTAACTCTTCTTTCTGTCATCTGTGTTTTGCTGAATTGGTGGGAACCAAAAGGAGTTACAAGAATGTGTATGTTTGGAATGATCTTGGAGAGGATGACATGATATACCCAAGTGATGGTACAAAGTGCATACTCAAAGGTTTTTAGATATCATAAAGTTCTCGACTAAATTTCATGTCATGTGGTCTTTATCTTTATTTCTAAAACTTCGATTTTACTTCCATCTGTTGTCATTTCAACATGACTAGCCAAGCCATCTTGTGCATCTTCCTCCTTGTAGATCTCAAGAAATCTCATTTATAAACAATTCAGATTCTCCATAATCTGCGTGGGTCTCAAGATAATTCCAAATTGAGAGTGATTGGAGCTTTGATTTGTTAAAGCACCAACTTGGTGTTTCTGGAAAATTTTTGCTTTTTAGGGTACACACATTATAGACACTAAAAGTGATTAGAAGTGTTCAAAAATTGTTGCATTTTATGGTATTAACCAAAGGTTCCCCATCTTTAAGATTCTCCAAAATGTAGAGAATAATATGATCAAGTTAGATAGATCTCAATTGCAACCTCCATGATGCAGAAATGTTTAAACTTTCTCATGAACATGACTATGCCTAAAAATTCCATCATACATCCCATAGTTATTGAGAGGATTCCTTTCTTTGCCTATCTCCTATCTCATTGATGAATGCAATATTTTCTTTACATAATTCAACAGGAGTTGGGATGCAAAGGATGATTTAGTTAAGGATTTAGGAAGAGCTAAATGGTCCAAGGATTTAGACTTTGATGATATGGGGAAGAACAACAATAAGAGGCAGTTAGGTGCTCTTTCTGGGCTAATTCAAACATACAGCAAGTCTAAAAAAATTTGTTAGCTGGGCTGACCAAGTATGCAAAATAACAATGTTTTTCCTACTTGAGTTTGAAGTCCTTATTATGTAAGTGATTATTATTAGTTGAAAATTCTAACCTTTTAAAAAAATTAATTGAAAATAGCTAACTTGTGCATCTTCTCAAATGCTTACCTTATTTCTTTTTATGATAAAGCATTGATCTATGTATAGTATGTTAAACTCTTAGCTTATCTAGGTTTCACCACAAAATTAGAAAGTGATCACGATCTAATCCTTGATCACTCTCCTATTGAATTTATTCAATGTTTCTTTTTTTTTATATTAATCAGATTACTAGTTTACTCATTCTTTATTCTTTTTAAGTCCTAATGTGCCATCTTGTTGCCTTTTAATATCTAATCATTTCTTTCAATATTGAATCTTTAAGTCATTATTATTTTTGAAAATATTAGGAAAGACTTCAAGATTATTCTTCTTCTAACCACTCCTAGTTTTTGTTAATTTAGGTTTGTGAAACATGAATAGCTCCAGTAGTCTAGTGATAGAAAAGTACCCTTCCACGGTACAGACCCGAGTTCGATTTCGGTTCGGTGCATCTTTTCTTTGGTTCCAAGTTAAAGCATCCATTTTTTAATCTTTATGTTTCATGAATTTGTTTATTGCAAACATAGAATGGGAGGTTGTTCAAGGATGTAGTCATGAAGTGCAAGAGAATTATAAATAATTACATGATGCTAATTTCTTGAATGTTTCATGATAGTCATGCAACTTGTATTTCAAATTTTGGGGAAATGTTTTGTTCATCCTAGGATGTTTGGTTAACTATTTTTGGGTCAAAATGACATGGAGGTGTATAAAGTGCAGAAAAGATATATAGAGAATAACATCCATAGATCATGTTATTTGTTCGTGTTAAATCAAAATTGAGTAGAGTCTTAAACTTGTATAAAGAGATGATTTTTTTATTGATACAATAAGTATATCATGAAGCAGTTTAAGGAAGGGTGACGATGAAAAGGTCAAGCCAGCCAAGTTAGTGTAAGCGCTAAGTGCAATGTATTAGCACCCTCTTTTCTTTGGTCTGTTTATATATTAGAATGCATAGTTTATATTTATGTTAGTTGTACTTAAGGTGTTGATTATCAGAATAGGGTATGAATTGCATTTGATCATGTAAAAGGGAACCAAGCGTAACCTTTGTAGTATGTATGAGACCTCAATCCAAATATGAATTCCTTGGAACCTTGGGATTAAAAAATATACTTAATTTTTTTTTTCTTCCTTTTGTGGGTGATTAAGGTGTTGGGTGTTTTCTATTATTGGTGCTTGAAACATGGTCATTGTTGCTCGCTCTGAAATGGGTTTTAAAATCGTTGCGTTGCAATATAGATCGAATTAGCATGAAAAAAAATAAAATTTATTACTCTAATATCAGAAATGAAAGTCCAAGGTTGAACATAGGGAGCAAATAGTAATTCACACACTAATCTCAAATAATGCAAATGAGTACAAGAATTTAAGCCACAAAATGATATTCAATAAATATTAATCTTTCACATTAGATATTCAATGAATTCTCATGTATTTTGAGGCAATAAAAAGGTAGAGAAGCTAAAATAATGGTGATTTAAATCACCAATTATTCTCTAAGCATATATATTAAGTATTCAATATCTCAACAGTATCAAGCCTCAAATTAGATGTCGGGTCTGATGACCAGACGACTTAACCATCAAACTTAGGTCTTCTTCTCTTCTTCTGCTTTTGCTTTCCTTCTTCTTCTTCTTCCTCTTCTTTTCTTTCCTTCTCTACTTTCTCTTCACGCACGAGCCTCCTTCCTTTCTTCCTCTTCTGCCTTCTTTTTTAGGCCCTCTTCTTTTCTCTTCTACTACTCTTCTCTTCTTTCTTTCTTCACATACAGAGAGCAGCCATCTCAGAATTGGCTAAGTGTCGCACAGGGAAAAACCCTTCCCTTCCCTGCACTCTCTCTCTCTTTCTCTCCTCTTAGGTTTTGCCCTCCCAATTCCAGTCAGGGTAGTCGGGTTATCTGGTAGGCACGCACTCGGGTCCAAGCTCACTGGTAGTGGGTGGTGAGTGAGGAGTGAAGGCTTAGGCGGGTTGGGTGCACTAGGTTCGTGGGGGAAGTGTCGCGGACAAGGCACGTGAGGGTGCGGGGGACCTCACCCCCTGTGACTTGAGGCACTAAGGCCTATGCACTTTTTCAATTTATTCCATAGCTTTTGCTCATCAACTAATGATGTGGAACTAAAGTCCCACACCTTCCTCGCTTGTGTCTCTAAGTAGCACTTGCAGAGGAAATCTCGTCCAATTGGGCGTGTTCTGTGCTTAGTGTCTCCAATCCAGAATCTGGGTGCATGCGTTGAGCCAAACAGCACGACTTGGAGATGTAACCTGGAGCGTGCGTGGCTATGAACTTGAAGAACACGGTGGCGACAGGTGGAGCTCTGAAGAAACTTGAAGAACATGTAAAACGGCCTCATGGCCAAATTAAACTTGCTTAGGAGGTTCGCCGAACATTGGCAAATGTAGTGGTGGTGGTTTTGTGGTGAGGCAAGGCATGGAGTGATGTGTCGGAAGTAGCGAAGGTCGGAGAACACTGGGTCGTTCAACGGTAAGTTTGAGTGGGTGAGAAGATGAATAGGAAGAGGGGTTTGGAAGAGGGTGGTGTGGTGAAGGTTGTGAGGTGGTTGGCAAGGCGTTTGGTGGTCTGTGGTGGTGGCGCGGGCTCGCTGGAGCCCTACCGGTTGTGGAGAAGGCAGTGAGGGAGATAGGTGGTCGATGGTCGAATTAAGAAGTTAAGGGGAGGAAAAGAAAGGAGAGAGAAGAAGGGAGCTTAAGGACCTAGAATTTCAGACGAAGGAGGTAGGGCGGCGTCGGCTGTGGTTGGCTGGCACCATGGACGAAGGGTTTTCCAATGAGGGAGACGACGAGGATGAAGGGGCTAAGGCACCTCTGAGTTGGCTGTCGAAAGGCGGAGGAAGTCGGGGAGGAAGGAGACGCTCCCAATTTGGCCGTTGGGAGGCCGTAGGACGATGGAGGGAGATGCTCACCAGAGCTAGTCAGAGGAGGTCGGAGGTAGGGTTAGGAAGAGCTTTTTGGCCTCCAAACTAGCTAAAGAGCACAACCTGCCCTGGGGATCTTTTTATAGGGCTCTGGAGGGGGTTTTGAGCTAGGAAGCCAAGCTTCCAAGTAAGGAATTGTCACCGGGGTAGAAAACCCAAATCTCTCATGCATTCACATGAGAGATTGGGAAGGTTCTGGAGCTCATGGATGGATTTAGAGGGAAGAGGACTCCTCAAAGAATCTCCCTTCCAATTTTGGAAGGGTTTGATTGAACAAAGGAGTTCTCTTTAATCACAGGTTGTTGGAGAAGGATTCCTCTGCGATAATGGTGGAGGGACCTATTTGCAAAGAGTGACGACAAGGATAGGGGCCTTTTTGTAAATATTTCAAAAGTTAGGGGCATGTGTGTGAGAGAAATGACTCACACTAGACCAAATTGCAAACTAGGTCAAGATGATCTTAGATTGGGCCCAAATTTTGGTGCAAACCTAATTTAAATCCAAGGAATCCAATGGTGAAGTTATATTTATGTTTTGACCAATTTTGATTGGGTAATTTATGCAAAAACCCAAATTAGGGCAAATGTCAATCTGAGACTCTGTTTTAGGTCAAGACGGGTTCTGATGGTCAAATCAAGCATATCAAACCCTAGAGAATATTTTTATATGAATTTTAGAGGGTTTAGGTGAATTTTATCCTGACCAAAACCTCAGTTAATTAAGCAGGGCTATTTTTAGGATTTCAAAAGTTATTTAATTATCAAAACACGTGCAACCCTTTTTTGTCTGTTCTAACCCACTTGTTAGCTTTTTAGGACCATTTGACCCTTAATTACCCCCTAGGAAAACCCTTGATTGTACTGCATTCATGATATGATGGTAAAACTACAGTTTTAACCTTATTTTCTTGTCTTTCCCTCAGAATGAATTTGCAGTGAAATATGGCTCTTTGGCAGTTATGTAGGAGCGTTTACTGACTTAATTAGATCAAAATGAACCAGTTATGGATCATGATAGTGTTCCCATCAGTCATACTTTCAAGTGGGTGATGATGGATCATCTTTTAGTTATGTTGAATTCTTTTGATTTCAATTTTTTGAAGAAATTGATTTCAATATTTATATTTGAAAATTGTTGTAGGAGATTATTTGGTTAATTTGTATTAATTAAGTTAGATGACTTTGAGTATCTATATTGGAAATTTTATTTATGCATAATATATAATTGATGTTTACAAGAAATAGGTCATTGAAGGAATATATTTTAGTAGAAATATTAATGAATAGTACATGAAAGACCTACTTTGGCGATTGTAGCAACATAAAATCATCATTTCTACTCACAATATTTCTTATTGGTGAACATATAGTGTTACACCGACATAAATAATCGTCAGTGATGGTATCTATACCGATAATCAAAAACGTTGATGTTGGTATAAACACAAAATTGCATAGCCTTGTAGCACCTGGTGCAACACTGATGGTTTAACCGTTGGCTTATCCTACAGTGACACCTCTTAATACAATGACAAAAATGACCATTAGAATAGGTCTGTAAAGAAATAGGGATGGTCTTTTCCACCTATACTAACGGTTCTTGACCATTGGTGTTGGTATAAATTGTTGTAGTGATTGTTTGTAAAATGACCAACTCAAAATTCTCAATCCTCACATTGTCTTACAAATATATCCTTAACCATAAATTTTTACATATGATCTTATCTCCTACTCTACAATCCATCGAGGTTTCAAGTCTTGCGAGTAAATATGAAGTATCATGATGATGACAATAACGATCTGTGTAATGACAAGAAGCATACAAATCCAATGCAGATGAGATTGATGACATTAGTAGAAAGCGCAACCTGCTCCTTAAAGGAGATTATGTAGTATTGGATCTATGCTAGAGAGTAGTGGGTGATCTCCTTTTGCATGAAGGGCTCGAGACTCCCAAGCTCCTATGCGAACATTTAGAGCAACTACCTCAACACCACCAAAGGGACATCGTCGGGCACCACTTTAAGGGGAAGGGAAATTGTAATCAATCTAAGGGGAAGGACAAACAAACCCTAATTCATAGGGGTTTGGGAATGGTTAAGGTTTTGGAGCTCATGGTGGTCAATGAGGTGCTTGGCATTATGGATGTTGGGGATGGGGGAGGGGGGGGAGGAGAGGGCAAAGGGGATTTTGTGCTTGTACTCCTCAATCTTCTACCTTTTGTTCATTATGGAGTGGATGCTCTCTAGAGAACCCTCCAAACTTACAATATTGAATATGACATGGAAGTGAGTGAGTGGGAGGGGGCAACAATGTGGGGATCAAGTTGGGGGTTTTATGGGGATTGGGGGAAAGGTTTTAGGTTTCAGGATGGGTAGGGGGAAGGGGAAGGGATGGGGAGGGGAAGAGAAGGGGATGGACATTGTCAGAGGAGGGAAAGGATGAAGGAGGAACTAGGAGGAAGAGGAGCTGGTGGACGAAGAATAGGAAGGAGAGATGGGAATAGGAGGAGGAGATTTAGGAAAGGGAGGAGAGGGGGGAACCCTTTCTAAGTTAGTGACTTTTGGTCATAGTTTGACCCAAAATTGTGACCAAAGGGCTTTTTAGTCATGATTTCTAAGCGGTGACGAAATGTTCAGTGCATAAACTAGCTCTTTAATTCATTTTGTCCTGATTCCACCCAAAATTTTTACCATAGGTTACTTTTAGCCACGATTTTGGGAATTGTGACCAAAATTAGTTTTTCTAGTAGTGTATTATCATTTTCAATGTTCAATTTCTTGTAACTGTGTCTATCATACTAGTTGAAATGCTGGTATTGGATGAAATTGAGGTAATGGTTGTAGTGATAGTATAGGTGGACTCTCTAGAGAATACCTTTATATGAAGTATGGGTATTTCATCAGACTTAAAGTTAAATCCATGAAACTATGACTAACTCTCATATGAATAGAAGCATAGATTTTACGAAGGCTAATGCAAAGATGATCCTTCTCCAAAGTAATGGATGGGCTTAGTATTAAATAAAGATGTTGAAGTTTATACATACCAGGCTCTCGCAAATGGTTGCTGTAAAGATTCTCCTTCAAAATGTTAGCTGAATTATGTTGGAGTTGAGTTGAATGTACTAGTATTGGTGTGTGATTCTAGTACTCTTGTATTATAGATGGTTGACAACCTTACATCTTCCTTGACTACAGTATCATATCTCTATCTTGATTAGCATCTTCATGATCTTGAAAATATTGCAAATTATGCTTGGCTATCTTTTTCTTAGCTACTCAAGTAGTTCTTGCATCTTTTCCTCTATTATATTTGATAAAAAATGATGCATGCTTAACAATCTATTTAACTATGTTGTAGAATATTAGGTATGTCCTAAATCACTACATAGTAGCACCTGCTAAGTAGATGGGATGAAGAGACCAAGTCCTTCCATTGGTGTATAGATTCCATATCACCTAAATCAACATAAAAATTTATAGTTAAATGGAATGCAAATTATATAATTATAAGTCGATTATAGTCATTACAATTAGCACTTACTTGATAATCACATTGCATATCTAACTCGTTCCAATAGTACATATAATTAGTAGTAGTTACATTTTGACGGAATTCTTTACTTCTTCTCGACTTGTCATATCAACTAAGTTAGATTATAAAGTTGATAAAAATGAATTTAACAATTCAAAAAATTCTTAAATATGATCATTATCATATTAAATATCTTATTCATACACACATAATGGTGTGACTCATAGCCTTTGCAAGAAGCTCATCTTTCGTAATCTCTCAATATGTATATACTCCCAAGCCCATAACTATAAGGGATTTTTACATCCATGCCCTATAAACAATCCTAATTACATACATTCCCCTCGATATTTCATTATTACACCCATACCTGTAGAAACTTACTAACCAGACATGTCCATAACCCCAAGTAAACTCTCAGTCCTGGAATATTCCATTGATGTTGCTAACATTAACGGCATAAAGTTAGGAAATTACATCCACACCCTTATACATTTAAATGATGTGCAAAATGTTGAAAATGACCCTAACTAGCCATTGGAGGTTGTTAGAGCTATTGGGGGTCCCTTTTCTCTATAAAAACCTATTTTAAGCATGATAAAAAGAAGAGAAAAATTAAGAAAGAAACCAAGTTTGAGGTAAACCCTATCCATACATCTCAATATTTCACCATTTGTATGGTTTTGTTATGTCAGTAGACATTAGAATCATGGATTTACACATGTTTGCATGATATTTACATATATACCCTTAAGTGAGTTTGTTGGAGGAAATGAACCGAATTGTTTATTCCTAGAAACCCTAGCCTCTTTAAATAGGGATAGGAAAAGGAAAAAATTACATAGCTTTGAATAAAATAAGAAAATGACATAATAGGAATCAACAACAATAAATGACATATATTCTAACACTCCCTCTCAAGCTAGAGCATATATGTCAATCATGCCCAACTTGTGACTTAAGTAGGCATGGTGCTTTAGTGGGACAGCCTTCGTGAAAATATCTGCCACTTGCTACTCAAAGGGGCATCATTGACCTGAATGCCTTCTCCTTAAGAAGGAGAAGCAGAAAGGGAAGGAGAAGAGATACACAAGAAGAAGGCATTCCAAGCCACTTGGGATGACTCGACCTCGGACGAGAAAGAAGAGGAGGATCCTAAGAACAAAAACAAAGTCACTTACATGGGTTTCATGGCCATTGCAAGTGATAGCGAGGATGAAGATGACAACAAGGAGGTAAGTTCTATTAATGAATTACAAGATGCATTTGAAAAACTATATAAGCTTAGCAAGTCATTGAAAATAGAAAACAAGAGCATGAAAAAGAATCTTAGTTTTTTTAAATCTGAAAATGAAAGCTTAGAGATTCAAATTAAGGATCTAGAAATTAGTTCTAGTCCTAACATTCCTAAAAGGGATAATTTATTGCTAGGGAATCATAACCTAATCAATGAAAATAATAAATTGATTGAGGAAAATACTAAGTTAAAAATGAAAATTTCTGATTTAAAAATCAAGATGCATGTTATGGAAAAAGAACTTGCATGTCTTAAGGAAAATTTCAAAAAATTGATGAGTAGACTAGATAGTCTTTCTAATAAAAAACTAGTCAAGAGGTTGAGAAAGGATCTCCTTCAAGGAGACCCACTAACAAATCCAGATCCAAATTGACTTGGATACTGAAAAGAGAAATTGAAACTTGTTTTGTAGGTTGCAAAGAAGACTTCAATATCAAGGATTGGACTTACAAGAAGAATGGTCAACTCAAATTGAGAGGACCAAGGAATAGACCAAAGAAGAAAATGAGAAGACAGACGGGTGATCAAATAGCCATGCATCATCCGATTGGGTGGAGACAAGCATCGATGCCTGGACCTCCAAGTTTTGGATGGGAACCCCATTAATTTTGGCATCCACCTCAAGGGCCATTTTATTGGCCATGGTAAGTGAGGTACACTGTTAACCCTATTTGATTCCTTTTAATAGCATCTAGATAGGAGTTAAAAACTTATATGCTATATGTGATAAACACCAGTTTATCATCATTCTTATGCATTAAAACAAACCTAGCTCTTGGGATTTTGCTCTGCAAATAGGTTTTTGGGTTGCATTTAGGCATCAATTAGGTTAGGCATGCATTGCATTTTTTATTTTATTTTTGTTGTGTTTTTATGAGTGTTAGGGATAAACAGATTATCAGATCCCTAGAACCTTAGCACTCGAGAAGGCAATTGGTGAAGGAGAAGCCCAACCAGCTGGAACTCAGCTTTATCCAACTCACCATAGCTGGAATCCACCTCACTTGAACTAGGGTTAGCTCATCCTAGCTCCATTCAGCTCATCTCAGCTGAATGGCAGCTCAAGAGAGCTCATCTTAGCTCACCTTAGCTCAAGTTAGCTCAGATCTAGCTCAACTTAGCTAAGTCTAGCTCATCTCAGCTCCTATCAGTTCACTGGGAGCTCTAGCTAGCTCAGCTAAGTTGACTAGAGTTCACCTCAGCTCAGGACCAGCTACATCCAGCTCCACTCAACTCCAGCCAGCTGAAGATGACTTCACCTTAGCTCAGGAAGCTCTAGTCCAACTCCCGGAGACTCAGCTTAGCTCAACTTAGTTGAGCTAAGCTACCTTAGCTGCCTCAACTAGCTTGATCCTCCCTGGGAGCATCAGACCTAGCTCACCTCAGCTCCTTGTGGTAGAAGCCAGCTTACTTTAGCTTGTCTTAGTTAGCAGCTAGTAAAGAACTAGCAAGCTAAGCCAGCTAAAGTAGCTCCAAGCCACCTTCTTCAGCGGCTGCCAACTCCAATTCAGCTCCAGACTTCTTTTGCCCAACTCCTCTCCTCAAACCCTAGCCTCCATATGCCTCCTTCTCTACTCCTCTACCCCATTACTAGCTAAGCTAGCTTAGCTTAGCTTAGCTTATTTAGGATCCAACTCCCTTAGCATTCACCACCTTAAACCACCACCCAACTAGGTCCACCAATTAACCCTAACTCTAAGTCCACCTAGCTAACCTAGTCACCCCTAAGTTGGCACCATGTTGAACGTTTACGAACCTACGCTAACGTGTTCGATTTTGGAAAACCTGTCGTTGTAGTTCGAAAGCGAAGAATTCGTGTTCAACAAATAAAATTTATACTGAAATTAAAATTCCAGGTCGAACACAGGGAGGCGGACGTTTGATTTAAAAACTACGCATTTCTTTTTATTTGTTACAGAATAATTCAATTTAGTACTATCTAATTATTTACAATAAATAGAAGAGAGAGAGAGAGTAAGAGAGAAAAAGAATATTACACAGAGAAATCAAAATGAGATGTAGAATAAACAAGGAATTTTTGTATTGAAGTGATTGTTCATTACAACTAGAAAGCATAAAATAATTACTCTAGAAAGTGATAAATTTACTCTAGAAAGCATTAAAAGAATGGAGGGAGAAATGTCCTCCTCGACGATTGCTTGGAGGATGAGTAGATTAATCTAGAAAGCAGTAAATCTATACTAGAAAGCGGTAAAAAGAATAGGGAGAGAGAAATCCTCCTCGACGGTTGCTTGGAGGACGAGCCGGACGGGATGACGCCTGGACGAAGGAGAACGAAGTGGGACGAAGGAGGACGAAGCAGAAGAACGGGAACGAAGCAGCACGCCGTCGTCGTTGCGGGATCCACTTCCGAAGGGGAACGAAAATTGGACTTTATCTCGCGAGAAGCATCCCGGGTGTGGGACAAGCTTCTCTTGAGCTTTGGAGGGGTAGAGAGGAGAAAGAAGGGATGAGAATTTCATATGGAGGGGGTCTCCTTTTATAGTTGCAAGGAGTGGGGGCAAAATGGACATTACATCTTCAAAATAATAAATAAGGGGTCTTTAGTGACGGATAAATCCGTCACTAAAGCCCCGATGTGACCGTCGCTGCCGTGCCCACGCGCGCCTCCTCGGCTGCCTGCTCCTCAACGCTCACGCACGTCCAGTGCTTTTCAGCCGTCCGATCGCGAGATCGGATGGCTTAAATCGCGTCTACGCCCGCTGCAACCCGCCCGCCTGTGCGTGCGATCGCGCGTTACGCAGGGCGTCCAATCGCGCGTCGGTGCTATCGGGCGCCCGCGACCGCACGATCTCCATCCGACGCTCCACGCGCCTCAATTACTCGCGCCTCCAATGCCCTCACCGCGGCTCGAACCTGCACCCCGCACTTGCGTAAGTGCACTCGACCGCTGCGCTGCGGGGCGCGGATGGTCGAGCGCACGTTTTAAGCGCCGGGCGGCCACAGCCGTTGGATCTCCATCTGACGGCGGGAGCGATTGGGCGGGGGCCTTCACAAAATGCCAGCGGCCGTTTGGGCGGCTGAGATGCCACCACGTGGAGCCATCTTGGCCGTCCATCTTCTGGAAGTTGTAGATGGTGCCACAAATGTCGGATTGACTCGATTTTTGTGTCGTTGGGCTGCGATCGTCGATCCGAATTCATCTGTGCAGTCGGATTTGTCATCTGAAGTGCGGATTTACACCATCCTGGCCCTTGATCTTCTAGGGTTCCCCGGTCTCTATCTGATGTTACGGATGCCTGATTAGGGCGATCTTGAATTCGTTGAACTCCAATCGTCGCCCTGATCATATCCATACGGTTGGATCTTTGATCCGAGGCTGTAACGAGCGCGTGCCCCAGACGCCTTTTAAGACGTCTGGGAGGTGGCCCAGACGTCTGTCGAGACGTCTGGGATCACATCCAGACGTCTGACCAGACGTCCGGGATAGTTTACAGACGTCTGGCGAGCAGTTATGCTCGCACGGGATATTCGTTTGCGCGCCTGTGCGCGCAGACCTGCGTTCTGCCCTCTTTCTCTGCGGCTGCAGGCGGCTGCGACCGCCTTCTCTCTCCTCTTCGCGCGGCGTTAAAAGGGGGGGCGCGCCTCCCCTCCCGTCTCCACCATCTTCCTCCTTCTTCTCCTGCCTGTGCGCGAGAGCAAGCGGACGCGAGGGCGCAGCGGCAGCGGCAGCCGCAGTGAGCGCGGAGGAGCTGCGGCGAGCGAGGGCGGGGCTCTGCCGTGAGAACGAGCTCGCCAGGAGCGGCTTGGCCGGCCGGCGGAGGGCGCAGGGGGCGCAGAGCGTCGCGAAGAGGGACCTGCTGCCGGCGGAGCAGCGTACGCGCGAGGTGCGACGCGGGCGACGTCGCGAGCGGAGGCCGAGCAGGGCTCAGATTCTGGAAATATTTCCAGAATCAGACGTCTGGATTGATATCCAGACAGCAAGGTCGACGTCTGTGAGATCATACAGACGTCTGAAAGGGGAGTTTCCGCTTTCTTCTTCCTTTTTGTCGACTGACCGTACTGAGGGAGGGGGTTGGCTGTGCGCAGGTGTTCTGATTCGTCATCCTTTGCGAATCAGACGTCTGGAAGTTGTACCAGACGGCGGGAGTGACCTCTAGACGTCCAAAGTGACCATCGGACGTCTGGGATCTAGGAAAGACGTCCCTGCAGACTTCTGGACGTCTGGGAAACCACGCTAAGCAGGTAATTCTCTGATCCACCGTTTAAGACGTCTGGAGGGAGTTCCAGACGTCTGATTTTGCACAGTATCGTCTTTCTCGACCCGTTTAGGGCCCATTTGGGCTCCGTTTTCCACGATTCGAGTTGCGTTCGTTTCAGAATTAATTCCTCTACCCGCCTACAGTAGCTATACACTGTTTTGAGACACTCCTTGTGTTTGATCCTTGTGATAGGACCTCGTTCGGTTGCAGTCTTGAGAGTCGCGGAGGCGCGCGGGATTCCCGATCACGCCCCCATTACTCCCGTTGTACCTGTAGAGTGGTTTTAAGTATTAATAAAATCTGTTGAAGTATGGAACCATAACTAGAACCTAGGGCTTGCATGAATCCTAGGAATGAGAAATATATGGAATGATAGCTCCTAGGTGTTGCATGAATCCTAGGGCCGAAAAACTAGATTGTATGATAGATCCTAGGATATGGCATGAATCCTAGGATGGAAAAACTAGTGGAATGTATATTACTGCAGTCTTGGAAAAATGGAAAGGAATATATAAAGCTGCCTGTTATGAATAAAGAAACATGTTTGAGATCATGGAATTTGAGAACGTGAATCTGGAAAGTGAAACATATGATGTTCTGAAATAAAGAACTGGAACCCTACGGGGAGTTAGGAGTGGAACTCCTGGAAAGAAAAAGGAATGGAACTGAGATGTAGTTGTACTGTCTCTTGGGTACGCAGTACCAAGGGAAGTACCTGTACCTGTTTAGTGCAGAGTGGGGCCAGCCGCCCCAGGGACCCGGGGTTAGGATTGGCCGCTCTGTACTGACTTGCTGGCCCTCGTGTACGTAGTACCGAGGAGAGCTAGTAGTGTTAGGAGAGTACTAGCTACCCCACGGGCCCCGGGGTTCTGCTAGCCTCCTTCACCGACTTGTTAGGCCCACTAGGGCAAACCAGGGTAGTCAGGCGAGGGTGCGCGGACTGTGGAGGGGCAAGGCCCCGGTTTGGTTACTGTGGAGGGGTTGGACCCCTGTTACTGAGAGGGCTCTGCCCTGGTTCCGTGCTGTGCTTTGGGCGCACCCGTTAACGGAAACGACTGACCGCGTGCCAGTGCGGGCTAGCTACCTGTGCGTTTATCGCGCGTGCCGTAGTCACCGTTACGTCTGTCAGTGACCTTGGGGTGGTTGACTGAGGGTAGGATCACCACGGGGGACTCTCCCGGCCAGGAGAGCACCACGTGCTACTTCTACTTTTGGAAAAGACTGCAATCAAGATCGTCCCACGAGGACATTCGAGATCAAGTAAAGGATCTGAGAAATAAATGAAATAGTGAGAAAAATTGAAAGATGTAAATAAAGGAAGTAATAGAACATAATAGCTACTGTACACTCTACTGTTGCCTTTAGTTAGTTTGCCACTCTACTCAGCGTTTTGCTGACGTGTTACACTCGTTACCTTTTTCAGGACCAGGTGTTGAGCAGCCAGGGTCGGCGGCTGCAGAGGACGCTGGGCCGAGTAGGGTCCAGTAGAGTTACCCCAGCTTTGTACCCCTTTTTGTTTCTGTTCTAGTGAGTAGTTTTGTTTCCGCTGTACCTTCTTTACCTGCAATTTTTTTGTTATATGATAAATGTTGTTTTACTGTTGTGGTGGTGCCTACTGTAGTAGTTTCTTTCCTTACTGCTGTACTTTCTTACTGTTAGTTATATTCATGCTGAATGTGGTTTATTTTACTGTCTTTTGGTTACTTCCTCGTTGGACGACTGGGTCTTGGGATTAGTCGAGTCGGTCCGGTTCTCGTGTCTCGTAGGGACTCGGGAACCGGGTCGTTACAGAGGCCCCTATAAAATATTTTCCCTGTCCAAGCACATAAAAGGAGACAATTAACCTCCATTTTATTCAAACTACTCTAAATGCGAGATGATGCATGTTATGCAATATTTATATTGGGCTTAAGAACATGCATAAATAGACATTTTAAGTAGTGTAAATGTGTTTACATCATACCCCCATGCCTATCTTTTGCTAGTCCCTAGCAAAAACTATATGCTATTTATAAAAGAATTAGGTTAGATTATTTGGACCTGAGTTATTTTCAATCATTAAGAAATTGCCTACTTAGGAACTGAACTTTCAAAGACACAACAGTGCCCGGGTATCAGCCAAAATGCAGACCACCTCAAGCCCTCGTCTTATTCAAAGAAAAATTTCTTTTTCTCTTTTTACTCTTTTCTAATTTTTTTGGATTTTCAAATTTTAGGGTTTAAGAGTGGCTTTCTACAGCCATTCAACTCACCCAAGATTTGATGAGAACCCTAAGTTTTAAGCATCTTATTGTGATTGTGATAAACTCGTTGACCGGCAATTAGAACGGACTTCGGATTTCTATGCCTCTAGGTGACCTCAAAAAGAATTCTGCCTAAAGGTGTAGCTTTACAACCAGTAGCTTTCTCCCTACTTTTATTTTTTAACGGGGTCAACACAAGGGTGAATCCAGTGTATATCTCCCCGATTTATTCTACTTCTTCGCTTCTTCCTAGGTGTTTTGGGAATTTTTAGTGCATTTTCTGAGCTGGGTTCTGGACAATCAGTCGATGAGCTGTTACCACCGACAACTTGCCAGCCATACTCGTGCGGTGAAGTGTGGCTTATTTCTTTTTGTTCTTTTCTCCTTTTTGATTTTTTTTTTTTTAAGTAGGTGGTTTCCCTGGTCTAAGATTTACCTAAAGGCAGCAAAAAGAGAAAGATCCAATGACTGGGCTCTAGACAACCTACCTATGGGCTGTTACCCACGATAACTTGCCAGCCATATCATCCTAGAAGGTTCATTAGCTACCCAATTTCCGTTAAAATCGTCGAACAACGAGTCAGTGCAAAGTGTGTAGATGCTTAAGACTCAAAATTTACTCACATCAGAGGGCGGGTTGATAAGTCGTGTACTTATCACCCAAACTTATTTACTCCTATTAAAATAAAATTCAAGTTGGCGAGAATTCGAAAAAAAAATCCACATTTTAGTGGATACATGGGCTGATTAAGTTCAAAGACCTGAAGGGTCTTTGTGTTCGGATCTTAATGTAGTATTTCTTAAGATTGAAAATTTTCTTAAACCCAAATTCTCTTTCCTAATTCTGATTTTTTTTTTATATAAAAGAAAATAAAACAAATCTACGGAGCTGACAAATGAATTCAGAGATAAATATCCACCCCCCTATGCCTATCTAATGCAATGTCCTCATTGTATTAAAAAGACATAAAATAGAGTGGAAAAGTGTAGAAAGCACCTGAATTGCATGAATGTCATGTCCGCTCCGAGATGAAAATGAAAAAGAACTGTATAAGTGCTGAGTTTAGCGCCTTCAGCTAGGCACACTATACAAAGAAAAGAAATGAAGAATTCACATGTGCAGGTCAGAATTAGAATGAACAGAAGAATCCTCTAACCTGTCAGCAGAGGTCCACAGATGTGGACCAGATTGTGGTGCAGACCCATACCCCATAATCGAGAATATCTTAGGTTCTGGATAAAAATTACCCAAAACCTAAAATCAGAATGTAAGCGGGATTGGGCTTGCGATTTCTGAGGATGCAACCCAAGACCAAAAAGTCGGGTTACAGAAAATTGAAGCTCAAAAGGATAATCGTTGAATGTGTGCTTGGGTTGAGCATCCTCGAAACAAATGTCGTAAGGGTTCTGATTTGATGGTTTCAACTTAAAAGGAACCCTTCGACTCAATCTTCCATTTCCTCCTGAATTAACTTCCCAAATCAAAACTTCCCAGCTCCTATCCTCCTCATTTAGCATATCAAATTCCAGGACCTCTTGTATATTCATCACCCCATCTGAAATCTCCAAGTCTAAATGATGTGGCAGAATCAAAATTGACTCGGGTCTAATTATCTCAGAATTAGAATCATCAATAAGCTCAACAGGGTGTAACTGATAATCAGGCCATTGAATTGATTCCTCCAGAAAATGTGATTCTGGCCGTAATGTGTGCCCTAATAAGATTAGTGTTCTCAGTTATTGGGCTATCAATTGATCTATTAGATTCCTCAGGCCCAATCGTTTCACAGAAATCATGTTCAGAAAACTCGCGTGAGACTTCGCAACTTGAATCTTCACCATCAGGATCCGTATCAATGTATGTCCCAAAATCATTTGTCACTTTGTGTTCCAAGGAGACATACATTTCCTCGTAACCCGGCTTAGGGATCTCAGGCGAAGAAATCAGATCATCCTTAATTGGTTGTTTTAATTCAATCTGGTCAGCCTCGTAACACGTGTCCCCCCCAACAGGTGCCTGAGTGGGTTCTGTCATTGGCTTTCCTGAAGAGAGTTCATCCTGGGAATTATTCCAAGATTGAATCAAAGCAACCACGAATCTCATCCTCAATTTTGCTAATTTCCCAAGTAGAAACTCACCCAGGTTCTTATCCTTAACATCCTGGAGCCAATCCAACAAAGACTTATTTAAATCATCAATCATTTCAATCAGGGGCTCCAATCTCTCTATGCAAGGTATTGGCTGAACTTCTAAAGATTGAATGATATTCCTCAAGTTAGCCAGAACCTTATCTTGAACCTGATTAACCTGAACCAAATGAGTTGGTTCAGGGTTGGGCGAGTTTGACATCAATGTAGAGGAATTAACGAATTGAGATTCGTTATACCCTTCCTGATGATAGGTCAGTTCAGATTGTTGAAAAGATGGTGATGACCTAAAGGCAGTGAAATCATAGGATGGGTAAGGATCAATGTATCCTTCTTGATTGTAGATAGTATTAGGTTGTTCATGAAAGGAGGACGATCTATAATCGATGTAGCTCTGAGAAGGATAGAAATCATAATCAAAGTGTTCAGGGTTAGACCCTAAACACGGGGGCCCGGAATTGTATCCCCAATCCGAATTATCCCAACTAACTGATGGTCGATTACAATATGAGTTGGGATAATCGTCATGTTGATGATAATTTACAACAGGAGGGAAAGAGCGGGAATGCGTGAAATATGTGGAAGGATTCATGATACACGAGAGGAAGAAAGGTGCCCCACAATACAAACAATCAAACCTGTCCTTAAATAGGTTAGCCTAAAGACCTACAGACTCTCAAAACCCGTCTTGAGATAAAGGAACGATTTGATCTACTTCCGTCTGTTCAATCCAACCAGTTAGAAGGAGGGACTGGGGAGAAGGTTCTTCCTTCGGCTTGCGCCTCCGATTTCTAGTGTACCCCCTAGCCGCGATCGTTTGACTCTACTCCCCTAGCTAGACATCAGATTGAACAGTAGAAACAGACTAATCGAAAATAATATTTTTCTGGGTTCTGAAGAGCGAGTCCAACCTTAAGGCCAATGTCTACTCTGTTTTATTTAGGGCTAGGTTTGAATGTGCTTTGGAATGTGATGGGCCCTTTAAATGGGTTGTGCCCTTAATGATTGATTGATTCGTGTGTGAGTGCACAACCTGTGGTTTTCAAGCAAGATTGTTTTTGATGTGGTGAATTTTAAGGTTCAAATCTTGCTTAGTAGCTTTTAGGATTCAACTTTAGGTGTTTTCAATCAAGTTTCATTAGCACACCAGGTTTTGCAAGCATAGGTGAAGATGTTTTCCTTTAAAGTTTAAAAAGAATGTGGAGTGCCTGGTAAATCCCTAAGAGTTGAACCTAATTGGCAGCTACTTAATGAGTTTATTTTATTTGAAGTGGTAAGGCCCAATCAACTCAAACAATTGGCCACAAATGCACCACTTAATTAGGTACACAAATGATTACCTAATCTGATTTCTACTCTATTATGTGTTTGGATGTGTGTACCGGCTCCTAAGATCGGTTTTCCGGTTGAGTTAGAAAATCAGATGAGGTTGTGTACCTCTGTGAGATTTTTTTATTTTTTTCTTTTTTTTAATGTGGGGGTTGGAGTGAGTATGGATGTCAAACAACAAACAATCTGACCTTAGAGTTTATAAGAACACCTAGGTTGATTGATGTTTGAATTATTATGTTATGAAATGAAATCTAATGGGTGGGAGGTGGGGGATAACTTACAAAACCTTCCACAGCACTTTACTCCGATCTATCGCTTTTGCCTGTCTTGAAAGAGTACCTGCAATTACAATAAGAAAGGAGAAAAGTGAGGTAAATGATTTATAAGTTACAAAACGCGAAGAGAAATCAAAGAGCGTTGCCTCCCCAGCAACGGCGCCAAAATGTTGAACGTTTGCGAACCTATGCTAACGTGTTCGATTTTGGAAAACCTGTCGTTGTAGCTCGAAAGTGAAGAATTCGTGTTCAACAAATAAAATTTATACCAAAATTAAAATTTCAGGTCGAACACAGGGAGGCGGACGTTTAATTTAAAAACTACGCGTTTCTTTTTATTTGTTATAGAATAATTCAATTTAGTACTATCTAATTATTTACAATAAATAGACGAGAGAGAGAGTAAGAGAGAAAAAGAATATTACACAGAGAAATCAAAATGAGATGTAGAATAAACAATGAATTTTTGCATTGAAGTGATTGTTCATTACAACTAGAAAGCATAAAATAATTACTCTAGAAAGCGATAAATTTACTCTAGAAAGCATTAAAAGAATGGAGGGAGAAATGTCCTCCTCGACGATTGCTTGGAGGATGAGTAGATTAATCTAGAAAGTAGTAAATCTATACTAGAAAGCGGTAAAAAGAATAGGGAGAGAGAAATCCTCCTCGACGGTTGCTTGGAGGATGAGCCGGACGGGATGACGCCTGGACGAAGGAGAACGAAGCGGGACGAAGGAGGATGAAGTAGAAGAACGGGAACGAAGCAGCATGCCGTCATCGTCGCGGGATCCACTTCCGAAGGGGAACGAAAATTGGACTTTATCTCGCGAGAAGCATCCCGGGTGTGGGACAAGCTTCTCTTGAGCTTTGGAGGGGTAGAGAGGAGAAAGAAGGGATGAGAATTTCACATGGAGGGGGTCTCCTTTTATAGTTGCAAGGAGTGGGGGCAAAATGGACATTACATCTTCAAAATAATAAATAAGGGGTCTTTAGTGACGGATAAATCCGTCAGTAAAGCCCCGACGTGGCCGTCGCCGCCGCGCCCATGCGCGCCTCCTCGGCTGCCTGCTCCTCAACGCTCGCGCACGTCCAGCGCTTTTCAGCCGTCCGATCGCGAGATCGGACGGCTTAAATCGCGTTCGCGCCCGCTGCAACCCGCCCGCCTGTGCGTGAGATCGCGCGTTACGCGGGGCGTCCAATCGCGCGTCGGCGCTATCAGGCGCCCACGACTGCACGATCTCCATCCTACGCTCCATGCGCCTCAATTACCCGCGCCTCCAATCCCCTCACCGCGGCTCGAACCCGCGCCCCGCGCTCGCGTAAGCGCGCTCGACCGCTGCGCTGCGGGCGCGGATGGTCGAGTGCACGTTTTAAGCGCTGGGCGGCCACAGCCGTTGGATCTCCATCTGACGGCGAAGAGCGATCGGGCGGGGGCCTTCACAAAATGCCAGCGGCCGTTTGGGCGGCTAAGATGGCACCACGTGGCACCATCTTGGCCGTCCATCTTCTGGAAGTTGTAGATGGTGCCACAGATGTCGGATTGACTCGATTTTTGTGTCGTTGGGATGCAATCGTCGATCCGAATTCATTCGTGCGGTCGAATTTGTCATCTGAAGTGCAAATTTACACCATCCTGGCCCTTGATCTTCTAGGGTTCCTCGGTCTCTATCTGATGCTACGGATGCCTGATTAGGGCAATCTTGGATTCGTTGAACTCCAATCGTCGCCCTGATCATATCCATACGGTTGGATCTTTGATCCGAGGCCCCTATAAAATGTTTGCCCTGTCCAAGCACATAAAAGGAGATAATTAACCTCCATTTTATTCAAACTACTCTAAATGCGAGATGATGCATGTTATGCAATATTTATATCGTGAAATGCAATCCTATGCTTAAGAACATGCATAAATAGACATTTTAAGTAGTGTAAATGTGTTTACATCATAAAAATGTTGAATGTTTACGAACCTACGCTAACGTGTTCGATTTTGGAAAACCTGCCGTTGTAGTTTGAAAGCGAAGAATTTGTGTTCAATAAATAAAATTTATACCGAAATTAAAATTCCAGGTCGAACACAGGGAGGCGGACGTTTGATTTAAAAACTACGCATTTCTTTTTATTTGTTACAGAATAATTCAATTTAGTACTATCTAATTATTTACAATAAATAGAAGAGAGAGAGAGAGTAAGAGAGAAAAAGAATATTACACAGAGAAATCAAAATGAGATGTAGAATAAACAAGGAATTTTTGCATTGAAGTGATTGTTCATTACAACTAGAAAGCATAAAATAATTACTCTAGAAAGCGATAAATTTACTCTAGAAAGCATTAAAAGAATGGAGGGAGAAATGTCCTCCTCGACGATTACTTGGAGGACGAGTAGATTAATCTAGAAAGCAGTAAATCTATACTAGAAAGCGGTAAAAAGAATAGGGAGAGAGAAATCCTCCTCGACGGTTGCTTGGAGGACGAGCAGGATGGGAAGACGTCTGGAGGAAGGAGAACGAAGCGGGATGAAGGAGGACGAAGCAGAAGAACGGGAACGAAGCAGCACGCCGTCGTCGTCGCGGGATCCACTTTCGAAGGGGAACGAAAATTGGACTTTATCTCGCGAGAAGCATCCAGGGTGTGGGACAAGCTTCTATTGAGCTTTGGAGGGGTAGAGAGGAGAAAGAAGGGATGAGAATTTCGTATGGAGGGGGTCTCCTTTTATAGTTGCAAGGAGTGGGGGCAAAATGGACATTACATCTTCAAAATAATAAATAAGGGGTCATTAGTGACGGATAAATCCATCCCTAAAGCCCCGACGTGGCCGTCGCCGCCGCGCCCATCCACGCCTCCTCGGCTACCTGCTCCTCAACGCTTGCGCACGTCCAGCGCTTTTCAGCCGTCCGATCGCGAGATCGGACGGCTTAAATCGCATCCGCGCCCGCTGCAACCCGCCCGCCTGTGCGTGCGATCGCGCGTTACGCGGGGCGTCCAATCGCGCGTCGGCACTATCAGGTTCCCGCGACCGCACGATCTCCATCCGACGCTCCACACGCCTCAATTACCCGCGCCTCCAATCCCCTCACCGAGGCTCGAACCCGCAGCCCGCGCTCACGTAAGCGCGCTCGACCACTGCGCTGCGGGCGCGGATGGTCGAGGGCACGTTTTAAGCGTCGGGCGGCCACAGCCGTTGGATCTCCATCTGACGGCGGAGAGCGATCGGGCGGGGGCCTTCACAAAATGCCAGCGGCCGTTTGGGCGACTGAGATGGCGCCACGTGGTGCCATCTTGGCTGTCCATCTTCTGGAAGTTGTAGATGGTGCCACAGATGTCGGATTGACTCGATTTTTGTGTCGTTGGGTTGCGATCGTCGATCCGAATTCATCCGTGCAGTCGGATTTGTCATCTGAAGTGCAGATTTACACCATCCTGGCCCTTGATCTTCTAGGGTTCCCCGATCTCTATCTAATGCTACGGATGCCTGATTAGGGCAATCTTGGATTCGTTAAACTCCAATCGTCGCCCTGATCATATCCATACGGTTGGATCTTTGATCCGAGGCCCTTATAAAATGTTTGCCCTGTCCAAGCACATAAAAGGAGACAATTAACCTCCATTTTATTCAAACTACTCTAAATGCGAGATGATGCATGTTATGCAATATTTATATCGTGAAATGCAATCCTATGCTTAAGAACATGCATAAATAGACATTTTAAGTAGTGTAAATGTATTTACATCACACCACCTTAAGCACTTGTTCACCCCTCACCTTCCACCAAAAGGTACCTAGAGTTGGCACCAAAACCTAACCCTAACCACCTCCCATTTTGGTGCCAACCCTACCTCCCATATCCACCATACACCTAACCCTACATCCACATCTAGCCATCCACATACCCCCCTTCTAGAACCCTAAGATGGCGCCACCTAATAGCCTTCTAGAAGGCCCATTTTGGTGCCAACTAAGGGGCACCAAAGCCATAACCACCCCCCTTTGTGCCCCCTCACTTGGCACCATTTATTCCTAGCCCTAGGATCCTTAACTACCATCACAAATCCCATTCTAGCCATCTATTTTATCCATGCCAACCCCCCTCCTCCCTACTCTTTATATACCCACCGAACTACCCACATTTTGATCATCCTCCCTTTAGTATTATTCTACCTATACCCACCATAACTTAAGGCCAAGGAAGAAGAAGAAGAGAATAAGATTAAGGGGTTATCCTACCCGCCCCCTTGGTGCCTTCTTCCCCTTCTTTCTTCTCCCTTGTGCCACACCAAGGAGGAGGACATTCTCCCCTCAAGGAGGACAGCCAGGCAAGGAGAAGCAAGGGCGGTGCACGCCCACCCTTAGAGGAGATCAATCAAGGTGGTAGCTTCCACCTTGGAGGAGCTAAGGCACGCCCACCCTAGGGCTTGCCGAAAAGGAAAAGACCTCACCTTGAAGTAGCTTACAAGGAGAAGGAGTTGGAGGAGATCTTTTCAACTACGGAAGCAGCCGTAGTTGGAGCAAGGGCTTCATCATCTTCGCCATCTTCATCATCAGGATTTTTGTTTTGCTTGTTTTGTAGTTTTCTTGTTGTTATAGAAGCTTTCCTCTACAAGTGTAGAACAAAAATCCACTTTTATAAAGTTGCTTTTTCAAATTTGTGTACTTTGTTCTCTACTTTAGTTTGTGTTAGGATTCTCACACCCTCTTCCCAATTATCCTAGGCCTTCACTTGCCTAGGGTGAGCTTGGGAAGAAGTTACTCTTGCCACTTAGTTACTAAGGCAGTGACAGTCTCTCTTTCCCGTCAACAAAATCCACTTTGGCCCCTTATTTCAAAACTCACAAAAATTATATAATTAAAAAGAGTAAAAAGAAAGGTGAATTTCATTTCCAAGCAAGAGTCGTATTTTGCAAACAAATTGTCTCCTTGGACAACCCTAAATACCCCACATCTAGGTTATAAATTTTAAAAGTGAAAGTGGATTTACGCATTACAATAACTAAAACACAATTTTAACAAACCACGTATTTTCGCTACCAATATGTCCATTATTAATGGGAGAAAGATTTCCTTCATTTAGATAGGGGGAGATCTTAAAAGATAAACATAGCTATATTTTCATTAGAAAGGGGGAGTTAATGGATAAAATGAATGGCTATCTTGTTATGTCAAAAAGAGTGAATTAGAAGATCATGTATTAAGGGGGAGTATAGGATAAATGATTAAAATTTATTAAACCTTTTTGATAATGTCGAAAAGGAAGAGAATCTTATGGATTATTATTTGTGGTGTTGTCATCATCAAAAAGGGGGAGATTGTTGGTCCAAGAGCACCTCAATCATTGATTTTGATGATAATAAAACACTAGTTATTTAACATTTGCATTGAGTTTAAGATTTCAAGGTAAATGCAAATGGATTCAAGTGTGAAGGAGTTCAAGTTCGAGTCCATGGCGGATTGGAGGAGCTTGATTGGAGCTCTGCTTGGAATGAGAGCTTGAAGATTCATGAAGATGAAGAATAGGACTTAGATTTATTTTGAATGTCCATCTTGTTCATGTATTTGTCTCTTTATGTTCTTTGCTTTTTATCTCTTAGATGATTGTTAAAGAGCTCCAAAGTAACATACCGTAGTCCTAGGATCACTTACACAACCCTAGGATACTTAGACAATCTTTGACAAACTCAGAAAATCAATATGGAAATCAGATAGCCTGATCAGACTTCCAATCTGGACATTAGACGTCTGATCTTGACTTTTAAGATGTCTGACCTTTTGTCCAGACGTCCAAAATACTTAGGTTGGAAACCTACTCTCTGTCTACCACCTTCAGACGACCAACCCATAGTCCAGACGACTTACAAGACGTTTAAAGACCTTACTAGATGTCCAACTAGAGGACCGTTGGCCTGTCAGACATAATCTTAGAGGATTAACCTATGCTTATATGTAATTAGATTTCTAGATGTCCATAGATCATTCCAGACGTCTGATAAATAGGTGTTAGGCTAAAATTCGACCCAAATCTACTTTTGTCAGAGCCTAATATACAATTGAGCCTCAGGAAATCAATTCCCATAGTGAATTATATTTACAGATGCCCAAGCATCTTGCCAGACATCTGACTTGTCGTCTAAGAAATTAGACCTTAGAACCCTGTTTTGATCTGGTGAAAATAGGAAGAAACCCACCTAGATTTAGATGTCGACAATCTTCTCAGACATCTTATAATGACCTCTTCGACATTCATCTGGATTCAACACCATCCAGATGATCAACCCTTCTAAATTAGATGATCGACCATCTGATCAGACAATGACCCAGACATTTGACCATAAGACTAAACATCTGATAACCCTGTCAGAATCATAAATGACCCTAATTTGAATGGGATTTTGGACCACTCTCTTGAGCCTTGTTCCTAACAACTGCAATAGGCTTCCAAGACCTTCCAAAGCTTCCTTAGGACCTTTATAAATAGAGGAGCACCCTTCCTAAGCCAAGCACACCTTGACATACTACTTCCACATCATATTGTGTCTAAGAAGAGATAGAAAGTTGATCTTACTCTCCAAGCCTTAGTCTACACATCTTGAGAGCACCGTCTGAGCTGTGCACCTACTCTCCCACCTATGTATACGAGAGCATCATCATGCCTTGCGCGGTTCACACACACTGCATTGCTAGCTGATGCACTTTCATCAAAGGGAAGTTTCCATTGCCTATAGTAGTTAGATCAACATATTTACTTTGTGGCTTTATAGGATATTTTTGTAATTGTCTTTGTTTGAGTATTCACTTTACGAATTTCCATCTCCATCACGAGACAAAAAAAAGACAATTAGTGTCTTTGTTTCGGTATTCACTAGACAACTGCACGAGTATGGCTGACAAGTTGTCAGTGGTAACAGCTCATCGACCGGTTATCTAGAACCTAGCTTAATAAATGCACTAAAAATTCCCAAAACACTTAGGAAGAAGCAGAGAAGTAGAATAAATCAGGGAGATATACACTGGGTTCACCCTTGTGTTGACCCTGTAAAAAAAATAAAAGTAAGGAGAAAGCTACCGGTTGTAAAGATACACCTTGAGGCAAAATTTTTTTTAGGTCACCTAGAGACGTAGAAATCTGAAGTTCATTTTAATTGCCGATCAATGAGTCTATCACATTCACAATAAGATGCTTAAAAGTTAGGGTTCTCATCAAATCTTGGGTGAGTTGAATGGCCGTAGAAAGCCACTCTTAAACCCTAAAATTTGAAAATCCAAAAAAATTAGAAAAGAGGAAAAAGAAAAAGAAATTTTTTTTGAATAAGGCGAGGGCTTGAGGCGGTCTGCATTTTGGCAGATACTCGGGCACTATTGTATCTTTGAAAGTTCAGATCCTAAGTAGACAATTTCTTAATGATTGAAAATAACTCATGCCCAAATAATCCAACCTAATTCTCTTATAAATAGCATATGGTTTCTGTTAGGGACTAGCAAAAGATAGGCATGGGGATATGATGTAAATACATTTGCACTACTTAAGATGTTCATTTATGCATGTTCTCAAGCATAGGATTGCATTCCATAATATAAATATTGCATAACATGCATCATCTTGCATTTAGAGTAATTTGAATAAAATGGAGGTTAATTGTCTCCTTTTATGTGCTTGGACAGGGAAAACTTTTTATCAGGGCCTCGGATCGAAGATCCAATCATACAAATGTGATCAGGGCGACGATTGGAGTTCAACGACTCCAATATCGCCCTAATCAGGCATCTGTAGCATCAGATAGTGACCAGGGAATCCTAGAAGATCAAGGGCCAGGATGGTGTAAATCCACACTTCAAATGACAAGTCCGACCGCATGGATGGATTCGGATCGACGATCGCAGCCTAACGACGTAAAAATCGAGTCAATCCGACACCCGTGGCACCATCTACAACATGTAGAAGACGGATGGCCAAGATGGTGCCAAGTAGTGCCATCTCAGCTGCCCAAATGCCCGCACGCAACTGCTGAAGTCCCCCGCATCCACCCCTCTCTGCCGTTGGATCTCGATCCAACGGCTGTGAACGGCTGCGCCTCAAATCGTCTGCGCGACAATCCGCGCTTTGCAGCATAGTGGGCGAGGGCGTTATCGCGAGTAGTGGATGCGGGTTCGAGCTGCATCGAGGAGGCGATGGGCGCGGGCGAGCGGGCGCAGGCGTGTGTCAGATCTTGATCGGGCGGCCGTCCGCGCTCAATAACGTTGACACGCTATTGCACGCCCGCGCCTTACGCGGCATCGCAAGCATTGGGGCGGGCGTGCAGCGAGCGGGCGAAGGCGCAATCACAGCTGTCCGATCTCGCGATCGGACGGCTGTGGACGGTTGAACGTGCGGCAGGCGTTGAGAGCGAGCAGCCAAGCAGGCGCGCGTGGGGAGCGGCCACTACGCCCACGTTGGGGCTTTAGCAACGGTTTTATCCGTCACTAAAGGCCCCTTGTTTAATGTTTTAAAGATGTAATGACCAATTTGCCCCCACTCCTTGCAACTATAAAAGGAGGCCCCCTCCACACGAAATTCTCATCCCTTCCTTCTCTTCTCTACCTCTCTAAAGCTCAAGAGAAGCTTGTCCCACACTCGAGATGCTTCTCGCGAGATAAAGTCTAAATTTTCGTCCTCCTTCGGAAGTGGATCCCGCGACGACGATGATGTGCTGCCCTATTCCCGTTCTTCTGCTTTGTCCTCCTTCGTCCAGGCGTCGTCCCATCCGGCTCGTCCTCCAAGTGACTGTCGAGGAGGATATCTCTCTCCCTATTCTTTTTACTGCTTTCTAGTATAGATTTACTGCTTTCTAGAGTAGTTTTGCTCGTCCTCCAAGCAATCGTCGAGGAGGACATTTCTCCCTCCATTCTTTTAATGCTTTCTAGAGTAAATTTATTGCTTTCTAGTGTAATTGTTTTCCGCTTTCTAGTTGTAATAGTGAAACAAACAATCTCTTTAATGATGAATTCTCTGTTTATTCTACATCTCGTTTTGATTTCTATTTGTAATATTCTCTCTCTCTCTTACTCTCTCTCTCTTCTATTTATTGTAAATAGTTAGCTAGTTTTAATTAATTGAATTACTTCGTGACAAATAAAAACAAACGCGTAGTTTTTAAATCAAACGTCCGCCTCCCTGTGTTCGACCTGGAAATTTCATTTCGGTATAAATTTTATTTGTTGAACACGAGTTCTTCGCTTTCAAACTACAACGACAGGTTTTCCAAAACCAAACACATTAGCGTAGCAATTCGTATGTTCAACACCATGGGCGGTGCTATCCCGAAGCATCGAAAGCCAGTGACCCTTCTAGGATTGATGGTGGGGACTAGGAATCCGATACAGACCATGTTTATGGCCAATTCGAGGTTGGATTTAGGGAAATATAAAAAGAAAAGAGAGAAGACTCTCAAAATGAAAAATCCTTCTTCATCTTTCTCTTATCAAAATGCACTAGTAAACTGAACCTAGACTCAATACATCCTTTGCACAGGTGGTTTAATCGCTAGGGTCAACGAACCTTTGGGCAATTTTTGAGGGCCTTAGAAACCTTCGTGGTAGACCCAAGCTGAAGTTGGTCAAGTCTGGATCTTGGCTGGTACTTGAGTACCTCTAGGCCTATTATTGACATTCTGATCTAGTTTCTAGAGAGTAGCATAAATTAGGCATTTGAACATCAAAGCATGGTCTAGAAATCTAATTCTTTCCATAGGGCTTTGCTAGGGATTAGCAAAACTTAGGCATGGGGGTATGATGGTAACACCATCATTAGCCATAACTAGCTTGAATTAGTTGAAAGCAAGTGACAAATGCTCCTTAATGGTCGCCTAAGGATAGTAATTCTACTCACATCCATTTTAAGAAGAAAATAATAAAAAGAGCCAATTCTGCAGTTTTAACATCACATCATGAATGTAGAATAACCACGGGGTCACCTAGGGGTTAATTGAAGGTCAAATGAGCATTAAAGTCCAAAAAGTGGGTCAACATAGACAGAAACAGGGTTTCGCACATTTTGAGAACTGCAATAGTACATAAAACCCTAATTTCAGAGCTGCTTAAATTAAAGAGGTTCTGGTCAGGATAAAATTCATATAAACCTCTTAAAATTCATATAAAAATATTATAAGAGGTTTGGTACCCTTGATTTGACCGTCTAAACCCAATTTGACCTAGAATAGAGTGTTAGACGGGTTTTTGCCCTAATTTGGGCTTCTATGTAATCTACCCTGTCAAATATGGTCAAAACTCAAATCCAACTTCACCATTAGATTCCTTGAGTCAAATTAGGTTAGCACTAAAATTTGAGCTTAATCAGAGTCCATCTTGACCGACTTTGCACTTTAGTCCTTAAAACCTCTATTCTTTATATCCAAGTCCCTAGCCTTCGAAATTTCTTACATTCACGTCCCTAGGTTTCTTGTCTTCTCTAGGTCAACCGACCTAAGCACCTTCTTTGACCAAACCAAAACCTCATCAAATCAACTCCAAATCCCACCAAATTTGGTGGGAATGGTGTTCACATTATAGGGAATCGATTGAGCAAAATCTTATACCTTGATTCGCTGTAGAGAGCCCCAATGAACCCATGAAAATTGTGGGGCCTCTTGTTTCCAAATCTCAACCCAATTGAGCTTCTTTCCTCAATTAGAGCTTGCATTAGAGCTCTATAAAAGCTCCTCGTGCTCCCAACGTCAAAGTCAATCCTGTCTAGGCCCAAAACACTTCTCTTCTTCCTCTAGCTAGTTCCAACTATGACTCTGGTGACCTCCATGCTAGGCTTTGTTCAGCCTCTTAATAGCCAAATTGAGAGGTTCTCCTTCCTCCCCTCCCTCGTCCGCATCTAGTACACATTAGCTAGCGCTGCCTACCCCACTCCTCCTCGCATCCTCACCACCAAAGCATTCATCCCCTCCGACGCCGACCAATCAAAGCTGGCACGTAGCTCCCTCCTCTTCTTTCGTAGTTAAGTTCTCTCTCTTCCTCTCTCCCTAGCTTAGATTTAGCCTCTTTAAACTTCAATTCAACTGTCGTTCACCTTCCTCCCCGTCTGTCTTCTCCGCCTCCAACAAGGGCTCCAGCGAAGCCATGCATCCGCCACACTCTACCAAATCACCCTCTTCCACCGCCAAAAGCTCCGCCTCAACTCACAGACAAAAACCCCTCTACATATTGGCATTTCTAACCACTCCAAAATGCCACCGGACAACCCATCAAATCTTCACACTCGCCGTCACCGTCCGACCACCACGAATCTCCAAACACCACATCGACACTGCCATCATCTTCCTTACCTCATGGAGATCATCCTGAGCATTCTAATTGGAGCGATGAGCCCATATTCATGCTTTTTCAGGTTTGCTGGACGTTCACCACTGCCTCCGTCCTCTTGGACAACGACCATTGCTCTCTGACCATCAAAGTTGCTACCTCCACGCCCAAGCACTGCGGCTTCACCTCGCGAATGCAACCACGTCTTCAATCGAGAAGGAAGTAGCAAAGAAGCAGCTTAATTTGACGAAGAAATCCACAGCTGTGAAAGCAAAGGAAGATGCTCTTTTAGTCCTACCTCATGCATGGGGAGGCAGCCAACGCAGCATAAGTTGATTTCGTGCCAAAGGCTGCTTGCCTCTTACAGTGGGGGTGAGGTCCCCGCCTCACGTGACCCGTGCACTTCTCGCTCACCACTCACACCTGGTGGGCCTGGACACCATATCCTACTTGATTACTCGGTTATCGTATACCCGACTACCCTATGCTTGGTTCTGAATAGAGGAAAATAAAGAGAAATCTAAGGAGGGTGTAGGCCAATTTTGCATTGGGATTTGTACCTTGTGCCTCGAGATGCGTGCTGATAAGCTCAACACTTAACATCTCTGAGTTCTGCTCTATGCTTGGCACCTTTGTACCTGTTGTGGTTTGATACTTAAGTTGTCTGGGGATTATGCCCAACGTCTGATTTGGCTTGGAATTCTGATACTTTGAAGTTATTTGAGATGCTTATCTAACATGGCTATTTGAGACATGAAACGACCCACCACCCCTCTTTTGACCATTTAAGACGTCTGGGATGTTCACCAGATGTCTATCCGGACGTCAGGGATGTTCACTAGACGTCTGAAAATGCCTTTCAGTGCAGAACATATGTACGCCATACTTCTTCCCTCACTACGCCTCACTGTACCTCTTCCTACGATGCCACTTCGTGCCACGCTTCACCTTTCCACCCCCCTCACCTCCTCTCCCTTTATAAACCTCTCCCCCTCCTCTTCGTTGCCCACCCGTAGCCGAGAGCAGAGCGAAGGCAAGAGCGAGTGAAGAGCGGAGAGCCCGAGCGAGAGGAAGAGCAAGAGCGGAGGGTGTAGCGCCGTTATGCAGTAGCACCTGCAGGCAAGGGGAGCCATAGCGGTTCCGTGGAAGTCATTTTTTCGCGGAATCAAACGGTCGGAGAGACACCCAGACGTCTTACCAGACATCTGAAGGTAGAGCAAGACGTTTGGTAGAGATCTACTTTCCATACTTTTCCTCTCTGACAAGTCCTGACAGTGTACGTGTATGTGTCAGAAGGAGAGAGCGCAGCTGAGGCAGTTTCAGACATCCGGGAGCACCCCCAGACGTCTGATGGAGTCCTGGGACGTCGACATTGAGTTCTAGATGTCTGATAGCGGAACACCAAGAGAAGTATCACTGAGAACTGTTTTAAGACATCTGGGACCTTTCCCAGATGTCTAATTTATGTCTGATAGCATGTTTTGGGCCATGTAAGGCCCTATTATTATCGCTTTTCGGCAAACGAACCGTCTCTGTTTTCCGTACGAGTTTCTCTGTATAATGATACCTTGCTTATATCCTTCTGAACCTTTTGGCCCATCAATCCATGTTTTAGGTCTCCAGTTCGTCGGGTGTACGGGACCTGTGGAGACGTCGGGAACCACTGTACGGGCCCCCATTCCACCCGGTTACCCAGGTAGAGTGGTTACAACCTTAAATCTCTAATTTAATACATGCAAGTAAGTAATCCTAGGACTTGAGATGAACCTTAGGAAGGAATAAACGTATACTCGAAAATAAATTCTTGAACCCTAGGTCATGGCATGAACACTAGGGTTAGAAGAAACTACATGTGAATGATTGAGTAATCAAAAGCTACCTGTTTGTATCTAAAATGAACACCTACTGTAATAAAATGGAAATTGAACTATTTGTTTCGAACATTCCAACCCGGATGTGAAAAAGAAACTCCTGTACGAACCCCACGGGGAATGTAAATAAAGAAAACCGTAGTATGGAGAACCAGATGGTTTTGGAAATTTGCTGCCTATGGGCAGCTGTTAAGGGAGGTAGGTTGACCTTCATGTACGTGGTACCGAAGAGAGCAACTATCCCTTGTAGTGTAGAGGGGAGCTTGCTGCCCTTGGGTTGGGACCCAAGGTGGGTTTGGCCACTCTACAACGACTCTTTCTGGCCCTCGTGTACATGGTACCGAGGTGAGCTACTTAGTGTAGGGGGGTGCGATCCACCCCAGGGAGCCCGGGGCTAGGTATGGCCACCCTACACCAACCCTCGTCAGCCCATTGGGCAAATCGGGGTAGTCGGACGAGGGTACGCGGACTGAGAAGGGGTGAGACCCCTGAGGGGCAAGACCCCTGTTCTGTTCTGATAGGGCAAGGCCCTTTACTGTTCTGCACTGTACATTGAGGCATACCCGTTAGTAGAAATGACTGACCGCGTGCCAGTGCGGGTTAGCTACTCGCGCGCTTATCACGTGTGCCGTAGTCATCGCTACATCACGACAGTGACCTCGGGATAGTAGATCGAGTATAGGACCACCATGATAGGACTCCCCCGGCCAGGAGAGTACCACGTGGGCATCCTATATCATGAGAAGCTTCAAGCAAAATCGTTCCTATAGGGAACAAGAAGATTAAGTAACAAGTCCTAATTAGAGATCTCTACGCACCCACATCTATAATATAATTGGAAAATGAAAAATTTTATGTTAACTATTGGTTAAATGTATGTTACTTCTTAGACACCACTCTACTCAGTGTTAGCTGACTCCAGTTAAATAAATTCTATACAGGTCAGGGATTTGAGCAGCCCAAGCCACCGGCTGCCGAGGACGCTGGGCCTAGTCGAGCCTAGCTTTAGTTCTACTGCTTGATAGTGAGTTTTTATAGCTTTGTGTTCTGTTACATGTACTTATTTGATGTGATGGCTACAATATTACTGTTCTTTTTCCCCCTGTTGTAAATTTCTTTTTGCTTAGTTACTGTACTTGTGTGATTTTGGTTTGTTGAATGTTACTTGGTTATTCCTTGTTGGACGATTAGATCTTGGGATAAATCGAAGCGAGCGGATCTCATATCCTGTAGGGATTTGGGACCGGGTCATGACAGATGGTATCAGAGCAAGGTCGTCCTGAGAAATGAACGTAGCAGTCTAGAAAACACCACACTTGTACATGTAACTAAGATAGCCATCACAACACTTTCTCTTGGATATTGTATCCGAGTTTCACATTTCCTCTTTGGTCAACCAGGCACCAATAATCTCTTTCCTCCTCAATCTTTGAGTAGGAAATGCCTCGCCAGGGAGCTATTGAGGTAGGTCGCGGACGTGGTCGTGGTCGAGGACGTGGTCGTAGGGGAGGACAAGTGATGGCCAAGGATAGAACCTCTCCACCTCTCATCCCGGGCATCCAGGCCCTAGACCTCGCCCAACTGATCCGGAGTCTTATACAGGAGGAGCTCCATCAGCCTCCTCCTTAGCCTTCCCTTCCTGGGGATGCAGAGGGGGAATCCTCCGTGGGGCAGGCAAGCTGCCACGGCGCTAGACGAGCTGGAGGGGGAGGGGCTGATCCTCTACCACCCCCTTCAGACACTTCAGGGCACGAGTCCTCCTTTCCTGGAGGTACACCCCTTCCTCCGCTGTGGCTACACCCTGAGGTTTTCAGCCAATTTAGGAAGCTGAAGCCCCCCTCTTTCAAGGGGGAGGAAAGCCCGTCTGAGGCAGAAGATTGGCTGGAACAAATGGAGAAGATCTTCGACACCCTCTGTCCTCCTGCAGAATGCTGCATGGCCTTCGCCACTTATCAACTGGAGAGTGCAGCTGCCAGGTGGTGGAAGGCGATCAAAGGACAGGAGGAGGGAGAACTGACGTGGGACTGGTTTGTGGCGCTCTTCTGCGAGCAGTACTTCCCACAAACTTGGCAGAATCAGAAGAGGCGGGAGTTCCATACTCTCCGCCAAGGGGCAATGACTGTTAGCACGTACCATACGTGTTTTCTGGAGCTGTCACACTTCACCCCGACAGCCGCATCCACCGAGGAGGAGCGCCTGTGGAGATTCACTGAGGGACTCCGACTCGCCATCCGGGGGTACGTAAAGCCCCTGAAGCTACCTACCTTCTCTCGCGTAGTTGAGGCTTCCATGACCTACGAGGAGACCAACTTGTCCGCACGAGATATTGATGAGGACGGAAGAGGCCCTACCCACAGGAGCACTCACAGGGCCGCCGGGAGAGGAGGCACCAGACACTAGCAGGGGAACCATCTCGTTCTGTTGGTCCACCAGGGACCTATGGGGGTCCCCGACAGGGATTAGCCGACTGCAGTAGACCCCCGCCCACTCACTAGCAGGGACAACAGACAGAGGGAAGTCGTGTACCCCTCTGCTATCAGTGTGGCTTGCCAGGCCACATACGGAGGAATTGTCCATCTAGGATTGGAGCGCGGCCGGCGCTCCCAGCACCGAGCACTGGAGGCCGATCTGGCGGTCGCGGATACCAGACCCACGGAGGAGGACAACAGTCACGAGGAGGGTACCGGACTGTTGCCTCTCGCCTGACCCAGAGCACGGCTGCTTCTGCACTAAGGACTGAAGGGCGTGTTAACGCCCTAACCCACAGAGATGCCAGAGCTTCGGGCTCCGTAGTGGCAGGTATGGTTACTATTTCCGGCAGACTCGTCTACACTCTTTTCCATTCTGGAGCCACGCATTCGTTTGTTTCTACGAGTTTCGCTGTCTGCACGAGAGTGAGCAGTGCACTTTTAGAGGAGCCCTTCCTGATTAGTGGACTAGGTGGGCAGGTATTTGTTGCCGAGGAGGTCCTCACTGATTGTGAGGTCATGATAGGGGGATACAGTCTCCCGATAGACCTGATCATGATTCCGATGGATGACTTCGGTGTAATCTTGGGGATGAACTGGTTGGCCGCATACCACGCCCTTGTAGATTATTTTGGGAGGAAGATTGTCTTCTCCATACCATGGCTGCCTCCCTTCGAGTTCCACAGCCAACCTGTAGATGGAGGATTCAGGTGCATCTCTGCACTTCGGGTAGCGAAGCTACTGAGTCAAGGGTGCGAGGGCTTCCTTGCTTGCGTTCTATAACGACCCGGTTCCCGAGCCCCTACGAGACACGAGAACCGGACCGACTCAACTAATCCCAAGACCTAGTCGTCCAATGAGGAAGTAACCAAAAGAGCAGTAAAATAAACCACATTCAACATGAATATTACTAACAGTAAGAAAATACAGCAGCAAGGAAAGAAACTACTACAGTATATACCACCACAACAGTAGAACAACATTCATAACTAAATATGAACTGCAGGTAAAGAAAAGTACAGCGGAAACAAGAACTACTCACTATAACGGAACAAAAAGAGGTACAAGAAACAGTGGTAACTCTACTGGCCCCTACTCGGCCCAGCGTCCTCTGCAGCCGCTGACCCTGGCTACTCAACACCTGGTCCTGAAAGGTAACGAGTGTAACACGTCAGCAAAACGCTGAGTAGAGTGGCAACTAAAACTAAGGAAACAGTAGAGTGTACAGTAGCTGTTAAGTTCTATTACTTTCTTTATTTAAGTCTTTCAATTATCTCATGATTTATCTATTTCTCAGATCTTTCACTTGATCTCGAATGTTCCTCGTGGGAATGATCTTGATTATAGTCTTTTCTGAACAGTAGAAGTAGCATGTGGTGCTCTCCTGGCCGGGAGAGTCCCCCGTGGTGATCCTACTCTCAGTCAACCACCCCAAGGTCACTGACAGACGTAACGGTGACTACGGCACGCGCGGTAAACGCACGGGTAGCAAACCCGCACTGGCATGCGGTCAGTCGTTTCCGTTAACGGGTGTGCCCAAAGCACAGCACGGAACCAGAACAGGGCAGAGCCCTCTCAGTAACAGGGGTCCAACCCCTCCACAGTAACCAAATAGGGGCCTCGCCCCTCCACAGTCCGCGCACCCTCGCCTGACTACCCTGGTTTGCCCCAGTGGGCCTAACAAGTCGGTGTGGGAGGCTAGTAGAACCCCGGGGCCCGTGGGGTAGCTAGTACCTCCCTACACTAGTAGCTCTCCTGGGTACTACGTATGCGAGGGCCAGCAAGTCGGTACAGAGTGGCCAGTCCTAACCCCGGGTCCCTGGGGCGGCTGGCTCCGCTCTGCACTAAACAGGGGGACAGTCGCTCTCCTTGGTACTCCGTACTCAAGGGCCAGCTCACTTCCCCAATACTATTCCATTCACTTTCCAGGAGTTCTACTCCTACTTCCCCGTAGGGTTCCAGCTCAGAACGTCTAAGTTTCACCTTCCAGTTTCACGTTATCACAATCCATGTTCTCAAACACGTTTATTTATTCAACAGGCAGCTGTTAATTCGATTACAGGCAGCTATTTGTTCCTTTCCATTTTTCCAATACTGCAGTATTCATCTGTTCAACTAGTTTTCCCGTCCTAGGATTCATGCCGTATCCTAGGATCTATCATACAATCTAGTTTTTCAGCCTTAGGATTCATGCAACACCTAGGATCTATCATTCAATCTGTTTTTCATTCCTAGGATTCATGCAATGTCCTAGGTTCTATTTATGATTCCACAATTTAACAGGTTATACTTAAAAGCCACTCTACCAGGTACGACGGGAGTAATGGGGGCGTGATCGGGAATCCCGCGTGCCTCCGCGACCCCCAAGACTGCAACGGAACGAGGTCCTATCACAAGGATCAAACACAAGGAGTGTCTCAAAATAGTGTATAGCTACTGTAGACGGGTAGAGGATTTAATTCCGGAAAGAACGCAACTTGAAACGCGGAAAACGGAACCCGAACGGGCCCTCAACGGGTCGAAAACGACGACACTGTGCAAAAAAAGACGTCTGGAACATCTTCCAGATGTCTTAAAAAGTGGATCAGAGAATTACCTTGTTCGGCGTGGTTTCTCAGACGTCCAGAAGCCTGCGGGGACGTCTGGCCTAGTTCCCAGTCGTCCGATGGTCACCCCGTACGTCTGGAGGTCACTCCCGCCGTCTGGTACTACAGCCAGACGTCTGATTCGCGTTGGATGGCGAATCACCGAGCCTGCGCACACCCATCTCCCTCCCTCAGTACGGTCAGTAGACAAGAAGGAAGAAGAAGACAGAAAACTCACCTTTCAGACGTCTGGATGGTCTTCCAGACGTCTCCCCCGCCATCTGGCTATCAGCACAGACGTCTGATTCTGGAAAATTTTCCAGAACCAGGGCGTGACTCGCCCTTCGCTCGTGACGCGCCCCGCGTCGCACCTCGTGCGCCTGCTACTCGAGCCGCAACAGGCCTCCCGCGTCGTTCCGCGCCCGCTGCGCTCCCCGCCGGCCGGCCCTGGCAGCCCCGGCGAGCTCGCCCTCACGGCTGAGCGCCGCTCTCGCACGCAGCACCCCTCCACGCTCACTGCGGTCGTCGCCGCCGCAGCAACCCCTCGCCCGCTCTCGCACTCGCTCTCGCGCACTGGAAGGAGAAGAGGAAAGGGGTGGAGGCGACGGGAGAGAGCGCGTGGCCTTTTAAGGCCGCGTGAGGAGGAGAGAGAGAGACTGTAGCGGCGAGAATCTGCAGCAGCAGGAGCGAATATGCGGTCTACGCGCTCAGGCGCGCAGACGACCCGTGCGTGTTGAAAATAATCGATTTCCAGACATCTGGAAACGATCCCAGACGTCTGGTCAGACATCTGGAAGTGACCGCAGACGTCTGGGCCACCTCCCAGACGTCTTAAAAGACGTCTAGGGCTTGCGTTCGTTACAATATAACAAACTCAAAGGAAGTTTCGTCCCCAAAACTTGCGTCAACTAGGGTGAGGGAAAAGACGTCAAAATAACCATAACAAACTCAAAGAGGACCGAAGCCGATCCGAAAGACATACCCGCGAAGAGCTCCAGGTACCGCTCCTGCATTGTCACCTCAGGCTCTCAGGTAGCCTCCTCATACCGCTGGCTCCTCCACAAAACCTTTACCAGGGGTACTTGCTTTCGTCTCAAACTGCGGACAGCTCGATCTAGAATCTGCACTGGCCGCTTGGGGTAGGTCAGGTCGTCGCCCACCTCGACGCTCTCGTGACTCAGTACGTGACTGGGATCGGCTATGTACTTCCTGAGGTTGGACACGTGGAACACGCCGTGCACACCAGAAAGCTGCGGGGGGAGGGCAAGCCGGTAAGCAACGGGTCCAACCCGCTCCAGGACCTCAAAGGGCCCCATAAACCTCGACGTGAGCTTCCCTCTCACCCCATCACGGCCCCGCTCACGGTCGCGCTCACGGTGAGAGAGACTGCAGCGGCGAGAATCTACAGCCGCAGGAGCGAATATGTGGTCTGCGCGCTCAGGCGCGCAGACGACCCGCGCGTGTCGAAAATAATCGATTTTCAGACATCTGGAAACGATCCCAGATGTCTGGTCAGACGTCTGGAAGTGACCCCAGACGTCTGGTCCGACGTCTAGGCCACCTCCCAGACGTCTGGGGCTTGCGTTCGTTACACGTTCTAGCAGAGCCCGGTCCCGTGGACAGTATATGAAGTATTCCGGTGGTCTGTGAGTACCCTGATGTCTTCGCAGAGGAGCTGCCAGGACTGCCACCTGAGCGCAAGATTGAGTTTGAGATCTCACTGATACCGGGGACAAGCCCCATTTCTTCAGCATCGTACCGAATGGCCCCACTTGAGCTGCAAGAGCTCAAGACATAGCTACAGGATCTGCTAAAGAAAGGCTTCATAAGGCCCAGTGCCTCTCCGTGGGGAGCCCCCGTCCTATTCGTGAGAAAGAAGATGGTACTCTTCGGCTGTGCATTGACTACAGACAGCTGAATCGGGTCACCATCAAGAACAAGTACCCATTACCACGCATAGATGACCTCTTCGACTAGCTGAGGGATGCCACGGTATTTTCCAAGATAGATCTGAGGTTAGGATACCATCAGCTGAGGATTAGGGAGACCGACGTCTCCAAGACAGCCTTTCGTACATGGTATGGCCACTACGAGTTCTTGGTCATGCCGTTTGGATTGACCAACGCCCCTGCCGCTTTCATGGACTTGATGAACCGCATTTTTCGACCGTATCTAGATCAGTTCATGGTTGTTTTCATCGATGACGTGGTCATTTATTCGCGAGACCAGATGCAGCATAAGCAACACCTCCATATGGTCTCGGATACCTTGAGATGACACAGGTTGTATGCCAAATATAGTAAATGCGAATTCTGGTTGAGACAAGTTACCTTCCTGGGCCATGTGATCTCAGAGGACGATTTAGCTATGGATCCAGTCAAGGTAGAGGCAGTACTCAGGTGGGAGAGGCCGTGTTCGGTGACAGAGATACGTAGTTTCCTAGGGTTGGCTAGTTATTACAAACGATTTATCTAAGGGTTCTCACAGATTGCCCGTCCTCTGACTCTTTTGACTCAAAAGGACATATCCTTCGCCTGGACAAACGAGTGAGTCTTGCTTTCAGAAGTTGAAGGAGAGGTTGACCTCAGCTTCTGTATTCACCATCCCTGACAACAGCGGCAGATTCGTCATCTACACAGATACCTCATTACAGGGATTAGGGGGTGTACTTATGCAGCAGGGTCATGTTGTCGCATATGCTTCGCGGCAACTAAAGCCCCATGGGCATAACTACCCCACTCATGACCTAGAACTGGCAGCAGTCGTCCTAGCATTGAAGACCTGGAGGCACTATTTGTACGGAGAGACGTTCGAGATTTTCACTGACCATAAGAGCCTCAGATATCTGTTTGACCAGTAGGAACTCAACATGAGACAGAGACGCTGGTTGGAACTCCTGAAGGACTACGATTGCAGCATCTCCTACCACCCAGGAAAGGCCAATGTGGTAGCTGATGACTTGAGCCAAAAGGTGCCTGCTCACTTGGCTTGCTTACAAGCACAAAGTTGGAGGCTCATGGAGGAGTTGAGCAGCTGGCGACTTCAAGAGACACAGGGGTATTGCGGGGTAGTGACAGTCGCGAGATAGACACGACCAGAGCTGGTGGATCACATCATTGTTAAACAAATGACGGACTCATATCTACGGGCATAGCGAGACCGAGTATTGGCAGGGAACCCAGGAGAATTCTCTTTTACTGATGGAGTTCTGCGTATGAGGGGATGCTTGTACGTTCCTAGAGATGAGGAGCCGTTGAGGGAACTCTTGATTGAGGCTCATGGATTTAGATATACCATACATCCTGGGAACACGAAAATGTATCACGACCTACGACGTGATTTTTGGTGGAGAGGCATGAAAAGGAATGTTGGCCTTTTCGTCCAGCAGTGTCTAATATGCTAGCCGGTGAAGGCCGAACATCAGAGGCCTGCAGGGCCATTGCAGTCACTTCCCATTCCAGAATGGAAGTGGGAAAGTGTCACTATGGATCTAGTAGTGGGGTTACCTATGACACAGAGACGGCACGATGCAGTCTAGGTGGTTGTGGATAGATTAACGAAGACGGCATGGTTTCTGCCAATCTGAGTCACTTATGGACCAACACAGTTGGCAGAGAGATACATCAGAGACATAGTACACTTTCACGGGGTTCCCCGTGAAATTATTTCAGACAGGAACACTCGTTTCACTTCCCAGTTCTGGGCAAAATTTCAGCGAGCCTTGGGGACTTGTTTGAAGTTCAGTACAGCCTATTACCCCCAGACAGACGAACAGTCAGAGCGCACCATTCAAACCCTTGAGGACCTTTTGCGCGCTTGTGCACTGGATTGGAGAGGCTCCTGGGAGGAGCATTTGCCTCTAGCAGAATTCGCATACAACAACAATTACCACTCGAGCATCAACATGGCACCATATGAATCTCTATACGGGAGAAAGTGTACGACCCCCTTCAGTTGGGTATAGGTAGGGACTGATGAGTGGCTACTCATCATAGCTAAAAGGCCAAAATTAAGCTAGACACTAAGCAAAACAATATCAAATTAACACATAAAAAGGGTTAAGTGTGGGAATTAAAGAAAAGACCTAAAACTTTTAATGTGTGTTAAAACCTCCTAATTAGGTCACAAAAATGAGATATTCTGAAAACTAAAGAACAAATGATGATCCATGCATCAATTGAACACATAAACAAGTTTGAAAAGATAAATCAGAAGTAAAATCAATGTCTTAAATGTTCAATTAAGCACATGTAAAAATTTGAAAGCAATTGGATATCATTTAGGCTTAGAAATAAATAGATTACAATTAGGTCCTTCATGCATTACATTTCTACCCTTCAAAACTCCTTCTTGGACCTTTTTGCAAGCCACAGGGACCCTTCTGTATGACTGCAGGGCCCTTCCAGTTATAGTTCTTCTCACTTTTGGACCTGCACGCTATTCTTCTACCCCTTCGTTTAAGGGTCTTCCTGCAAGTTTTCCCTCATTTCAGAGAGAAGCCTGTGTTCTTCACGCGCACTGTAGCACGCGAAGAACACAGCCATTCTCGACCGTCCATCGCACTTTTGATCTCGATCTGCGGCTAGAATCAAATGGAACCTTCGCACGATTCGGTGCGTGCGTTCACCTCTCTTCCCAGATCTCATCTGACGGTCAGATCTCTCTCTTGACTCGCCGCGCGCTCTACCCATCTCATCCTCACCGCTGGCCTAATTTTGATTAACCTCACCCTTGCGGTGATCTCAGTCACTGAGCTGCTATTTAAGCACCTCAGTGGTGTCGCGCGCAAAGGATCGCTCCCTCCGACATCTCTTAGCGATCAATTCTTCCACTCCAGTCTCTCCTCCTCATCTAGACCCTGATTTCACAGCCACCGGCTGTGGAATCATCGCCTGCTCTCGACCCTCCTCGTCGCTAAGGACCTCGTAGCACCTGAGGATGACCCTGGAGTCTCACTAGCAGACTCTTCCCTCCGCTGGAGTCACCCTCCTCCTTTCTTCCTCCTTAGCCGCCGGCTAAGGACCCATAGGTCCCATTCTTCCTTTTAGTTTAGTTTTTAATTCTGCACAAGTAGTGTTAGATTTAGCTTGCAGTAGTTTAGAATAGATTTAGTTTTAATTGTTAGTGTTTAATGTTAGCTGTAGTTAGATTAGTCTTAGGAGTAGAATTAGTATTAGATCCCCTCCCTCACCTCCTCTGATCAGTCCAGATCAGAGGGGAAGAATCATCTGTTCACTGTTCAATTTATCTCCCTCTTCATGTTTTGTTTTTCCATCATCCAGATTCTGATTCTTGTTTTTTCCTTTTTAACGACGAATTTTTCATCAATCACCCACACATCCTGACCTAATTTCAGATCTGATGGCACACTGCCTCAGATCTGAAAGTGGCGTCACAAGCACCATTTGGGGCTTCTCACTCACTCCATTTGTTTCACAAAAGCCCCTCTGTTTTAAATGGATTGCCTCAGTTTGTCAGAGCACTTTTGATTTGGATTTTAAAGGATTTTTACTCTCTGAAATGTTTTGACAGATCTGACAAATTGAAAGGATTTTTGGTTTTCATTGTAGGCAAGGATTCTAAGAAGTTCTCTGGTGACAGAGAACCAATCAGAAGAGCCTTTCATGATTCTGTTTATACTTTGTTTTGAATGCATTCGCCAGCTTCCATTAAATTTCCTTAATGCATTCTTAGTCTCTTTTTGCTATTTCAGAACTGCCATGCACTATTTGTGTTGATGATCATTTCTGTATGGTGATTCTCTAACCTAAGGAGTTTTCCATACTCCTTAAGGTTGCAAGAAACTGGGATTGTGTTTCTTTGGTTTTAATTGATTGAGCTAAGTCTTCCTTCATGCTGTCTATGGCATTAGGAAGACTAACTCAATGCCATTTGAATGTTGATCTGAAAGGATGCTTCTGATAAGGTTTTTTCCTAATGAGTATTTGAGCTGAATTTATATGAGATTTTCGTGAGATTTAAACCCCTTTCAGATTTGGATTTCAACTCTGTAAATTGTAGTTTGTTTTGAATTTTATCTTACTCCCAATTACACAGCAATATGCTGCATCTAGCAGCTACATTCCCCTCTTCTCTAAACTCCCTTCTTCTCTAAATTTCCCTCTTCTCTGTAGAATACTTCCCCCCTCTTCAAGTGGACTAACTGCAGCAGCAGTTAGCCATTTGACAGTGGCTTAAGCCACTGCCACTGTAAACAACACTAAAACAGCACATTCTTCTCTTCTCCATCTCCTCTGACAGTAGCTGCGGCTGCTGTCTAAACTCAAATAAAAAAAAAATCAATCAACTCTAATTCCCTAACTTTATACAAAAGCCTAATGGCATAGACTTATTTTAAAACTGTAAATACACCCATTCATAGTATTATAACTATAACTATAGCATATCAGTTAGATACATAGTTATACTGTAAATATGTATAAAACCTGTACAGAAATTCGTATACATATGTAATCTATGTAAAAATATGTATATATACTAATCTAGTATGCATGTATTTACTGATTTATGTATATATATAGATACAGATTTATATTTACTGATTTAGTAGCTAAGTTAATAAGTTAGAGCAATAATCAAGTAAATAAATCTATAAACTTGGGAATATATATATATATGTATATATTAAGTAATTTAAGTTAGTCAAAGTATAATTATACCTAGTATAACTTACTGTAACTTAGTTTTAATTATAAACTACACAGAATTGCTATTTTAGCCTAAATAAAACATAAATAAATTCGTAAAAATACAATAAAAATATGTATTAAATACTTAAGTATGTAAGTTAAAACTGTTTAAGGTCAATTAGACCATTTACTAATTATTTTATAAGTAATTAACTATTTAATCACCTAAATCAACCTGTATAATTAGCCTGGTTTAGCGAATTTATTTGTATAGTAAATATATTTAAAATTCAAAATTAATTAATCAATTATGTAGTATTATGTAAATATTTTATTTACCATATTTTATTTTATTTTTTTTAATAATTTATGGCCCCCAAATCGAGGGCCAAAAACGCGCACAGACGCAGCTGCGTCTGGTTTCCAGCGCACGATGTGGCGCTAGAATAGCGCCACATCGTGGGCTGCAAACGAAACGCAGCATATAAATATAATTTATGTTATATGTTAACCAGTCGTCATGGCGCCGGGCGCTCGAAACACCACCTGTTATGTCTGATCCGATAACCCGATTTGTGCTGAACTCTGATATGTGATGATACTGAATGTGTGATGCATGTGTGGGGCTGGGAGCCCGAGCGTGCGAGTATGTCTGGCGTTGGGCTGAGGCCCTGCGCTGATACGAAAACGTAATTAAGTACCTAATCTGAGATTAGGGCGCGCTTAGTAGAGGTCTGGTCCCACCCGAAGGGTGCTGTGTATCCCTCGAAAAGCGCGCCCGCTAATTAAACACATTTTACACTAAGGACTCTCCACCGCAGCCTCTGAAATACCACACAGAACAAAATTGAAAGGACAGACGACTTAAAAGAAGGAGCACACGAACAGTACATACAGCAGTAGAATAAGTAATATACATACGTATAAGTAAACCCACATAATTACTAACAGAATAAAACGACACTATAAATGTCGCTAAAGACCTCAGTTTGCTTCTTTAGGTTGTATATAGTGTTTTCTGAGATTTAGCAACGTTTATATTTGTCACTAAAACTGATATATATGTCACTATAAATAAATGACTAGTAAGTTAAGTTTTTACACTATGGTATACTAATGTAGTATGAACTAACATATTAGTGTTAATAGTATAACTTGTAAATACATAGTTTGGAGTATAATAATAGATTGTTTGATGCTTGTTCATAGTTAGCAGTTTTGCAAGCACTTCTTAGCAACTAGGTAAATAAAACATTCATTCATTCTTTAAATGTAAAGTTTCTTTTTGAATAAGAAGACAATTTTGGAGATAATCAAAGAGTGATCGAATTAAATTCAATAAATTGCCTCCCAGAGAACGACCTGGAACAAAACCAGTAAAAATTAGATAAATAAGCAAATGATAATAATGGTTGTAATGACTGGTACTCACCCATACTCACCACTATACGACATCCTTAATGTTATATTATACACCCTATACTACAACGACATGATCAACAACATTACACCATCATTATTTTTGGCGCCGTTGCCGGGGAGGCAACGCTCTTTGCACCAAAATTTTCTTTTTATTCTTTTGTATATAGAAATTCTTTATTTCATTCATTCATTCATTGTAATTTCTTTTCCATTGAATTATTTGTGTATACATTCCTTTATTCTTTTACTAATCATTTGTTTTTTCCACAGCACTTGAGGAGGAGTGTCGTCTTCCTGGTGGAGTCGCTGCGCTCCAAATCCGTCTTCCTGGTGGAGTTTTGCCTCGTAGTAGCTGTAGGATTTTAGTATTAGTTTTAGTATAGATAGTTTTAGGTTTATTGATTAGGAGCAATTGTTAGTCATAAGTTGTGAGAGCTTGTTCTCACACAATTTTTGTAATAATTCTGGACTATCTGGACTTTATTTCTTTATCTTCTTAGTTTCTTTCCTTACTTTTGAATTGCATATAAAATTTTTTTTCAGAAAAATCAAAAAATCAAAAAAATAAAAAAGATCTCATACTTATCTAGCAGCAGCATAACCCTAGGCATCCATTTTTAGGATTGCATTTCATTCCTGCTAGATTTTAATTCAAGTCAAATCTGCATTAGAAGATTGCTGGAGTCAGGTACGCATTTCTTACCTAACTTTAACTCCTGCCATATTTGATTTGACTTAAAGTTAAGAAGACCACTACTTGTTCTGAATTTATTAAAAAGTGAAACGAGCAGCATAGAAAACACATTTTAATCACTTCAATTAAATCAAAAAGGAGATAGCAAAATTGGGTGAAACCATGTTTGAGATTTTAATCGCCTTGTGTTGAATGTTATCGTGCACACAGCACGATCACTTAAGGCCACAATACACGGGTTTTTACCTCATCTTTCTGCAACCACAGGATCTGGATTCGCACGCTCAGTCTTATCCAGATTCCCAGTGGATTTTAGAGGTCTGCACTTCGCTAGGTTTATCTTAGGATACGTACAATTGTTTGAAACAATTGCTTGCGTATAACATACTTTGCGTAGCAGCCTCTAGGAAAAATTTTCTCCGATTCATTTCGATTGATTGGTCTTCTTGAATTGAGATTTTATTGAGATTCTTCTGTTTTATTGTGAACGTTAAAAATTTTTTCCCATTGAGTTGGATCGAATTAGAGTAAACGGGATTTCAAAAAAACCAACTCAATGGAAGGTAGGAGATCCCAAAACCTAGAACTTGTACTCCCCTTGGGTACTGCTACCCAAGCTACTGCATCATCTTCTTTGCCTTCCACTTCTAATCCCTTACCTCCTGAGTCTCAAAATACTTTTCACAATCCCCCTCGCCAAGAGGATGATCTTGATTCTTCACACTTTGAGGATTTTGAAGAACTTCCTCCAGACTTAGTTGCACATCCTCTACCACAGCATCCACCTATCCCTAGGTTCCAACCTCCACCTTATCCTAATCATCCTAATCCACCCCCGGAGAGAGGACCTATGCCTCATCTTCAGCACCTTTTCGATACACAACTACAAATGAATACCTTAACCCAACAGGTGCAACAGCTTGCTCAAGCTGTAAATCTATTAGCTAACCCCCAACCACAACCACTTCAACCTAGAAATCCTCAGGCACCACCCCAACCCCGTAGACCTCAACTACGAGATTATTATAATCCCGCAGTTGCCCAACCAATGCCTGTGGTACGTTATCCCAATGGGGGTCGTGCTGCTGAACTGAAGCCGAACATTATAGCACTCATTCCTCACTTCCATGGACTTGCTTCTGAGGACCCTTTTCAGCATTTAGAGGAGCTGAAGAATCTTGCCCAAACTTTGGGTTCGCAAGGACATGATCAGCACACGCTTTTGATGAAAATGTTCTCCTTTTCATTAAAATATAAGGCAGCCTTTTGGTTTAGAACACTTGCACGGACTACACCTATAGATTCCTAGGCTTCTTTAGAACATGAGTTCTTAGAGAAGTACTTTCCTGTAGGCCGCACTAATGCCTTAAGGCGTGCCATCACCACCTTCACCCAGAATTCAGGAGAACCTATGCACGAGGCTTGGGAGAGATTCCATGAGCTTTTGAGAAAATGTCCCCACCATGGTGTCCCACTCTGGCAACAGGTCCAGATCTTCTACCATGGGCTCCATGATGACACACGGAATTTTGTAGATGCCGCTTGTGGAGGCAATTTCCTGTGTCGGGACGAGGACTCAGCCTTTGAGCTCTTTGAAGGCATGGCCGAAAACTCTATTAATAATGCTTCAATGAGCGTGTTTAATAGAAAGTCCTCACATTCCCACTCACACACGGGGGTACATGAAGCCCAATCCAGTAGCAAAGACTTAGAGATAGTGGCTAGTCAACTGGATAAAGTGGGCTTAATCGAGAAGAAAGTAGATGAAGTATGGAAATTTCTCTCAAAACACCCATCTTCTTCTTCTCAGTCACCAGCACAAAACACTTCTTCTCAGTTTCCCACAGGGAGGGAAACTGTGAATAACCTTTCTGTGACACAAACTGCATTACCGGATTTTCCATTTCCATATCCTTCACCGGTTGGAGGAACCCTTGTTCCTCCCTTCACTGACTTCCCTGCACCTTCTGGAGCTTCGGAGGAGCTTCATGCCATTCACAATGATCCTTTCACACAAACCTATAACCTTGGATGGCGTAATCATCCAAATTTCTCGTGGTCGGGAAATTCACAAAGACCTCCTTTTCAACAACCTTCGGCACCACCATTACACAACCCGATCCGAGCACCACCTCCACAATTACACGGTTATCCACCGCGTACCTACCAGCAACCCCAACCCAGGCCCACCCAATACTCTCAATCTGGGCCTACACGAGATGACCAGTTGGGGTCTATCATGAAAGCTCTTGCTGATATGCAACAACAGAATATTGCTATGCAGCAGAGACAGGACGCGGCCTTAGCTGAGATGAGAGCCCAGCTATCACACTTGACGGAGTCCCGTCAACCACATTCACTCCCATCACAAGCACAACCCAACCCTAGGAACATACCTGCTCAAAGGTATGTCCAACCTAGACCAGCACTGCAAAACCAAACACATGACATTTCACAACCAGTGCACAACACTGAATTTTTCACTGACTCAAATTCTTCTCTTGCACAAACACAACCACCTCTGCTACCTAACAATGATTTACCATCTACCTCTAGAGCTGAACTAAATGCCATAGTCACTAGGAGTGGTAAATGCACACTAGATCCACCTCTTCCAACACCTACCACTTCTAGTTCTGCTCGTCCACTTCCTATTTCTCCTCTAGCTATGACTGAACCTCTCACAACTCCAGTACCTTTTCCTGAAGCTTTAAAGAAGAAGGAGAAAGGAAAGAAAAAGACCTGTGTGGCACCTGAGGAGGATTTGCTTAAGCTCTTTGAGCAAGTCCACATAAACATCCCCTTTTTGGATGCAATCCGCCACATCCCTCTTTACGCTAAGTTTTTAAAAGACCTATGTACACCTAAGCGTAAAGCAAGAATTCAAAAAGGGAGTAGTCCAATCATTCTCTCGGAACAAGCTAGTTCCATCATCTCTAGTATCCTCCCAACTAAGATGAAAGACCCAGGCACCCCTCTCTTATCCTGCATGATAGGTAACACCATATTCAATAGAGCACTACTTGACCTAGGTGCTTCCATCAATCTTATCCCAACCTCTCTACTGACACATTTTGAGGTTGGCAATCTGAAGCCAACCAAGGTGTCCCTGCAATTAGCTGACAGATCAGTTAAGACACCTCAGGGAGTGTTGGAAGATGTCATAGTGCGGGTCAAGGATTTTTACTTCCCTGTAGACTTTATAGTCCTTGACATGGAAGTACCTGAAGATATCCAGAATACACCTATCATTTTAGGAAGACCTTTCTTGGCTACGGCCAAGGCAAACATCAATTGTGAGGAGGGCCTTATAGAATTAAAGTTTGGAGATCAGAAAATAAAAATTGATATTTTTCAGGCCCAAAGAGGACCAACCTGTAGTTTAATTGAAGAAATCTTCTCCCTGGATTCATTGGATCAATTAGTTGAGGACACCTTGATCAATTCATTAAATTTAGAACCTCAACACTCTTTGGACTCTGACTTGACTTCCACTGAGATACCAAATTTAGAGACTGAGGACCTTCCTCCCATTCCATTAGTATCTCTAGGATCTCCTGAAACTTTCACACCTGCTCCTTCTGATCCTGTGCCTGTTGAACTCAAACCTCTTCCTGACTCTCTCAAATATGTTTTCTTAGGACCTGATCAGACCTATCCGGTGATTGTTAACTCTTCCCTTTCTTCTGATCAAGAGTCACGACTCTTATCTGTCCTAAGAGCACATAGGTAGGCTATAGGATGGAGCCTTTCTGACCTTACTGGCATCAATCCTTCTTATTGCACACATAGGATTTTTACTGAAGAAGGATCTAGACCTACTAGACAGCCCCAGCGTAGATTAAACCCTACATTACAAGAGGTGATAAAAAGTGAAATGATTAAATGGCTGGACAATGGAATTATCTACCCAATTTCTGACAGTAGATGGGTAAGTCCTGTTCAGGTTGTGCCAAAGAAGGCTGGACTTACCATCGTCACCACTGATTCTGGAGAAGTCATCCCTACACGCATTGCTAGTTCGTGGCGAGTATGTATAGATTACCGAAAACTCAACCAAGCCACGAAGAAAGATCATTTCCCTTTGCCCTTCATTGATCAAATACTGGAAAGAGTGGCAGGGAATAGATTTTTCTGCTTTTTGGATGGCTATTCAGGATATAATCAGGTGGCAATTCACCCCGATGATCAGGAGAAAACGACCTTCACCTGCACCTACGGAACCTTTGCATTCCGTAGGATGCCTTTTGGATTGTGCAACGCACCTGCTACATTCCAGCGGTGTATGTTTGCAATCTTTTCTGACTTAGTAGGCGATTGTTTAGAAGTCTTCATGGATGACTTCTCGGTCTTCGGGAGCACATTTGATGCATGTCTAGACCACCTGACCAAGGTCCTGCAAAGATGCATTAATGTGAATCTGGTACTTTCCTGGGAGAAATCTCATTTCATGGTAACTGAAGGACTTGTATTAGGTCACCTTATTTCTGAGAGAGGAATTGAGGTTGACCGCGCGAAGGTAAAGTTGATTTCTGATTTACCACTACCTTCGTCGGTTAAGCAAATTCGATCTTTCCTCGGGCATGTTGGTTTTTATCGCCGCTTTATAGCGGATTTCTCGAAAATAGCCCGACCTCTCACTACTCTCCTCTCTAAAGACGTAGACTTCCAGATCTCTGACGATTGTGTTCGTGCCTATACGACACTTCGTGATCTGATTACCAAGGCACCCATACTGCAACCCCCGAATTGGTCTCACCCTTTTGAGATCATGTGTGATGCCTCTAATTATGCAGTAGGAGCTGTCCTTGGTCAAAAATTGGACGGGAAACCCACAGTCATCTATTACGCTAGCAAGACCTTAGATGAAGCTCAGAGGAATTACACCGTCACGGAAAAGGAATTGCTAGCTGTAGTATATGCACTGGAAAAATTCAGACCTTATCTTTTAGGTTCCCACATTATAGTCTACACTGACCACACGGCAGTTCGATATCTTCTCGCCAAGAAGGACGCGAAATCTCGTCTGATTAGATGGATCCTACTTTTACAGGAATTTGATTTAGAGATTCGTGATAAGGCTGGAAAGCAGAATGTGGTAGCTGACCACTTATCCCGCCTTCCTTCTGAAGCGATTTCTCCTTCTTTACCCATCTCTGACCACTTCCCTGACGAGCAATTGCTGGTCATTCATTCTGATCTTCCCTGGTATGCTGACATTGTCAACTACCTGGCTTCTGGACTCATCCCCACTAATTGGGTCCGACATCAAAAAGACAGACTTAGATCCGAGGCCAAGCACTATTACTGGGAAGAACCTTGGCTTTTCAAGCATTGTAAAGACCAGATCTTTAGGAAGTGCGTCCCTGATAAGGAGATTAGAAGCATCTTATCATTCTGCCACGACCAGGCGTGCAGCGGTCACTTCTCTGGCAAAAAGACTACTGCAAAGATTTTGCAGAGTGGTTTCTATTGGCCCACAATCTTCAAGGATGCACACGAATATAGCAGGGCATGTTCACGCTGTCAGTCTCTCGGTAGTATTGGCCGCCGAGACATGATGCCCTTGAATCCGATCATGGTGTGCGAAATCTTTGACATTTGGGGCATTGACTTCATGGGACCTTTTCCTAAATCTTATGGCTTCGAGTACATATTGTTGGCAGTTGAGTATGTTTCAAAATGGATTGAAGCCATCCCCTCAAGGACTAATGATCATAGAGTTGTGACACAATTTGTTCAAGATTTCATCTTCTCTAGATTCGGGGTACCTAAAGCCATCATTAGTGATGGAGGGTCTCATTTTAGAAACACACATTTTCAGTCCCTACTTCAAAAGTATGGGGTGTCACATAGGATTGCTACATCTTATCACCCTCAAACCAATGGACTTGCTGAATTATCTAATCGGGAGATCAAAAAGATTTTACAGACTACCATCCGACCTGATAGAAAGGATTGGTCTTCCCGCCTTTCTGATGCGTTGTGGGCATATAGGACAGCCCACAAAACCCCTTTAGGCATGTCTCCTTTTAGACTTGTGTATGGGAAACACTGTCATCTTCCTGTAGAATTAGAGCACAAAGCCTATTGGGCCATCAGAAAGTGTAACTTAGACTTAGAGAAGGCCGGTGATCTTAGGAAATTACAAATGTCTGAGCTCGATGAATTAAGGAATGAATCTTATGAAAGCTCAAGGATGTATAAGGACAAACTTAAGGCCTTCCATGACCGTCACATTCTTAGGAAATCTTTTCACCCTGGTAAAAAAGTCCTTCTCTTCGACTCTAGACTGAAACTCTTTCCTGGGAAGTTAAGATCAAAATGGATTGGACCTTTCAAAATCTTGAGATTATTTGATAATGGAGCCGTTGAGATCACTGAACTTGACAAATCTGAACCCTTTATTGTTAATGGACAAAGACTGAAACCTTTCATTGAGCCGCATGATCTCAGACTTGTCAATTCCACCATTTCGCTCCTACATTTTGAGCTACCAACTAAGTTTTCGCCTAGCTGACGGCGTTAAACTTAGCAAACACCTACCCTTGTATATAGCTGTTTTACACCTTTCTTACTCTTGCCTTTATTTGCATATAGTGTCTACCCTTGCATTCTGAGCATACATTCATTGACACACATGTCATGCATTTCACTTCCTAGCCCGACTGTTCACTCTGATCCTAGATCAGACTTAAAATCGTCCGCACAGAGATTTTATCTCCTCATTCCGACTTTCTTCCATCACCCAGTCTAGGATAGTGAAAAGCAGAGCATGCATTTGCATCCACCCTTTCATTCAATGAGGACATTGAAACATTTAAGCATGGGGGGGTGTAAATGGTAAACCATTTAAACCAAAATGCAATTGTAGACACAACTATAGTACATATAGTATTATCAAAAAATTATATACTTCAAAAAAAAAAAAATGAAAAATTTTGAAAAATTTTTGAAAAAATTACAAAGCTAAAAATACAAAAAAATAACAAATCAGAAAAATTCCAAAAATACAATAAGGGACATGTACTTCATTATCAAAGGAGGACATTTATTTCAAGAGGGGAGGGAGAGAAAGAAAAAGAAAAAGAAAGAAAAGATAAGTGATCTTATAGCTGAAAAAAAAAAAAAATAATAATAGAATAAGTGTCTATGGACATTCAACCGTTACTAGTTTGACCTGCCGGGCCATAGAAGCTTGGTACAAGCTTAGGCTTAATACACTTCGAGCCTTGACAAGATAGACCACAGTCTCTCCTAACTTTAGGATAATTCTTGTACCTGAGTCACCAGTACAGGATTCGTTGGTTTGCTTTGACTTAGGAGTCTAAGTAACCTTGGCTTACACTACACAGTGTCAGGAAAGACCACTTGAACCTAAGCCTCAACCCTTGTGTTCATTAGGGAAGGTGGAGTCCTTACCTGTGCGTGCAGGTAGACTCTTTGTCCTAATCTTTAGTTTTGTGTCTAGGAGAAGCTCTTTCCACAAAAAAATCCACCCACCAAATACAGTGCGCTCTGCCAAATAAGTTTCGGAGACATACTGTTAAAAAAAAAAAAAGAAAAAAGTCAAGTATGTTCTCCAAAAAGTCTGAAAAACTACTCTTCCACCAAAAATATTTTCAGGGTTCAAAACAAATACCCTGTTTATCCAAAAAAAAAAAAAATTCTCTATGCCACAAATACAATAAGGGTTGGGATTGAATACCATCAATTTTTGAGAGTAATCCGAAAACATGAGCTGAAGTTAGGACCAACCTGGACTTAAAAAGAAGTGAAACCCCGGGATTGAACCTTAGAATTCACCTGGTTAGTCCTGACTTATCACAAAGCACAGCCATAACTTCATAGCATTCTGAGTCTCTGTAAAAACCCCCTGAGTCCTGGAATTCGACTTAAGGTTTAAATATCAAGAATCCTTGTTGGTTGAGAGATGGTCTATGTCATTTAAGCCTCGAGTTCTGGTAGGTTATCCTCAGTAACCAGGTTCTCACAATGTCCAAAAACACAGTTGGTTTATTGAAAAAATTTTTTCAGCTTAAAGATCATCATAAAACACTTAAAAATTTTCTTGAAAGAAGAAAAAGATATCTTTACACACTTACCTTGCTAATACTTAAATTGCCTTACACTCCAACAGATTGTTTGCTAAGGGACTAGCAAAACGTAAGCATGGGGGTATGATGAGTGGCTACTCATCATAGCTAAAAGGCCGAAATTAAGCTAGACACTAAGCAAAACAATATCAAATTAACACATAAAAAGGGTTAAGTGTGGGAATTAAAGAAAAGACCTAAAACTTTTAATGTGTGTTAAAACCTCCTAATTAGGTCACAAAAATGAGATATTCTGAAAACTAAAGAACAAATGATGATCCATGCATCAATTGAACACATAAACAAGTTTGAAAAGATAAATCAGAAGTAAAATCAATGTCTTAAATGTTCAATTAAGCACATGTAAAAATTTGAAAGCAATTGGACATCATTTAGGCTTAGAAATAAATAGATTACAATTAGGTCCTTCATGCATTACATTGCTACCCTTCAAAACTCCTTCTTGGACCTTTTTTCAAGCCGCAGGGACCCTTCTGTATGACTGCAGGGCCCTTCCAGTTATAGTTCTTCTCACTTTTGGACCTGCACGCTATTCTTCTACCCCTTCGTTTAAGGGTCTTCCTGCAAGTTTTCCCTCATTTCAGAGAGAAGCCTGTGTTCTTCACGCGCACTGTAGCACGCGAAGAACACAGCCATTCTCGACCGTCCATCGCACTTTTGATCTCGATCTGCGGCTGGAATCAAATGGAACCTTCGCGCGATTCGGTGCGTGCGTTCACCTCTCTTCCCAGATCTCATCTGACGGTCAGATCTCTCTCTTGACTCGCCGCGCGCTCTACCCATCTCATCCTCACCGCTGGCCTAATTTTGATTAACCTCACCCTTGCGGTGATCTCAGTCACTGAGCTGCTATTTAAGCACCTCAGTGGTGTCGCGCGCAAAGGATCGCTCCCTCCTACATCTCTTAGCGATCAATTCTTCCACTCCAGTCTCTCCTCCTCATCTAGACCCTGATTTCACAGCCACCGGCTGTGGAATCATCGCCTGCTCTCGACCCTCCTCGTCGCTAAGGACCTCGTAGCACCTGAGGACGACCCTGGAGTCTCACTAGCAGACTCTTCCCTCCGTTGGAGTCACCCTCCTCCTTTCTTCCTCCTTAGCCGCAGGCTAAGGACCCATAGGTCCCATTCTTCCTTTTAGTTTAGTTTTTAATTCTGCACAAGTAGTGTTAGATTTAGCTTGCAGTAGTTTAGAATAGATTTAGTTTTAATTGTTAGTGTTTAATGTTAGCTGTAGTTAGATTAGTCTTAGGAGTAGAATTAGTATTAGATCCCCTCCCTCACCTCCTCTGATCAGTCCAGATCAGAGGGGAAGAATCATCTGTTCACTGTTCAATTTATCTCCCTCTTCATGTTTTGTTTTTCCATCATCCAGATTCTGATTCTTGTTTTTTCCTTTTTAACGATGAATTTTTCATCAATCACCCACACATCCTGACCCAATTTCAGATCTGATGGCACACTGCCTCAGATCTGAAAGTGGCGTCACAAGCACCATTTGGGGCTTCTCACTCACTCCATTTGTTTCACAAAAGCCCCTCTGTTTTAAATGGATTGCCTCAGTTTGTCAGAGCACTTTTGATTTGGATTTTAAAGGATTTTTACTCTCTGAAATGTTTTGACAGATCTGACAAATTGAAAGGATTTTTGGTTTTCATTGTAGGCAAGGATTCTGAGAAGTTCTCTGGTGACAGAGAACCAATCAGAAGAGCCTTTCATGATTCTGTTTATACTTTGTTTTGAATGCATTCGCCAGCTTCCATTAAATTTCCTTAATGCATTCTTAGTCTCTTTTTGCTATTTCAGAACTGCCATGCACTATTTGTGTTGATGATCATTTCTGTATGGTGATTCTCTAACCTAAGGAGTTTTCCATACTCCTTAAGGTTGCAAGAAACTGGGATTGTGTTTCTTTGGTTTTAATTGATTGAGCTAAGTCTTCCTTCATGCTGTCTATGGCATTAGGAAGACTAACTCAATGCCATTTGAATGTTGATCTGAAAGGATGCTTCTGATAAGGTTTTTTCCTAATGAGTATTTGAGCTGAATTTATATGAGATTTTCGTGAGATTTAAACCCCTTTCAGATTTGGATTTCAACTCTGTAAATTGTAGTTTGTTTTGAATTTTATCTTACTCCCAGTTACACAGCAATATGCTGCATCTAGCAGCTACATTCCCCTCTTCTCTAAACTCCCTTCTTCTCTAAATTTCCCTCTTCTCTGTAGAATACTTCCCCCCTCTTCAAGTGGACTAACTGCAGCAGCAGTTAGCCATTTGACAGTGGCTTAAGCCACTGCCACTGTAAACAACACTAAAACAGCACATTCTTCTCTTCTCCATCTCCTCTGATAGTAGCTGCGGCTGCTGTCTAAACTCAAATAAAAAAAAAAATCAATCAACTCTAATTCCCTAACTTTATACAAAAGCCTAATGGCATAGACTTATTTTAAAACTGTAAATACACCCATGCATAGTATTATAACTATAACTATAGCATATCAGTTAGATACATAGTTATATTGTAAATATGTATAAAACCTGTACAGAAATTCGTATACATATGTAATCTATGTAAAAATATGTATATATACTAATCTAGTATGCATGTATTTACTGATTTATGCATATATATAGATACAGATTTATATTTACTGATTTAGTAGCTAAGTTAATAAGTTAGAGCAATAATCAAGTAAATAAATCTATAAACTTGGGAATATATATATATATATGTATATATTAAGTAATTTAAGTTAGTCAAAGTATAATTATACCTAGTATAACTTACTGTAACTTAGTTTTAATTATAAACTACACAGAATTACTATTTTAGCCTAAATAAAACATAAATAAATTCGTAAAAATACAATAAAAATATGTATTAAATACTTAAGTATGTAAGTTAAAAATATTTAAGGTCAATTAGACCATTTACTAATTATTTTATAAGTAATTAACTATTTAATCACCTAAATCAACCTGTATAATCAGCCTAGTTTAGCGAATTTATTTGTATAGTAAATATATTTAAAATTCAAAATTAATTAATCAATTATGTAGTATTATGTAAATATTTTATTTACCATATTTTATTTTATTTTTTTTAATAATTTATGGCCCCCAAATCGTGGGCCAAAAACGCGCACAGATGCAGCTGCGTCTGGTTTCCAGCGCACGATGTGGCGCTGGAATAGCGCCACATCGTGGGCTGCAAACGAAACGTAGCATATAAATATAATTTATGTTATATGTTAACCAGTCGTCATGGCGCCGGGCGCCCGAAACACCACCTGTTATGTCTGATCCGATAACCCGATTTGTGCTGAACTCTGATATGTGATGATACTGAATGTGTGATGCATGTGTGGGGCTGGGAGCCCGAGCGTGCGAGTATGTCTGGCGTTGGGTTGAGGCCCTGCGCTGATACGAAAACGTAATTAAGCACCTAATCTGAGATTAGGGCGCGCTTAGTAGAGGTCTGGTCCCACCTGAAGGGTGCTGTGTATCCCTCGAAAAGCGCGCCCGCTAATTAAACACATTTTGCACTAAGGACTCTCCACCGCAGCTTCTGAAATACCACACAGAACGAAATTGAAAGGACAGACGACTTAAAAGAAGGAGCACACGAACAGTACATACAGCAGTAGAATAAGTAATATACATACGTATAAGTAAACCCACATAATTACTAACAGAATAAAACGACACTATAAATGTCGCTAAAGACCTCAGTTTGCTTCTTTAGGTTGTATATAGTGTTTTCTGAGATTTAGCAACGTTTATATCTGTCACTAAAACTGATATATATGTCACTATAAATAAATGACTAGTAAGTTAAGTTTTTACACTATGGTATCCTAATGTAGTATGAACTAACATATTAGTGTTAATAGTATAACTTGTAAATACATAGTTTAGAGTATAATAATAGATTGTTTGATGCTTGTTCATAGTTAGCATTTTTGCAAGCACTTCTTAGCAACTAGGTAAATAAAACATTCATTCATTCTTTAAATGTAAAGTTTCTTTTTGAATAAGAAGACAATTTTGGAGATAATCAAAGAGTGACCGAATTAAATTCAATAAATTGCCTCCCAGAGAATGACCTGGAACAAAACCAGTAAAAATTAGATAAATAAGCAAATGATAATAATGGTTGTAATGACTGGTACTCACCCATACTCACCACTATACGACATCCTTAATGTTATATTATACACCCTATACTACAACGACATGATCAACAACATTACACCATCATTACCAAGTGGGAGGTCGACCCCCGTCTGATACGCCAGAGTTAGGAGGTGATCGAGCAGATCCATCGATGATCGTGTACCGTCCGAAGCAGGCAAAAGAGTTACGCCGATCTGAAGCGTAGGGAGGTACAATTTGAGGTTGGAGATCGTGCTTTTCTCCGTGTTTCACCTATGAAAGGCTTGCAGCAGTTTGGGATGAGAGGGAAGCTTACACCGAGATATGTGGGACACTTTGAGGTCTTAGAGTGGGTAGGACCCGTCACTTATCGGCTTGCCCTTCCTCCCCAACTTTCTAAAGTACACAACGTATTTCACGTGTCCAACCTTAGAAGATACATCACCGACCCCAGCCATGTCCTTAGCCACGAGAGCATCGAAGTGGGAGATGACCTAACCTACCACGAGAGACCGGTACAGATGCTAGACCGAGCCATTCAGAGGTTGAGGCGGAAGGAAGTACCCTTGGTAAAAGTCCTATGGAAAAGCCAGCGGTACGAGGAGGCAACTTGGGAGCTTGAGTCGGTGATGCGAGAGCAGTACCCGGAACTCTTCGAAGGTATGACTCTTCTGACCTACTTCAGTCCTCTTTAAGTTTGTTATATGCTGCTACGTTATATTTTTTGCACCCTAGTCGGTTCAAGTTTCGGGGACGAAACTTCCTTTAAGTTTGTTATATTGAAACGACCCACCACCTCCCTTTTGGTCATTTAAGACATCTGGGATGTTCACCAGACGTCTGTTCGGACATCTGGGATGTTCACTAGATGTTTGAAAATGCTTTTTAGCATGGAATGTACGTACACCATACTTCTTCCCTCACTGCGCCTCACCACACCTCTTCCTGCGATGCCACTTCGCGCCACGCTTCGCCTTTCCACCCCCTCACCTCCTCTCCCTTTATAAACCTCTCCCCCTCTTCTTCGTTGCCCACCCATAGCTGAGAGCAGAGCGAAGGCAAGAGCAAGTGAAGAGCGGAGAGCCCGAGCAAGAGGAAGCACGAGAGCATAGGGTGCAGCGCCGTTCTGCTGCAGCACCTGCAGGTAAGGGGAGCCAGAGCATTTCTGCGGAAGTCATTTTTCTGTGGAATCAGACGGCCGGAGAGACACCCAGACGTCTTACCAGACATCCGAAGGTAGAGCAAGATGTCTAGTAGCGATCTACTTTCCATACTTTCTCTCTCTGACAAGTCCTGACAGCATAAGTGTATGTGTCAGAAGGAGAGAGCATAGCCGAGGTAGTTTCAAACATCCGGGAGCACCCCCAGACATCTAACGGAGTCCTGGGACGTCGACATTGAGTTCCAGACATCTGATAGCGGAACACTGAGAGAGGTATCCCTGAGAACTATTTTAAGACGTCTGGGACCTTTCCCAGATGTCTAATTTCCGTCTGATAGCGTGTTTTGGGCCGTGTAAGGCCCTATTATTATCTCTTTTCTGCAAACGAACCGTCTCTATTTTCCATACGAGTTTCTCTATATAATGATACCTTGTTTATATCCTTCTGAACCTTTTGGCCCATCAATCCATGTTTTAGGTCTCCAATCCGTCGGGTGTACGGGACCTGTGGAGACGTCGGGAGCCATTGTATGGGCCCCCATTCCACCCGGTTACCCAGATAGAGTGGTTACAACCTTAAATCTCTAATTTAATACATGCAAGTAAGTAATCTTAGGACTTGAGATGAACCCTAGGAAGGAATAAATGTATACTTGAAAATAAATTCTTGAACCCTAGGTCTTGGCATGAACACTAGGGTTAGAAGAAACTACATGTGAATGATTGAGTAATCAAAAGTTGCCTGTTTGTATCTAAAATGGACCCCTACTGTAATAAAATGGAAATTGCACTGTTTGTTCCGAACATTCGAACCCGGATGTGAAAAAGAAACTCCTGTACGAACACCTCGGGGAATGTACACAAAGAACACCATACTACGAAGAACCAGATGGTTCTGGAAATTTGCTACCTATGGGCAACTGTTAAGGGAGGTAGGCTGACCTTCGTATACGTGGTACTGAAGAGAGCAACTATCCCTTGTAGTGTAGAGGGGAGCTTGCCGCCCTTAGGTTGGGACCTGGGGTGGGTTTGGTCACTCTACGATGACTCTTACTGGCCCTCGTGTACGTGGTACCGAGGTGAGCTACTTAGTGTAGAGGGGAGCTATCCGCCCTAGGGGTTCTGGGGCTAGGTATGGCCACCCTACACCGACCCTCGTCAGCCCATTGGTCAAACAAGGGTAGTCAGACGAGGGTACGTGGACTAAGAAGGGGTGAGACCCGTGAGGGGCAAGACCCCTATTCTATTCTAAGAGGGCAAGGCCCTTTACTGTTCCGCACTGTACTTTGAGGTGTACCCGCTAGCGGAAACGACTGACCGCGTGCCAGTGCGGGTTAGCTACCCATGCCCTTATCACGTGTGTCGTAGTCACCGCTACGTCACGACTGTGACCTCGGGGCAATAGATCGAGTATAGGACCACCATGGTAGGATTCCCCCAGCCAGGAGAGTACCACGTGGGCATCCTATATCACGGGAAGCTGCAAGCAAAATCGTTCCTATAGGGAACAAGAAGATTAAGTAACAAGTCCTAATTAGAGATCTCTACGCACCCACATGTATAATATAATTGGAAAATGGAAAATTTTATGTTAACTACTGGTTAAATGTATGTTACTTCTTAGCCACCACTCTATTCAGCATTAGCTGACTCCAGTTAAATAAATTCTGTACAGATCAGGGATTTGAGCAGCCTGAGCCACCGGCTACCGAGGACATTGGGCCTAGTTGAGCCTAGCTTTAGTTCTACTACTTGATAGTGAGTTTTTATAGCTTTGTGTTCTGTTACATGTACTTATTTGATGTGATGGTTGTAATATTACTATTCTTTTTCCCCTATTGTAAATTTCTTTTTTGCTTAGTTACTGTACTTGTGTGATTGTGGTTTGTTGAATGTTACTTGGTTATTTTTTGTTGGACGACTTGATCTTGGGATAAACCGAAGCGAGCCGATCTTAGATCTTGTAGAGATTTGGACCAGGTCATGATAAGACATTAGTTCTAACCATTGTAGCAAAATTTGAGTTGTAGGATATATGTTTCATTTGAGGATTTAATTGGTGATTCAAATCACTATTTTTATAGTTCTCTTATTCTTTTTGTCCCCACTAATTTCTTGAGATACTATTGTTATTATTGAATATATTTTTGAGTAGATTATTTATTGAATATCTTCAATTGTGATTCATTATTGTGCTCATCTATTTCTAATTGCGATTAGTGCATGAATTCCACATTTGTTCCCTATGAACAACCTCAGACTGACTTGTGTTTTCAAGCACTCTATAACTTTTAAATGTTATATTATTTTTGTTGACTATACTACAATGCACATCTTTTAAAACTCAACGAAAGTGCATCAACATATATACATGCCAAAATCCAAGCATATCCTTTTAAATTTATCTTTAGCAATAAACAATGGGATTCAAAATAGATCAATTCTAATTCCATGGAATTCTTATAAAGCAGCCCCAATCCTCCTGATCTTCCATCAGCCTGCACAGATATACCACTTTAGCTCTATAGTTTCTTCTTATAGTCTAAAATCTTTTGATTTGAATATGAGTCGTTGAAATAAAGATAATATTAGCATTTGTTGTTGTAACCAAAGATTTTAGATGTCGAATTACAAATGAGGATCCCAAACCTCTACAATTCTAAGCAAGGATCTTCATTGCCACTGCGGCAGCTGATGAAACCTGGCTGCTGAAGGCTCAACATCTAAACTTTCACACCTTTGCTTTTTCCTTCCTTCTTCAAAAACCTCCACATACTCCTTTCCACCTTGCTTTGTCTACTTTCTTTTTCCTTGCTTCATGTGACTAGCCTTTTTCTTTATATCTCTTGCCATTCTTTTAAATCTTCTCCTTCGAACAACTTGGCATTCATCCTAAATTAACTGATTATCATATTCTTTCAGGGGCTCTATAGTGTCGTGAATCCCTTGTCCAATGGCTTTTTCCTCTTCATTTAGTGGCATATCTGTAGCAACAGACATGTCCATGATAGGGGTAAAATTGACAATTTCATTTGCTGAGGAACAGAGATTTAAGACCAGTACTTTTTCATTGGAAGCCAAAGGCCCTTCATAGTTGATTTCAGCACAATTGTCGTGACATTTCTCATACTGTAGTGGCTCCCTAGAGCAAACATATTCTTCAGCAATATTCTTAGAGTTAAAAAAAGGAGGCATCAACTATCGATCATCTTTCATTGCCATTCTCAATATGGTTTGATTTGGATATAGCTTACTCAAGTTTCCTTTAATGAAGGACTCAGATAACTCTAATTAAGCCTTGCCATAGTTGTGCAGCCCTATGCCTCTATTCTTCCGTCTTATCAATTTCCTTGTGTCAACTTCTTCCTCTAACACTTTGTCTGAATTCCACTGATATAATTTGTTGATTTTCTGCGATGTTCCTTGCGAATAAGAAGCATAATCTTTGTCAGCTACTTGATTCCCAACCATTTTATCGATTCACCTTCTTTCTGCACTAACAGAATCATCAAATTGGAATTGAATTTTGTCTTCAAGCATTCTTCTAGTTTTTGATCTAGAGACTTCTAATATTCTATTTTTTATTATTACCAAATATTCACAATCTTGTCTCTCATGACCCATTCTTCCACAGAAACCCCACAACCTTGGTAATCTTTCATATCTCAGTGGAATAGTAATTGAGCCTCCTTGAACAAGATTCAATTTAATAGCCTTGACTAAAAGCTTGTCCACCATCATTTCGACCTTCATTTTTACAAACTTTCCACCTCTTTTCTCATCCAGATCAATACTTTAATAGCTATGAAAGCTTTTTCAACTTTCCTTAACACCTCTCTACATCGATACTTAGGAAAAAGATCATATAACTAAATCCACAGGCTGATTCAAAGACATAGTTTGAAGGTCTCCCAACCTATCTCTCTTGATCATTCAATCTAATGCTCAAACTCTCCACACAACACCACCCCTCCTCATCTATCTCTTCCCTTAATGCCAAGAAGCCAATCTCTCCCTCTCCTCTCTTATGCACCCCCACCCCAGCACCTTCAATCCTCCCCTCCACCATCGTCGAACACCCTCCTCCAAGCCTTATCGTCGACAACCTCCTCCTCCTCCTCCTTTGTGGCTAGCCGACCACCTCCACCACCAACAAGAAGCAGGCGATGCCTCCTCCCTTAGGGCACCACCACCATAAGAGCCTAATTATACATATGGGTAATTTTCAAAATGAGGTAAATCTATAAAAAAAATCTATGATTTGATGATAGAATTTTCTCCTTAGATTGTCATTTTTTGATTTCTCTCTTGACCTTCAATAATGTTGGCAAGGGACTTTTCGTGATAAATTAATGGAGAGGACTTACTTGGTCCTCAAGTTAGAAGTAGAAGGGCCCTTTGGGAAAAAAAAAAAAAGGGAATTTCCCCGTGCAAAGCCAGTTGGCTTCCATTGGAAAACACAGCTTTTCTTCCTCTACTGGTGGGTGTATGTGTGCCTCGTACCTTGAGGGGGGAAGAGGAGTCAACACCACCGACGGCTTCCTCTCTCTCCTCCCTCTCTTCACGCCTCTTTCTTCTCCTCCTCCTTGTCTTCCGCGGCTACTGCTTGTGTTGCCGCTGCTCTTGCTCCTACTACTGCCGCTGCTGGTGTCGCGACTGCTGCTGCCACTGCTTTTACTCCTGCTTTGGCCGCTGTTGGTGTCGCGGCTGCTGCTCCTACTTTTGCTGCCGTTGCTGCTTTTTTCTGATGTCATTGGTGCTATTGGAGAAAGAAGAGAAGGAAAGGAAAAAGGATTCCCCTCCCCTGGCTGTGGTAATACGGGCCAAGCGGAGCGGTTGGCGGGCACGTGGAGTTGGTAGCAGCAGTGATCGTTTGGTGGTGGTGGTGGGTGTGGTGATCGTTGGTGGTTGCAGCTGTAGGTAAAGGAAGAAACCATCCTCCTCCTTCTAGCCGTGTGCTGCTGTGGAAAAAATAGGTAGGATTTCCTCTATTGTTGTAACTCCTTTTTGTTTTCCATGATTAGGAGTTTCAAAAAGGGACTAATTTGGGCCAAAAACCAGTGGTTGAAGTGTGGGATTTGGGGGATGTATGTTGTAGTTGATTGTGGCTTGTTCTATCCGTGTCTTTACATACCAAATGTTTAGTATCGATCAATGTGCATTTAACATAATTATAACACGATTCACCAAAGTAAACATCGATAGTCATTTGCTAAAAAAGTCAGTGATTTGAATATTTTCCGGTTAGGTGCCTAAGAGTACAACTCCCATACAAGAGGAATTCATGGTTGGTTCTGCCTGAAAGGGTGTTGAGGGTAGCTCCTTCCATTTCAACTTGCAGAATGCATCATTTTGATAGAAGAATAGCTTTCAACCATTAGGAGACTAGTTGGGCATCACATCAAGATTTCCCAAATTTTGGGATATGATTCAAACTTGCAGATCATGAAAGATATGTAAGCCAAAGGACATTTAAAATGAATTTATCGGTAGCCAATGAATGGGTAAGTAAACTCATTCATACTCATATGTAAGAGTGGAGAAATAATGAGTAATAAATAGGAGCAATGAAACTTTAAATGGAAACCAAGTGGTCTAGGTTGTGCTCCTAGGCCCACATATGATGCTTAAGGAGAGGTTGCAATCTACCTAAAGTGCTTGGCCGATTTGATAGGGTATATGATGAGCTTTATACATGTTGCATCCGTGCTAGGTCCACTATAAAAAGCTTAAAGCCGATTTGGTTGACCTACTAGGGAAAAGTTGCTTGGTCTCCCACCTCGGATGCTTTTTCTTGATTTTTGTATTTGAATGGTTGAGGCACCACCACTTATATATGTAGAACCAATTGAGAACTTGTGGTACATGAAAATAATTATGCAGGTATATGAAGGGTAAATGATTGTAGCCAAAGTTACACGTGTTTCTTTTTGGTGTGTGCCTATATGTATAGTTGATACCTTTATCATATGTAAATATTATTTTCAGTAAGTATTGACACAAGTAAAAAGTCCCTAAGCATGAACTGCAAAATGCTATTGAAATTTAGTAGAGGTTCTGCAATATATTTTAGTGGAATATGAATTATGAGGCCATTGTTTATGAACAATCTAGATGCATGGATGCATTCTCAAGGATTTTGAGGGTGTCAGGCATAAAGGTTCTAAATGAAAGGGGAGAGTGTTTTACTGATTTATCTTGTTACATGTGTTTCATTGGTGCTTGAAGATATGTGGATTCGTGTTTAATCATGGTCTGGTTTAGTGTTGATTATGGGTGGTCGTACATGTGATGCCTTAAACCATGGATTGTACGAGAATCTTGTAGTTAATTGAGGATGCTTATGGTATTGTGTTAGCAATAACCATGGCCTTGTTTCTCGTTATTTTTTTCTCATGTTTTTACCGCTTTCGGTTGCGAGGTGTGCCTGCTTGTGTTTGTCGCTATTCTCTGTTGTGGTGTGATGGTGGGGAGTACCTACCTATATAATTTGTGGTATGCATGCACAAATGCAGGTTGTAGGTATTGATTTTGGGACAATATTTGATAAATAGGAAAAACTCTGTCGGATTTTTTGCAGGTCTCAACCCTACAATTTATTTAAAATTCGATTTTCCTATGACATACCTAATTGACGAGATTTCGAACTCGAACATGAGCCATCTGACAGCTGATACCTTGGCGTGGTTTTGTGGTATGGTGTTTACGGGTGCCTAGTACAGGTATTAATATTCAGTATCGGTATTGGCTGCTAATGTGGTGATTTTACTAAGGTTGCCTTATATCGATACTAAAATCCAGTACCAATATTGGATGCCCAGTACTGGTGCTAGAGCTCAGTGTTAGTATTGGCACTCTATAGCCTAGTAGGGGCAATGGGTGCCCAACACCGGTACCTAGGACTACGATTGGTACCGGTGTACTTGTTTCACCCTACTTGAGCTCTAAAATGAAGATTAAAAGTTGATGGAATCTAGCTAAGCAAAGGATTGAATCCAAAATGTTGAACCTATACTAAGTCGTTCAAAGTTTGATAACGGGAATGCTTGGATCAGACCCCAGGTGATTCACTAGGTCTTTAGGGCTTCATTTCAGACATGAATCCAAATAAAATTAAATGACAGTAGCTCTACTAGGTGAGCTCGTAAGGCTGCACCCTTGGACTTGGTGAACCATGAGTTCACTGCTTCGGTAGAGAACCTGAGTTGTTGTGGTAGTTGGAGGCTACCAAGGAATTTTTTTGCCATGGAACTTGGAAGGTTTCCAGGTTCGGTGATAGGCCATGGGCTATCATCGATGGTTGGTACTTGAATTTTCTCGAATCGACTCGATGAGGAGGTACTCATGGCTTTACGCTCTGTTGGTGCCCGCATGCATAGTGGGGGACGTCGGGGTACATGGTACTTGTAGGTAGAGGCTCACTAGGTCCCATATGTATAGAAGTGCTGGGGTGCTGTGATGGATTGGTTGAGATCTCGTCCGACGATTGATTGAGAGGGCACACTTAGACACTACGCTCTTATGAGGAACTGCTCCTGGCGAGAGCATTGGTGTGGCCTGACAATTCTAGCTAATCCTACGATGATGATCTGGCTTTATCTGTGACTGGTCCTTATTGGACACAAACCAAGCTTGCGCTTTGTGGTCTCAAGGTGTAGACTTGGATAGCTCCCAAGAGGCCCAACTCTCTTGACTGAGGTCAGCAACATTCTCAACACGTCGAGAATGGATGATCTTTTCTCGAGGATCAATAGACTTGCTAGCCTCTCCCCTTGCCAGGGCGAGACTATCAGGTTGGAATCCAAAGGAAATGATGCATTTCAATCTCCTCTGGTAGAGAGGGATGATTCCCAGAATCTGATTATTGAGACGAGTGAGAGAATGAATTTCATATTACCAAATAACAGGAAAAAAGGGAAACTTGACTAATGGATTTTGAACCATAATGATTGGTTAGGGTAAATAGGGTTTGGGAGTTGAAACCTGGAGTGTTGAGTTAGGCTAGTGATCTAGCCAGTTAGTGAGATTGTACACTACCTTATGCTTTTTATTGTAACACAGTAGTTGTTTGTTCTCCACTGAGCCGATTGACTTATCCCTACTTTGTGATCTAATTTTAGGTTATTGCTGTCGTGAGACATCGACGCACAAGATTTGTCGCTTTGTGGGTTTTTGTTGGGATTTTTGGCAGGTTACTTTTATGCTTTAATTTTACTGTGGATTTCTATTTTATACACCATCGTAATACATGTTTAGTTTGTACTATACATTTTCATTTTGGTGCCATTCTCCCGATATTTTCTTCCATTTCTTATTAAATGGAACTCTTGATAGCTCGATTTAGTTTCATACAACCTGAATTAATTAAATCAGCACCTCTTCTATTGTTATTCTTCGGAACTCTGACCCTTTTAGGGGTCCAGGCTTTTGGGGCGTGACAACCAGCACCCCTCTTTTCTTCCAAAGGCTCCAAGGCCAACCCTCACCCCCCCTCCCCTTTTATTTATGCATGCCTTCTCCCTCTCTTTAATCATGCCAAGCTTCCCTAAAGCTTTTGATGTGATCGTCTTCCTTGTGACGTGTATGTGATCATCGAGACCCAGGTGTAGTCGCAACCACCACCCATAAGCCGACGACTCTCACGAGCACTCCTACCGTGGTGGCTTCTTCTAGTATTTATTTTATGTTGTTTCAATATTGTTCTAGTTGATAGAATGCTTATGTATGAACTTTTGATTATGGTTATCTAGTGGTAATATTTTTGAGATCATCTGTTCTTGTCTACTTGTTTTACTTTTTCTTATTTTCATCTCACTACAATCATCGCGATCACCGCAACACCACAAGCCTACACCCCCCACCATCAAGTGGGATTGTCCACCATCACCACCACACGCACATTGGAAACCCTAGGTTAAATTAGGTTTGTGTTGGTCCACATCATTTTTGTTTTTCGTAGTTAGGTTAGCCTCATTAGGATTTCATTTAGTTAGTTGTCTTAGGATTCAAATAGAAAATGTAAATATACATATAAAAACAAAAAGAAAAAAAAAAGAGATGGCAATACCCTCATCGGAACATCATGCTCATGGATTTTTAAACACCATCGATATTGTATACGTCATTGAAACCGTACGTAACGACAAATACACGTTTACATCATATATTTTTCTCGATATCACCTTTGTTTTACGTGAAACCAACCTGTTGGGCGAGGTTTGGGAGCGGGAGTTGATCATTTCCTATTAGGTTTCCATTATATGTTCCGTCAATTAGTTCAAAACGTACAAAAAAAATCAGAAAAAGAAAAAAAAAAAGTGCTAAAAAGAAATCACAAACACACAATTTGAAAGGTGAATCAATCCAAATAAATTCAATTCTCATTTTCATCTTCATGCCGGGACTTACAAATTAAAAACAAGAAATCAAAATTGTGAGTTTCATGATATTTTTGTTGTTCGAGTTAGGTGCGGAAACTATACCGTGACGTCATTTTATTAAATGATTTTCCTCGCACCAAACCAAACACCATAGAAAAATGAGTGGAAAAGTAAGTAAACAAAAAAAAGACAGAGATAAAGTAGGAGGAACAATTGTAAGAAAAAAAAAGGAAAAAGAAGATAGAAAAAATAGAAAAATTCAAAAAAAATCTATAGAGCAAGTGAGGTAATGAGGAGTAAATAAAAGAAATCAAATGGCATAACATAGGAGATGTATGTTTAGTCTACTCTTATGTTGACTTCGAGATAGAAGGGGGGAAGAAAGTTATCAATTTGTAGTAAGGAAAGCCAAAGATAAGGTTTAGGTGAAGTGAAGAATAGTCTCATGTTTTAAGTAAAATATAATTTTCTAGAGTGAGTTGTCCACTTGTCAGGTCAGCACTACAAGCATAGATGCATAAACTTTCATTTTCTATTCAAACCTTGGGTTTATTAACAAGCCATAGGAATTTCTTAAAGCTCGAAAGTGCAGCTAATAGAGTTTTGATAGGATTAGGCAGTTTGCATTTTTGTTGATACCCTAAGGTTGTTAAGTCTTTGTAATTATACGATGCTACGTACATTGTCCTTTGATTTGGTAAGGATGGATGCCTCCTCATTAATAATATCATAGCTCAAACTCGATCGCCTATGGCTTTTGCTTTTCAAATTCATTTTTTTCACTTTATTTTGCTAGGAACTTGCAAAAGTTAGGTATAGAGGTGTGAAAAACTTATATATTATTAGCTAACTCATGATTAATTTATGTTAGTTAATAGCAGTAATTGCATAATTACATTAGAGTTAGGCTATTTTAGAGATTAATACATCGTAGTTTTAGCAATGCATTTTAAGTTTAATTATGAATCTTTTGACCTAGGTGTACATTATATATTAATTTCCATTAATTTTCTTTGCCAGAATAATTGAGGAATTGACACATGGAGTCCTCCCATCATGCCACCTCATCACTCCTCTTCCCTTCTTCTCACGCCACCCATACAATAAACCCTAGCCCTATCCTATGGTCCATGCCACCTCTTCCCCCACATTAATCCATGGCACCACCTCCCATCCACTCACCATATGCCACCTCACCCCCTCCACATCATAGCCATGCCACCTACGCCTCCTCAACAACCCTAAGTGGGGCCACCCATAGCCTCCTATCCATAAGGTGGTCCCAACCCTAATCATAACCCTTCATCTAAGCTTGACTCAATCTTAGCCACACATTATTTCCACGCCAACACACCCTCCACATCATGGTCATCCACCCTATCCTTCCTCCATCACCACTATCCACTTCATCAATCCATGTCCTCTCCTACATCCACTTACATTTGGCCACCTCACCCAAGCCACATGCCACATCACCACCACAACCAACCCTAGCCTATCCTAAAGTGGCGCCAAGCCTCCCATCCTTGAGATGGCTCCAACTCTAAATTCAGCCATCCTAAAGTTCACAACACCTATAGAACCCATCCTAGCAATCCACCATTCTAGCCCTACACCTCATCAATCCATGTTATTCCAACTTCCTCCAACCATTGCATGCTACATCACCCAACAAACCCTATCCCTGCCATCCCACACCAACCCTACCTCCTCTATAAAAGGAACCCTAGGCCCTTCATGTGCACATCATCTCTTCCCCCACCATCTTCACGCCACCCCTCTCCCTCTCTCCATCTTTTTCTACTCCATCTCTCCCTCATCCTAAACCTTAATTCTACCTTCATCTCCTTCCATGCCACCTCCATTGGAACCTTAAGTCTCCATCTCCACCATCTTCTCTCCTAAGGCTTCTCTGTCGTCTTCAACATCTTTGGCTTCCTCCTCATCTTCTCCAAGCAAGCTTCCTCCCGATGGTTGGCGTTAATGCTCTCTAGCTTCTCCACAAGTCCTATACTTTCCAGTATCATGAGACTCTATTCTCCTTTCTCATTTTCTGTTGTTTTGATTATGTAGTTCTTTCTTTTTGATATTAGTTGTACTTCATGAACTAGTATAGGTGCTTCACTAAAAGTTGATTCGACCTGATTTCCGAATTCCTACAGGATCCGAGATCGGCCCGATTCGACTAATCCCAAGACCCAGTCGTCCAACAAGAAATAACCGAAAAGTAGGAAAATGAACCACATTCACTACGCAAAGTAACTAACAATAAAAGAGTACAAGCAGTAAAAGAAGTAAAAGCTGCTAAATAGTACATACCACCATAACAATAGGAAAGTAGAATAAAAGTACAGTAACAAAAACGTTAATAACAGTCTAAAACTCACTAGTAGAAAAGAGAGTACAACAACAACAGGAAACTACTGCTGGGCTCGACTGGTCCCAGCACCTTCTACAGCCGGTAACTCGGGCTGCTCAACTCTTAAACCTGTAAAGGGTTATGAGAAAATCGAGTCAGCGAACGCTGAGTAGAGTAGTAACCAGACTATCTAAAGCAGTAACAGCTAATAGATAAATTTATCTTTTCCAATTATTTTATTTTACAAGTAATTCATTTTCATCCATTAGTTTACTTTCAGGTTTCTTTCTTGATCTTGCATGTTCCTCGTGGGAACGATCTTGATTGCAGTCTTTTTCAAAGAGTAGAAGGCACATGTGGTGCTCTCTTAGCTAGGAGAGTCCCCCGTGGTGATCCTACACCCAGTCAACCACCTCGAGGTCATGGACAGACGTAGTTGTGACTACGGCACGTGCGATAAGCGCATGGGTAGCTACCCCGCACTGGCATGCGGTCAGTCATTTCCGCTAACGGGTACGCCCAAAGTACAGCACTGAATAGTATAGGGCCTAGCCCTTTCAGAAACAGGGGTCTCGCTCCTCCACAGTCCGGGCACCCTCGTCTGACTACCATGGTTTGCCCAGTGGGCCTAACAAGTTGGTGTAGGGTGGCTAGCTGAACCTTGGGCCCCGTGGGGTGGCTAGCTCCCTCCCTACACTAGTAGCTCTCCCCAGTATAGTGTATGCGAGGGCCAACAGAAGTCGGTGTAGAGTGGTCAATCCTAACCCTGGGTCCCAACCCTAAGGGCGGTTAGCTCCGCTCTATACTAAACAGGGGACAGTGGTTCTCTTTGGTACCACGTACTCAAGAGCCAGCACACTTCTCACTCACATTTCTAGATCTTTCCATTCATGCACAGTAGCTCTAGTCCTAATTCCCCATAGGGTTCATGCTCATATTCACCATATTATTCCATACCAGGTTTCATCATTCACAATTTCATTCTCGTATTGTACACATGCAGCTCGTATTTCCACATATTTGTTGGTGCTAGAGCACCACGATCATTTATTTTAATGATAAAAAAATACGTGTCATTTAACATTTGCAGTTGGAGTCTTAGATTTTAGGTCAATTGTAAATGGAGACGTGATTAGATGGAGTTCGAGCTCGCATCCAGGACGGATTGGAGGAGCTTGATAGAGAACAGAGGAGATTCACGAGGAGCGATAGATTGAAGATGGAAGGACAAGAAGAATAGAATAGAATTCTTTTTATTTCTTTCATGTACTTTTATCTTTATTTCCTTGTTCTTTTTTGTTCCTTAGAATATCATGTTAAAGAGCCTCAAAGTGCCCTAACAGTAGTCCTAGGAACACCTGCATAACCCTAGGATACTTAGGTTTCCTGTAGAAAACTTAGAAAATCAATAAGGGTTCAAACAGCCTTTTAAGACGTCTGATAATGAGTTTTAAGACGTATGACTGTTAATTTAGACGTCTGATAACATTTAGGCTGGACTTAGTTAGTTATGTCTGAAGAAATCAGACGTTCAAACCTTAGTCCAAATGTCTTAGAAGACGTATGATGTTTTTGCCAGGCATCCAATTAGTGGACCGTTGGCTGGCTTAACAAACGCTGAAGGATATGACCGTTAGAGCCTTATTAGACGTCCTTAAGCCTTTCCAGAAGTCTGATAAATGACCGTTTTGCCTCGGCTGACCCGAAAATCTCTTCTCAGAGATTTTCTAGCCGTAGCACTCTCTTAGAAATCCATTCCCATAGAAAAGTAGGTTTCCAGATGTCCAAACATAGTGCCAGATGTCCTATATGTCGTCTGATGGACTTATACTAGAACCCTGTTTAGATCTGATTCAAGTCAGGAAGAAACCCGCCTAAAATTAGACGTCTGACTTTGTTCCCAGATGTCTTAAACTGGTTTTCCAGACGTCTGATGCCAGGATCAGACGTCTGATAACCCTGTTAGTGCAATGATTATTCCTGATTTTGGCCTGATTCTCTTGGACTTTGCACCTGTTGAACTATTACGAACCTACGCTAACGTGTTTGGTTTTGGAAAACCCGTCGTTGTAGTTCGAAAGCGAAGGATTCGAGTTCAACAAATAAAATTTATACCGAAATAAGAATTCCGGGTCGAACTCAGGGAGGCTACGTTGATCTATATTCGCAATTATGTTTTTTTTTTAGGATTTTTGATAAACAAGGTGAAATAATTACAATGGAGCTATCAAACTGAGAGAGAGAGAGAAAGAGAGAGAGAGAAAGAGAACATGCATTCAATATTTCAATTGTTTATACAAGCAAACGAAATGAAAGTTACACTAGAAAGCGGGAAATCAATTACACTATAAAGCAGGAAAATTCTACACTAGAAAAGCTGTAAATAAGAATGGGAGAGAGAAGTTATCCTCCTTGACAGTCGCTTGGAGGATGAGCCGAACGAGACGACATCTGGACGAACGAGAACGGAGAAGGACGAGGGAGGACGAAGCAGAAGAGCGGGAACGGAGCAGCACGCCATCGTCGTCGCGGGATCCACTTCCGAAGGGGGACGAAAATTTGGACTTTATCTCGCAAGAAGCATCCCGGGTGTGGGACAAGCTTCTCTTGAGCTTTGGAGAGGTAGAGAGGAGAAGGAAGGGATGAAAATTTCGTATGGAGGGGGTCTCCTTTTATAGTTGCAAGGAGTGGGGGCAAAATGGACATTACATCTTCAAAATAATAAATAAGGGGACTTTAGTGACGGATAAAACCGTCGCTAAAGCCCCGATGTCGCCGTCGCCGCCGCGCCCACGCGCGCCCGCTTGGCTGCCCGCGGGCGTAATGCCTACGCACGTCCGCGTAGTCTCAGCCGTCCGATCGCGAGATTGGACGGCTTAGATTGCGTCCGCGCCCGCTGCGTAGCGCGCCCGCCCGCGTGCGATCGCGCGTTACGCCCGGCGTCCAATCGTGCGTCGTCCTGATTGAGCGCGCGCAGCCGTTGGATCTTCATCTGACACTCATCCGCGCCCGCTCGCCCGCGCCTTCCACCCCCTCACCGCGGCTCGAACCCGCGACCTCCGCTTCGCCCGCAGCTGCGTCGCCGCTGCGCTATGCGGACGAAATGGTCGCGCGGACGCTTTTAAGCGCGAGCGACCGCAGCCATTTGATCGAGATCCAACGACGGAGAGGAGACGGTGCGCTGTCTTCACAAGATGCATGCGGCCGATTGGGCGGCTGAGATGGCACCACGTGGCGCCATCTTGGCCGTCCATCTTCTGGAAGTTGTAGATGGTGCCACGGATGTCGGATTGACTCGATTTTTGTGTCGTTGGGCTGCGATCATCGATCCGAATTCATCCGTGCGGTCGGATTTATCATCTGAAGTGTGAATTTACACCATCCTGACCCTTGATCTTCTAGGGTTCCCCGGTCTCTATCTGATGCTACGGATGCCTGATTAGGGTGATCTTGGAGTCGTTGAACTCCAATCATCGCCCTGATCACATCCATACGGTTAGATCTTTGATCCGAGGCCCCGATAAAATATTTTCCCTGTCCAAGCACATAAAAGGAGACAATTAACCTCCATTTTATTCAAACTACTCTAAATGCAAGATGATGTATGTAATGCAATATTTATGTCATGAAATGCAATCCTATGCTTAAGAACATGCATAAATAGACATTTTAAGTAGTGTAAATGTGTTTACATCATACCCTCATGCCTATCTTTTACTAGTCCCTAGCAAAAACTATATGCTATTTATAAAAGAATTAGGTTAGATTATTTGGACCTGAGTCACTTTCAATCATTAAGAAATTGTCTACTTAGGAACTGAACTTTCAAAGACACAACAGTGCACGGGTATCAGCCAAAGTGCAGACCGCCTCAAGCCTCGCCTTATTCAAGGAAACATTTCTTTTTCTCTTTTTACTCTTTTCTAATTTTTTTTTTTTTTGGATTTTCAACTTTTAGGGTTTAAGAGTGGCTTTCTACGGCCATTCAACTCACCCAAGATTTGATGAGAACCCTAAGTTTTAAGCATCGTATTGTGATTGTGATAGACTCGTTGACCGGCAATTAGAACGGACTTCGGATTTCTACGCCTCTAGGTGACCTCAAAAAGAATTCTCCCTAAAGGTGTATCTTTACAACCGGTAGCTTTCTCCCTACTTTTATTTTTTAACGGGGTCAACACAAGGGTGAATCCAGTGTATATCTCCCCGGTTTATTCTACTTCTCCGCTTCTTCCTGAGTGTTTTGGGAATTTTTAGTGCATTTTCTGAGCTGGGTTCTGGACAACCGGTCGATGAGCTGTTACCACCGACAACTTGCCAGCCATACTCGTGCGGCGAAGTGTGGCTTATTTCTTTTTGTTCTTTTCTCCTGTTCTCAGTTTTTTTTTTTTTTTTTTAAGTAGGTGGCTTCCCTGGTCTAAGATTTACCTAAAGGCGGCAAAAAGAGAAAAGTCCAGTGACTGGGCTCTGGACAACCTACCTATGGGCTGTTACCCACGATAACTTGCCAGCCATATCACCCTAGAAGGTTCATTAGCTACCCAATTTCCGTTAGAATCGTCGAGCAACGAGTCAGTGCAAAGAAAGTGTGTAGATGCTTAAAACTCAAAATTCCCTTAAATCAGAGGGTAGGTTGACAAGTCGTGTACTTATCACCCAAACTTATTTATTCCAATTATAATAGAATTAAGATGGCGAGAACTCAAAGACAAATCCACATTTTAGTAGATACACGGGCTAATTAAGTCCAAAGACCTGTGGGGTCTTTGTGTTCAGATCCTAATGTAAAATTTCTTAGGATTGAAAAGTCCTAATGTCCAACTAATCCTTCCTAATTTTTTTTTTTAGAAAGAGAGCAATTTATATGGATTTCACAAAGCTGACCAACTAATTCAAAAATGAATCCACCCCCCCATGCCTAGCTGATGCAATGTCCTCATTGAAAAAGAGACATGAAAGAAAGGGTAGAATATGAAAGATGTCACCTGGATATGAAGCTCGTATCAGCCTTGTGTTATATGTACAACTGCTGAGTTTAATGCCGTCAGCTAGGCGAAGTCCAGCCAAAGAAGTCACAGAATGGCTAGAGCAACAGAGTCTGAAAAGGGTTCTGGAAGATTACAGTCAACAACAGGCTTCAGACGTTGACCGTTGACTTTAAAGGTGTTACCCGTCTTTGGGTCAGAAATCTGAACGGCACCATTTAGAAAAATCTGATCAATTATGAATGGGCCACTCCATTTAGATCTAAGTTTACCAGGAAAAAGCTTAAGTTTAGAATCGAATAACCAGTCCTTCTGGTTTGGCTCAAAGCTCTTGCGGGAAATCATTTGATTATGTAGAGCTTTGGTCCGAGCCTTGTAGATCTTGGCATTCTCATAAGCATCATTTCTAAGCTCCTCCAACTCAGATAGTTGGAGTTTCCTGGTCTTCCCAGCTAGATTTAGATCTAGATTGCATTGTTTGATTGCCCAGAATGCCCTGTGTTCAATCTCTACGGGTAGATGACACGCCTTTCCATACACCAGACGGAATGGAGACATGCCGATGGGTGTTTTATACGCCGTACGGTAGGCCCAAAGAGCGTCCTCAAGCTTTTGAGTCCAATCCTTGCGATCGGGCCTAACCGTTTTTTGCAGAATGTTCTTGATCTCTCGATTAGAGATCTCGGCTTGTCCATTCGTTTGGGGATGGTAAGGTGTGGAAATTCGATGATTAACCCCGTATTTGGCCAATAAACTCCGGAATTGGGCATTAGTAAAATGAGTGCCACCATCACTGATGATAGCCCTCGGAATCCCGAATGTACTGAAGATATTTTTCTTGACAAAGTTGATGACCACCTTGTGGTCATTGGTTCGGGTGGGAATTGCCTCAATCCATTTAGACACATAATCAATAGCGACAAGAATGTACTGATGTCCAAATGAAGGGATAAAGGGTCCCATGAAATCAATGCCCCAAACATCGAAAATTTCGACAGGAAGAATAGGGTTTAAGGGCATCATGTCTCTCTTAGTTATGCTCCCGAGTGCCTGGCATCGAGGGCATGACCGTGAGAAATCCTGGGCATCCTTGAATAAAGACGACCAATAGAAGCCAGATTGCAAAATTTTTGCAGCCGTCTTTTTCCCGGAGAAATGTCCACCACACCCAGATGCATGGCAGAACTCAAGTATACTGTTGAATTCATTCTCCGGTATGCATCGGCGAATAATCTGATCAGAGCCGATGCGATACAGTTCAGGGTCCTCCCAAAAGTAGTATTTGGCCTCAGATTTGAGTCTATCCCGTTGTTGCTTGGTCCAATCCTGGGGGATTTGACCAACGGCAAAATAGTTAACAATGTCAGCAAACCATGGGGTGTGGACACCTAAAACTGTAAGAATGGTTTCATCCGGAAAAGTGTCAGCAATCGGAATGTCCGGACAAGAAGAATCACCTAGGAGTCTCGACAAATGATCCGCCACCACATTTTGTACCCTGGTTTTATCCTTGATTTCAAGATCAAATTCTTGAAGAAGAAGAATCCAACGAATAAGCTGGGGTTTAGCATCCTTTTTAGCCAAGAGATGTCTCAAGGCCGAGTGGTCGGTATAAACAATAACATGAGACCCCAAGAGATAAGCCCTGAATTTTTCCAACGCAAATACTACAGCTAGTAATTCCTTTTCAGTAACAGTGTAATTCCTCTGGGCTTCATCCAAAGTTTTACTAGCGTAGTAAATGACAAAGGGCTTTCGGTCAATTTTCTGACCCAGGACAACCCCGACCGCGTAATCAGAAGCATCGGTCATGATCTCAAATGGGGCTGTCCAAATAGGTGGTTGCAAAATTGGAGCACAGGTGACTGCCGTTTTTAGGAAATCAAATGCCTTTTGGCATGATTCGTCAAAAACAAACGGCGTTTCTTTGGCAAGAAGATTGCTCAAAGGGCGGGCAACCTTCGAGAAGTCCTTGATGAATCTTTGGCCAAGAAATGATCAGATTTGTTTAACTGATGTGGGAGGAGGAAGTTTAGCGATAGCATCAACCTTAGCTTTGTCCACTTCAATTCCCTGTTCAGAGATTACATGACCCAAAACGATGCCCTCTTGGGTCATGAAATGACTCTTTTCCCAGCTAAGGACCAATCGTGTCTTGATACATCGCTTAAGAATCATTTCCAAATTAACCAAATAAGAGTCAAATGATTCTCCGAAAATGGAGAAATCATCCATGAAGACTTCCATAAACTCTCCCACCATGTCAGAAAATATGGCTAGCATACACCTTTGAAAAGTCGCAGGTGCATTGCATAACCCGAAAGGCATCCTACGAAAAGCAAAGGTTCCGTAGGGACAGGTGAAAGTAGTTTTTTCCTGATCCTCGGGATGGATAGGAACTTGGTTGTATCCCGAGTAACCATCAAGAAAACAGAAGTACTTCTGCCCGGCTAATTTTTCCAAGATTTGATCAATGAAGGGTAGGGGAAAATGATCCTTTTTAGTGGCAGTGTTCAGCTTCCTGTAATCAATACAAACTCTCCAAGAAGAAGCTGAACGAGTTGTGACAGATTCTCCTTTCTCATTAGTCACAACAGTAATCCCGGCTTTCTTTGGAACAATCTGAACGGGACTTACCCAGGGACTGTCAGAGATTGGATAAATAATTCCTGCATCGAGCCACTTGATGATTTCCTTTTTGACCACTTCTCGCATATTTGGATTCAATCTACTCTGCATCTGGCGAGAAGGGCGGGATCCATCTTCCAAGAATATTCTATGATTACAGTAAGATGGCTCGATCCCCCTAAGGTCATGAATGGTCCAACCAATTGCCTCTTTATGTTCCTTTAGGACCTTAATCAATTTAATCTCTTGCTCCTTTGTCAATTTAGCACTGATAATCACAGGGAGCGTATTCTGAGGTCCTAAAAATTGATATTTCAAATTCTCGGGCAATGGTTTCAATTCGAGCTGGGGTGGGGTGATGATTGATGGTCGGGTAGATGCTGAAGATTCAACAAGAGGGAGAGGTTGTGAGTGAACAAAATCAGTAACCTCTTCCGAAGATGTTAAGTCAGAGGGTTGCGGGTCAAATTCATCAATCAAAGAGGAACTTTCAATTGAAGAAACTGTCAAACAAGTTTCAATATTAACATTATCCTCATCAAGTTCCTCAATAACTCCACAATCCTCAAATTTATTGATCGCCTTAAAAATATCTAATTTCATACGTTGGTCCCCAAAGGCGATTTCCATGCTACCGCTTTCACAATTAATGTTGGCCTTTGCGGTAGCCAAGAACGGACGCCCCAGAATGATGGGCATGTTCCTCAGATTATCTGGTACATCCATGTCAAGGACAAGGAAATCTACAGGAAAATAGAAATCCTTGACCTTAACTATAACATCTTCAATAACGCCTCGCGAGTTTGTGACCGAACGATCCGCTAACTGTAGCGTTACTGAAGTTGGCCGAAGTTCGCCTAACCCAAACTTCTCGTAAAGAGAAGTCGGAATTAGGTTGATGGATGCACCGAGATCCAAAAGTGCTCTATCAAATGTGTAATCTCCGATAACGCAAGAAATCAAAGGAGCACCAGGATCTCTCTTTTTCTGAGGGAGGTAGTGCAGGATAACAGAACTAGCCTGCTCGGAGAGTACCACCTTCCTCGGAATAGATTCTCTCGACTTACGCTTTTGTGTACATAATTCCTTTAAAAATCTTGCGTAAGTCGGTATGTGCTTGATAGCATCAAGGAGTGGGATATTGATCTCAACATTCTTAAATAAATTCAGAAGCTCCTCATTGCTATCAACAGACTTCTTCTTCTTTGCTTTGGTTAAGGCTTCAGGAAAAGGAACACGAGTCAGATCTTTGGAATCGGATTCCTGAGCCTTGATTTCTCCTTTAGAATTCTCTTCTCTCTCCTCAGATTCTTCAGGATTCAAAAGATTAGAATAATGTCGTTGCAGATCCTGAGTCTTCTTACCACTTCTCAAAGTGACAGAATTTGCAGAAGCGTAAGAATTTGGGTCTTGGGGAGGGTTAGGAAAGATTGGAGGGGCTTGATTGACCATGAATTGTTGATTTACAGAAGAAGAAGACGAGGAACTCTGCTCAACCACCTGAGCATGCGCGTGTGGGTCCCTCTGATTTCCGTACCCTTGGGCTTGATTGCCCGAATTCGTAATGTTTCGTGGGTTGGGTACGGGTTGGGATGGTAGAGATCCGGGTTGACGAGAGTTAGCAATGAGCCCGGATTGCAAGTTGTCCAGTGTGTTTTTCATTTGCTGCATGAGCTGGAGCATAGATCCTTGCATCTCTACCATTTGACGGTTCAAATCAGCCTGCCCTGCAGGTTGACGGGCATTCCAAGTTGGCTGATTGACCTGATTCGGAGGCAACTGAGTATATACTTGACCCTGACCCATTAGTCGTTGCGGAGCATAATTGCTGGGTCAGAATTGGGTCTGTTGCTCCGGATTTTTCCAAGAGAAGTTAGGGTGGTTTCTCCAACCTGGATTATAGGCATTCGAGTAGGGGTTGGATCTAACATTCTCTTGTACAGCACAGACATCCTCATAAGGTGAGGATGGAGAGAAAGAAAAGGAAGGATTAGAAAAATTGGGATCAAAGGCCCCAGTTGGGAACCCATGGGGTTCCGAGAAATGCTGACTCATAGGTTGAGTCGCATCGAGTTGATTCACGAACTCCCGTCCAGAAAGAGCTCGTGAAGAATGGAATCCCAAATTTTGGGATTGAGTGGATTGAGAGTTGTTCATAGAATTGCCAGCCATCCACTCTTCCATTCTTTTAGCAACCAAGTCCACTTTGTCATGTTTATTACAAATCAATTCCATATCAAATGAATGAGAGTCATGGACTTCATTGACATTTGATCTGGGTTGTTGGGACCGGTTAAAAGTATCCATGGAGGCATGATTAATTGAATTCTCACTCATTTCCTCAAATAAATCATGTGCACTATCTGCATCTTTATTGAGGAAATTGCCTCCGCAAGAAGCATTCACATGGTTTCTGAGTTGCTCAGTCAACCCATGATAGAAAATCTGCACGAGTTGCCATTTCGGCACCTCGTGGTGTGGACACCTCCGCAATAAGTCCTGGAATCGCTCCCAGGCCACATGAAACTGCTCCCCCGGCCGCTGGGTAAAAGTAGTGATTGCCCGTCTCAAAGCATTGGTACGACCGACTGGGAAAAATTTCTTCAGAAAGGCCGATTTCAACTCATTCCAAGTTGTAATTGGTCTTCCTATTGTCCTATACCAATGCGCGGCCTTATCCCTAAGAGAGTGGGGGAAGAGCCTCATGATCATTTGCTCCTCGTTTACGTTTCGAGACTTGGTGGTCTGGACCAAAGTGGTCAAGTCCTCCAAGTGTTGAAACGGATCTTCGGAGCCAAGCCCATGATAATGTTTAATCAGGCTTAACACCTGGGGCTTGATTTCTACGTCACCGGCTGGAATCTGGACGCCGGGACGTTCCCCGTAATTTGAAGGATCATAAAAATCCTTCAAGGGCTGAGCGCCCTGCATTCTCTGGAACCATTCTTGCATTCTCTGCATTTGTTCCAGCTGCCTTCGAAATTCTTCCTGTGGATTTCCAGGCAGAAGAGGCTGTTGTTCGGCCATGGGATCAAATTGACCAAAATCTAACTTGCGCCTCCTAGAATGTTCTAATGGTCCTTCCAATCGGGGATTCAATGACCGTCTTCCCAGCATAAACTAGGAGTAGGTTGGAAGGACCGGGGATAGGGACCCTGCAGTACAACAAAACAAGGCTGTCCTTAAGTGAGGTAGCCTAAGGATCTACTGACTCCCAACACCAGCCTTAAGACTGTAACTGATTTACTCTACTTGCGTCTGTATAATCCAACCAGTTAGAAGGAGGGACTGGGGAGAAGGTTCTTCCTTTGGCTTTCGCCTCCGGTTCCTAGTGTACCCCCCAGCCGCGGTCGTTTGACGCTACTCCCCTAGCTAGACATCAGATTAATCAGTACAAGTAGGTTAATCAAAAACAATCTCAGACTAGGCCTTGAAGAGCGAATCAAACCTTAGGGCCAACGTCTACTCAATTTTATTACGGCCTGGGATTGTGGTGCTTATGGAATGTGATGGGCCCTTACAATGGGTTGTGCCCTTAATGATTGATTAAAATTTGTGTAAGTGCGTGCACAACAAGGGTTTTCAAGCAAGATTATTTATAATGTGTGAATTTTAATGTTCAAATCCTGCTTAAGTAGCTTTTAGGGTTTCAAATTAGGTGAATTGCAATCAAATTTCTAGGCAAACCAAGTTGTAAAACACGGGTGAAGATAGTTTTCCTTTAAAATCAGAAAGAAAGCGGAGTGCCTAGAATATACCTAGATTGAAAACCCTAAGGAGGAGCTACTTGATGAGTTGGTTTTAAATAAAGTGGTGCGGCCCAAACAACTCAAACAATTGGCCACAATTGCACCACTAAGTTAGGCACTCAAAGATGGTTAACCTAGAATGATTTCTACTCTGTTATGTGTTGCTTTGTGTGTACCGGTTCCACAGATCAGAACCCGGTTGAGTAGAAAACAAATCAAGTTAATCAAGTGCCTTGAATGTGGGTGTGTGTTGTGTGTTTGTTGAAAGTTACCCCACAAAATTATCTTTTTGTTATTATTATTATTTTTTTTTTTATGAATGAGGGTGAAATGAGTGAGTAGAAATCCAAACAACCAAACTATTCCTAGGATTTATGCAAACACCTAGGTTAATTGAAATTTGGATTTAATGTGCCGAATGAAATCTATGGAGGGGGAAAGAATGGGGGAGCACTTACAGTTGTCTTCAACTACACTTTACTCCAGTCTACCGCTTGTTGATTCCTTGATGGAGGTCTCTGTAGAACAATAGACACAAGGGAAAGCTAGTTAGAAAATAAATAAAGTGCAAGAAATGCGAAGAAAAGATCGGAAATCGTTGCCTCCCCGGCAACGGCGCCAAAATGTTGAACTATTACGAACCTACGCTAACGTGTTTGGTTTTGGAAAACCCGTCGTTGTAGTTCGAAAGCGAAGGATTCGAGTTCAATAAATAAAATTTATACTGAAATAAGAATTCCGGGTCGAACTCAGGGAGGCTACGTTGATCTATATTCGCAATTATGTTTTTTTTTTAGGATTTTTGATAAACAAGGCGAAATAATTACAATGGAGCTATCAAACTGAGAGAGAGAGAGAGAGAAAGAGAACATGCATTCAATATTTCAATTGTTTATACAAGCAAACGAAATGAAAGTTACACTAGAAAGCGGGAAATCAATTACACTATAAAGCAGGAAAATTCTACACTAGAAAAGCTGTAAATAAGAATGGGAGAGAGAAGTTATCCTCCTTGACGGTCGCTTGGAGGATGAGCCGAACGAGACGACGTCTGGACGAACGAGAACGGAGAAGGACGAGGGAGGATGAAGCAGAAGAGCGGGAACGGAGCAGCACGCCGTCGTCGTCGCGGGATCCACTTCCGAAGGGGGACGAAAATTTGGACTTTATCTCGCAAGAAGCATCCCGGGTGTGGGACAAGCTTCTCTTGAGCTTTGGAGAGGTAGAGAGGAGAAGGAAGGGATGAAAATTTCGTATGGAGGGGGTCTCCTTTTATAGTTGCAAGGAGTGGGGGCAAAATGGACATTACATCTTCAAAATAATAAATAAGGGGACTTTAGTGACGGATGAAACCGTCGCTAAAGCCCCGACGTCGTCGTCGCCGCCGTGCCCACGCGCGCCCGCTCGGCTGCCCGCGGGCGTAACGCCTATGCACGTCCGCGTAGTCTCAGCCGTCCGATCGCGAGATCGGACGGCTTAGATTGCGTCCGCGCCCTCTGCGTAGCGCGCCCGCCCACGTGCGATTGCGCGTTACTCCCGGCGTCCAATCGCGCGTCGTCCTGATTGAGCGCGCACAGCCGTTGCATCTTCATCTGACGCTCGTCCGCGCCCGCTCGCCCGCGCCTTCCACCCCCTCACTGCGGCTCGAACCCGCGACCTCCGCTTCGCCCGCAGCTGCGTCGCCGCTGCGCTACGCGGACGAAATGGTCGCGCGGACGCTTTTAAGCGCGAGCGACCGCAGCCATTGGATCGAGATCCAACGGCGGAGAGGAGACGGTGTGCGGGCTTCACAAGATGCATGCGGCCGATTGGGCGGCTGAGATGGCGCCACGTGGCGCCATCTTGGCCGTCCATCTTCTGGAAGTTGTAGATGGTGCCACGGATGTCGGATTGACTCGATTTTTGTGTCGTTGGGCTGCGATCGTCGATCCGAATTCATCCATGCGGTCGGATTTATCATCTGAAGTGTGGATTTACACCATCTTGACCCTTGATCTTCTAGGGTTCCCCGATCTCTATCTGATGCTACGGATGCCTGATTAGGGCGATCTTGGAGTCGTTGAACTCCAATCATCACCCTGATCACATCCATACGGTTAGATCTTTGATCCGAGGCCCCGATAAAATATTTGCCCTGTCCAAGCACATAAAAGGAGATAATTAACCTCCATTTTATTCAAACTACTCTAAATGCAAGATGATGCATGTAATGCAATATTTATGTCATGAAATGCAATCCTATGCTTAAGAACATGCATAAATAGACATTTTAAGTAGTGTAAATGTGTTTACATCAGCACCCAACGGCTATGGAAGCTTTCCAAAGCCTTCCAAAGCCTTCCTAAGGCCTCTATAAATAGAGGGGAGCCTTTTCCACTCAACACACACTAAGACACACTCAAGCAACATACTCTCTACTCTTTTGTGTCCAATAGAAGCCCTTGCTCTCCAAGCTCAAGTTCTTTATCTAGAAAGCATCAAGCCTTTGCGCACCCGCTCTCCCGTCATAGTTCACGAGAGTGACGTTGCGCCATCGCATGCTCACGCACCCGCGTCGTCGATTCGACGCACTCCTTGCAAAGGGAAGCATCTTAATTCCTATGGAAGCTTAGGTTAAAAATTACTTTGTTGACTCTATAGGATTGTTGTTATTTATCTTTGATCTTTGGTTGGGTATTCGCTTTGCGAATTCCCGTCTCCTTCGTGGGACAAAATCCTTCTCGTGAAGAGAAGGGGTTTGAGGTACACTATCCTCGTATAAAGTAGCATGGTTGTAATTAAGGTTGAATCACCCTCGTTTAAGTGATTCGTTTAGTGGATTTGATCAACTTGGTTGATCGGAAAATCCTAACTCGAGAGGGTTAGGTGGTGGTTTTCACCCGATTTGGGTTTCCACCTAAAAATAATTGTGTACATTGTGTGATTGAATTTTGTGAGATTATTTTATATTATATTTCCGTAATTTATTACGTCACCCCCTCCTAGTAGGAAAACTACAATTGGTATTAGAGCAGGTTCCTGCTAATCGGAGTAACACCTGGCAAGAAGATCATGGAGGGGAGCAGTTCCGCAATCCAAATCTCCGAGGGGCAGTCCACGTCCCGTCCGCCATTCTTCGACGAGAGCAACTGCCCCTACTCGAATCTGCTGATGAAGACTTGGCTTCAAGCCAATGACTTCATGATTTGGGCCGGGTGCAAGATGCCATTTGAGATCCCAGAGAAACCCATGGGAGGCTACTCGCAACAACAAATTCGTGAGCTCTCTTTGAATGAGAAGACCATGAATGCTCTTTACTACGCGCTCAGCCCGGAGGAGTTCAACAGAATCTTGCAATGCACCATCGCATACGAGATTTGGTACACACTTGAGGTAACTCACGAAGGTACCTCTAAGGTAAAAAATTTTAAAATAAATTTACTTTGTCAATAATTTGAATATTTTTTTATGAAGCCTAACGAATCTTTAAGTGAGATGAACACTAGGTTCGCTCTCATTGTAAATAATTTGAAAGCTTTAGGGAAGACTTTCATCAAGGGGGAGCTTCAAGGGAAGCTTCCTCGTTCCCTCGGACCAGAGTGGGAATAGAAAGTCACCGCCATCGAGGAGGCAAACGAAGTGGAGGAACTCAACATGGAAGATCTCCTAGACAATCTAATGGCCTATGAGACAAAGTTGAAGCAGAAGAAGAAGGATACACCAGAGCCAAAACCGAAGAAGACTCTCGCCTTCAAAGCCACGTCGAATAGTGAGGTAAGTTCCGACGACGAAGACTTTAAAATTTTACTTAAGAAAATTTTCAAGTTTTGTGGGGAATCAAAGAAGGAGAAGGAGAGCCCAAGACGTTGCTACCACTGCAACGAGAAAGGGCATCTGCGACCAGAATGCCCTCTTCTAAAAAAGGAGAAGAAGAAGGAAAAGGAGAAGAAATCTAAGAAGATGGCGCTCCAAGCCACTTGGGATGATTCGAGCTCGGAGGAAGAAGAAGAAAAATCTATAGAAGAAGAAACCGCTTGCTTTGGTTTCATGGCTAGAGGAAGTGATAGCGATAGCGAAAGAGGAAGTGACTTTGACAACGAGGTAAATTTCGATTTAAAAGATGCATTCAATGAGCTTTTTGAAGTTAGTAAAACACTTAAGACAGAATATAAAAACATTAAAAAGAGCCTTAGTTTTCTTAAAAATAAAAATGATAGGTTAAAAAAAATTCAAGGACATAGAAACTAATCCTAAGGATAATAACATGTTATTAGAAAATAAAAATTTAATCAATGAAATACTAAATTGATTGAAAAAAATGATAGTTTAAAGTTAGAAATTTCTGATTTAAAGACTAAGATGCATACTATAGAAAAAAAAATCGCATGTCTTAGGAAAAACTCTAACAAATTAATCAACAAAGTAGATAATTTTTATAGCCCTAAGGTTGAGAAAGGATCTCCGTCAAGGAGACCCGCTAACAGATCCGGATCCAAGCTCACTTGGATACCAAAGAAAGAATTGGAATCTTATTTTGTAGGTTTCAGGGATAACTACAAAATGAAGGACTGGACCTACAAGGTCAAGGTTGGTCAACTCGAGTTAGAAGAATCAAGGAGTAGACCAAGGAGAACAAGAAGACCGACGAGATACCGAACAAACGATGGACCCGCCGCACGTCGACCACCAGACTGGAGACTGACGCCGATACCCGAGCCTCCAAGCTATGGATGGGAGCCCCATCCGATGTGGCATCCACCACCACCATTTGGGCCATTTTATTGGTCATGGTAGGTGAGGTAAAAATTTCTTTACCCTATCTTTTTATCATTAGCATTTAGATAGGGGGAGTTAAAAAAAAAATTATGAGCTAATTGTCAATTTTTAAGGGGGAGATGCAAGTTAGCTAAATTTTCTTTAGTAAGGGGGAGAAAAATAATAGCTATCTTGTTGTTACAAAAAGGGGGAGGACATTACTTTTGTGAAAAGAAATTCATAGAAGAGCATGTTTTAAGGGGGAGTTATAGGAAATTTAAAATCAATCAAACCTTTTTGATAATGTCAAAAAGGGGGAGGATTTTTTGCATTATTATTTGTGATTTTGTCATCATCAAAAAGGGGAAGATTGTTGGTACTAGAGCATCACGATCATTTATTTTGATGATAATAAAACACGTGTCATTTAATATTTAGACTTGGAGTCTTAGATTTCAGGTCAATTGCAAATGGAGACGTGATTAGACGGAGTTCGAGCTCGCATCCAGGACGGATTGTTGGAACTTGATGGAGAACAGAGGAGATTTGTGAGGAGTGATAGATTGAAGATGGAAGGACAAGAAGAATAGAATAGAATTCTGTTTATTTATTTCATGTACTTTTGTCTTTATTTCCTTGCTCTTTTTTGTTCCTTAGAACATCATGTTAAAGAGTCTCAAAGTACCCTAACAGTAGTCCTAGGATCACCTGCATAATCTTAGGATATTTAGGTTTTCTGTAGAAAACTTAGAAAACTAATATAGGATTCAAACAACCTTTTCAGATGTCTAATTCCAAAATCAGACGTCTGATAATGAGTTTTAAGACGTTTGACTGTTGATTCAGATGTCTGATAACATTTAGGCTGGACTTAATTAGTTATGTCTGAAGAAATCAGACGTCTAAACCTTAGTCCAGACGTCTGATGTTTTTGCCAGACGTCCAATTAGTGGACCGTTGGCTGGCTTAATAAACGCTGAAGGATATGACTGTTAGAGCTTTATCAGACGTCCTTAAGCCTTTCCAGACGTTTGATAAATGACCGTTTTGCTTCGCTGACCCGAAAATCTCTTCTCAGAGATTTTCTAGGCGTACCACTCTCTTGGAAATCCATTCCCACAGAAAAGTAGGTTTCTAGACGTCCAGACATAGTGCAGACGTCCTATATGTCGTCTGATGGACTTGAACTAGAACCCTGTTTAGATCTGATTCAAGTCAGGAAGAAACCCGCCTAAAATCAAACGTCTAACTTTGTTCCCAGACGTCTTAAACTGGTTTTCCAGACGTCTGATGCCAGGATCAGATGTCTGATAACACTATCAGTGCAATGATTGTTCTTGATTTCGGCCTGATTCTCTTGAACTTTACACCCAATGGCTATGGAAGCTTTCCAAAGCCTTCTAAAGTCTTCCTAAGGCCTGTATAAATAGAGGAGAGCCTTTGCCACTCAACACACACTAAGACACACCCAAGCAACATACCTTCTACTCTTTTGTGTCCAAGAGAAGCCCTTACTCTCCAAGCTCAAGTTCTTTATCTAGAAAGCATGAAGCCTTTGCGCACCCGCTCTCCCGTCGTAGCTCACGAGAGCGACGTTGTGCCATCGCGTAGCTCATGCACCCGCATCATCGATTCGATGCACTCCTTGCAAAGGGAAGCATCTTAATTCCTATGGAAGCTTAGGTTAAAAATTACTTTGTTGGTTCTATAGGATTGTTGTTATTTATCTTTGTTCTTTGGTTGGGTATTCGCTTTGCGAATTCCCGTCTCCTTCGTGGGACAAAATCCTTCTCGTGAAGAGAAGGGGTTTGAGGTACACTACCCTCGTATAAAGTAGCATGGTTGTAATTAAGGTTGAATCACCCTCGTTTAAGTGATTCGTTTAGTGGATTTGATCAACTTGGTTGATCGGAAAATCCTAACTCGAGAGGGTTAGGTGGTGGTTTTCACCCGGTTTGGGTTTCCACCTAAAAATAATTGTGTATCTTGTGTGATTTAATTTTGTGAGATTGTTTATATTATATTTCCGCAATTTATTACGTCACCCCCTCCTAGTAGGGAAACTACAATATTAACATATGCAACAAGTGATATCACAGGTAACTATTTAACTAGCACAGGAATTTTGTATTCCAACAGGCAGCTCGTATTTATTAACAGGATATTGTTTACAATTTTACTTATTCATTTATGACTGTAATCTCAAACACGCATACAAACAGTGCAACTGCTTCTCGTCCTAGGATTCATGCCATATCTTAGGTTTCTAGTTATATAATTATCATGACTGCATTCATGTTTTATAAAAAGAGCAAGGGAAACCACTCTACCAGACAATCCGAGAGTACTGGGGGTTCGAACGGCAGACTCACGTGCCTCTGCAAGCCCCGAACACACAACAGGTTGAAGTCCTATACCAAGGAACATAACACAACGGAATGTTTAGAACAGTATAGAAAGGTTTCTAACATATAGAGGATCTCACAAGGAAACCATAGATATCTTGTTTGCGTAAAACGAACCCTGATCGGACCCTAAACGGGTCAAAAACAGAGCTGCAGAACCAAATCAGTCGTCTGGAAAAAAGTCCGGACGTCTTAAAAGTCACCAGAGTCTCTCCTCAAGTCCCTGCGTCGACCTCAGACGTCTAGGACTCCTATTTGACCATTTGGACTCAACTTCAGATGTTCGACCTATCCTCCAATCGTCTGGGAATGCCTCCGACCATCTGGTAAACTATCTAGACGTTCGAAATGCGTGGGAGGGCGTGCTACATGCCTTCCTAAAGCTGCTCCTGCACACGATAGAGCAACACGTCCTTATTTAGCCAAGCAAATCATACTGTGGTGCAGCTTGCATGGTTGCAGCCGTGGAAATGACGTACCTTCGCGAATACCTACTTTCGTCGTCTGGAAGGCACTACGGACGTCTGATACTGGAAAAGTTCCAGTATCAGAACGAGCTCTCGCTCCTCTCGTTGCGCTCCGTCGTGGCTTCTCCCTCTTAGCTGCAGCGCCAGTCGTAGCAGGAAGTCGGGGACGGCTCCCTGACGCTCTCCTCCTCCCGCACACGTCGCAGTGACCGTGCGCACTCCGGCGAGCTCCCAAGAAGCTCGTGAGCTCAACCTCCTCTCTTCACATCGCTCCTCCTCGCTCTTACTCCCTCTCTCGCTCGGCTCTCTCACGGCAGTGGAGAGGAAGTAAGGTGGTGGTAATGGAGTGGTAAGGGGAGGAAGGGGGCACTTAAATAGGCGATGGACTCGGGTTTGGTGAGGGGGAGAAAAGAAGAAGAGGGAGAAGAAAAGTTGTCTGCGCGCAGCCAGCACGCAGAACCGACCGTACGTATAGATTTTCCAATTTCCAGACGTCTGGGAAGGGGTCCAGATGTTTGACTGACAGTCCAGACGTCTTAAAAGGCTCAAAACAGAGTGGGTCTTTACATCATAACAAACTTAAAGAAAGTTTCAGCCTTGAAACTTGAGCTAGCTAGGGTGCGAAAAAGGAATATAAAATGCATAACAAACTTAAAGGGGACCGAAGTCGGTCTGAAAAGACATACCCTCAAAATGCTCCGGGTACCGCTCTCGCATCACCGCCTCAGGCTCCCAGGTAGCCTCCTCATACCACTGGCTCCTCCACACGACCTTCACCAAGGGTACCTGCTTCCGTCTCAAACTCTAGATGGCTCTATCTAGTATTTGCACTGGTCTCTCGGGGTAGGTTAGGTTGTCACCCACCTTGACACTCTCATGACTCAAAATGTGACTGGATCAGCAACGTACTTCCTGAGGTTGGACACATGGAACACGTCGTGTACACCAGAAAGTTGGGGAGGAAGGGCAAGCCGGTAAGCAATGGGTCCTACCTACTCCAGGACCTCAAAAGGCCCCACAAACCTCGGTGCAAGCTTCCCCTTCACCCCAAAACGTTGTAGGCCCTTCATGGGTGAAACACGATGGAAGACATGATCCCCAACCTCGAACTGCACCTCTCTGTGTTTTCGGTCAACATAGCTCTTCTGCCTACTCCTGACAGTGTAGAGTAGTCTGTGAATCTGCTCTATCACCTCCTGACTCTGCCAGATCAGCCTGGGACCAACCTCTCACTTGGTCCCCACCTCAACCCAACTTAAGGGTGTAGTACACCTCCGTCCGCACAGAGCCTCGTAAGGTGCCATGTCGATGCTTGAGTGATAGCTGTTATTATATGCAAACTCTACTAGGGGTAAGTGCTCATCCTAAGAGCCCTTCCAGTTTAGTACACAGGCACGCAAAAGGTCCTCAAGTGTCTATATAGTGCGCTCTGACTGTTCATCCGTCTGGGGGTGGTACGTTGTGAAGGTTCTACCCTTGTACTAGGAGGGGTGAGATCAGCGTAAAAAAAAATGCGGAATTGAAAATATATAAAGCAATCTCACAAAAATAAGCAATCGCACAATGTACACAAAGATTTTTAGGTGGAAACCCAAACCGGGTGAAAACCACCACCTAACCCTCTCGAGTTAGGATTTTCCGATCAACCTAGTTGATCAAATCTACTAACCGAATCACTTTGAACGAGGGTGATTCAACCTCAATACAACCACGCTACAAGTACGAGGGTAGCGTTCCTCAACCCCTTCTCTCCACGAGAAGGATTTTGTCCCACGAAGGAGACGGGAATTCGCAAAGCGAATACCCAACTAAAATAACAAAAATAAAACAACAAACCTATAGAGCCAACAAAGTAATTAACCTAAGCTTCTATAGGATTTAGGAAACTCCCCTTTGCAAGGAGTGCGTCGACGATGACGCGGTGCGTGTGCCACGCGATGGCGCTACGTCGCTCTCGTTATCTACGCCGGGAGAGTGGGTGCGCAACGGGAATGATGCTCTCAAGATGATGGAGCTTGAGCTTAGAGAGCAAGTGCTTCTTGGACACAAGAGAGTGGAAATACTTGATCTTAGTGTATTGCAAAGTGTTTCTTGTGTTTCTCTTGTTGTGTGTTGGTGTGTAAAGGCTTCCCTCTATTTATAGAGGCCTTAGAAAGGTTTTGGAAGGCTTGGAAAAGCTTCCATAGCCGTTGGGTGCAAAGCCCAAGAGAATCAGGCCGAAATCAGGACAATGATTGCATTTGACAGGGTTATCTGACGTCTAACTCTGGCATCAGACGTCTGGAAGGCCACTTTAAGACGTCTGATTCCAAGGTCAGACGTCTAATTCTATGCGGGTTTCTCCCTGACTTGAATCAGATCTAAACAGGGTTTTTGTGCAAGTCCATCAGACGACATACAGGACGTCTGGCACTAAGTATGGACGTCTGGAAACCTAGTTTTACTGTGGGAATTGATTTCCAAACGTTGCAACGGCTAGAAAATCTCTGAGAAGAGATTTTGGGTCAGCCGAGGCAGAACGGTCATTTATCAGACGTCTGTAAAGTCCTATGGACGTCTGATAAGGCTCTAACGGTCATATTCTTGAGTGTCTGCTAAGCCAGCCAACGGTCCACTAACTGAACGTCTGGCAAAGTCATCAGACGTCTCCTAAGATGTCTGGTCTAAGGTCTGGATGTCTGATTTCATCAGACAGAACTAACTATGTCCAGCCTAACAGTTTTCAGACGTCTGAAACAACAGTCAGACGTCTTAAAATTCTTTATCAGACGTCTGATTTGGGAATTAGACGTCTGGAAGTGCTGTTTGAACCCTATATTGGTTTTCTAAGTATTCTACAGAAAACCTAAGTATCCTAGGGTTGTGCCGGTGTTCCTAGGACTACTGTTAGGGTACTTTGAGGCTCTTTAACATAATGTTCTAAGGAATCAAAAAGAGCAAGAAAATAAATACAAGAGATACATGAAAGGATAAAAAAGAATCTATCCTATTCTTCTTGTCTTCCATCTCCAATCTTTCGCTCCACGCGAACCTCCTTTGTTTTCCGTCAAGCTCCTCCAATCCGTCCTGGATGCGAGCTCGAACTCCGTCTAAACACGTCCTCATTTGCAATTGACCTGAAATCTAGGACTCAAATTGCAAATGTTAAATAACATGTGTTTTGTTATCATCAAAACAAATGATCGTGGTGCTCTAGCACCAACACGTTGTACTGAACTTCAATCGTATCCCCAAAGTCTGCTGAAACTCAGTGCAAAATTGGGATGCAAAATGGGTATCCCGATCGGATACAATCTCACGCAGAACTCCATGCAGACGTACCACATCATGAATGTACCTCTCTATCAACTGTGCTGGTCTCAAAGTGACTCAGATCGGTAGGAAACGTGCCGTCTTCGTCAACCTGTCGACTATCACCCGTACTGCATCATGTCCTCGCTGGGTAATGGGTAAGCCCACCACCAAGTCCATGGTGATGCTCTCCTACTTCCACTCTAGCACAGGAAGTGGCTGCAACGGCCCCACAGGCCTCTGATGCTCGGCCTTCATCTGCCGGCACACCAAACACTGCTATACGAACTCACCTACATCCCGCTTCATCCCTCTCCACAAAAAGTCACGTCTTAGATCATGATACATCTTTGTGTTCCCAGGATGTATTGTGAACCTGGACCCGTGCGCCTCAGTCAGGAGCTCTCTCAACAACTCCTCGTCCCTGGAAATGCATAAACGTCTCCTTATGCGCAGCACCTCGTCTGTAAAAGAGAAGTCTCCTGGGTCCCCTGACAGCACTCTGTCTCGCAACGACTGTAGGTACAGATCTGTCATCTGTCCTGTGATGATGCGGTCTATCAGCTTTGGTCTCGTATGTCGTGTCACCGTCATTACCCCACAATACCCCTATAACTCTTGGGGTCGCCAACTGCCCAACTCCTCCATAAGTCTCCAACTCTGTGCCTGTAAATTGACCAAGTGGGCAGGTGCCTTCCGACTCAAGGCGTCAGCCACTACGTTGGCCTTCCCCGGGTGGTAGGAGATGCTGCAGTCATAGTCCTTTAGGAGCTCTAACCAACGTCTCTGTCTCATGTTAAGCTCCTTCTGATCAAACAAGTACCTGAGGCTCTTATGATCCATGAAAATCTCAAAGGTCTCACCATAAAGGTAGTGCCTCCATGTCTTCAGCGCGAAGACAACAGCTGCCAGCTCTATGTCATGGGTAGGGTAGCTATGCTCATGGGGCTTCAGTTGCCGCGAAGCGTAAGTGACAACGTGACCCTACTGCATGAGCACACCCCATAACCCCTGCAACGAAGCATCCGTGTAGACTACAAAACCGCCACTACTATCTGGGAAGGTGAGCACAGGAACTGAAATCAGCCACTCCTTCAACTCTTGAAAACACGCCTCACAAGTGTCTGTCCAAGCAAAGGGCACGTCCTTCTGGGTCAACTGAGTCATAGGATGCGTAATCTGTGAGAATCCCCTGATAAACCGCCGGTAGTACCCTGCCAGTCCTAAGAAGCTACGTATCTCTGTCACTGTACGTGGCCTCTCCCACCTGAGTACGGCTTCAACCTTGGTTGGATCCACAGCCAAGCCCCCTGAAATCACATGGCCCAAGAAAGTCACCTGCCTCAATCAAAACTCGCACTTACTTTGTTTGGCATACATCCTGCGTCGTCTCAAAGTGTTTAGAACCATCCGCAAGTGCTGTCCGTGCTGTGCTTGGTCCTGCGAGTAAACGAGCACGTCATTAATAAATACCGTCACAAACTGATCCAGATACAGTCTAAAAACCCGGTTCATCAAATCCATAAAGGCAGTGGGGGCGTTGGTCAGCCTAAACGGCATGACAAAAAACTTGTAGTGTCCGTATCAGGTGCAGAAAGCTATCATGGAGATGTTGGTCTCCCTGATCCTCAACTGGTGGTAGCCTGATCTCAGATCTATCTTGGAGAATACCGTGGCACCTCGCAGCTGGTCAACAGATCATCAATCCTTGGCAGCGGATACTTGTTCTTGATGATGACCTTATTCAGCTGTCTGTAGTGAACACAAAGGCGCAGGGTACCATCCTTCTTCTTCAAAAATAACACAGGGGCTCCCCACGGGGATGCACTGGGCCTCACAAAGCCCTTCTCCAATAGGTCCTATAGCTGTGACTTGAGCTCTCGCAGCTCAAGTGGTGCCATTCGATACGGTGCAGTAGAAATGGGGCTGGTCCCCGGTACCAGTGAGATCTCAAACTCGATCTCACACTCAGGCGGTAGTCTTGGTAGCTCCTCTGGAAACATGTCGGGGTACTCTCTAACTACTGGGATGCTCTGAAAGTCTACCATGGGGCTCGGCTCTGCCACCACACAAGCTAGAAAGCCCTCCTCACACCCCTGGCCCAAAGGTCTCACTGCCCGAAGAGCAAATATGCACTTGAAACCTCCGTCTATCGGTTGTTCGTGAAACTCAAAGGAAGGCATCTCCGGTATAGAGAAGATGATTTTCCTCCCAAAACAGTCCACCAAGGCGTGGTAAGCGGACAGCCAATCCATCCCTAGAATCACGCCAAAATCCTCCATCGGTATCACAATCAGGTCAGCGGGGAGGCTGTGTCCCCCAATACTGACCTCGCAGTCTGTGTAGACCTCCTCAGCTACAAATAGCTGACTACCTGGGCCTCTGATCACAAATGGATCCTTTAATAACACACAGTCCTATCCTAAACTAACAGCAAAACTCGCAGCGACAAAAGAGTGTGTGGTGCTGAAATAAAAAAGTATGTAAACTAATCTGCTAGAAACGGTAACCATACCTGCCACCACTGAACCGCATGCCCTGACGTCTCTATGTGTCAGGGCGTTGATACACCCCTCAGCTCTCGGTGCAGAAGAAGCAGCCACACTCTGAGTCGAGCGAGTAGCCGCTGGTCGATACCCTCCCCGTGACTGCTACCCTCCCCCACATGCCTGGGAACCACGACCACCTGCTCGGCCTCCAATGCTCGGTGCAGGGAGCATCTGCTGTGCTCCAGCCCTAGATAAGTAGTCCCTCCTGATGTGGCCTAGCTGGCCACACTGGTAGCAGAGGGGGACTCGACTCCCTCCCTCAGTAGGTCCTTGCTGACGGTTGGGCAAGGGTCCAGTGCTGACAGCTGGCCCCTGTTGGGGGCCCCCAAAGGCCACTGACGGCCCCACAAAATGAGACGGCTCTCCCGCGGGTGCCGTGTGCCTCCTCTCTCGTCGGTCCTGTGAGTACTCTAGCTGGTAGGGCCTCTTCTGTCCGCTGTCGGTGTCTTGTGCGGCCGAGTTGGTCTCATCGTACATCATGGTTTCCTCCACCACTCTCGAAAAGGTGGGCAGCTTCAGGGGCTTGACATACCCCCGAATAGCAGGTCGGAACCCCTTAGTAAACCTCCACGGGCACTCCTCCGTAGGTACGGCTGTCGCAGCAAAACGTGACAGCTCCAGGAAGAGTGTGCGGTACGTGCTAACAGTCATTGTCCCCTGGCGGAGAGTGTGGAACTCCCGTCTCCTCTGGTCTGCCAAGTCTGCGGGAACTACTGCTTGCAGAAAGGGGTCACAAACTGGTCCCACGTCGGCTCTCCCCTCTCCTGGTTTTTCACTGCCCTCCACCACCTGTGTGCTGCACTCTCCAGTTGGTATGTGGTAAAGGCCACGTGGTACTCTGCAGGGGGCGAAGGGTGTCAAACACCTTCTCTATCTGCTCCAGCCAGTCCTCTGCCTTAGACGGGTCCTCATCCCCCTTGAAGGAGGGGGGCTTCAAATTCTGGAACTGCACGAAAAACTCGTAGTGCAGCTACAGTGGGGGAACGGGCACGCCTCCAGGCTGGGAGGGCTCGTGCTTAGAAGTGTCAGAGTGAGGTGGGGGCGATGGAGGACCACCCCCTCCCCCTCCTACTCGTCCAACGCTGCATCGGTCTCTCAGTCCCACAGAGGACTCCCCCTCCACGTCCCCAGGGAGAGGCACCCGTGGAGGCGGGTGGAGCTCTTCTCGTACTATGTCTCGGATCAGTTGAGTGAGGTCCTGTGCCTGAACGCCCGAGAGAAGTGGCAGGTCAACTGGCTCCTCGGGCCCGGCACGTCCACCCCTCCGACCTTGTCCATGGCCGCGTCCGCGGCTCCCCTTAAGAACTCCATGACGAGGCATCTCCTGCAAGGAGACGCGGAAGATAGAACAAAAGAAGTCAACTCTAACGGACTTCAGCGAAAGGAACTTACAACAGATGTCAAGCGGTACGTTGTGGTGGTTACTCTAGTTACATGCACGTGAATTGGTTATTCTCAAGCTAGTTGGTTCATTTCTCAGGACGACCTTGCTCTGATACCGTCTTGTTATGACCCGGTTCCTGAATCCCTACAGAACCCGAGACTGGCTTGACTTGACTAATCCCAAGACCAAGTCGTCCAACAAGAAATAACCGAAAAGTGAAAAATGAACCACATTCACTATACAAAGTAACTAACAGTAAAAGAGTACAAGCAGTAAAGGAAGTAAAAGCTGCTAAACAGTACATACCACCACAACAAGAGGAAAGTAGAACAAAAGTACAGTAACAGAAATGGTAACAACAGTCTAAAACTCACTAGTAGAAAAGAGAGTACAACAACAATAGGAAACTACTGCTAGGCTCGACTGGGCCCAGCACCCTCTACAGTCGGTAACTTGGGCAGCTCAACTCCTGAACTTGTAAAGGGTCATGAGAAAATAGAGTCAGCGAACGCTGAGTAGAGTGGTAACTAGACTATCTAAAGCGGTAACAGGTAACAGGTAAATTTATCTTTTTCAATTATTTTATTTTACAAGTAATTCCTTTTCATCCATTGGTTTACTTTCAGGTTTCTTTCTTGATCTCACATATTCCTCGTGGGAACGATCTTGATTGCAGTCTTTTCTGAAGAGTAGAAGGCACACGTGGTGCTCTCATGGCCAGGAGAGTCCCCCATGGTGATCTTACACCCAGTCAACCACCTCGAGGTCACGGACAAACGTAGCGGTGACTATGGCACGCGCGATAAGCGCACGGGTAGCTACCCTGTACTGGCATGCGGTCAGTTGTTTCCGCTAGTGGGTACGCCCAAGTACAGCACGGAACAGTATAGGGCTTAGCCCTCTCAGAAACAGGGGTTTCGCCCCTCAGAACCAACAGGGGTCTCGCCCCTCCACAGTCCGCGCACCCTCATCTGACTACCCTTATTTGCCCAATGGACCTAATAAGTTGATGTAGGGTGGCTAGCTGAACCCCGGGCCCCGTGGGGTGGCTAGCTCCCTTCCTACACTAGTAGCTCTCCCCGGTACAGTGTACGCAAGGGTCAACAGAAGTCGGCGTAGAGTGGCCAATCCTAACCCCGGGTCTCGACCCAAGGGCGGCTAGCTCCACTCTACACTAAACAGGAGACAGTCGCTCTCCTTGGTACCATGTACTCAAGGGCCAGCACATTTTCCACTCACATTTCTAGATCTTTCCATTCATCCACAGGAGCTCTACTCCTAATTCCTCGTAAGGTTCATGCTCATATTCATCATATTATTCTATACCAGATTTCATCATTCACAATTCCATTCTCGTATTGTACATATGCAGCTCGTATTTTCACAAATTAACATATGCAACAAGTGATATCATAGGTAACTGTTTAACTAGCACAGGCATTTCATATTCCAACAGGCAGCTCGTATTTATTAACAGGCAATTGTTTACAATTTTACTCATTCATTTATGACTGCAATCTCAAACACGTATACAAATAGTACAACTACTTCTCATTCTAGGATTCATTCCATATCCTAGGTTTCTAATTATCTAATTATCATGACTGCATTCATGTTTTATAAAAAGAGCAAGGGAAATCCACTCTACCAGACAATCCGGGAGTACTGGGGGTTCGAACGGCAGACTCACGTGCCTCTACAAGCCTCGAACACGCAACAGATTGAAGTCCTATGACAAGGAACATAACACAACGGAATGTTCAGAATAGTATAAAAAGGTTTCTAACATATAGAGGAATTCATAAGGAAACCACAGATATCTCATTTGCGTAAAACAGACCCCGATCGGATCCTAAACGGGTCAAAAACAGAACTGCAGAACCAAATCAGACGTCTGGAACAAAGTCCAGACGTCTTAAAAGTCACCAGAGTCTCTCCTCAAGTCCCTGCGTCGACCTCAGATGTCCAGGACTCCTATTTGACCGTCTGGACTCAGCTCCAGACGTCCGACCTATCCTGTAGTCGTCTTGGAATGCCTTCGGCCGTCTGGTAAGTTGTCCAGACGTTCGAAACGCATGGGAGGGCGTGCCGCGAGCCTTCCCAAAGCTGCTCCTACGCACGACAGAGCAGCACGTCCTTATTTAGCCAAGAAAATCACACTAAGGTGCGGCCTGTGATAACACTGCATTGTACAATGCTAACTCTGCCAAAAGGGGACAATCTTAAAGGTAAAATGCACAGAGGATACATCATAAATAAGAATAGGAGCATCGCATGCATTGCAAATCAAGATTGCTTATAATGCATTATTAACGGCCATGTGTATAAGTACATGTCAAAACAGGCCTCAGATGAACGATCAGACCACACAGATGGACTCAGAGTGACGAACGGAGTCCAACGGACTCGAAATCAGCTAAATTCGACATCCGGAGCTCCTACAATTAGCCTATGAATTTCTGACCGTTGATCTGAAGATCAACGGTCATGAAGCCGCCACGTTTTAGCCTTGCCTTGCCCTCAACCTCTCTCCATCACGCAACATGACTTTAAGCCATCCGATCTGCGCTCCCGCGTGCCTCTCAAACGTAGCAGCAGCAGCTCCCGACTGTTGGATCTCCATCCAACGATTGCCCACACTGTGCCTGCAGCTCACCTCCACGACGAAGTAGCAGGCATAGCACAGCGGTACGCACCTCACCCCCGCATAGTGAGGCACAGGTTCAAGGTGCCGGTCGCAGCGCAAATTCGAGGCAGTCATGGCACGCGCGATTTTGGCCGTTGATGCGCGATTAAGCGACTGGCAGTGAGCAACGTGGTGCGATCTCTTCCATCCAAGGCAGACGCCCACAATGACACGTGGGGCACGAACGCAGCAAGCACGATCCAAGTGCGCGCCCCACGAGAGATCTCGACTGTTCGATCCGTGATCGGACAGCCCACAGCGCGCGCACATGGATCGTGTGTGAAGAGGAGGAATAGCGCGCGTGAGCGACCGCTGGACAGGGTGCTTTACCGACATTTTGGGAAGGGTTTTAGCGATGTCCCGGATGTTGCTAAAACCCCTTCTTCATTTGGAAAGGCCTTCTCCCTATTTAAACCCCTTCCAACCACCCATGGAAGGCATGGAATTCATCTTGCAAGTATTGTAATACCCTCCTAGTCCCCCTTTAGCCCCTTTTGTAGTCAACGGAGTCGACGAGCCGCCGACGGAGCCCTTCTCCACCACCGTGGCTACCTCACTGTGTCCCCTCTCTCTCTCTTTCTTTCCCTTTAATCTAGCTTAATTTCCTTTTTATTCAAACATTTAGCTACTATTGTATTTGTAAAACTTGAATTGCATGTTTAATATAATGTTGACATTACTTTGAGTAATGACTATGATTTAAAAGACTGTAACCCTACTCTCTCTCTCTTTCTCTCTCTCTCACTCGTTTTTCTACCACGTCTTCTTGCAAGCAAAAACTCGTTATCTCCGTGACATAAACTGACAAGGAAAATTCGATTTTTACGCCTCCCTGCGATCGACACTCGGACTCACGTCCGTTTCTTCTTTTAAAACAGACGCTGCGAGCATGAACTATAACGATCCTTTTAAACAAACATGTCTTTCGCACGTCAGTTTTTGGCACCGTTATCGGGGAGGCAACGGATTTATTTTGTTACTTCCATTTTACATCCATGCTCACATCATCTAACACCTTTTCTCCTTCTACTTGATGTTTGCAGGAATTCGACGCTTGGACGGTGAAGCAATACAACTCGTGATGGTAAAGAGGGAGTAAGCGCAACAAGGACCGGTCGTGAGTAATTCTTCACCCGTGGTTGTTTGCTTGCCTAAAAATCTAAAAAAATTGTAAAATTGAAAAAAAATTGGCGTGGTGCATGATTGCCTGATCCACACCCTTAACACATCACTTAACAAAAAAATACACTTTAACATTCTTAATGACCTAAGCTTTTCGGAGTGTTCTTTCTTTTTGAGTGGTGTTTGCGAAGTCATCTTGAATTGACATGGGTCGCACCACTCAACCCTAAAAATCAACTCATCTAATATCAGTTGCATGAACACTAGGATGAACACTTTAGGGTTTTAAAGCCTCTTCACATCAAAGGAAATCTACTCTCATCAATTGTGTGCAAAACTTGACGTGCCCACCTGAAACTTGTCTGAAAACATTAAGATGCGTCCCTAAAAGACACAAAAGTAAGGACAAAACATTAAAAGACACCACATCTTAAAGAAAAAAATCTTTGCTTGAAAATCATGTTTTGATAGGAGCACACACACTGGAATTGGAAAACTAAGAGGCACCACCCCAATCAACGCCTCATCACATAACCCTAGCACAAGTACTATCCTAGCCCTTTAAAAACAGAGTAGACATGCCCTAGGTAGGATTGGGTTAAGTCTCGAGAGGCGTGGTCATGTTCGCTGGGCACTTGGCTTTCATTCCCTTAGTAGAATCTGGTGACCAGGCTACGGGAAAGTGTTAAACGACCACGGTTGTGGGATCTATGGAACCGGCGGCACAAGCCAAAGGAAGAACCTTCCCTACAATCCCCTCGTAATCAACCTAGCCAGATTAGCTTTGGGAAGGGAAGTCCAGTGCTTACCGATTTGATCACCCCTTCGGAGATTTCTAGGTCCCCTAAGGAATACATCATAAGGACTAGACTTGTTTGCTTGATTGTACACACACACTTCTCGCATTTGTCGTGCTTCGCATCCCCTCCTGTTCTTCTCTAGTGTATGCACGGGAGACGATCACTTCATCCCGAGTTGTTTGTTTTGGGATGGGAATCCAGGCGACCTAATTCTGTTAGAGACATGGCTGAACCTAGAGTAGATGAGGTTGAGGACCAACCCCCACTAGACACAATGGCCATCATCCAGGCCCAAATCAACACAAACCACCGGCTTCAGCAGCAACAAATTCACACCTTCATGCAAGCTATACACCAGTTGCTGAACCCACAGAGGCAACCACCACCTTTTCAAGGCCCATAAGGGCAACCACCACTTGATCCATCACCATTCCAGGACCAACCTTGACCCCTCTACGACTTCTACAATCCTTCCGCTATTTGAGTCGAGCCGCACCTTAGGATCCTCGAAGGGGGAGATGATTTTGAGCTGAAACCAAATGTCCTAAGCCTAATTCAGAGCCACTTTCATGGAAGCTCAAGTGAAGACCCCTTCCAGCACCTAGAGGATCTTGACCGGATAGCCCGAACTGTGAAACCTAGGAACATTAACCTTGACATTGTTTTGATCAAGATGTTCCCCTTCTCGCTAAGAGACAAAGCATCTCACTGGCTTAGAACCCTAGGTAGACCCATCATCACCTGGGAAGAACTGAGGCATGCATTCTTAAAGAAATTCTTCCCTATAAGAAAAACCAATGCCCTCAGAAGAGCCATTACTACCTTTACACTCCAGGGCGGGGAACAGTTCCATGAGGCGTGGTAAAGATTTAATGAACTATTGAGGAAATGCCCACACCACGAAGTACCAAGGTGGCAATTGGCCCAGATCTTCTACCATGGTCTGGACAACAACCTATGGAACTTTGTCGATGGCTCATGCGGGGGGAACTTCCTAAACAAAGACGAGGAGAGTATGTTTGAGCTCTTTGAGTCTATGAGTGAAAATTCGCTTAACAATGCCTCCATGACCCAGTTTAGCCGATCTAGTCAACCCCGTGGTGGGATTTATAAGGTACAAGCAAATTCTGAAATGGTTGACATGGATATCTAAGAAATTGGATCGAGTGGAATTGGTGGATAAAAAGATAGATGAGCTACTGAACCAGACCAGGAATCCATTACAAACCTTCTCCCTAGCAAAGGGAGCTCACAATATTGACCTAGTCCAGCCCCTAAGCCAAATGAACCTGGAACAACCCCTAACCATGTTCCAGTGAGGGACCTTTGCTCCCTCAACCCTTGATTACTCTCTTCCCTCCGCCTCGACATCTGCTATCCTTGAAGACGTACAGGCTATCCAAGGCTATTCCAAACCTGACCCCTTCTCCAACACTTACAACACCGGGTGGCGTAATCACCCAAGCTTTGCTTGGACAAACCAGAAACTACCTCAATTCCAGAACTAGCCCAAGCCAAACCAATAGCCAAACTTGCCCCCCTATCAGTAAGGACCACCAGTTAGACCCCCATATAATCCGAATAGGGCAGCCCCTCCCCCACAAAATCAAATGGACATGCTGATAAAGATGATGGTTGAAATGAACCAAAAACATCAGGAGGAAATGGCTTTAGTAAAGGGACAATTAAGCCAACTATTGGACTGCAAACAACAAGGATCCCTGCCTTCCCAACCACAACCAAACCCGCAAAACATGATTAACAGAGGCCCCAATTCGTAAGGGTTCCAAGGCAATCTTAGGTAGGCTCACATGGTCCAAGCAGCCCCACAAACACCCCCCGGGTTTGGTGCTTCTTCGTCCTCGTCTTCTTAAGGATCAACCTATGGACCTAATGCCTCTACAAATGCGGTAACCGTGAGAAGTGGCACCAAAACCCAGGATCCCAAGTGGCCGACTCTTCCCAAGACTTCACCTTCTGAAACACCCAACTCAGAAGAGGCACTGGAAAACCTCAAGGACCCAAAAATAGATCCTATCCACGTTCAAACACCATATCCCAAGGCCTTGGAGACAATCAAGAAGAAGAAAAGTGTTGTGGAAACTGAGGAGCTTTTGGAGATCTTTAAGCAGGTTCAGATTAATATTCCTCTCCTCGAAGCTGTCAAGCACTTTTCAGCTTACGCCAAGTTCCTAAAGGATGCCTGTACACCCAAACGTAGGCCAAGACCTCAAGCACCTAGGAAGGTTGTGCTTTCAGAGCAAGCTAGTTCTGTGACATCAAGCAACCTTCCGCTCAAGTGAACTGACCCAGGAGAACCCCTGATATCCTGCAATATCGGGGACATGATATTTGATAGAGTGCTCCTGGACCTAGGTGCTTCCATCAATCGAATTCCGACAACCCTATACCACCAATTTGGATTTGGAGAGTTGACACCCACACCTGTTACCATCCAATTGGCTGATAGATCTGTGAAAGCCCCAAAGGGGGTTGTCGAGAATGTAATTATGCGGGTCAAGGACTTCTATTTTTCGGTTGACTTTTTGGTACTCGACATGGAAGTCCCTGAGCATCTACAAAACACACCCATAATCCTAGGCAGACCCTTCTTAGCTATGGCTAAGGCAAATATCGATTGTGACACGGGATGCATGGAAATCGCCTTCGGAGATAAGAAAATGTAGTTGGATATCTTCCGGGCGACCAAGTCTTTTGATTGCGACTGTATTGAGGAACACGACCCGTGGAACCTTTGGTCGAGGAATGCCTCACCCTTAGTTCTGTCTCGGACTACCAATCCTGTAACAACTATTCTGACCCATCACCATCTATGCTCATGGACCTCTATAAGGTTGATTACCACCAACCAACACCATTCGAGGAAATTGATGTTGATCAACTCCCACCTTTTCCCTTTCCATCAAACATTGTACCGCCCACACCTGAATTGAAGCCGCTACCCGAGAATCTCAAGTATGTCTTCTTGGGACCTTACTAGATCTTCCCCGTAATTATCAATGCCAACCTAACTAGGGATCAGGAACTTAGATTGACAGCAACCCTATCAAAACATAGGGTTGCCATTGGCTGGACTATTTCAAATCTAAGAGGAATTAGCCCCACCTATTGTACCCACAAGATCTACCTAGAAGATGGGGTACGACCCTCCCGTCAGATGCAGAGACGGTTAAACCCAAATATGCGGGAGGCCATTAAGAAGGAAATTATCAAGTGGCCTGACGCCGACATTATCTATCCCATCTCCGATAGCCCCTGAGTGAGCCCCACTCAAGTGGTTCCGAAGAAAGTCGAGCTCACTGTTGTCACCAATGAACGTGGCAAATCCATCCCCACCCACACCACCACCTCATGGTGGGTGTGTATTGATTACAGGAAACTCAATGAAGCAACCAGAAGGATCATTTCCCCCTGCCATTCATTGACCAAATTCTTGAAACATTAGCAGGGCAAAGGTATTTTTGCTTCCTGGATGGATATTCAGGATATAACCAAATTGCAATTGCTCCTGAAGATCAAGAGAAGACCACATTCACTTGCCCGTATGCCACGTTTGCATTCCGTCGTATGCCGTTCGGGTTATGCAATGCACCAGCTACCTTTCAGCGTTGCATGCTAGCCATTTTTTCAGAAATGATGGGTGAATACCTGGAGGTCTTTATGGATGATTTCTCTGTATTTGGGAATTCATTTGACCACTGTTTGAGCAACTTGGAGAAAATCCTGAAACGATGTATCAAGGTTAATTTGGTGTTAAGTTGGGAGAAGAGCCATTTCATGGTTCAAGAAGGAATCATCCTCGGTCACATCATATCACATAGGGGCATTGAGGTGGATCGGGCTAAAGTTGATTTGATTTCCAAACTTCCTCCACCTAGCTCGGTCCGGCAGATCCGTTCGTTCCTGGGACATGTTGGCTTCTATCGAAGTTCCATCAAAGACTTCTCCAATCTTTCCAAACCCTTGATCGACCTTCTGGCCAATGACGCTTTATTCCACATGACCTCTGATTGCATCCAAGCTTATCACACCCTCTGGGACTTAGTCTCCACAACACTTGTACTTCAGCCCTCGGATTGGTCCCATGACTTTGAAATCATGTGTGATGCATCAGATTTTGCCATAGGCACTGTCCTGGGACAAAGACAAGACAAGAAACCCGTGGTGATCTACTACGCGAGCAAGATGTTGGACGAGACCCAACGAAATTATACGGTCACAGAGAAAGAACTGCTCACTATAGTTTTTGGACTTGAAAAGTTTCTATCTTACCTTCTGGGATCCCACGTGACCATCTATACAGACCATTCAACCATTTGGCACCTATTGGCTAAAAAGGATGCAAAGCCCAGGCTCATCAGATAGATCCTGCTCTTGCAGGAATTTGACCTGGAAATCCGCAACAAAGCCAGATCAAAGAATGTGGTGGCTGACCACATATCCAGACTCCACCCAGACCACATTGGGCCCTCCCTGCCTTTATTCGACACCTTTCCCGATGAGCACATTCTGGCTATGCAAGACAAGAAACTACCTTGGTATGCTATGTCAACTACCTAGTTGTAGGACAAACCTCACACAGCTGGTCCAAACAGCAACGAGACAAGTTCTTGGCTGAGGCCAAGTATTATTTCTGGGATGATCCCATGCTATTTCGCCTCTGTGCTGACTAGATCATTAGGATGTGTATCTCTGAGGATGAAGTTCAGAGTATGCTATCTTTTTGTCACGACTAAGGTTGTGGTGGCCACTTCTCAGGAAAGAAAATGGCTGCAAAGGTTCTGCAGTCTGGATTTTATTGGCCTTCCTTATTTAAGGATGCACACAATTTCGCTAAGACTTGCTCTCGCTGCCAGACTCTAGGGACCATGATTAGAAAAGATATGATGATGCCCCTCCTGCCCATTTTGATTGTCGAGATCTTCGACGTTTGGGGTATTCATTTTATGGGCCCCTTCCCACCATCCAACGGCATTGAGTACATCTTAGTCTCGGTAAACTATGTCTCTAAATGGATTGAAGCCGTCGCCACCCGTCGATGCAATCATAAGGATGTCATGGACTTTCTTAAGCAGAACATCTTTTCCCAGTTTGGAATCACAAAGGTTATGATCAGTGATGGTGGAAGTCATTTTATCCACACCCAATTCCGTGCGCTACTCAGAAAATACGGGGTTAACCACCGCATTGCTACCCTGTATCATCCGCAAACAAATGGGTAGATCGAGGTCTCAAACAGACAGATCAAGAATATTCTATAGATGATTGTGAGACCTGACAGGAAGGATTGGTCCGCACGACTGGATGATGCCCTGTGGGCATACCGGACTACTTTCAAGACCCCGATCGGCATGTCGCCTTATCGCCTGGTCTTTGGCAAAGCTTGCCACCTTCCTGTCGAGCTGGAACACCGGGCTTACTAGGCTGTCAAGCAGTGTAACATGGATCCCCAGTTAGCCGGCGCGTAGAGGACTCTCCAACTCTCCGAGCTGGAGGAGATTCGTCGTGACGGTTTTGAGAATAGTCGGTTATACAAGGAGAAAATGAAAGCCGTCCACGACCAACTCATCCATAGAAAAACCTTCGAGCCTAATCAGCAAGTTTGGCATTTTGATGCCCGTCTGAAACTCTTTCCAGGGAAGCTCAGGTCCAAGTGGACAGGACCATTTAGGGTAGTCAAGCCTTATTCCAATGGGGTGGTTGAAATCGCTGATTCGAATACTGGGCACACTTTCACTGTCAATGGCCAGAGATTGAAACACTTCCTCACCCAGGTTCCCCCAAAGGAGGTTGACACCCTCATTGAAGGATGACACGAAGCATCGCCCAGCTGGAGGCATTAAACTCAACTCTTTCAGGGAGGCAACCCAGAAGATTCAGACTGATTTGGTATTGTACTTCACTCAGGTAATATCTTTTTGACCCCTGTTGCATCCATGTACTTGTCAATGAGGATATTGTCCAACTTAAGCATGGGGGGTGGTAAATTGCATGATTCTGAGTTCATTTAATCAATCTGAATAGAATAAAAAAAATAAAATTAAAACAAAAAATTTGAATTTAGGAAGAAAACTTAGGCATTAGAAATTTGTCAATAGTGGGAAATAATACGGAAAGAATCTGAATACTTAAATTTTTCAGGCCTTCAGGTTTAATCAGCCCTGGTGTTCGTTAAAATATGGATTTAGCTTCAAATCCTTGCAACCTTAATCTATTCTAATCCACCAACTAAATAAGGTGATAAGTATACGACTTATCAACTCACCTTCTAACTCAGAAGGACTTTTAGTCTAAGTATCTACACACATTTTTTGCATAGACTCACTCCTCAGAGATTCTGACAGAAGTTGGGTAGCTAAAGAACTTTCTAGGGTGGTATGGCTGGCAAGTTGTTGTGGGTAACAGCCCATTGGCAGAGTCCAGCTATGGGACCACCTTCTCTTTATTGCCTCTAGGTAAATTTGAGATCAGGGAAGCCACCTACCAAAAAAAAAAAGAGGAAAAAAGAGAACAAAATAAACCACACTTCACCGCACGAGTATGGCTGGCAAGTGATCATGAGTAACAGCCTATTGGTCGGTTGTCTAGAATCTATCTCATTAAATGCACAAAAGGAACCAAAATACTTAAGGAAGAAGCGGAGAAGTAGAGTAAGCTGGGGAGATATACACTGGAAAAATCCTTGTGTTGACCCCAAGTAAAACAAATGTAGGGAGAAAGCTACTGATCGAATAAATACACCTTTAGGCAAAACACTTCCTTTTCCGGTTACCTAGGGTCGTAGAGACCCGAAGTCTATCTAGATTACTGTTGAGTGAGTCTATCACGATCTTCACACTAAGATACTTAGCACTTAGAGTTTTTTTCTGAGTTTTAGGTGGGTTGGGTAGTTGTAAAAAGTTACCAACACACTCTTAACTCCACAAATCTAAAAATAAGAAAAAAATGAAAAATATATAAATACATCTTGGATTATTATTGTTGATATTATTGTTATTATCATTATTATTACTCTTATTATTATTATTAGTGTTAGCAAAAGTGAAAAATTTTTTTATCTGTATTTATTTACCTATCTGGTATCTATTTATAAATTAATCTTACAATCAAATTATACCTAAATTAGAGTTCAACAAAAAAAAATCTATAGTACCATTCATCAATTATTTATTGTTAACAAGCTTGAAACATATGGACTCTAACTATTTCAATTTTATTGATTCCAATTGAAATATTACAAAAAGAGTCTTTAAGGGAAATATATCAAAAATAAAAAATAAAAATATAAAGAAAGATAAAATATAAATACATTTTAAATAAAAAATCCCCATCCTCGAAATAAATATTCAATTGAAGTTTCAGAAGTACTCCCAACCTTTAAAATTATAAAGGGAATCATGAGGGAGATTAGGTTGGGGGAATGGGGGATTTAGGAAGAGACTTAGATATCTTAGGTAAATTAGTATTTTATTCAAGTACTCTGGTTCACTACAATAAAATATACAAAAGGTGATGAATAAATAACAATGATTCGCAGTATTCGTCGTTATGTTTAAATATAGCGTCGATTTTAATTATTCATTATAACCTCTTTAAAAAATAATGATTTTAGTTATTCATTCTATTTTTTAAAAAAATATCAACAATTGTTTTAATTCGTTATTATCTATTTGTTAACCACGAAAAAAATGATTGTTATGTTATTCAAATTTAAATTAATAATAAAAGATATTTTTAAATTTTTCCTAATCCTCCACCATTGAACCTCTTTGTAACCATCTCTCACCTCCAATCCCCATTTCTGTATAAAAGATACTTGCAGAGATGATGCTGCCATTGACTCGTCTATCTCGCCATCGTTCTCTCCTGGTCCCGATCACTCCCATAGCTCCACCTCGTCGACACGTGATCCCCATCTCGCTTCCACCAATCTCTGGCGCGATCCCCATCCTCGACGCACCACCGCCGCCTCCACCTCCTCCAACAAGTGCTCTGTCGCATCGCCTCCACCGTCACCGCCCCATCCTCGACGCACCACCACAATCGCAATCCCTCCACTGCTGCCCCAAGCTCTACCCAAGCTAAGGTGAGTAACTCGATCCATTACAAGGTCAGCCTTCGTTCTCCCCCATCATAAGCTTCCGATAGATCTCAATTGTGCGATCAACTCTTGTTCAAGGCGTCGGATGAGGCATTCTGATCGCTCAACAGCTTCTATCCGATTAGATCTGCTCTGACCCTTGACCTGGATCTGTTTTCCGCAAGTTTGATGTGTTCGTGTTTCGATTCTAGTCTGACAATTTGTTTCCTTGACCTGGATCTATTTTCATTATTCACCTTTGCTTTTTGAAGGTAGGAGGCCACTACTAATATCTTCTGCTTTTAATCAATCCCTTATAATACTGATCCACAGAATCGAAGTATCTATATTTCTGTATTATATTCTAAAGAGCATTCTCTCTTCTATCAAATCTAACAAGAAAGAAGATATATGGGACTCATTTCTAATTTAAAATTAACTGTCAGCAAATGAAAGACAAAAGGAGAAGTATACGAAATGCAAGAACAAAGCAAACATTTTTGAAAGTAAATTTCTTAAACCAAAGTTGGTTGTGATAGATCCTCTCAAAATTAACCTGGTTGAAGCATGAATCCTCGTAACACCGTAAAGTTGAAGCATACAAATAAAAAAAAATAGCATCTATCTAAGTTGCATGGAACAAAAAAATTTCACAATCAAATGCCTCAACTAATCAACGATAAAATCTATCATATAAATACAGTTGCAAAGTAGTAACAATGTTGATAGTGTTTCTGGTATATAGTGCACAATTTAATTGGTTTTAATTTAGCTTTTCAAACTCCATCTGCATCGATCGGTTCCTGATGTGAACTATATAACCAATCCATGAGTGAAAGACATAACATGTCAAGTCTCTGTACTAAATTATGATTTATAACATTAAGATTCTACAGGAATAGTTAAAAATAAAATAAAACATGATTGATTATGAAAAGCTAAATTAAACATATTGGAAATAGGTGTACTTGACTAAAATGGGTGGTGTCTACTGAAACTAAGTTGGCTGATATTTATCTTACATGTGACGTTTGTTTGGTGGCGTGATGTTTTGTATGAATCAACATTAAGAGAATGTCAAACAAAAGTATCATAAGAAGGGCTTTGATGTGATTTTATTCTAGTTATGAATAAATATAAATAAGTAAATATATATTTGATTACTGAGGGAATGTTATGAATTCAAGTTCAAAATAACTATATTTTCAACTTGAGACTTGTAAAGTTGAAAGCTGTAACTTGTGAATGAGGAAAATTTGGGAAGGTGGCAGATAGTTGGTGCATGGAAAGGAAAGTGGAAATTTTGACAGTAACACATTGTTTGCTGCTAATACGAATCATAATTTGAGTTGTCAAATGGATATGAGTCTTTCGGAACCTAAAAGTGATATGCCAAGGGGAGTGAAGAGAAGGTGTAAGAAAAGGTCAAGGATTCTTACAAAGGATTTTTTTGCATCCACAACTAGTGGCAGCCAGATATTCCTTATTACTTGAAAAGGTAGATGCCTTAGTTTCACAACAAAAAATGCTGGGCAAAAAATACATGCATTTGCCCCTTAACAATGACGCTGGATCTTTTCATTGTGGCTGACAATGTAGTATTACAATGCTTTGAGATAATAATGTATGTTGATATGCTTCAAGCTAGAATATCCCCTGGTTAGTCTTCTCAGCGTTATCACAATTAAAGTATACAAATGGCATCTTCTCTATCAAAATTTATTAAAGAGAAAAAATTCTTCTTGTTTCAATCACAAGTGGAAAAACACTGGTTCACCACTAGCCATGGAAGTACTAAGATGAAACCATACCAAGCATTTCAAACACAAGTTATAAATCTATTTTTTTGCACTTACACTTCTTTTTTTTATGTCAAATCAAATTCAAGTTCATTTAGATGCAAAGTTTGGTTTTCTATTTTAATTCCACACACTTTGTGTTTAACATAGTTGAGTCTTAAATGTTTAGTGTTCTTTTTGTGATGTTTTACTCAATTTTTAGTAACATTAAGTGCAACCTGTTTTTCTTTGTAGTGAAAAAATGCATTAATTTATAGTTAATGAGATCATTTTTCTCAATTGCAGGGTCTTTGTATTTGGTTGAAAAATGGATAAGAGTTGGATGAGAAAACCCATTAGTAGTAATGAATACAAAAGAGGAGTTCAAGGTTTCATTCATTTTGCTATTGAAAGAGGTCTTAAAGGAGATAAAATTTATTGTCCTTGTCCGAAATGCCTCAATATAAACTTAAGAAGTCCAGAGGATGTTCATCTTCATTTACTTTGTTATGGGATTTTGTCAAGTTATTGCCAATGGACTTTTCATGGAGAACAAAACCTTATGTCTGGTTGCAGTGTATCCTTAGGACTACAAAGTTCTCCTAGTGGCCCACCTTCTTATGGAGAGCAAGTAAAATCTACAGGACAAGTTGATATTAAAAAATTATCTGAAGGCATTGGAAGTTTTAGATCTACAAGTCCAGATAATCCAAATAATGTTCCATTGGGGAAAGATGGTGGTGAAGGAGGTAATTTTGAGATTGATGATGATCTTCAAGGTAGAGAGATGGGTGGTAGACCTAACTTGCATGGCGATAAGATATCTAGACAAGAACTTTTCCAAGATATCCTTCATCTTGAGATTGTATCACCTTAAGTGTTTTAATGGATGGTCTACCAAAAGTTTTAGCATGTTACTTGAATTATTGAATGAAGCTTTACCGGAAGGATCCTTGCTTCCCTCTATATACTATCAAGCAAAAAGATTATCAAAGAATTAGGACTTGGTTATGAGAAAATTCATGCTTGTGGAAATGATTGCATGCTATTTTATGGAAATGGTCATGGAAAACTAGATAAATGTAATGTACGGAATGCATAACGTTGGCAAAATGTGAATAACGATGATGATAATGCTAATGAGAATGATGTGATGACCAAATGAAAGGCATTCAAAGTTTTGCAGTACTTCCCTTTAAAATCATGACTTGATAGGCTTTATCATTCATCAAAGACAGCATTGCTAATGAGATGGCACGTAGAGGGTCGTAAAAAGGATGGTAAAATAAGACGTGGCTGATGGATTAGCTTGGAAGGAATTTGATGCTCGATATCCAGACTTTGCCTCTAAAGATTGTAATTTAAGGGTTGCACTATCTAGTGATGGATTTAATCCTTATCGAACAATGAGTACAACATACAACACTTGGCCGGTTGTGTTGGTTATGTATAATTTGGAACCATGGACTTGTATGAAACAATCTTCTCTACTTCCTTCTATGTTTATTTCTGGACAGAACAGTCCTGGAAATGATATTGATGTTTTTCTGAAGCCTTTGGTTGAAGAATTGAAGGACTTGTGGGAAGCCATTGATGTCTTTGATGCCCATACAAAGCAGAAATTCAAATTGAAAGCAATACTTCTTTGGACAATTAATGATTTTCCTGCACTTGGAAATTTAAGTGGCTGGAATACGATGGTAAATTTGCTTGTCCCTATTGCATGGTTGAAACTCCTTCTCAATGGTTGACTCACAGTGGCAAGTTTTGTTACATGGGTAGTCGTCGATGGCTAGAACCAAGCCATTCTTTTTGATTTCAAAAGGAGCAATTTAATGGTTCAGAAGAGCTTCATTTGCCTTCAATTACACCATTTGGAGTTGAGATTGAAAGACAACTACGAGGCCTTAAATTTAGTTATGGGAAGGCATTTGCTTTGTCAAAAAAATGACAAAGAGCTGGAAGTTCACAAAGGGAAGTTGAAGTACTAGGACCACAAGAATGTGTTTTTGAGGATGTTGATGACTTAGTTGATGATGATATTGAGTGTGAGAAGAGATATGAATCACAAAATGTTAGCATACATATCTGGAAGAAAAGGAGTACCTTTTTTGATCTTCCATATTGGAGGCACAATCTCCTTCGTCATAGCCTAGATTTCATGCACATAGAAAAGAATGTTTTTGATAATGTAATTGGTACTTTGATTGATATCCCTGGTAAAAGCAAAGATAACTTAAAAGCATGCCTTCACTTGCAAAAGATGGGATTAAGAAGAGAGCTCCATCCCAAGCTTAAGAATGGTAAGTATGATTTTGATCTGGCTTCTTACATGTTGAACACAAAAGAAAAAGATCCTTTTTTGTTTGTATTGAAAAATCTCAAGGTTCCTGATGGTTATGCTTCAAATATATCAAGATTGGTAAATCTTAAAGAAAGGAAGCTTGTCAACCTTAAGAGCCATGATAGTCATATTCTCATGCAAGATATTCTTCCCATTTCTCTCAAGGCCTCGGTGTCAAAATAAATTGTGATTGTCATTTTTGAATTATCTAATTTTTTTAAATCCTTATGTGCAAAGACACTCGACCTAAGCGAGCTCGATCAATTAAAATCTCGTGTTGTGCTCACAATGTGTCAAATGGAGAAGATTTTCCCACCAAGTTTTTTTACTATTATGGTTCACTTGATGATTCATTTGGTTGAGGAGGTTAAGATTGGAGGTCCAGTGGTTTATAGGTGGATGTACCCTGTTGAAAGGTAGGCATTACATTTACCTTAGTTGTTTACCATTGTATAATTTATATTCTAGATCTCATTTTGATTGTTTAATAATTATCTCATACCATAGATTCTTATGTCGCTTGAAGTCTCATGTAATAAAGCCTACCCATAAAGATCCATGCAGAGGGATATCTAGTCGATGAATGTTTAACCTTCATTTCAAGATACTTTGGTAGTGTAGAGACAAGATTTAATTGTCATCCAAGGAATAACGATAGGGTTGAAAACTTGGTTGGATATTTATTTGAGAGCGGTGGCCAAGTTCTTGGGAGGATAGATGTTTGTATTCTTGATAGCATATCACTTGCTCAAGCGCATCATTATGTGCTTCTTCATTACAAAGGCATTGAACATTTTGTAGGTACGTCTAATAATTTATATAATTGATGGAATGTTTTTATAGCCAATTTGTTTTAGCATTTTCATCGTTGGTAATAGTTTCAACTATTAATTAATTTAGTGAGTTCTTACTTGAGATGCGCAACATATACAATTCCAATCGAGTCAATAGTGGGATGGAGCAAAAGTGGCTACTTAAGCACTTCCCATCATATGGCTATCTCAAAAGGTAGTGCATCATTATCTATTACAATTCTTGTTCTTTAAGTCATTTGTAAATTATAACAATATCTTTTATTCTAGGTTTCAAGATCAAAAACAAATCAATATCCTCATGAACTAGTGGCAATAGCAAGGGATCTGACTAATGTGGTTAGAAGTTTCAACTCTTCCTAATCAATGGATTTAGATTTCACACGAAATCCATAGAAAGATACCGAGTGTATAGAACAGTGGAGTTATGATTGAAGTAGTTGACCTACCTTATTATGGTACGCTCACTGGTATTTATGAGTTAAACTACTCTTCAGAAGTTAAGGTTTTCCTTTTTCATTGTAATTGGGTGGATGTTAAATCTCCTAGAGGATTGAAGATACAAAATGGATGCACTCTAGTAATCTTTTCTAGATTAATACATTCAAGGAAACATCTAGAAGATGATCCATTCATATTTTCAACTCAAGCAAGACAAGTATTCTATGTTCAAGATCCCAAAAGTAGTGGATGGCATCATGTTATTGTTACAAAGCCCATAGACATGTTTGATATGGGTATCTCAAATGACAATGATGAAGATGATGCAATTTCATATAATCCTTGCATGCCTAATGTTACAATAGTTGACGACTTAAACCATTGCAGCACCTGGATTAGAAGGGATGAAGATGACAATGATTGAAACTTTAAAGTCAAAATTTTGCATGGTATGTATGATTTCATTCTTTACTATTATTATTTTGCATGGTATGTATGATTTCAATATGAGGTGAAGGTTCGTCCCTACCAGGAGGGGTGACGTAATAATATGCGGAAATAAAAATATAAAGCAATCTCACAAAAATCAATCGCACAATGTACACAGGAATTTTTAGGTGGAAACCCAAACCGGGTAAAAACCACCACCTAACCCTCTCGAGTTAGGATTTTCCGATCAACCTAGTTGATCAAATCCACTAACCGAATCACTTTGAACGAGGGTGATTCAACCTCAATACAACCACGCTACAAGTACGAGGGTAGCGTTCCTCAACCCCTTCTCTCCACGAGAAGGATTTTGTCCCACGAAGGAGACGGGAATTCGCAAAGCGAATACCCAACCAAAATACAAAGATAAAATAAAACAACAGTCCTATAGAGCCAACAAAATTAAACCTAGCTTCTATAGGAAATAGGAAACTCCCCTTTGCAAGGAGTGCGTCGACGATGACGCGGTGCGTGTGCCACGCGATGGCGCTACGTCGCTCTCGTTATCAACAGCGGGAGAGCGGGCGCGCAAACTGTTTGATGCTCTCAAGATGTAGAGCTTGAGCTTGGAGAGCAAGAACTTCTTGGACACAAGAGTGTGAAAATGTCTAGCTAAGTGTCTTGTGTCTTTCTAAGTGTCTCTTGTGTTTCTCTTAGTGTGTTTTGTTTACAAAGGTTCCCCTCTATTTATAGAGGCCTTAGGAAGGCTTTGGAAGGCTTGGAAAAGCTTCCATAGCCGTTGGGTGCAAAGCCCAAGAGAATCAGGCCGAAATCAGGACAATGATTGCATTTCACAGGGTTATCAGACGTCTAACTCTGGCATCAGACGTCTGGAAGGCCACTTTAAGACGTCTGATTCCAAGGTCAGACGTCTGATTCTATGCGGGTTTCTCCCTGACTTGAATCAGATCTAAACAGGGTTTTTGTACAAGTCCATCAGACGACATAGAGGACGTCTGGCACTAAGTCTGGACGTCTGGAAACCTACTTTTACCGTGGGAATTGATTTCCAAACGTTGCAACGGCTAGAAAATCTCTGAGAAGAGATTTTGGGTCAGCCGAGGCAAAACGGTCATTTATCAGACGTCTGTGAAGTCCTATGGATGTCTGATAAGGCTCTAACGGTCATATTCTTGAGTGTCTTCTAAGCCAGCCAACGGTCCACTAACTGGACGTCTGGCAAAGTCATCAGACGTCTCCTAAGACGTCTGGTATAAGGTCTGGACGTCTGAATTCATCAGACAGAACTAACTATGTCCAGCCTAACAGTTATCAGACGTCTGAAACAACAGTCAGACGTCTTAAAATCCTTTATCAGACGTCTGATTCGTGAATTAGACGTCTGGAAAGTCAGTTTTAACCCTATATTGGTTTTCTAAGTGTTCTACAGAAAACCTACGTATCCTAGGGTTGTGCAGGTGTTCCTAGGACTACTGTTAGGGTTCTTTGAGGCTCTTTAACATAATGTCTAAGGAAAATAAAGAGCAAGAAAATAAATACAAGAGATACATGAAAGGATAAAAAAGAATCTATCCTATTGTTCTTGTCTTCCATCTCCAATCTTTCGCTCCACGCGAACCTCCTCTATTTTCCGTCAAGCTCCTCCAATCCGTCCTGGATGCGAGCTCGAGTTCCGTCTAAACACGTCTTCATTTGCAATTGACCTGAAATCTAGGACTCAAATTGCAAATGTTAAATAACACGTGTTTTGTTATCATCAAAACAAATGATCGTGGTGCTCTAGCACCAACAATATCCCCCTTTTTTATGATGACAAAACCGTAAATAATGCATAAAAATCCTCCCCCTTTTTGACATTATCAAAAAGGTTTGATTGATTTTATATTTCCTATTAATCCCCCTTAAAACATGCTCTTCTATTTATTTTTAACAAAGGTAATGTCCTCCCCCTTTTTATAACAACAAGATAGCTATTATTTTTCTCCCCCTTACTAAAGGAAATTTAGCTAACTTGTATCTCCCCCTTAAAAATTGACAATAAGCTCATCATTTTTAACTCCCCCTATCTAAATGCTTATAAAAAGGATAGGGTTAAGAATTTTACCTCACCTACCATGGCCAAAAAAATGGCCCGAATGGTGGTGGTGGATGCCACATCGGATGGGGCTCCCATCCGTAGCTTGGAGGCCCGGGCATCGGCGCCGGTCTCCAATCTGGTGGTCGACGTGCGGCGGGTCCGTCGTTTGTTCGCCGTCTCGTCGGTCTTCTTCTTCTCCTCCTTGGTCTACTCATTGGTTCTCCCAACTTAAGTTGACCAGCCTTGAGCTTGTAGGTCCAGTCCTTTATGTTGTAGTCATCCCTGAACCCTACAAAACAAGATTCTAATTTTTTCTTTGGTATCCAAGTGGGCTTGGATCCGGATTTGTTAGCGGGTCTCCTTGATGGAGATCCTTTCTCAACCTTAGGGCTATAAAAATCATCTACTTTGTTGATTAGTTTGTTAGAGCTTTCCCTAAGACATGCAATTTCTCTTTCTATAGTATTTATCTTAGTCTTTAAATCAGAAATTTCTATTTTTAGACTATCATTTTCCTCAATCAATTTATTATTTTCATTGATGAGGTCTTGATTTTCTAATAATAGGTTATTATCCTTAGGACTAGTTTCTATGTCCTTGAGTTGTTTTTCTAACCTATCATTTTCATTTCTAAGAAAACTAAGGTTCTTTTTAATGCCTTTATTTTCTACCCTAAGTGATTTACTAATGTCAAAAAGTTCATTAAATGCTTCTTGAAGATCGAGATTTACCTCGTTGTCTGAGTCGCTTTCGCTTTCGCTTCCCCTGGCCATGAAGCCGAAGCAAGCGGTTTCTTCCTTTTCTTCTTCTTCTTCCTCCGAGCTGGAATCGTCATGAGTGCCTTCCAACCTCCTCCATATCTCGTGGGCGGTGGTGCACTCTTGGATTTTCTCGAACTCTTCTGGGCTCAACGCGCAATACAGGGCATTTATTGCCTTTGCGTTGAGTGAGAGCTCTAGAATCTGTACTTGTGAGTACCCTCCTTGGGGTCGCTTCGGGATCTCGTATGGGGTTTCGCAACATCCCCATACCTCGAATTCAGTGGCTTGGAGCCACGTCTTCATCCTCAGCTTCCAGTAGCTGTAGTTGTTCCCGTCAAAGTAGGGCGGACGGGTTGTGGACTGCCCCTCGGAAATCCTACTTGTGGAACAGCTTCCCTCCATGTTTAGATCCTCGCCGGTTTGTAACGCCGAAAATGCGAGACCTGCTCTGATACCAATTGAAGGTTCGTCCCTACCAGGAGGGGTGACGTAATAATATGCGGAAATAAAAATATAAAGCAATCTCACAAAAATCAATCGCACAATGTACACAGGAATTTTTAGGTGGAAACCCAAACCGGGTAAAAACCACCACCTAACCCTCTCGAGTTAGGATTTTCCGATCAACCTAGTTGATCAAATCCACTAACCGAATCACTTTGAACGAGGGTGATTCAACCTCAATACAACCACGCTACAAGTACGAGGGTAGCGTTCCTCAACCCCTTCTCTCCACGAGAAGGATTTTGTCCCACGAAGGAGACGGGAATTCGCAAAGCGAATACCCAACCAAAATACAAAGATAAAATAAAACAACAGTCCTATAGAGCCAACAAAATTAAACCTAGCTTCTATAGGAAATAGGAAACTCCCCTTTGCAAGGAGTGCGTCGACGATGACGCGGTGCGTGTGCCACGCGATGGCGCTACGTCGCTCTCGTTATCAACAGCGGGAGAGCGGGCGCGCAAACTGTTTGATGCTCTCAAGATGTAGAGCTTGAGCTTGGAGAGCAAGAACTTCTTGGACACAAGAGTGTGAAAATGTCTAGCTAAGTGTCTTGTGTCTTTCTAAGTGTCTCTTGTGTTTCTCTTAGTGTGTTTTGTTTACAAAGGTTCCCCTCTATTTATAGAGGCCTTAGGAAGGCTTTGGAAGGCTTGGAAAAGCTTCCATAGCCGTTGGGTGCAAAGCCCAAGAGAATCAGGCCGAAATCAGGACAATGATTGCATTTCACAGGGTTATCAGACGTCTAACTCTGGCATCAGACGTCTGGAAGGCCACTTTAAGACGTCTGATTCCAAGGTCAGACGTCTGATTCTATGCGGGTTTCTCCCTGACTTGAATCAGATCTAAACAGGGTTTTTGTACAAGTCCATCAGACGACATAGAGGACGTCTGGCACTAAGTCTGGACGTCTGGAAACCTACTTTTACCGTGGGAATTGATTTCCAAACGTTGCAACGGCTAGAAAATCTCTGAGAAGAGATTTTGGGTCAGCCGAGGCAAAACGGTCATTTATCAGACGTCTGTGAAGTCCTATGGACGTCTGATAAGGCTCTAACGGTCATATTCTTGAGTGTCTTCTAAGCCAGCCAACGGTCCACTAACTGGACGTCTGGCAAAGTCATCAGACGTCTCCTAAGACGTCTGGTATAAGGTCTGGACGTCTGAATTCATCAGACAGAACTAACTATGTCCAGCCTAACAGTTATCAGACGTCTGAAACAACAGTCAGACGTCTTAAAATCCTTTATCAGACGTCTGATTCGTGAATTAGACGTCTGGAAAGTCAGTTTTAACCCTATATTGGTTTTCTAAGTGTTCTACAGAAAACCTACGTATCCTAGGGTTGTGCAGGTGTTCCTAGGACTACTGTTAGGGTTCTTTGAGGCTCTTTAACATAATGTCTAAGGAAAATAAAGAGCAAGAAAATAAATACAAGAGATACATGAAAGGATAAAAAAGAATCTATCCTATTGTTCTTGTCTTCCATCTCCAATCTTTCGCTCCACGCGAACCTCCTCTATTTTCCGTCAAGCTCCTCCAATCCGTCCTGGATGCGAGCTCGAGTTCCGTCTAAACACGTCTTCATTTGCAATTGACCTGAAATCTAGGACTCAAATTGCAAATGTTAAATAACACGTGTTTTGTTATCATCAAAACAAATGATCGTGGTGCTCTAGCACCAACATGAGGTTCATGTTTCACATGGCTAAGCCCTCTTTCATGACTAATGACTTGTATATTGGCACATATCTTAGACTTCATCCAAGGAGTGATATCTAGTCAAACTATTGAAAGATTACAAGAAAAATAGCCAAGTCAATTTTAGAGATAAAGAAGAAGCCTCTTTAAATTATTTTTAAAGAAAGGTGCTTTTGGAATGACAAATAACAAACTAAGTAATTTGTAATATTTATATGTATAATGAACTATAATTATCAGAGGCCTTTGCTTTCTTGATTGAAGGTTGAGGACAGGAGCATATGGCCAATGATTTCACCAATGTTTTTAGGTGCATTTTTTCATTTCTCCTATTTGGTAACAATCTAGTTTCTAAATTCTCTATTCATTTTGCAGTATCTGAGTGTTAGAAGTAGTTGTTAGCATCTGAAGAGTGCCCATGAATTCTTCTAGATACTTCTAAGAAATTGTAAGATTATGAAAGAGCAAAGTGGATCACTTTTTTGGTAACCAAGAAAGAAAAATATTTTTTGGGTTTATTGCAAATGAATCTTATCTACAAACCATCCACAAGGTTTTTTGGCCAAACTAGTTCTTGTGTTTAACTTGAAATTTACATAGAGAGCTTTTGGCCAAAAAATACCTGCCAACTCATTTACTTTGATGAATTACCATACATTTTGTTACAAAATATATTGAAATTAAACTCCAATATTTCGAAAGATCTACTTTGTACATAAGTATGGTAGCACATTCTCTAGTCACAAAAGTTAGATGGTGTCACGCTAACCAATATGGTGATGCTAAACTGTGCACATGCCTTAGGTGGGTGTAGCATTTGGAGACGAGTGTGACTTTGCAAGAGAGGACCTGTAAATGAGATGGACCAATGCAAGACTTGATGAGAAGTGACTCATGCAATGGAATGCAACAATGGGGTGATTGTTAGGAATTTAGAAGTTATTCATATTTTTACTTGACTTGACTTTCATGTAATTAGGAATCGAAATAGGTTTAGGATTCTTAAGTCCAAATAGAATGATAGGAAAGTACTTCACCGAAAAATTTAATGTGGCAATAAATTGATATAAAAGTGGTTTACCCAGAAAAATCGTGCAATGGAACACCATGGTAATTGAAAGTAATCTTATCATTAAAATATATTTGCCGTCTTTGGATAAACTACATTTGGACCACATTGATCATCAGAGTAAATGAGCCGGCAAAGGCTATCAACGAAGTAGATCTTGTGTTTCCTTTTTGATTCAATGGTTAAATTTCAGTACATACACTATAATCTCTACTTGCTTGAGTAAACCAAATTTCAAGTGTGTCCAAAGTTGCCTTACTGCTCGTTCTACTTGGTTTCCTAGAGAATTCCTAGTCTAGTTTGCACGGACTTCCTTGTTTATCTTTAAGCAGACTTACATGATTGAAATTGGTTATCTGTGTATATCTAGTGGCCGATTTGAATACAAGGTTCTAAAATTTACTTCTGTTCGGGATCTTGAGTATACAACCTTCAACTTTTCTCCATTGTTCTCTTGCATATATTTTTGAAATGCCTCTCAAGTTTGTTTGACCCCTCAATAGTCATTATATCCTAATTCCTTTGTTATTCCATCATTTATGGGCATGGTAGTGTTTCTTCATTTGTTTGACATCTATTATTTTTGTTTTGTTTCATTGAAAAAGTATCACTTTCATTTTATTGAATGATTTGATATAGACTATTCTCTTTGTTCATTTCTGAACTTTGATAAAAATGTTGTTAGCAGCTGTTGCTTTTATTGGAACTTCTTTTGGTGGCAAAGTCAGTAATGTTGTCTTCTTGGATATTTTCAAATAGGTCTCTTAAGTCGAAAGATCTAAACACACTTGGAAGTATCATTAGAATCATATAATGTGCCACAAGAAAAACACATAAGCCTAATTCAATGGAATCCTAAACATAGGAAAAACACACCGCAAACCTATTGTTACTCATGCAATGGTATCCTAAACCTTATTATAAGCATCTGTAATAAGTGTGAGGTGTTAGTATATTGTTTAATCTTTTACTTGTGCAATGGAATATAAGCATCTGTAATATGTTGTTTGTTACCATGAAAGACCACAAACTGTACTGAAGTAAATTGTATCTAATCAATATTTTTTAGTAATCAAGCTAATGAGGATACAATCCTTTATATTGTTTGGCATTACCGACTGATTATTTCATTTGAGGTCAATCTGTTGGCATCAAAGAATACCACTCATTTCCTACAAATTTTAGATGATTCAAAATATTTGGAACATGGATTCTAATATGATTAGCATCCTAGTACATTTCTTTTTATTTCAAATGGTTAATATTACTATCACTAACTTTATAATGTTTGAAATACTACTTACTATAGGCATACTTTATGGCTCAATCAAGTGAAATTGTACTAGAGGGGGAGGGGGTGAATAGTGAAATTATCAAATATTGTAATACAAAAAATTCAATCACAAAAGGTGGCACCAGATTTTTAGGTGGAAACCCAAGATGGGTGAAAACCACCACCTAAGCCAATCTCTTGACTTAGGATTTTCGATCACAAGGTGATCAATCCACTAACCACATTACTTAAACGAGGGTAGTGTACCTCAATTACTAATCCCACCTCCAATCCCTAAATGGAGGTTTCTCTCTTCAAAATGAAGAGATGGGGACCCGATAGGCCGGATACCCAAAGTACAGAAATAAGAATTGAAACAATACCTATAGAGCACCCTAATACTTTAATTACTTTCTTATCTACTAAGCATGAAAAGAACTCCCTGAGGATTTGCAGAACGGAGTGAGCCTGGAGTATGGATTTGCCCTTTGATCAGAGTGTTGGCACAGCACAAGGGCAAGATGGAGCTTAGAGTAGTGAGCAAGTGATTTTTCTAATGGAATTGTATCTCAAGAGGTGTGTGTTGCCTAAGAGGAGTTGTAGTCTATTTATAGGCAAGTTTGGAACCTTCAAGAACACTTGGGAGAGCTCTTCTAGCCATTGGAGACAAATCCCAAGAGATTAGGACGAACTCCACCACAAATCAGGGTAATGATGAGTCTGATAGCAATATCAGACATCTAATTTTAGGATCAGATGTCTTATAGGATGTCTAATTATACTTCTGGATGTCTAATACTGTAGGCCATCCTAAACTGACTCCATTGGATCAAAAGAATGACGTTTGATATTTTCACATAAGACATCTGATTAGGTTATTGGACGTCTAATAAAAGGTGGATTCGTTCCTGTTTTCATTAGATCCAAATAGGGTTCTAGGTTTAAAGGATCATGCGTCATTATGGACGTCTAAGGAAATCACCAGACGTTTGAAAACCAAAAAAACACTTCCCTACTTCTTCTGCCAAAAGATTTTATGGCCATAATGAGATATGCATAGAAAATCATGGGCAACGGTCCAAAGATAGACGTTTGGAAGTGTGTCCAGACGTCTGGAAATTCATTTTTACCTACTCTTAGTCTAACGGTTAGTCTGAGGACGTCTAGGTAAAGAATCAGATGTCTGTGTAAGGTTATCGACGTCTGATAGTGAAGTGCTTCAACTGATGTTTATGAGGAGACAAACTAAAGGCAGAACTCTTGGAAATTAGATGTCTGAGACACTTGTCAGACGTCTTAAAGTGGAAAATTAGACGTCTGACCATTGTTCTAGATGTCTGATAAGAGTATAAGTGTTGGGTTTTTGTTTCTAATTTATCCTAAGTGTAGAGAGCCTAAGTTAGCTATTTATAGGTTATGTTTGGGGGCTCTTTACAACATTTATAGACTCAAATAAAATGCAAATTACAACCTTTGAAAGTTTACATTAAAAAGCCTATGACCTAATACTTATGCTACTTGTCTTCACGCTTTTAATCTCCCATCTTGGAAAACTTTATGAAATCCTGCAAATATGTTATTACAGAGAGAAACAATATGCTACACTTTATTTTTTATTTTATTTTCTTCATTTTGTAAAATCATTAAAATATTATATATGAGTGGTTGAACTAACAATCTCTCCCTTTTTGATGATTTTCAAAATATAGCTGTAGGTTCCTATTTTCTCCCCTTAAAGGTTGTACTTGGTAGTCTATATCTATTTGAGAAGTTTGTTTTTATATTATTCCCTAGGTTCTTACCTACATTCTTCTCCCCCTTTTTGAATATCATCATGAAGGGTTGTTAAAGGGAGTTGAAATCCAAACTACAAGAGTGATATCTACAAAGTGGAGTGCATGAATAAAATTGCATGTTTAAAAGATGACAAGGCATTAAAGAAAATTGATTAGGAATAGAAATATTTAAGCATGGATTAGCTATTTGTTCCCAAAAATATTAAGTATGGGGTCAAGGCCCCTTAATACAAACTTGGAATAAAAGAAATAAAAAAAAATAGAAGCACTAAACTATTCTTCTTGATCTTGGCGGCAGCGGCGACGAGCGGGTCCGTGTCCCATCTGCAGGTTTTGAACGTCTGATCTAAGTTCTTCGATGTCGCGGCGCATGCTTCCCATGTAGGTATACATCTCGCTGGTTCGATGCAGCAGGAGGGAGATGCCGGAGGAGAGGGAATCTATGGCTGGATCCCATGCTTCATCAAAGCTCGAGAGGGGAGCTTCTATTTGAAGGGGCCATGGTTCATGGAAGTCTGGAAAGGGTGGAAGGGGCTCTTCTTCAATGGGCTCATTGGTGAGCCCAAGATGCTCCCTAAGTATATGCATCTTGGCGGCTGTGGCCCGGTTGTAAGGCTCAATCTTCTTGTCAACAACCTGGTCAGTTATGGAAATCTGATGGGTTGAAAAGATTTTGGATAGAATAGACCCAAATGGAAGTGATGCCCCGTGGTCTTCATTCATGACGTGAACAATGAGGCGGCAATAATTGAAAGGAATATGACGGATGACCGTAAGAAGGAGCGCCTTGTGTTGGCGCGCGATGTAATCAAAACCTCTCGATTTGTTTAGGAGGTCCCACCCAAAAATGCTAGAGAGTAGACGTGGATGGGGTTTGAGATTTTTGCACGGTAGGGTGCCAAGAGTTTCAACATATTTTTTAGGGAGGACTAACTCTTGATTGATGACTTCTGGGTCGTATTGCCTCAGAATGTCATTGAAGTCATTTCCCTTATTGGGGATGGCTAGAAGGTTGGAAATAGTTTTGGATGTGATGTGGATTTTGTGACCAAATAGGCGGGTATGGAGTTCAAGTTCATTGTTGTTGTAGTCCTCAACGATGTTGGCATAAAAGAGACGACAAAGATTAGGGAATACACTAAGACTTCCAATGCCAGAGTGGAACTGATGGTCAAAATATTGGAAGAGATGGAGAGTTTGGAAGTGCTCCCGAAGGTTTAAATGGGCAAAATCATTCCAAACAATAAAACGAGGGCATTTGACTTTGGCATTCGCGAAGCGACGAAATCGCTACCTAGTGATGTTGCCCCGCAGCTGATCTGCCAAATAGGTGGAAGAGGAAGTGGAAGAACCCTCAGCTTGCTTCCTACGAGGAGGCATATTTGGTGGAATGGGTGGTTAGTTTTGGAAGAGAAAGGAGGTGTTTTGATGATAGAATACCTGCAAAAAAAATATCCATGCAAAAACATTCAACCAACCAAACAACATTCAACCAAAAAAAACTTCAACAACACAGATTCAAACAATGCAATCATCATTGATAAAAAAAAATGTGTGGTAGTATGCCTTGAGGCAATACAACCTGGAGGCAATACAACCTGCCATGTAGTTGTGGCAATATACCTTTGGATTCATGCCACTAAAATGTCGGCTTGAATCTAGTGAGGTAATACCTTGCCATGGAAGATGCAGCTAGGGCTATCAAGGTTGGCTTGACTAAGGGTTAGAGTTCTAGGGCTGACAATGTCATGAAATACGCAAGTAGGTCGAGTGAATCAAGGAGAACAAGATGCTTCTAGGGCTAACAAGGTCGTGGGTAAAAGAGCATGGAGATGCCCTAAGAGTTGAGAGGGTATACCCACGGGAGGAGGGAGGCCTCCAAATGTGCGGTCGAGAGGCAGGGAGGATGCGCGCAGAGGAGCAGCAGCTCCTCTAGTCGTCGAGGAGGTGCGACGGTCGTCTGGCGGCGAGAGGAGCTTCAACAACTGCAGCTGTGGGTCGTCGGGTGAGGGAGAGCAATAGGGACTTGAGAGAGGAGAGTGGGACCTTGCGAAGGGGATGTTATATCCCAAGGTCACGGAGCAAGTCTCCCCCTGAAGTTGAGGAGATTTGCATTTCAAACCATCCAGAGAATAGACGCGATTCGTAGATTTTCCCCCGATCAGATGTCTGGAGATGATGCCAGACGTCGGGATTGGACTTTAGGGATTTTATCCCTTTTGATGGCGATGTCTGTTTTAACCATCAGACGATACATCAGACGACTAATTTGAAAATTAGACGTTTGATTTCTGCAGGCATCCCTCCTTGGAAAATGATTTATTCTCCAAGTTGTCTGATTTCTGTCTCAGACGACACAGAAGATGTCTATATCTAAAATTAGACATCTGATTTCTGTAGACAGACCTTCCTGGATTTTAGCCTAAAGTTACAGGGTCGTCCGATTTTCCTGTTAGACGACCTATACGACGTCTAGCCACAGAATCAGACGTCCGACTGATAGTATATGTTCTGACTCAGAGATAGACGTCTGTCAACACATCTGGACGACACCCTAGATGTCCGTGAAGGATGACGGACGTCTGAGATAACTCTTTTCTCAGCACTTTCGTTAGATAAAATCTTCGTCTATCCCAGGTCTTCAGACGACAAATTTTTATGTATAAGACGTCTGATGGTTTAATCAGACGTCTGATATTGCACAGAATGTGCATTTTGATGTTTGAACTGAGAATGAAGGCTTTTAACTTAGTAAAGACAAGGCTCCATCTATGCTCATGACAAAGGAAGTTCCATTAAATCACTAAATTCTTCAAATATCACTTAGCTTACATATGCCTAGTTTCCTACGTATATAATTAAAGCGATCATAATTTAAAGGTTTAGTGAAAATATCAGCCAATTGCAGTTCAGTACAAATAAATTCAACCTCGATTTCTCCCTTAAGTACATATCTCTCAAAAAGTGATGTTGAACATCAATATGTTTTGTGCGAGAGTGATGTACGGGATTTTTTGAGAGGTTGATAGCACTAGTATTGTTACATAATATTTTTATCTTATTAAATATCAAGTTAAAATCCTTCAAAGTATTTTTCATCCAAAGCACTTAAGAACATGCTAGTATGGCGGCTATGTATTCAGCTTCCGTAGTTGATATGGTTACACTAGATTGTTTCTTTGAGAACCAAGAGACTAGTGATTCGCCCAAGAATTGGCACGTTCCACTAGTACTCTTCCTATCGGTGCGACTACCTGCATAGTCCGCATCGCTATATGTAACTAAGTTGAATTGTGGACTCCTAAGGTAGAATAAGCCATAATCAGATGTGTCAACTAGATATCTAAATATTCATTTTACAGCATTTAGGTGTGATTGTTTAGGGTTTGATTGAAACCTAGCGCATAAGAAGGTACTAAACAAAATATCAGGTCTACTGGAAGTTAAATACAGTAAAGATCCAATCATGCTACGATAGAGCTTTTGATCTATGGGCGTATCTGATTCATCCAAGTCTAGGGAAGTTGTGACACTCATAGGAGTGTTCTTCTCTTTACTTTTGGTCATTTCAAATTTCTTCAGCATCTCCTTTGTGTATTTTGATTGACACACGAAGGTTCCAATTTCGAGCTGAGTGATTTGCAAGCCCAAGAAAAACTTGAGTTCACCCATCAAACTCATTTCGAATTCTTCCTGCATAATTTCTGAAAACTTTCTACACATAGATTCATTAGTAGCACCAAATATAATATCATTTACATATATTTGAACTAATAAAATGTCTTTTCCTTTTCTTTTAATAAATAATGTGGAATCAGCTTCCCCTATAGAGAATTTTGCATTTAACAAGTAGTCTTTGAGCCTTTCATACTAAGTTCTAGGAGCTTGCTTTAGACCATATAGTGCCTTGTTTAATTTGTAGACAAAATGAGGCTTATCATGAGACTCAAAACCAGGAGGTTGTTTTACAAAAACTTCCTCCTTAATGAATCCGTTAAGAAACACACTCTTAACGTCCATTTGAAAGAGTTTAAAGCCAAGAAAGGCGACATAAGCAAGAAGCATGCGAATTGATTCGAGTCGAGCTACGGGAGTGTAGGTCTCATTAAAATCAATTCCTTCTTCTTGGTTGTACCCTTGTGCTATCAATCGAGTCTTGTTTCGAATAACCATACTGGATTCACTCAACTTGTTCCGGAATACCCATTTGGTACCTATTACTGTTTGCCCTTCAGGCTTAGGTACTAGATCCCAAATTTCATTTCTTTGGAATTGGTTGAGTTCCTCCTACATGGCCATCATCCAAGGTTCTTCGGAGCACACTTCCTCGACACTCTTGGGTTCAACTTGAGATACAAAGGTGGAGAGATCAAGGGAGCAACTAAAACAAGATCGAGTTTTAACGCCATCAGAAACACTTCCAATGACTTGACTTTCAGGATGATCCCTTTGATATATCCAATCTTTTGGAAGATTATGGATATTGAAGTTTAGAATGCTAGACACATCAATAGTAGAATCACCTTCATCATCCATATTGACTCGGTCAATGGAGGAGTGAGGAGATTCATCAAAGGAAACATGGAGGGTTTCCTCCACTATTAATGTGGTCTTGTTAAAAACCCGATATGCCTTACTACATGAGGAATAACCAATAAAGATGGCTTCTTCACCTTTGGCATCAAATTTATTTAAATTAGAGCAGGTATTCAAAATAAAACATCGACATCCAAAAACTTTAAAATAACTAATTTTGGGTATTTCCCCATAGTATAGTTCAAAATAAGTTTTTCGCAACCTGGATTGAATTAAGGTGCGATTTAACACGTAACAAGCCATGTTAACCACCTCAGCCCAAAAGTACTTTGGTAACCCCGAGTCTATGAGGAATGTTCAAGCATACTCTTGAAGAGTACGGTTCTTTCTCTCAACCACCTCATTTTGTTGAGGTGTTCGAGGAAAAGAAAACTCATGAGCAATACCATGCTCTTGACAAAAATCATCAAACAAGGATTTTTCAAACTCGCCCCCATGATCACTACGGATACGAGTGATTTGGTAGCCTTTTTAAGTTTGAACTTTCCTACAAAAAATAGAAAAGACGGAAAACACTCCTTCTTTGGATCTCAAGGAGACCCATGAAAATCTCAAAAAATCATCTACAATTACAAGGCAATATTTGCATCCACTGAGGCTCTTATATTTTGTAGGTCCAAACAGATCTAGGTGAAGTAGTTCTAAAGGTCTTGATGTGGATATAACTTCTTTGCTTTTAAAATTAGATTTTATAATCTTACCTAATTTACATGAATCACAGATAGGCTCGTTTAAAAATTTTCCTTTAGGAAGACCTCAGACTAGTTCATGTTTAGCTAGTTTTTGAATGAGCTTTATATGAACATGTCCTAGTCTTCTATGCCATATACTTAACTCATCATTTGCTATAAGACATTCATAAGTGCCATTTTTATCAAATTCTACGACATAAATGTCTTTAAATCTAGTTTCCTTAAGAAGGGTTTTATTGGTTAATGCATGCATAATTTCAAATATTTTAGAAGTAAACACTACTTTAAAGCCCTTATCACATATTTGACTGACACTTAAAAGATTATGTTTTAGTCCTTTAACTAGAGAAACATTTGAGATGGGAGAGAGAGGGTTACCTATTTTACCAAGGCCAATAATATGGCCATTGTGGTTGTTGCCAAATGTAACCGTTCCTCCATCGGTAGGTTGGAGGTCCAAAAATAGGCGCTTGTCTCCCGTCATATGTTTGGAACATCCGGAGTCCATCACCTATCGGCCTCCTTGGTGGCGGTGGTCTCCTTGTCTTCTTCCTTGTAGACCTTCTTCCTCCTATAAAAGATCTTTGATAGTGACTTGGTGTTTCTATAGGTCTTTCTAATTTGAGTCGTCCATCCTTCATTTTATATATCCAATATTTGACATTATGATATCCTTTCATCCCTACAAAACAAAGTGAGAGTTGTCTTTTCGGTATCCATTGTAATGTGGATCCATATTTGTTAGTGGTCACCTTTAGAGGAGGGTCATTTTTCAGCTCACTTTGACTAGGTTCATAAAAGCCTAATCCAAATTTACTTGAGGAAGGTTTTTGATGGGCAATGAATTTGTCCAAGTTATCTTTCCCCTTTGTAAATTTGGTTAGGTCCTCAAGAAGTTGATTTGACTTTTCTTTGAGGTGATTTATCTCTACTTTCATTATGTCTAGTTTATCTTCTAATGCCCTAATCTCTACTCTAAGTAAGCTATTTTTATCCTTTTTAAAGGAGTTTGATTTTTCAAGCACATGGATTTTGTTCAGTAATTCTTCTCTATCTAGAAATTTTTGTTCACTCATTGCTGTATACAAGTCATTTGTTAATGACTCTTTCTCAATCATTAGATTTCTTATTTGCATATTTAAAATAGTGGTTTCTTTTGTAAGAATTAGATTCTTTTCTTCAAAATCATTGATTAATCTCTTATTTTCTAAGTTTTCTTCTTTTAAAGCCTTACTTTGGGTTTTTGTTTTCTTAAGATCTACATATAGTGAATCAAAGGCATCTTGTAATTCATCCAAAGAGTAGGAGTTTACCTCAGGTTCCTCAGATTCAGACTCAGAACCATCATTTGTTACCATTAATCCCAAGCATGTCGTTTCTTCATTTGTTTCCTCCTCTTCTTCTTCGGAGGTGGAGTCATCCCACGTTGCTTGAAATGCCTTCTTCTTGAATCCTTTTGGCTTGGAGATCTTCTTGTTGTCAGAAGGCTTCTTGGGTTTCTTCTCATCATCCCTTTTGAGTAAGGGATAATCTTTCCGTATGTGACCTCTCTTTTTGCAATTATAGCAAATTAGTGGTTCTTCCTCTCTTTTCCTTCCCTTGATCTCTCTTCTATTTCTGAGAAACTTTTTAAACTTTTTAGCTAATAAAACAAATTCTTCGTCATTGGTACTTACCTCATCATCCGAAGTAGCTTTGAAGGCTAAGGTCTTCTTCTTTGGCTCCGATGAGATTGATTTCTTCTTTTGCTCCATTTTTGATTCGTAAGCCATGAGATTCCCAAGTAGATTTTGCATGTCTAGATCCTCTACTTGGTTAGCTTCTTCTATTGCCATTACCTTTTGCTTCCACTCAGGTCCAAGGGAGCGAAGGAGCTTCCCTTGAAGCTCCACCTTTATAAATGTCTTTCCTAAAGAGTTGAGGCTATTCACGATTAACGTGAATCGAGTGTACATGTCCCCAAGTCTTTCATTCTCCTTCATAGAGAAAGCTTCGAACTCCTGTGATAACAAGTTTATCTTTGAGGATTTAACTTTAGACGTACCTTCGTGAGTTACCTCCAAGGTTCTCCAGATCTCGTGAGCGGTTTTGCATTGGCTGATGTGGTTGAATTCCTCCGAGCTGAGTGCACAGTAGAGTGAGTTCATTGCCTTGGCATTCAGTCCAAGGTGATAAATTTGCTCCACTGTGTATCCTATTTCTGGTTTCTCAGGAATGATGTATGCGGATTCGCATTTCTCCCAAATGGAGAAATCGTTGGTTTGAAGCCACATCTTCATTCTCAGCTTCCAATAAGTGTAGTTTGTTCCTTTGAAGAGTGGTGGTCGAGTGGTGGATTGCCCCTCCAATCTGCCTGTGGAAATGACCTTCCCCTCTATGTGATCTTTCCGTGGATGTTACTCCTATAGGCGGAAAACCTACTCTGATATAAAATGAAATTGTATTAGAGGGGGGTGAATAGTGAAATTATTAAATATTTTAATACAAAAAATTCAATCACAAAAGGTGGCACCAGATTTTTAGGTGGAAACCCAAGATGGGTGAAAACCACCACCTAAGCCAATCTCTTGACTTAGGATTTTCGATCACAAGGTGATCAATCCACTAACCACACTACTTAAAATGAGGGTAGTGTACCTCAATTACAAATCCCCCTCCGATCCTTAAACGGAGGTTTCTCCCTTCAAAATGAAGAGATGGGGACTCGACAGGCCGGATACCCAAAGTACAAAAATAAGAATTGAAACAATACCTATAGAGCACCCCAATACTTTAATTACTTTCTTATCTACTAAGAGTGAAAAGAACTCCCTAAGTATTTGCAGAATGGAGTGAGCCGGGAGTATGGATTTGCCCTTTGATTAGAGCGTTGGCACAGCACAAGGGCAAGATGGAGCTTAGAGTAGTGAGCAAGTGATTTTTCTAATGGAATTGTATCTCAAGAGGTGTGTGTTGCCTAAGAGGAGTTGTAGTCTATTTATAGGCAAGTTTGGAGCCTTCAAGAACACTTGGGAGAGCTCTTCTAGTCGTTGGAGACAAATCCCAAGAGATTAGGATGAAATCCACTATAAATCAGGGTAATGATGAGTCTGACAGTAATATCAGACGTCTAATTTTAGGATCAGACGTCTTATAGGATGTCTGATTATACTTCTGGTCGTTTAATACTGTAGGCCATCCTAAACTGACTCCATTAGATCAAAAGAAGGACATTTGATTTTTTCACATAAGACGTCTGATTAGGTTATTGGACGTCTAATAAAGGGTGGATTCGTTCCTGTTTTCATCAGATCCAAACAGGGTTCTAGGTTTAAAGGATCAGACGTCGTTATGGATGTCTGAGGAAATCACCAGAGGTCTGAAAACCAAAAAAACACTTCCCTACTTCTTCTGCCAAAAGATTTTATGGCCGTTATGAGATACACATAGAAAATCATGGGCAAGGGTCGAAAGGTAGACGTTTGGAAGTGTGTCCAGACGTCTGAAAATTTATTTTTGCCTACGCTTAGTCTAACGGTTAGTCTGAGGACGTCTAGGTAAAGAATCATACATCTGTGTAAGGTTATCGACATCTGATAGTGAAGTGCTTCGACTGATGTTTATGAGGAGACAAACTAAAGGCAGAACTCTTGGAAATTGGATGTCTGAGACACTTGTCAGTTGTCTTAAAGTGGAAAATCAGACGTCTGACCATTGTTCTAGATGTCTGATAAGAGTATAAGTGTTGGGTTTTTATTTCTAATTTATTCTAAGTGTAGAGAGCCTAAGTTAGCTATTTATAGGTTATGTTTGGGGGCTCTTTACAATGTTTCTAGACTCAAATAAAATGAAAATTACAACCTTTGAAAGTTTACATTAAAAAGCCTAAGACCTAACGCTTATGCTACTTGTCTTCACGCTTTTAATCTCTCATCTTGGAAAACTTTATGAAATCCTGCAAATATGTTATTACAGAGAGAAATAATATGCTACGCTTTATTTTTTATTTCATTTTCTTTATTTTGTAAAGTCATCAAAATATTATATATGAGTGGTTGAACTAACATCAAGAACTTTTAATGGATGCCATATATCTGAATCACAATCATGGGACAAAATAGTCAATGAAGAACGATCTAATTTAGCTAACATTCCAAGAGAACGAGAGCAACCAAAAATACTAGACCCTAGGGATGACATGCATGAAAATGTACAAATTTTAGGTTTTATGAGTTGATTTTATAATGAAATCTTTTGTTTATTTTATAAAAAAAAATCTATCTAGTTTTATTAACCATTGATTATTGAACTTGTAATTTGATAGAAGAAAGTGGAATTGTGAGAATAAGAAGAGGACTCACATATGCTAAAGATGTGTGGTCACTTTCTAATGGACATAAGGTGGTTGTTGAGTGTAATGAATTGGCTCAACTTGTGGATAAAGTGGCTGAGATATTGAGTAGTTGACTTGGCACTATGGCTTGTAATGAAACAATGTGCTCGCTAGACTATGAGGATTGGAGAATGCTCGAAAAGGTCTATGGTGGTTATCTTATTAGCCAAGTGAAGGTAAGAATAAAATATAAGATAAAGGTGTTTAAAGTGAAAATCTTGTTGTGCAATCTTTCTTTTTATTCTTGTTGTATCCATATTATAATTGCACTTTATTTCTGTTTATAGATGAAATTTCTATTTCCTGAAAATGCTTATGTGGATACTTGGATTTTCGAATCACTTGGTCAAAAATGGAGAGGATTCAAGCATGCCCTTAAAGTTAAATACGTTCCTAAGGATGCATTGGAATATACACCTGAGAGAGAGAGTTGAAAAAACTTCAGGTATATTTCTATCGAAAAAGAATTTTATAAGTACTCTTTTTTTCTAAACTAAAATCTATTTTTAAAATTAATTTTTAGTTCCATTTTAAAAATAGATCATTAGTCATGTTCCTGAATGTGTTGAAGCGAAGCAATGGAAGTGTTTGGTTGAATACTGGTTCTCAAAGAAGAGTAGAGTAATGTTTTATTCATAATTTATAATAAAAAAGTTAAGATTGTGTTTTTTTTTCTTTTATTTGAAAAAAATCATAACAAATAATGAGGAAGTTATACATTACAGAAGCGTTCAAATGCTAGTAAGTTGGCAAATAAAGTAGTTTTGGATCGTGGGAGTAATTTACATACAACTGGTTCCAAGAGCTATGCTAGGAAGAAAAAGGAATTCATATGCTTGCTCTCTTTTTCTTATTCTTTAATGTTGAATAAAACTTAACTATCTTCTTATATGTTTGATTTTCTTGGCCTATATAATGCATAAAGATAATGGATGAGATCTTGGTAAGATTGAATTTTTTGAGATCATGCATACCAAGAAAAGTAAGAATGATGAAGGGATACTAGTGTTTATCAATGAAATTTCAAGAGAGAGTGGTATGGATTTAATGAAATAATTTTGATTATATTTGCTTATGTTTGATGTTTTATGTAGAGTCATTCATTACGATGATTTTTTCAATTGACAATGATTTTTACTACTTAATCATATAGGAAATTGCAAGAAAGCTAGTACAAGAATGTTACGACCCGATTCCCAAATCCTTACGAGATACGAGAATCGGACCGCCTCGACTAATCCCAAGACCCAGTCATCCAACGAGAAAGTAACCAAAAGAGCAGTAAAATAAACCACATTCATCATGCATGTAACTAATAGTAACAAAAGTACAGCAGTAAAGAAAAGAACTACTACAGTACACACCACCACAACAGTAGAGAATTAAACAGGTACATAAACATGATGCTTACAATAAAAGAGTACAATTGTAACAGAAAATACTCACTACAATAGAAGAAATGGTACAGTAGGTACAACACAAGTAAAACTACTAGGCTCTACTAGGCCCAACACCCTTTGTAGCCGCAGGCTTTGGCTGCTCAACACCTGGTCCTGAAAAGGTGACAAAGGCGACACGTCAGCGAAACGCTGAGTAGAGTGGCAACCAACTAACTAAGAAAACAGTAAGGTGGACAAGTAGCTGTTATTTTTAATTTCTTCCTTTATTTTCTATTTACTCATTCTTGAAATATTTCTCAGATCTTTCTCTTGAATATTCCTCGTGGGAACGATCTTGATTGCAGTCTTTTCCGAAAAGTAGAAGTAGCACGTGGTGCTCTCCTGGCCGAGAGAGTCCCCCGTGGTGGTCCTACCCTCAGTCAGCCACCCCAAGGTCATTGACAGACATAACGGTGACTACGGCACGCGCGAGAAACGCACGGGTAGCTACCCCGCACTGGCATGCGGTCAGTCGTTTCCGTTAACGGGTGCACCCCAAAGCACAGCATGGAACTAGTATAGAGTAGAGCCCTCTCAGTAACAAGGGTCTAGCCCCTCCACAGTAACCAAACAAGGGTCTTGCCCCTCCATAGTCTGCGCACCCTCGCCTAACTACCCTGGTTTTCCCAGTGGGCCTAACAAGTCGATGTAGGAAGGCTAGCAGAACCTCGGGGCCCGTGAGGTGGCTAGCACTCTCCTTACACTAGTAGCTCTCCCCGGTACTGTGTACGTGAGGGCCAAAAGTCAGTACAAAGTGGCTAGACCTAACCTCGGGTCCCTGGGGCGGCTAGCTCCGCTCTGCACTAAACAGGGGGACAGTCGATCTCCTTGGTACTCCGTACTTAAGGGCCAGCTCACTTCCCTAATTCCATTCCATTTACCTTTCAGGAGCTCTACTCTTAATTCCCCGTAGGGTTTATGCTCATATTTCTCTCGCCAAGTCCTTTTATGTTTCATCATTTCAGTTTTTTATTCCCATATAGTCCGTGTTTCCAATAATTAATATACATTCACATACAAGCAGCTGTTATCTAATTAAAGGCAATTATCATTTTTTTCTACTTTTCCAAGACTGCAATTCATGTATTCACGACATTCGTTTCAGTGTTTCTGTTCCTAAGATTCATGACACACCCTACGATCTATCATTCAATCTAATTTTCCAGTCCTATGATTCATGCCATACGCTAGGATCTATCATTCAATCTAAGTTTTCCAGTCCTAGGATTCATGCCATACCCTATAATCTATCATTCAATCTAGTTTTCCAGTTCTAGGGTTCATGTCATACCTTAGAATCTATTATTTATCTCACAAGTGCATAAATGTTGATAAACAAATCAAGGGAGCCACTATACCAGCAAAATTGGGAGTACTGGGGGCGTGATCGGCAGGTCCGCGTGCCTTCGTAACCCCCAGAGCCACAACGGGATGAGGTCCTAACACAAGGATTAAACACAAGGAACCACTCAGAATAGGATACAAGTACTTTAAACAAGTAGAGGAACAATTTCTGAGAAGAACTGAATTTCAAACGCGGGAATCAAACTTCAAACGAATCCTAAACGAGTCAAAAATGACAATACTGCCCTAAATCAGACGTATGGAACATCTTCCTGACGTCTTAAATGATGGTTCAGATCATACCTCACTTCTATGCTGTTCTTCAGACGTCCAGGATTCCGCTGAACCATCTGGACCTAGTTCCAAATGTTTGACTGTCTCTCTGGATGTCTGGAGACTCTCTCCACCGTCTGGTGCTGTGCCCAGACGTCCAATTTGTGTGGGAGGGCGTGTCCTTGTGCTTTCCCGAACGAACCCTGCATGCGTACGCAACTGTCCTTAACACGACAATGAGGCAGAACCTTCGGCGGAACGGCCTGCATGGCCGTACTCGCGGAAGGAAGAAGAAAAGAAAAATTGTACCTTTTAGATGTCTGGATCTCACTCCAGACGTCCCCTGCGCCGTCTGGACGTAGGTCCATACGTCTGATTCTGGGAAAAATTCCCAGAATCAGGACCTCCTCGCCCTCCACCTGCTGCGCACGGCCGCACCGCACTGCGCTTGCCTGCTGCCTGAGCTGCAGCAGCATCGGGGTAACTTCCCCAGCACCGCTCTCCCGCTGCGCGCTCGCCGGCCGGCCCTGGCTGCTCCGGCGAGCTTGCCCTCTCTTCCTCACGCACTCTGCCTCTTCTCCCTCTCGCTGCACCTCCTCCTCCCCGCGCGCACCCGGTAGCAGCTGCTGCCCTCGCTCTCTCACTCTCACGCTAACTGGAAGAGGAAGGAGGAGGCGGTGGATTGGTGGTGAGGGAGAGGAAAGGGGGGGGCTATTTGAAGGCACCGGGGAAGAGAGAGAGGAAGTAAAAAGAAAAGGCACCTACAGGACGGGGAGGGAAGAGAGAAGAAAAGAGGGTGGCAGTTTCAATCTGCACGTGCATGTGTGCAGACTCGCAATCGTACGCCGCAAAAATTAATTTCCAGACATCTAGGAAGGCTTCCAGACGTCTGACCGGACGTCTAGGCCAGCTCCCAAACATCTTAAAAGACGTTTGATGTCGTGGGTCTTAACAACATAACAAACTCAAAGGAAGTTTCATCCCCAAAACTTGCGCTAACTAGAGTGTGGAAAAGAATGATATATGCATAACAAACTCAAAGAGGATCGAAGCCGATTCGAAAAGATGTACCCTAAAAAAGCTCTAGGTACCGCTTCCGCATCGCCGCCTCAGGCTCCCAGGTAGCCTCCTCGTACCGCTAGCTCCTCCACAAAACCTTCACCAGGGGTACTTGCTTCCGTCTCAGACTCCGGACGGCTCTATCAAGAACCTGCACTGGCCGCTCGGGGTAGGTCAAGTCGTTACCCACCTCGACGCTCTCGTGGCTCAGGACGTGACTGGGATCGGCGACGTACTTCCTGAGGTTGGACACGTGGAACACGTTATGCACACCAGAAAGCTGGGGAGGAAGGGCAAGCCTGTAAGCAACGGGTCCAACCCACTCTAAGACCTCAAAGAGTCCCACGAACCTCGGTGTGAGCTTCCCTCTCACCCTAAACCGCTGTAGGCCCTTCATGGCCGAAACACGAAGGAAGTCGTGGTCCCCAACCTTAAACTGTACCTCTCTGCGTTTCCGATCTGCATAGCTCTTCTGTCTGCTCCTGATAGTGCAGAGTCACCTGTGAATTTGCTCGACTACCTCCTGACTCTATCGGATCAGCCTGGGGCCAACCTCCCACTTGGTCCCCACCTCAACCCAACTCAAGGGTGCCGTACACCTCTGTCCGTACAGAGCCTAGTAGGGTGCCATGCCGATGCTCGAGTGATAACCGTTATTATATGCAAACTCTGCCAGGGGCAAGTGCTCCTCCCAAGAGCCCCTCTAGTCTAGTACACAAGCACGTAAAAGGTCCTCAAGTGTCTGTCTCGTGCACTCAGACTGTCCGTCCGTTTAGGAGTGGTAAGCTGTAATGAACCTCAACCATGTCCCCAGGGCCTGCTGAAACTCAGCCCAAAACTGGGATGTAAAGTGGGTATCCCGGTCGGATACGATCTCCTGCGGAACTCCGTGTAGACGTACCACATCGTGGATATACCTCTCTGCCAACTGTGCTGGTCCCAAGGTGACTCGGATCGGCAAGAAACGTGCCGTCTTCGTCAATCTGTCAATGATTACTCAGACTATTTCGTGTCCTCACTGGGTAACAGGTAAGCCCACCACCAATTCCATGGTGATGCTCTCCCACTTCTACTCTGGCACTAAAAGTGGCTGTAACGGCCCTGCAGGACTCTGATGCTCGGCCTTTACCTGCTAGCATACTAAACACTGCTGTACGAATTCACCCACATCCCACTTCATCCCCCTCGACCAAAAGTCACGTCTCAAATCATGGTACATCTTTGTGTTTCTAGGATGTATGGTGAATCTAGAATCGTGTGCCTCAGTCAAGAGCTCCCTCAACAGCTCCTCATCTCTAGGAACGCACAAACGTCCCCTCATGCGTAGCACCTGGTCTGTAAAAGAGAAGTCCCCAGGGTCTCCTGACAGTACTCTGTCATGTAATGACTGTAAGTACGGGTCGGCCATCTACCCTGTGATGATGCGGACTATCAGCTCTGGCCTCATCTCTCGCATCGCAGTCACTGCCCCACAGTGCCCTCGTAACTCTAGGGGTCGCCAACTGCCCATCTCCTCCAAGAGGCTCCAACTCTGCGCCCATAAGCTAGCCAAGTGGGCAGGCACCTTCCGGCTCAAGGCTCAGCCACCATGTTGGCCTTAACCGGGTGGTAGGAAATGCTGCAGTCATAGTCCTTCAGGAGCTCCAACCAACGTCTCTGTCTCATGTTGATCTCCTTCTGGTGAAACAAGTATTTGAGGCTCTTGTGATCTGTGAAAATCTCAAAGGTCTCACCGTATAAGTAGTGCCTCCAATTCTTCAGTGCGAAGACGACAGTTGCCAGCTCCAGGTCGTGGGTAGGGTAGCTATGCTCATGGGGCTTCAGTTGCCGGAAAGCGTAAGCGACAACGTGACCCCTCTGCATGAGCACACCCCCTAACCCCTGCAAAGAGGCATCCATGTACGCAACGAACCCGTCACTACTGTCTGGAATGGTGAGCACGGGAGCCGAAGTCAGCCTCTCCTTCAGCTCCTGAAAACACGCCTCACAGGCGTTTGTCCAAGTAAAGGGCAGGTCCTTCCGGTCAGCTATGTCATAGGACGTGCAATCTACGAGAAGCCCCTGATAAACCGCCTGTAGTAGCCTGCCAGTCCCAAGAAACTGTGAATCTCAGTAACCGTACACGGTCTCTCCCACCTGAGCACTGCCTCAACCTTGACTGGGTCCATAGCCAAGCCATCCCCGAAGATCACATGACCTAAGAAGGTCACCCCCCACAACCAGAACTCGCACTTGCTGTATTTGGCGTACAGCCTACTTCGTCTCAGTGTGTTCAAAACCATTCGTAAGTGCTGTCCGTGCTGCGTCTGATCTCGAGAATAGATGAGCACATCATCAATGAATACCACCATGAACTGGTCCAAGTACGGTCTAAACACACGGTTCATCAAATCCATGAATGCAGCAGGGGCATTGGTAAGCCCAAATGGCATGACCAGAAACTCGTAGTGTCCGTACCGGGTGCGGAAAGTTGTCTTGGAGACGTTTGCCTCCTTGATCCTCAACTGGTGGTATTCAGACCTCAAGTTGATCTTGGAGAATACCGTGGCACCACGCAGCTGATCAAACAAGTCATCAATCCTTGGCAGCGGATACTTGTTCTTGATGGTGACCCTATTCAGCTGTCTGTAGTCCACACAGAGGCGTAGGGTACCATCCTTCTTTACGAACAATACCGGGGCTCCGCGGGGAGACGCACTGGGCCTCATGAAGCCTTTCTCCAAAAGATCCGGCAACTGAGACTTGAGCTCTCGCAGCTCAAGTGGTGCCATCCTGTACGGTGCTGTGAGATGGGGCTGGTCCCCGGTACCAGTGAGATCTCAAACTCGATCTCACGCTTGGGCGGTAGTCCTGGCAGCTCATCTGGGAACACGTCGGGGTACTCTCTGACCACCGGGATACTCTGGAAGTCTGCCACAGGGCTGGGCTCCGCCACCACACAAGCTAGGAAGCCCTTACACCCTGGCTCAAAAGTCTCGCCACCCGAAGTGCGGAAATGCACCTGAAGCCTCCGTCCACTGGCTGCCCATGGAACTTGAAAGAAGGCAACTCCGGTATGGAGAAGACGATCTTCCTCTCAAAGCAGTCCACCAAGGCGTGGTAAGTGGATATCTAGTCCATCCCCAGAATTACGCCAAAGTCCTCCATCTGTATCATAAGCAGGATAGCAGGAAGGCTATGTCCCCCAACACTGACCTCGCAACCTGTGTACGCCTCCTCAGCTACAAACAGCTGACCATTCAGACCTCTGATCACGAACGGATCCGCTAACAACATACAGTCTGCCCCCAAACTAACCGCAAAACTGGCTGTGACGAACGAGTGCGTAGCGTCGGAATCGAAAAGCATGTAAACAAGTCTGCCGGAAACTGAAACCATACCTGCCACCACTGATCCTAAAGCTCTGGCATCCCTGTGTGTCAGGGCGTTGATACGCCCCTCCGCCCTAGGTGCGGACGAAGCAGCCACACTCTACGTCGGACGGGTAGCCACTGGCCGGTACCCTCCCCGCGATTGCTGTCCTCCTCCTTACGCCTGGAAACCGCGGCCTCCTGCTCGCCCTCCAGTGCTCGGCGCGGGAAGCATCTGCTGACCTCCTACCCTAGATGGGTAGTCCCTCCTGATGTGGCCCGGCTGGCCACATTGGTAGCAAAGGGGGACTCGACTCCCGCCCTCAGTGGGTCCCTGCTGTCGACTGGGCGGGGGTCCAGTGCTAGCAGTTAGCCCCTGTCGGGGGCCCCCAAAGGCCACTAATGGCCCTGCAAAACGTGACGGCTCTCCTGCAGGCGTCACATGTCTCCTCTCTCGTCGGCCCTGTGAGAAGTCTGGCTGATAGGGCCTCTTCCACCTGCTGTTAATGTCGCGTGCAGACGGGTTGGTCTCTTCGTATGTCATAGCTGCCTGTACCACCCTCGAGAACGTAGGCAGCTTCAGGGGTTTGACATACCCCCGAATCGCAGGCCGGAGCCCCTCGGTGAACCTCCAAAGGCACTCCTCCTCAGTAGCCACTACTGTCGTTGCGAAATGAGATAGCTCTAGGAAACGCATACGGTATGTGCTCACGGTCATCGTCCCCTGGCGGAGAGTGTGGTACTCCCACCTCCTCTGATCCTGCCACATCTGGGGAAAGTACTGCTCGCAGAAGAGGGTGACGAACCGGTCCCAAGTCAGCTCGTCCCTCTCCTGCCCCCTGACCGCCCTCCACCACCTGTGTGCCACGCTCTCCAGCTGGTACGTGGAAAAGGCCATGCGGCACTCCATAGGGGGGCGAAGGGTGTCAAAAATCTTCTCGATCTGCTCGAGCCAGTCCTCTGCCTTGGTCGGGTCCTCATCCCCTTTGAATGCGGGGGGCTTTAGCTTCCGGAACTGTTCGAAAAGCTCAAAGTGGAGCTGAAGTGGAGATGCTGGTGCGCCTCCAGGTAAAGAGGCCTCGTGCTCAGAAGTGTCAGAGGAAGGTGGGGGCGGTGGAGGCCCATCCCCTCCCCTGTATCCAGCACCATGTCCGTCGCGTGGTCCCACAAAGGATTTCCCCTCCGCAGCCCTAGGGAGAGGCGCTCGTGGTGACGGGTGGAGCTCCTCTCGCACGATATCCCGTATCAGCTGGGCGAGGTCCTGGGCCTGAATGCCTAGAAGCAGTGGTTGGTCCACTAAGGCATCGGGCTCAATGCGCCCACCCCTCCGACCTCGTCCTTGGCTGTGCCTGCGGCCCGCCTCGCTAGTCCCACATCGAGGCATCTCCTGCAAGGAGACGCGAATACAGAATGGAAAAATGTCAATACGAATCGATATCTAACGGAGAAGTCTAAGAACAGATGTCAAAAGATACGTTGTGTGGATACTCTAGTTACAGGCACGTGAATTGGTTATTTTCCATCCAGTTGGTTCACTTCTCAGGACGACCTTGCTCTGATATCACTTGTTACGACCCGATTCCCGAATCTTTACGAGACATGAGAATCGGACCGACTCGACTAATCCCAAGACCCAGTAATCCAATGAGAAAGTAACCAAAAGAGCCGTAAAATAAATCACATTCATCATGCATGTAACTAACAGTAACAAAAGTACAGCAGTAAGGAAAAGAACTACTACAGTACACACCACCACAACAGTAGAGAATTAAACAGGTACATAAACATGATGCTTACAATAAAAGAGTACAATTGTAACAGAAAATACTCACTACAACAGAAGAAACGGTATAGTAGGTACAACACAAGTAAAACTACTGGGCTCTACTAGGCCCTGCACCCTCTGCAGCCGTAGGCTTTGGCTGCTCAACACCTAGTCCTGAAAATGTGACAAAGGTGACACGTCAGGGAAACGCTAAATAGAGTGGCAACCAACTAACTAAGAAAATAGTAAGGTGGACAAGTAGCTGTTATTTTTAATTTCTTCCTTTATTTTCTATTTACTCATTCTTGAATTATTTCTCAGATCTTTCTCTTGATCTTGAATGTTCCTCGTGGGAACGATTTTGATTGCAGTCTTTTTTGAAAAGTAGAAGTAGCACGTGGTGCTCTCCTGGCTGGGAGAGTCCCCCGTGGTGGTCCTACCCTCAGTCAACCACCCCAAGGTCACTGACAGATGTAACGGTGACTACGGCACGCGTGATAAACGCACGGGTAGCTATCCCGCACTGGCACGCGGTCAGTCGTTTCCGTTAACTGGTGCACCCCAAAGCATACCATAGAACCAGTATAGGGCAGAGCCCTCTCAGTAACAGGGGTCTTGCCCTTCCACAGTCCGCGCACCCTCACCTGACTACCTGGTTTTCCCAGTGGGCCTAACAAGTCAGTGTAGGAAGGCTAGCAGAACCCCGGGGCCCGTGGGGTGGCTAGCGCTCTCCCTACACTAGTAGCTCTCCCCGGTACTGTGTACGCGAGGGCCAAAAGTTGGTACAAAGTGGCCAGACCTAACCTCGGGTCCCTGGGGCGGCTAGCTCCGCTCTGCACTAAATAGGGGGACAGTCGCTCTCCTTGGTACTCCGTACTCAAGGGCCAGCTCACTTTCCCAATTCCATTTCATTTACCTTTCAGGAGCTCTACTCTTAATTACTTGTAGGGTTCATGCTCATATTTCTCTCGCCAAGCCCTTTTATGTTTCATCATTTCAGTTTTTTATTCCCATATAGTCCGTGTTTCCAATAATTAATATACGTTCACCTACAATCAGCTGTTATCCAATTACAGGCAATTATCATTTTTCTTTCTACTTTTCCAAGACTGCAATTCATGTATTCACGACATTCGTTTCAATGTTTCTGTTCCTAGGATTCATGCCACACCCTATGATCTATCATTCAATCTAGTTTTCCAGTCCTAAGATTCATGCCATACCCTATGATCTATCATTCAATCTAGTTTTCCAGTCCTACGATTCATATCATACCCTAGGATCTATCATTCAATCTAGTTTTCCAGTCCTAGGGTTCAAGCCATACCTTAGAATCTATTATTTACCTCACAAGTGCATAAATGTTGATAAACAAATCAAGGGAACCACTCTACCAGCAAAATCGGGAGTACTGGGGGCATGATCGGCAGGTCTGCGTGCCTCCGCAAACCCCAGAGCCGCAACGGGATAAGGTCCTAACACAAGGATTAAACACAAGGAACCACTTAGAATAGGATACAAGTACTTTAAACAAGTAGAGGAACAATTTCTGAGAAGAACGAAATTTCAAACGTGGGAATCGGACTTCGAACGGACCCTAAACGGGTCAAAAACGACAATACTGCCCTAAATTAGACGTCTGGAACATCTTCCAGACGTCTTAAACGATGGTTCAGATCATACCTCACTTTTGTGTTGTTCTTTAGACGTCCAGGATCCCACTGAACCGTCTGGACCTAGTTTAAGACGTCTGGAGACTCTCTCCGCCGTTTGGTGCTGTGCCCAGACATCCGATCTGCATGGGAGGGTGTGTCCTTGCACCTTCCCGAACGAACCCTGCACGCGTACGCAACAGTCCTTAACATGGCAATGAGGCAGAACCTTTGGCGGAATGGCCTACATGGCCGTACCCACGGAAGGAAGAAGAAAAGAAAAATTGTACCTTTCAGATGTTTGGATCTCACTCTAGACGTCCCCCGCGCCATCTGGACGTAGGTCCAGATGTCTGATTCTGGAAAAAATTTCCAAAATCAGGACCTCCTCGCCCTCCGCTTGCTGCGCACGGCAGTGCCGCGCCGCACTGGCCTACTGCCTGAGCTGCAATAGCACCGGGGTAACTTCCCCAGCACCGCTCTCCTACTGCGCACCCGCCGGCCGGCCCTGGCTGCTCCGGCGAGCTCACCTTCTCTTCCTCATGTGCTCCACCTCTTCTCCCTCTCGCTGCACCTCCTCCCCGCGCGTACCTGGCAGCAGCTGCTGCCCTCTCTCACTCTCACGCTAACTGGAAGAAGAAGGAGGAGGCGGTGGAGTGGTGGTGAGGGAGAGGAAAAGGGGGGGCTATTTGAAGGGGAGAGAGGAAGAAAAAAGAAAAGGCACCTGCAGAATGGGGAGGGAAGAGAGAGAAGAAAAGAGGGTGGCGATTTCAGTCTGCGCGCGCATGTGTGCAGACTCGCAATCGTACGCTGCAAAAATTAATTTCCAGACGTCTAACCAGACGTCTGGACCAACTCCCAGATGTCTTAAAAGACGTTTGATGTCGTCGGTCTTTACCAAGAACGTTTATCTGATTTTGAATCATCTAGTGGTGTTGTTGAGATCGAAGCCTATGATGAAGTTTTTGGAGTGCACAAATGGGGTAGACCTAAAGGGTATGGATTGGGAGCAAGATCTTTACAACGTTAAGGGCATCGTATTATTGTTAGGAATACAATTGAGAATGCAGAGATAGAATCAATAAAGTTGTAGATGAAAGAAATGCAAGAGACAATGAAAAATCTAAAGATTCAAAACGAATTGCTCATCGCAATCTTATACCAAAATATGGGTGGGCAATCTATGAAAATATGAGACACTTGCAGGAATGTTTCATAATACTTGATCATTTGATGTCTTTATGTGAAAAGATTGTTTTTCTTTTATTTATTTATTTTTGGTGCTACCATAGGAGAAGAGAATGAACTTTTTTCAACAATTTGTAGGATTTTCTAATCTTTTGAGGTGAATAATGAAGTGAGTATTTTATACTTTTATATGTAACAAATTATTTTTTATCGAGTGATTTTCTTGTTAATGATCTTAATTTCTTTTTGTAGGTTCCCAATTTGTCAAAGAAGCCATCAACTAGGGGTATAAAAAAGCCAGTAGTAGGTTCTGGTCAAAAATAATTTTGTTGGAGCATTTTGAATGGTAAGCTTTTATCAAAATTAATATACTTAGACTATTGGGTATTTTTGGTAGGTTACAACTATGACATTGGTCATATAATATTTAACTGGAATTCAAATCATTGTCACTTGTCCAATGCAGCTGTGGTAGCTTAGGGGACGGTGATGATAGGGTTTTGCCTAGTAGTGTTCATAGGATGAAGGTTTGGGACTATGAATTGGTAATGGTAAATACTAAACCAAACAAGCCTGTTTCATGTATAATCGAGTATGAAATTTGTCTCAAATAAGGCATTTAAATATGTAATGAAAATCTTATTTGTCATGACATAATTAACATCATCTTGTAATCATTTGATGCAATCTCCATACAATAAAGAAAGCCATACCTGGTTTGACAAATAACCTTTTAGATGGCTTTTCAAAAAAATAACCTTTCACTGATAACTTTTCAAATAGCCATACTCAGCGTGTTTTTTTGTATTTGGCCTAAAACCATTCAGTTTTTCTGATCCAGCTAATGTTTGTTCGTATTACAGTAATGATATTCACTTCAGTTTCATTGCAACTGATTATCCCTATCTAGGAAATGTGAAATTTGATGGAAAAGTTGGAAAACTACAGTTGTGGCCAATATTTTTACAGAAATGGAACCTTTCGATACAACAGTGGGAAATACATAGAAATGGCCTTAGGCCTGTTCAGTTGATATCACCCTTCAACAAAGAGCAATTGACAATGCCAAAGCTTGATTTGAGTAGGATATGATCAAAGAAGATAGCCAAAAAAGATCTAGAGTCTATAGATTCTCTTTGAATCATAAAGTGTGACAAGCGATAATGCTAATGCTTAAAATGCTAATGCCTTGATTTGAGTAGGATAAGCTTGATTTGATATCTTAATTTTTCCACAGTCATCTAGAGGTTTACTTTTTTTTTTTTTGGTTAGTTTCTTTTAGTTCTTTGTTGCCTTCTCCCCTCACTCGATCTAAGCATCAAAATTTTATTTCTGATGTCTTTTATATGGATGTGTCCAAAGAGTGAATGAATGTAACAAGGCTGGTCCGACACTTTTTCTTTAGTTGTTAATTTAATACATGTATTGCAGGTTCTAGTGATGGGACTTTACATTCATGGGGCATCAATTCAGAATGAGGTATTTCCTTCATATATGTTCAATTTGTTAGTATAGACTACTTGTGGTAGTTTTGCTAGAACACTAATTTGCTTGGGTTAATTTTATATTCAATCTATTAAATATATTCTTTTATTTGATTTGGCTACTGCTGCAAGGAATTCTCTCTCAGTAGGCAGGTGTTGGCTATAATCCTTGGTTCTTCCTTGAAGTTTATACTATATTAAATTAATTGATTGGAGTTCTGGATTTGTTTTGTTTGTCACCTACACCTCTACCAAATGAAACCAAACCAAGCTGCTACCTAGAGAACGTGGGTTAGCTTCATAAAGTAGTTGTTTTCATTTCGATCTACTTTTGTGTGATACTTAGTGTTAGCTCCCAATGAGCATACTCTAAAAAGGGTACTAATAAGCAAATTACTAGGAGGTCCTGAGTTGGGTGACTGGGAAGTCCTTGTGTTGTGCCTATTTCAACTATCCTCTTAAAAAAATTCTTGCATGTGAAAACATTAGGTGTCAACTAAATAAACCTTTGTAAGAGGGTTTTGTTCCATTAATAGTACTGTATAATTTATTTTCTTCAGAAGTTTGGTTAAATCATTATCTGATACAAACTAATCAGCCTTTTTACTATGATAGGTACATTCTTCAAAAGTTTGTAATAAGCTTGATAGTTGGGGATAAATTTGTCCATTGTGGCACAACTTTGCAAGAGATGTTGCTTTTAGATGATACATTCATGCATACATCCACACACTCAAGTGTGCAGATTTGCCATTGCGAAAATGGTGCTAAGTGCAGATTGGATGCTAGGATAGCTATATTGGTGTTGTTGCTTGAAATGGGCTCCTCGACGAGTTGTTACTTTGGAGGACTTTTAGAAGCAGGGTTTGGGTGGATATCTATCTTTCTTGGATAATGGCATGTGCTGTTCTTTGGTCCCTTTGGCTTCAGTGAAATAGGTGGTGTTTACGGGGGCAAATAGCATGGTTTGAGATAGGAAATTGTGGCTTTGTTTAATTTTTTGTCTCAATTTTTATAATGACTTGACTTAATTTTTGGAAAATAATGAAAGTTCATGTTGAATGTACAAACAACAAAGTTTCTGGATTTACTAATACAGAAATGATAGGGCAGTTCATCTTTTAGGGACAAAATTTGATTGAATTTTTAGTTGTTTTATATATTGTTCAAAACAAAGCTTCTTATCATGAAAATAAAGTAAACTTTTGACAAATTTAAGGTTGAATTGTTTTTAGTTTCTTTATCATGGAAATGAAGTAAATTTTTTTGTCCCTTCAAATATATGTTGCAACGAAATCCGTCCATAATTTTTTAGGTGTATTTTCTATAAAGTTTTTATTAGAAAACTTTAAATTTTCAGGAATACTTTGATGGATATTGTAAAATAATTTTTCATTTTATAGGTAATCAAAATAAAGTATAAGTATGATATATTATGAGTGTTTTAAAAGATGATTAATACATTTTTGTATCATTCCTACATTGCGACGAATTAATCGTTGGCATGTTATGAAAAAAATCGTTGTTAAAATAAAGACAATGAAAATATTCGTCACTAAATTTCAAGTATGTGACGATTTTAGTGATGATTTTATTCGTTGTTTGAATTTGCCAACAAATATATTATTCATTGTAGATTTAACGACTCGTATAGCAACGAATGTGGCGACGAATAATTATTCATTAGCAGGTCATATAACGACGATTTATTTGTCGTTGTCTTCATAAAATATTCGTTACCTTTGACCATTTTTGTTGCAGTGGTTGAATAATCAAACATAGATCCATACCCATATCCAGTCGAGTTTTTTGGACAAAACCCATACCTGAACCTGGATAAGTTCAGGTTGGGTTTTTCCCATTCTTTTCGGGTCATGTTGAGTCAGGTTCGGGTCAGATTTACCAAAACTTGCATCTCTACTACTTTGACACATCTATGCTTTCTTCCTTATTTAAGATACCAAAAAAGAAGAAAAATCCAAAATAACAAAAACACATTATTTAGGCTTAGTAAGAAAGCGATTAGACCTTGTGCTTCCATGTGAGACGACTCAGACTCCCATCCTTCACTTAAATCATTAAGAGTTTAGTAATTATAAATTTAAAATAGTCGCAATTTCACACTACGACAATGATATTATTAATTGGCGAATTTCACACACTAGTTTCTGTCATTGTTGCCAGGGAGGCAAGGCTTATAGTTGATTTCTATTTGCATGCATTTAGTTGCATTCATTGACTCCATCTTGTTAAGTCAACTCCTTGACTCCACTTACATGACATCCTTGAATATCTATTCCTATGCAAAGGATGTGCATCAAGGGCATCAGTCAAGCAACAACCTTTAGAGAATATTATCACTCTTCTTAGACTGGAACATAGTTATCATGATGGTTCTTGATAACTTTATCGAAATTCTCAATCTAAACCGTTTGGATTCCTTAATACTTGTCATCAGTATATCCAACATAACATAGTACATTATGCCAATTGTACTAAAAGACCCATCTAACTATGTCCACATGATCTGACACTTAGATCTAAATCACTGATCAAGTGATTCGATTCAGGTTGACTTGCCTAAGGCACAAAACTCCAATAGTTTTCTACATGATTATGTGAACTATTTCAAGCTTCACTTAGAGAGTCATACCTAAATATTGTTAGGAGATTTTTCAAATACTTGAAAAACATTAATGAGTATGGTTTATTTTATTCAAGAATTTTGACTCTTGAACTTTTTGCATACAGTGATGCTACTATGCTGAATGCGATATTCAGGTTGAGGGAGATGGTGAGAAAGGGTGGGAGAAGATGAGGCGGATCTCATGGGGGAGGGGTTAATGGCTAGTTGAGGGCTTGGTTTGGTGGTCTCCAGAGGGGAGACTCCAGTAGATGGACCGCGAAAATGGAGGCAAGGAGGTTGGAAGTGGTCTACTATCGCCGTAGAGAACATAGGCATGTGGCCTCTTGGTGCAGGAACAGTGTCATTTGCTTGGCATGTAGAGGCATTGAGCACATCCAGTTCACGTGTAAGTTTCACCTCAACAAGGGAGGCCAGAGGGAGGAAACGTGGGATGCCCTGCCATCTATCTTAATTCAACAGCTAGGGTTTATGCAAAACCACAACAGCCATTGCCTCCACCCCTGATTCACACGTGCCTTAACGTCGAAGTGCCCTCGACGTCGGAGGTTGTGGCATCCAAAGGTGCTCTTTGCGCGGCCCTTGTTGGAAAAGTGATGGAAAGGTCTGAAATGCCGATTTCGATGTCGTGCAGATGAAATTCTAAGTGTGTATTTCGTGGGCATGCTGAAGGCATGCTGTAGAAATGCCCATTTTTCGATGGCCATGCCAATGGGCATGCCGAACATAAATATTTAAAATGATGTTAAAATACTCAAATTTTAATGCTCAAAATGTGTGTGTCCTACCCTAGACCTCCCTAAACTAAGTGGCTAAATTGCTATTTCAAATTCGAATTTCAATCCTCCTTCTCACCAATTGCACTCACACCCACCATCGTTGACCGACATGCCTCCAAAAATCCTCAGCATGCCAGTGGCACACCTGTAAATCGATAATATAATCCTATCGGCATGGCCCCCTCCCAAAAATAGCCTTGCCGACAGCATGCCGGCGGCATGCCGTCGGTATTTAAATCACTGGATGATGGTAGGCATCGCTAATATGGAGGAGGTGAAGTGCTTGGTACATTCTCTCGATCTTTCTTAGGTATGGAAGGTCATGTCCCTCAACCCCTTGAGGTTTTTGATATTTGGTTTAATGGTGGTGGATGTGGAGAAGTATGGTTTTCGTACAACTACATTAAACGATCTACGCGTGATGTGGAGGTTAGTCTCGCCCCTTGATGGGGCTCTTCCTGATCACCCCCCGTAGTGTGTCTTTTAGAGGCAAGGCATGGTTGAGATTTAGGGTCTGCCATTACATCTCAGATCTAGCGTGGTGGTGCAACAGGTGGTTGCTGACTTCTTGTCATTGAAGGAGGGATCTACTATGGTCGTTCTGGAGGGCGATGGATGGAAGATCACCGTAGAGGTTGTTCTTCGACACGGGGGTACTTTCCTAGACAAAATCATCTTTCGTTGTGGAGGGAGTTCATGGCTCCTTCTTTCGATGCATGTGTCGCAACCAGAGCGCAACGTGGGTGTAGCAAATCACAAAGGGGAGGAGGGTGCAACTTAGTGGAGGGAGGTTCATCATGGCAATGCCTCGAAGTCTTCTCGTGAGAATGCGGAAGTGCCAAGGGAGGAAGTGGCCAGCGATGATAACACTGATGGTATTAGGAATGCTGGAGAAGAATGCGCTGAAGCTTCCAAGGCAATCATGGTGTGTCCACAGCAGCCTACCTATAAGGTGTTGATGGACCTTATTTATTGTGGTGAGTCCTCAAACCACATGGCAATTGGTCCTCCTAAGGAGGGACCTATGCTCGATGATGCGACCACGTCAAAGACCAAGGCGCCATCATCTTCTAAAGGGGGCTATAACTTACGAAGTTGAAGGTCAAGAGTGCAGAAGTTTGACATCAAGTAATTGGCTCACTTGCTTAGGGTGGAGCGTACCATGCTGATGAAGAAGGGGGCTTGCACGGCAACCCAATGAGGGTGTTGTCGTGGAACATGCGTGGGTTGCGCACTCGGGGATGGTGTGCATCAGTAGTTTGATACTTGCATGAGTGGAAGGTGGATTGTGATCTATTGCAGGAGACTGACATCGATCTGGAAGACATTCAATAGTGGCACCCACTTGTTGTTGAGGGTGTATTGGAGGTCTGCTCCATCTATGCTGTAGGGCATGCTGGAGGTTTGTGCGTGTGGTGGAAGTTGGCTGCTCTTATGTTGCAGGATGTTCATATAGGGGAGTTTATGTTAACTGTTAAATTCAAGAAGATTTCAGATGGGGGAGCCATCTACATCTCTTATGTTTACGACCTGTGCTCATTGATGAGAACAACCTTGTGCGAGGAGATGCGATAGACCTCTTCTTTTGTGTAGGATGGGCCGTGGCTAATTGGAGGACATTTTAATGCCACCATATCCATGGATGATAGACCTAATGGAAGGGCGGATCCGTCTACCTGGGGGTTTCAATCAGTGGTGGTGAAGCTCGAGCTTATAGATCTGCCTACGTCAAGTGTTGTCTTCACGTGGTGAAATGGTAATGGGAAAATGTCTCACATAGATCATTTCATATGTAATGTGGAAAGTATGAGTTCCTTCCAGTTGGTAACGGTCACGGCTCTTGGGTGCCCTTTCTCAGATCATACACCCATCGTGTAGGATAGTGGTGAGGACTTTGCACGAGTTCTTAGTTTAAATTTCAGAAATCTTGGTTGACTGAGCCTGGGATTAGGGAGATGGTCTCCACATGGTGGTCGGCCAAGTCGGTGGAGGGGTCGGCCACTCATGTGCTCTACACCAAATTAAAAGACCTGCAATTGATGCTGTTGGAGTATACGAAGAATCTTTGCCTACATAAGGCTTAAAGGAGGTCTGATACTATTGAAGGGGTAAAGCTGTTGATTGAGAAAGGAGAATGGGAGGCTCTAAGTTTGGAAGATAAGAAAACAAGAAAAGATCTACAGGCCGTCATTGCATAGGAAGATAACTAGCGTGAGATAGATTGGAGAGAGAAATCCAGGCAATTGTGGATTCGAGAAGGCAACTCTAACACAAATTTTTTTCATGCTGCTGCCAATGTCAGAAGAAGATTCAACTTGATCTTGTCCCTTCGGGTGGGGGATGTGGATGTTAGTTCCCTACAGGATATATGAGCCAAAATAGTCATTTTCATAGAATGACTAGGGCCACTCGACGTAGGGGGTGGTGGCTGTCTTCATCTGAGATGTCTAAGCTGGGCAAGGAGGAGGGTGTGCAACTGGTGAGACCTATTGATGAGTTGGAAGTGGAGCATACGTTGAGGGGGCTTAAGGTGGAGGGGTCTCCTAGTCCCGATGGCTTTCAGGTTCTCTTTTACAAAGAGTTTTGGCTGGTGGATAAAGTAGATGTGCTTCGTGTCATCACTGAATTTTAATAGGGGAATTTTGGGCTTGAGAAGATTAATAAATCCTTTCTGTTTTTGTTTCCCAAAAAATAAGGGGCAGATACGCTTGATGATTTCTGGCCTACATCTCTGCCGTCTTCTATCTATTTATTGATTGGGAAGGTCCTTACCAATATGTTGAGGGAGGTGCTGGGGTCCTTGATTAGCTTAGTCCAGTCCGCGTTTCTGAAGAGTTCTTTACAGGAATCATAAATTTTGGCTCAAGAGATGGTTTTAGGATGGAAGTGGAGGAAGACGAAGGCCTTCATGTGGAAGGTAGATTTTTCTTAAGGCCTCTGACTCGGTGTCTTGGCCTTACTTCTGGAAGATCTTTCATAGGTGTGGATTTCCAGAGGCCTGGATACAAATGATGAAGTGGTGCATTACTACTACATCTTTCTCTCCACTGGTGAATGGGAGACCCACGGGAACTTGGATCCAACTTCAAAAGGGGGTACGTTAGGGGTGCCCTGTGGCCTCGCTCATTTTTCTATTGGCAGTTGATACCTTGGCCCACTTTGCCTTTAAGGTGTGCTTTGGAGCTTTGATTCACGGTTATACCTTATCTTAATAGAGGGCATTGACCCCTATTCAGTATGTGGATGACACTGTTTTTTTAATTGAAGGAGGGACTAGAGAGGCATAGGTTGTGAAGTGTGTTGTAGACATTTTTGGGGAGATATCTGAACTCAGAGTGAATGGCTCCAAGTCTACTCTTATTTGCTTTGGTCTTGCAAATACAATTAGCGAGGAACTCTCATAAGTATTACTTACTCCATTGGGGAGTCTTCCTATTAGATACCTAGGTCTCCCCTTGCTTGGGAGGGAGATAAAGAGTGTGAATTGGACGGGCCTTTTTGAAAAAGTTCCAGGCGGTTGGCAAGTTGGTGTGGTAGATTTCTTTCGAGGGGGGGAAGACTGATTCTTCTGAATTTAGTTATACCTATTATACCAGTATTTTATCTCTTTATGTTCCTGTTGTCAAATATAGTTCTTAAGAGATTAGATGCCATAAGGAAAAGATTCTTCTGGAAGGGACTAGCTCATGAGGGCCATTTTCTGGAGCCTATTAAATGGAAGATAGTTTGCAAGCCAAAGAAGAAGGGTAGACTGGGTGTCAGATCTCTACGTGAGTTTGGTGATGCACTATTGTTGAAATGGGGAGTTACCATCCTAAGGGAGATGGTGGATTATGGCAAGATGTGGTTAGGAACTCTTATGCGTCTACTGCTTCACTGGCTCAGGTGCTTCACCCACCTAAGGCCTCCCCTTTCTGGTCTTTGGTTTGCAAAGAGGTCACAAAGAGATGGGATTGTTTCCAACCATTGGTGGGGGACGGATCTTCTTTTAGATTCTAGAGTGACAATTGGATTGGTTTGGGAGACCTTAGTGCCATGTTTCCACGTTCATACGAGGCTACCCTTGACAGACATGCCAAGGTGGTTGATTGCTAGAGCCTAGCAGAAGATCGGTGGTTTGTTCCTAGACCTAATGGTTCCTCCTTTAGTCGTATGTAGGAGGAGCTTTTTTGGATGGAAGAGACTCTCTAGGCCTTCAGGCTAAATGAGGAAGTGGATGGCTTCTCTTAGTAGGTTGTTCTCTACACCCCCAAAAAAGCATATGATCAGATGTTAGCAGAGGATGAAGATGATCCTCATGGATCCATTTGTGTGGCCATCTGGAAACTAAAGTTCCCCTTGAAAATTCAAGCATTTTTATGGCTTGCAAGAAGAGGCAGCCTCGCCACTGGGTCCCTTGCGGCCAGGATGATGGACATTCCCCCAATTATATGCCCCCTATGTAGGTTTGCAGAGGATGATGTCAAACATTTGCTAAGTACTTGCCTCATTACTACAGAGGTGTGACAGAGATGTTATGGTTCCCCTCTTCCCACGTGGGATGGGTTGTGGGTGTCCCTTCTCAACCCTTCCACGTCCAAAGTTATCATGGTTGCTATTCTATGGAGTGTGTGGAGGGCAAGAAACGATGTGCTTTTTAATGAGGGGTATGGATGGTCAAAAGTTATTTGTAATGGGGCATTGTTGTTAGCCCATCAGTAGCTTTCTAGCATGTAATTGTTTGCTTATGAATAAATTGATGGATTGCTATTGTCAACGATAGCAATCCTTTTTCCTTTCAAAAAAAAAACTATGCAGAATGCAAAACTGATCAAAAAAGTACAAGAGGAATATTTTAGTTATTAGGGAATGCACTTAGCTCTTGATTTTCTAATAAACAAAATTGTGTTACCCTTTCAACATCAAGGCAAAGTATATTTCGACTGCCTTAGCATGTTCAAAAGTGTTTTGAATGAAATGAAATCTACAAGACTTGGGATTAACTTTTGACAAAGTTAAAATCCTATGTGGTAACAGTGTGCGATCAACCTATCTAAAAATCCTGTACATCCTTCTAGGATTAAACACATAATGTATGACCTCATTTCCTCAGAGATAATGTCTCGAAAGGATAAATTAGTTTAGAATTCATAAACACTCAAGACCAATTAGAAGATATTCTTACAAAATCGTTAGAACAAGATAGGTTCACTCACATTAGAAGGAACATTGCAATTTGAACCTTAAATAACATTACTTGATTTTGTTTAGATTTCTCTATTTCTAAAATAAATGATTTACTTAATCAATTAATTTCAAAGCGTTTGTTGTCTTATCAAGAATTTCCAAAATTGATTGGGTTTTCTTGATATTTTTTCTTTTAGAATTTTTAGATACTTTGTCTTTCATCTATCTTGATCCTTAGGATGTTAAAAACATCCTTAATCTATTAGTTATTTCCTAAGCCTAACTCTCTGCATATTTATTCTATAATAAGTTGAAAATCTACGAAATTAATCAATTAATTTTAGACTTTTCTGCTTTCGCAAAGAGATATTTTGCTAAAGGAGCATTTTGGTCTTTTCACTCAACCCAACAATTCCCAAGGGAAGTCTTAACCCCTTAATCAACCAAAGGAGTAGTTACTCCTCTCTTGGATGCTCTTTCATATTTCCCATCTTCTTCTCAAAAGCATCTCTTTCCAAGCCTTAACTCACTTACCTTGAGAAGATCTTATACTCAGACCTTGATTGAAGCTTGAAAGGTCTACTACAAGCATCCCTAACAAGCCTACACACCTAGTCAAAGTTATTTCTATAGGTATCACACCTTCACTTTGGGTTCTACATTTTAGTTATTTTTTATCCCACAAGATCTTAGTTATTTTCTTGTTTTTGCAACTATTTTTTTATCTCAAAATGGATCCAATGTTGCTGTGCTTTCATAATCTATTCTAAAATCATTGATTGATTTTCACTTTTCACACTAATCTTGGATTTTTGGAAATTCCAATTCTTAATGGATTTAGTTAATTGATTATTTATGTTTAGTTATGTTGTCTTGATACTTTTCATCATGGCATTTAAGAAGAAGAGTAAAGTTGTTGAGGGATCTTCATTCAACACTCCCACCAAATCAAACCCTATATCCCCTTACCTATTCTCATTGAAAGTTGAGCAACAATACTTTTCAAAGCTTGATAAAGCAACTTGCACATCTCTTGGACCTCTTTTTTTTGGTGAATTAAATGTTGCAGATGGTTTCAACATAGATGAACTCTTTGCGATTCAAAAGATGAAAACTTTCTTCCATCCCACCTTCAATGTTGATAATGCTATAAAGAGCATCTATCTTTCACTAGTCTACTTATTTTATGCCAATCTCCAAGAGGTTAGAGAAGGTGGTCATATTATTCTTGAATCTATTATCCTCCATGTCAAAATTCATTTTGATGCTAAGTGTATTGCTAATGTTACGACCCAACTCGAATATGCATGAGTACTAGGTCAAACTGCATACGAATACCCAAGACCCAGTCATCCATCAAGTAACAAACATAAGACAACATCATTCCCACACATGCATCATAGTAGAAAATAAACAACAGGAAGGAAAGAAAACCATTAACTACCATCAGTGCATAAAAAGGAAACATGGTTCACATCATAGCCATCGCATCAAATCATGGTAGTACTGCTAAGGAAAAGAAACTAACATGGTTCAATAGAAAATAAACATACTAGTGCAAAAGGAAAACAATTGGCTAAAGCTAAGGTTAGGATTGGCTAGGCCCAGCACTGTCTCTCTCTGCAAATGGTCAAGTTGGCTACTTAGTTCCCTGACCTGGGGGCAAGTAGAGTAGGTGTCAGCAAAAGCTGAGTAGAGTGGCAGGATAGAAAGTAAGCGTGTCATTGTAAACAGTGAATAAGACTAATTAGTGAAAGCATTTAATATCACCTTTTATCTCATTGATGTTCTACTCATAGTTCGCACTAAGACTAGATCGCCATTCTTTTTTATTCACAAGTCCCCTATCAAGTCGATCTTGTTGCAGTATTCATAGGGTGTGGGGCATTCACGTGGTGCTCTCTTGGCCAAGAGAGTACCCCGTGCATGTCTTACTTCTGGTCTACCACCCCAGGGTTATTGTCACAACATAGCAGTGATTACGGCACACATGATAAACACAAAGGGGGCTACCTCACACTGGCACATGGTTAGTTGTTTCCACTAATGGATACGCATTAAATAGATCAGAATGAAATAGAATAGGGGTTGATGGGGGCGTGCTTCGCGATTTAAAATCGGGGTTTGGAGGACCCATTGTCGTAGCTCATAAAATGCATCTATCAAATAAGATTTATAACCAAAACTCGAAAAGTGAGTCCCAGGTCGAACACGACGAGGTGAACGTTTGGTTTTCAAAATCCACGCTTTGCTTTTATTTGTTTTTGGTCATTTTTGTCTTTTCTAATTTTTTTGGTATGTTTAATAGGGCAAGAGATCAGGTCGATGACTTCTATCTAATCTACTTGAAACAATATAAGAGAGAGAGAGAAACAATCATCTATTTATAAACGAATGTTTGTTACACTATGAAAGCGGAAAATCTACACTACGAAAGTGTAAATAGATAGAATGAGGTGAGAGAAATCCCCCTCGACGGTCGCTCGGAGGATGACTCGCTCTGACGTCGCTTGGAGGAAGGTGGTGAGGAGCGGGACGAGTGGGGACAGAGTCAGAGGATGGAGGATGGGGTAGGACGGTGTCGCAGAGAGGATCTTCTTCCCGAAGGGCGGTGAGAGGATAGCCACGGGATGCTCCACGAATGAGGATGAGGGGAGGGAAAACTATTTGATTTTCTACTCTAGAGGAGCATCCCGGGCTTGTTACAAGCTCCTTTTAGAGCCTTGGAGGTGGTGAGAGGAAGAAAGGAAGACATGAAGAAAAATGGGAGGGGTAGGTGATGCGAACTTGAATAGGTCTTATTAATATGATGATATTATCGTTGAAATTAGTATAGTGAGTTAACCTAAATCGAGTCTACACCAGTTTCACAAAATTTTTCACTTGGCCTACTTGATTTTATCTTGGTCACTTTTAGGCCCAGGGTCGATCTCAGGGAAGCGGGGATTAGGAGATCAAGGAGTTTCTACGCCTTTCCTAAAACGTATCTCTTCCTTGCGTTTATTATGTTTTTGGTTTTTCTACTTTTAAGATTTTTTTGTGATAATGTTGTTCTTGAGGCACACCCTCAAAAATGAAGTCCTTGGCCTTGAGCCAAATGGTCCTTGGCTTGAAGCTAACTTAGGGTTCCAAAATCGATCTAATTACTCACAAGATCGAGTATCTGCAAGACAAGAATTATCTTTTCTCTTTTATACTTTTTTTTAAATAGCAAGAAATAAAAGACAAATGAAAGCAGAATAAATTGCAAGGAAAGAAATGAAAAGAAATACTTAGCTTAGTGTATATATATATATATATATAGGGGTGGAGGTGGAAATGGACATAGAATGTAGTACGGTGTTAAGTTGGTCCACGTCTAGCAAGACACAACCAACAAGACTGAGTGCCACGTGGAGTGGGTGTGTGTGAGTGTGGGTGGAAGTTCTTGCCTTGCGCGAGTATCGAGAAATATCAACAATTGGTGTGAATATTCCCGTAACACGATGCACGGTGAAGGGGTGAGTGCACAGGTATGTGGGTAGTAGATATGAGGTGAATGTGTGTATGGGAGAATGTGGGTATGTGGATATATGAGTATATATGTATATATATGTATCTATAACTATATATATATATATATGTGTATATGTATATATATATGTGAGGATGAGAGTGTGAATATATATATTTATGTATGTATGCATGTGAGTGTGAGAGAGTGAGAGTGAGGGTGAGTGCCTGCTGTGTGTGTGAGAGGGCGGAAGCGGTTAAGCTATTTGGGGTCAGCTGTCGTCGTCTGGGTGCGTAGGCGCGTGGGCACATAAGTGATGGTGAACGCACGTGTGTGTGGAGAGGGTGAGACGCAGTGCACAAGGGTTGTGCAGCGCTAAGGGAGCGCGGGCATGCGGGCGGGTGGATGCGTAGGTGCGGCGACTGGATTGAGGCGGTAGCACAAAGGAGAGAGAGCGTAGAGCCGCTAAACGAGCCGGTGGCTACAGTGTCGCACAGACAGGTGTGAACAGTGCGCTATAGTGCGCATGGCGAGAAGGTGACCGATTGAGGCGGTGCAGCACGCAGACAGTGCTGTGGAGCATGCGCGCGTGGAAAGAGAGCCCGAGCGGTCTACTTGCGCGCGCGGTGGCGCTCGAGGGTGCATAGAGGTGCTGGGCTCGCGAGCTTCAGAGCTTGAAGCCCTGTACTAATGGTGGAGGAGAGGAAACAACAAACAAAAACAAAAAGAAAAAAATATGCAAATAAAAAACAAACAAGAATCCACCACGCCCACCTGCTCACGATGGAGCTGGGCGATGGTGGAGATCACAGTGGGGGTCTGAGACAACTGTGAACTCTCGCTTGCACACAGTGTACCCCTTCTCAACTTGTGAGAAGAGGTGGTTTGTATTGAGAGGGAGAGGGAGAGAGAGTGGTCAGCGGGTGTGTGTGGTGTTGTGTGTGTTGTCTAAGGGGTGGCGATGGGTGTGTCTGAGGGTGGAGGTCAGCTCCCACAGTAGGGGAGGGTGCATGATCTTTTATAGGAGTGCACACCTCTCACCATGCTGTAGCAGGGTAGGGTGCATGGAGACATGCACAGCAGCCGTGGAATAAGAAAATGAAAATGGCAAAATTGCAATGCAACACACAATGAAGATGTTAATTATAGAAGTGGATTGAATGGCCATTTATTCTCACTCTCTTCCCCTCTTTATAAATGCATGCAAGTACATATTTACAAATGCAAGTATGGCTACATAAGATGCATGCGTAATGCTAGGAAATAATATAAGATGGCATATTTATTGGCGTAACTTACTATGCAATCATACCCTCATGCCTACCTTTTGCTAGTCCCTAGCAAAACATTTGTATCGTGTTTAGAAATGATCTTAAGCTGAAGATTTTTTCTGAAGCAACATTAATGTGTTTATCAGTTGGATATTGTGAGAACTAATTGCAGAGAAGATTACCAGTACTCAAGTCTTACATGATATAGACCATCTCTCGACTAACCTGGACTCTTGATATTTAAACCTCAAGTACGATTTCTAGGACTCAGAGGGTTTTGCCGTACTCAAGAGCTAAGAGATTATGGTTTGTGCACAGTGAAGCTCAAGCCCAGGGTTTCATGAAATTTTAAGTACAAGTTGGTCTCCACTTTAGCTTATGTCTGTGGATTAACCCTCAAAAAGATGATGGAAAAACTCAACCCCACTTTAATTATTTTTGTGGCTCAAAGAATATATGGTAGAACAGGGTATTTGCAACGTGCCCTGAAAAACTTTAGGGGAGAAGAATTTACAGACATTTGGAAGATATATTGACCTATTCGCAAGATTTTTTTTTTTGAAACAAGTGTCAGTATATCTCCTACAACTTTATTTGGAAGAACACACTTATTTGGTGGGTGAGTACTTTTTTTTTTTGGTGGAAAGAGTTTCTCCTAAACACAAGACTAAAGATTGGGATAAAAAGTCTACCTGTACGCATAGGTAAGGACTCCACCTTCCCTAATGAACACTAGGGTTGAATCTTATGTTCACCTGGTTTTTCTCGATATGTGTAGTATGAATCAAGATTACTTCGACTCTCAAGTAGAGGCAAGCCAACGAATCCCGTACTGGTGACTCAGGTACAAGAATGCATCCTAAGTTAGGAGAGATTCTGATGTATCTTATCAGTGCTCAAGTAAATTAAGCCAAGCCTGAGAGAATCAAGCTTCTGTGGCCTGGAGAGTCTTCAAAATAGAGGTTGAACATCCATAAACACTTATTCTAGCTTTCAGATCATTGCTAAACACTTTACACACTTTTTTTATTTTTTTTTAGGCTACGTACATATTTATAGATGGATATGTATAATGAATGTAGAAGCTACATGATGCCCATATAATATCCAGTTCCTATGGATGCCTATCCACCCCCCCCCCCCCCCCCCCCCCCCACATGCCAAATGATGGTATGTCTTCATATGCATGTAGGGTAAAGCAAGGTCCAATGGTCTTGGTACGAGAGCTGAGGTGCGAGGTATACAATAGGGTGGTAGGGTGGGTGGATGGTGGGTGGTGAAGTGAAGTGAAATGGAATTGTGTAGGCAAAAGTGGAGGAGAGTTGCTGGGGTTCCTCCCAAATGAGCACTGAATTTAACGTCCCTAGCTAGACTCAGAGTAAGGCATGAAGTCAGTTACCCTCCAGCAGGGCAACAGTTTCACCAACAGGGGCAGGTTCATGAGTAAGATAGGGTTTTAACCGCTGCCCATTGACCATAAATTTATGCCCGGATCTGGGATCTTCAATTTCGACAGCCTCGTTGGAAATGGTCCTGAGACCAAGTAGGGACCAGTCCATTTGGAATTTAATTTCCCTGGAAAGAATTTGAGCCGGGCATTGTAAAGCCAGACTTGCTCAGATGGCTCAAATTCCTTCCGCCGAATGCGGCTATTGTGAAAGGCCTTAATGCATTGTTTGAAAGTTAAGGCAGAATCATAGGCCTCACGATGGAGCTCTTCCAGCTCCTGGAGTTAGAGTTTTCTTTCTCGACCACACAAGTCTGGGTCGAGGTTACATTGGCAAACCGCCCAATAAGTGCGATGCTCCAGCTCAACGGTCAAATGACAAGGCTTCCCGTAAACAATTCTATAAGGTGACAAACTAAGGGGAGCCTTGAAGGCAGTCCGATATGCCCAAAGTGCGTCAATCATCTTGTTGGACCAATCCTTATGGTCAGGCCAAACCATTTTCTGGAGAATATGCTTGATTTACCAGTTTGACACCTCAACCTGGCTGATGAGAGCCTCATCATGAGCCCTAACTAGCTCATTTTGACCTAAGAAAGAGAATAAGAGCTCCTACATAACCTAGAGAAGGGTTTAATTTAAGGAATAAGTGTTCTGAGAAGAAAATATGAAATAAATGTTAAAACTGCAATTTTACCATTGCAGTAAATAAACGGGATTTCTCAGAGGAAAAACATAACTCAAATGGTCTGAATAAGATAAAAAGTGGGTTGGTTCAGTCATAAATGGGTTTTTATGCAATCCAGGAATTAAATGACATTTTATAATCCTAAAACAGACTCGCTTAATTCAACACGGTTATGGTCAGGATAAAAATCAAGTGAACCCTCTAAAATTCATGGAAAAATATCCCTTAGGGTTTAGAACCTCCAAAATGGCCTTTGGAACATATTTTGACCTAGATTGGGGTCCTAGCTCATTAATTGACCTAATTTGGATTTTTGTGCAAAATATCTAGTCAAACGTAGTGAAACCTAAAATCCAACTTCACCATTGGATTCCTTAGGTCCAAATTAGGTTTGTACCAAAATTTGGACCTAAGGGGAGGTCATCTTGACCTACTTTGCAAATTAGTACACCCAATTACATTTTGGCCCCTATCTTTTGAAAATCATTGCACAGACCCCCCTAACTTCCTCGCCACTCTTACAAATAAGTCCCTCTGCCATTAATGGGGAGAAATCATACTCCGGTGAGGAATGGAGGGGGGTACTCCCTGATTCCTCAGAGATCTCCCAGATTTGGAAGGGAGATTCTTTAAGGAATTCTCATCCATCTGAGCTCGATCCTAATCTCTGATTTGCACCCAATCTCTCATGCGAAAGCACAAGAGTTTTGGGTCTCTAACTGATTCCATCTCCGGCAAGGATTCGCGTGCTTGGAAGCTTGTCTTCCAAGCACAGGAACCCCTGCCAGCATCTATAAAAGGATCCTCAACCTTGGCCGCACCTCCTCAGCTCGACTTGGCCAGAGATTCACCCCACTTTCATCTTCTTCTCCTCCGACCAAGTAGTCCAGCAAGCTCCGGCGAGCCTCCCTCCTCTTTCTCGTCGCTCTGCCACAATACCAGTGGTAGAGACACCCTCACCATATTCCTCCGCGTCGCGCAACACCCGCACGAGCATCTCTAGCCCCATCGTCGCCACCGTCTCCCTCCACTGGATACCTTCTTCTCCGGCGACAGCAGGTACTGCCAGTCGCCATCTCTCCCCCTTCATCCACTTAATTAGGTTAGACTTACTCCTCTCTATCCCCTCTTCAATTCCCCTCAATCTATTTCACAAATTACCCCTCGACTGCCACTGTCCATCGCCATCTTCCTCATCTCCGGCCAACCTCCGGCGAGATGCATCCGTCACTCCACACCTCCACACGTCTTGCCACTGACCTCTTCACCTCTGCCATCGACCACTGAACATCTTCCACCCATCCATCGATCGCCTACACCACCATAAACACCCCCCGACGTAACCCATAAACCTGGCTGCAGGGTGACTTAGGCGTGCACTCCTAGGCCGCCTTGCGGCCTGCCACCTACCGTCCCACCTTCGCCTTCTCATGGCGAAGTTTCCCATGTATTTTAATGGGGCCACTAGGATATATTCATGTGTGGTAGATCTGAGCACCAGCCGCCATTAGCGACGACTCGAGAATGTCGCGAGCTTCATCCCAGGCTTCACGCTCCAAGTGTTAGGGTCCCAGAGGAAGCAGACACGTGCGCGAACTCAGACAACAGGGCAATTGGTTTGGCAAGGCCTCCAGCTACAGCAATTGGAGGAAGGAGCTCTTGCAGGCGAATGCACAAAAGCGGGTAGGACATTAGTCCCACCTCGAAAAATCAAGAGTGAGGCACATCGCTTATATTGAATTTGTGTTTTACTCTGTTCACCTCGAGACACACATGGGGTGAGGTCCCTCACCTATCACGCCTCGTCCGCGACACCTCCCCCGCGGACCTGACACTTGGCCTGACTAACCTACCGAGCACTCCTCGCGCACCATACCCACGTCGGTGCTCCTGGACCCCGGCATGCGACCGACCCGATTACCTGACTCTGGGAGAGCATATCGAAGAGTGATATACAGAGAGAGAGAGATGCGCAGGGAGGGTAGAGGAATAGGTTTTGCTGTGTGGTGATTGTGCAGGAAGAGGAAGCTAAGGGAGGAAGAGGCACAGCAAGAGAAGGAAGGAAGGCTAAAGGAAGAAGAAGAGAATGTCAGAAGAGAAAAAGGGAAGACAAGGCTGAAGTGCTAAGGAAGGAGGCAGAAGGAAGAAAGGCACTGTGCAGAGGAAGGAAGAAAAACAAGAAGGAAGAGAAAATGCTAGAGGAGAGCTAAGGCTGAAGAAGGAAGAAGCAAGAAAGAAAGAAGGCCCGCAGGGGAAGAAGAAGGAGAAAGACACTGCAGAAGAGAAGACAAAGCTAGGAAGGCAGAAGAGAAGCAACTGAAGCAGAGACAAGAAAATCAGAAGAAGGAAGAAGAAGAAGAGAAAGCTGCAAGGAAGAGGCTAATCATTTAAGATGTCTGATCATAGGATCAGACGTCCAACTCTTTTATTTTTGCTATAAATTTAATTCATAAACTCTTGCATTTATATTGGATTAAGTTTTAAGTAACTCTAAGTGTTCAATTACATCATTGAGATTAGTGAATAAATTCCATTTGCTCCCTATGTTCGACCTCAGATACTTAGGTTTTCGAGTAATAAATTCTTATTTGTTGTCAACGCTTGGTCACCTATACTACAATGCAACTGACTTATAAAACACGATCAAGCGCTGCCAACATTGGCCGTTAGTCTAAGGATGATACGGAGATGTGATATAATGGACTCCATATTTCCTCAGAAATGCTCGAAAAGATGCATGGGTGAAATGACTTTCTCCATCAGAGATAATGGCTCGAGGGATCCCAAAGTGCGCAAAAATGTGGTCTTTGACAAATCGAGTGGATATGACATGGTCAGCATGGCATGTGGGAATAGCTTCGATCCATTTCGAAACATAGTCCACAGCAACGAGGATGTACTCAAAGCCATTGGAAGGAGGAAAGGGACCCATGAAATCAATTCCCCATATGTCAAAGATTTCAATAGCTAGGATGGGTTGCAAGGGCATCATGTGACGACGTGACATTGACCCTAACGACTGACACCTAGTGCACCGTTTAGCATAATTGTGTGCATCCTGGTGAAGGGAGGGCCAAAAGAAACTGCACTGCAACACCTTGGCTGTGGTTTTCCTCCCAGAGAAATGGCCTCCACAGGCTTGATCGTGACAGAAGGATAGCATACTGGGGACCTCGCTGTCAGGAATACAGCGATGGATGATCTGATCAGCACCTACTCGAAAAAGTAGTGGATTATCCCAGAAATAATACTTTGCTTCTGCGATGAGACGCTCGCGACGGTTTTTAAGCCAGCCACGTGGAAGGGAGCCAGAAGCAAGGTAATTGGCAATGTCGGCAAACCAAGGTCCACTTGCCACATTAATTGCCAGTAGGTGCTCATCGGGAAAAACCTCGTTAATCAGCAGGGTAAGTCAAATGTGGTCAGGGTCCAGTCTTGAGAGATGATCAGCAACAACATTCTGGGCTCCGACCTTATCATGGATCTCAAGGTCAAATTCTTGGAGCAAAAGGATCCAATGAATCAATTTAGGCTTGGCATCCTTCTTGTGCATGAGATGACGAATGGCTGCGTGATTAGTGAATTCAGTAACGTGCTAGCCCAGAAGGTAAGAGCGGAATTTCTCCAGCCCAAAGATGACCGCCAGTAGTTCTTTCTCAATAGTCGTATAATTACGCTGGGTCTCATCCAGCGTCTTACTGGCACTGTACACCACGAAGGGGTGTCTATCATATCTTTGTCCCAAGATGGCTCCTACTGCAAGGTCGGAAGCGTCACACATGAGTTCAAAGTAGAGGGACCAATCAGGTGGCTGGAGAACAGGGGCCTTGGTGACAGCATCACGCAGTTGCGTGAATGCTCGTATACAATCGGGGCCCATATCAAAGGGTACGTCAATCGATAGGAGATGAGTTAAAGGTCTAGAAATCTTGGAGAAGTCTTTGATGAATCTCCTATAGAAACCGACGTGTCCTAAGAAGGAGCAGATTTGCCGGACAGAGCTAGGCACCGGTAGATCAGCAATCACATAGCGGAAAATGGTCTTTCTTTGTTGCAGTATTTAGTTTCCTATAACCTACACACACTCTCCAAGATGTAGAAGTGCGTGTAGGGATGGCTTCGCACCTGTCATTGACACGGATGGTGAGTCCCACCTTTTTGGGCATGACATGAATTGAGCTCACCGAGGGGTTGTCGCTGATCAAGTAGATTATACCTGTATCACTGGATATGCAGGTAAAGAAAAGAGAGTAGCGAAATACAAAGCGGGACAAAAATGAAAACATAGCTGCAAAAATCAGGATTGCTCGTCGGGCTTGACTAACCATGTGTGGCGTGGCGTGGTAAGTTCAGCTGTTTGACTTAGAAATCGTGTGATCGCTATACCTATGAGTAATGTCCGCACTTTAGCTACCAATGAGGTGTGACTCGTAGCGAAGCAGAGAGGATGCGAGTTGTAGGATACGAAGATGAGCTTGCCTCATCTAGCATGGGTCACAACGCTATTCACCCTCCCCCCCCTCAGTGCATAATTCCGAGTGAGACTCTATATATGCATATATGATTCTGCCCCACCCCCCTCAGAGCGTTACTCATGGATTGGATCTGATATAAGCATATATTGCTCCTTTTTAATGACTTCCCGCATGTTAGGGTTGAGACGTCGCTGCATCTCACGGGAAGGTCGAGCCTCCTCCTCCGTATATAAACTGTGAGTGCAATAGGAGGGGTTAATGCTAGTTAAGTCAGATAAGGACCACCAAATGGCTGCCTTGTGTTCCATGAGGACCTTCATTAGCTTGCACTCTTACTCCCTGGTCAGTTTTGAACTAATAATTACGGGGAGTGTTTCATTTGGTCCTAGAAAAGCATATTTAAGCGTGTCAGGCAATGCTTTCAGCTCGGGAGTGGATGGTGAAAGATCTGGCATTTCTTGGGACGAGAGTGTCCCAAAAGGATCAGAAGAAAGAAGGGTAGGAGAAAGAAGTTGGCCCTCAAATTGGCCAAGAAGAGGGGCATCTTGGATTGATGGATCCAAGAAAGGAAAGCCCCTGTGATCAGCATTTGGGCTTATGGTCCCAGTGTGGAGTCGCATTTTTGACTGATTTGGCGGGAAAGAAAGGGAAATCCGGTCTTCAAGAGGGTGGACCGGCGGTGAGTTGCCCGGATATGACTTAGATTCGGAGGTGTGGGAAGCGGAGAAAACCTCGTCAGATGTCTGGTCAGGAGAAGGTACAGGTAATGGGAGGGATGGGGAAATGTTGCAATATATGTCTATCAGGAGATGGTCAGTGTTCAAAGGCAATCCACAGCAGTTAGAATAGGTCCCTATTAGTCCGATACACGCGCTGACGGCCATGTCCTCGTCAGATGTGTCATCCTTGATGCAATCAGAATCAAAATTGTTGGCGGCCTTGAAAATGTTTAGCTTGAGCTTCTCAAAGCCAATGGCGATCTCAATGCAACCCGACTCACAGTCGATATGGGCGTAGGCTATGGCCAAGAAAGGTCAACCAAGGATGATTGGACAATCAGAAAGTGAGCTAGGAACTTCCATCTCCAAAACAAGAAAGTCAACAGGAAAATAGAGACTGTTGACCCTAACCACCACATCTTCCACCACACCCTTCAGGATTTTAACAGAATGATCTGCCAACTGCAATGTGACAAGGGTGGGTTTCAGATTTCCTAAAGAAAATTTCTCGAGCATGATGGTTGGTATAAGATTGAAGGAGGATCCTAGATCAAGCAGAGCACGATTAAAATTGCAGCCTTGGATGCTGCATGAAATAAGCAGTGTGCCTGGATCTTTCTGCTTCGGTGGTAGATTTAACAGTATAGCACAACTTGCATGAGGCAAGAGGACCACCAGATTCTTTGCTTTCTTTGTCTGTCGCTTGGGTGTACTGTAGTCTTTGAAGAATTGGGCGATAATTGGTATATGGTCGATAGCCTCTAACAGGGGTACTTTGATCTAACATCCCTGAATAAATTATGCAAGTTATCAAAGGCCTGCATATTCTTTTTCTTGCCTTTTGTCTCCCTCAGTAGAGCCTTAGGGAATGGGACCGATTCTGGAACCAGTTTGGGCGTATCGTCCTCACGAGAATGCGGTGCGCATCCCAAATGAGAGGGCGATGAAGAAGATGGGCCAGGATCAGGTCGAGGCAGATCGACGATTTGCTTACCACTACTTGTAGTAATTGCATTGGACATCGCGGGTCTAGTGGGATCATAGGGTGGAGGAGGGTTCACAATAGGGACATAAGGGTGACGTGCTGCAGTAGAATTAGCTTGAAATCCCAGTGGAGTGCTCGGAGCTTGCAGAATCTGATGAACCTACCCCTGAGAAGGTCGTACCTATGGTTGCGGACCATGGGGTATAAAATTCGGTGGGTTAGGGATCGGTTGGGTTGGAAGAGTGCCTTGAGATCGAGTCGTCATGCATAGTTGACTGATCTCAGCATTCTGCTACACCAATTGGTGCTGAAGAGAGTGATGGTCGACTTTCGTAGGGTCTTAAAAATATGTTCGTTGTAGTATGTCAAGAAAAATGATTATCAATTTTATTTATTTATTACTCGAAATTTGAAAACATTCCAAGGTCGAACTCAAGGAGCAAATTCGGTCTTTAGAAACAAAAATCACAATTCTCAATAATGTAGCCTTTACAAATCTAGAGAGCAAAAAGGAAATAGAATTTTTCTCCTTTCTTTCTTCTCTTCTCTCTTTCTTCTTTGCTTTCTCTCTTCTCCTCTTTCTCTGTCTTTAGACGTCTGATTCTGAGAATCAGACACCTTAAGTGGTGTTCTGCTACAGTGCATCTTCCTTTTCGTCTTCTCCTTGGCTTCTTCTTCTTCTCTCTTTCTCTCTTTTCTCTACGGCTGCTCCTTCCTTCAGCTGCTCTTCCTCTTCCTTCTTCGTTCTTCTTTAACTAAGTCCTTCTCTACTAAGTTTCCTTAGCTTCTTCTTCTTCTCTTCTTCTGCTTCTGCTTTTGCTCTTTCCTTTGCCTTCTTCTTCTTCTTCAGCTCCTTCTGCCTTCTGTGCTGCGCCTCTTCTTCTTCTCTTCCTCTTCTTCCTCGGCCTTCTTCTTTTTCTTGTGCAGCCAAGTCTTCAACTGCTTCCTCTTCTTCCTTCTTCCCTACACAGGCACGGTTAAGCAAAACCTACCCCTACCCTCCCCGCGTCTCTCTCTCTTTATTTCTCTCTCAGGACACAGCTCTCCCAGAGCCAGCAGGGCTATCGGGTCGGGTATATGCGCCCGGGACGAGGCCCACCGGCGTGCGGTGGTGGGTGAGGTGTGCACGGGTAGTTGGGTTAGATACCAGGTCCGCGTGGCGTGGGGTTGCGGATGAGGTATGAGTGGACGAGTCGGACCTCACCCCGTGTCAAGAGGCGATAAGCCCCTGACACTTTTTCAATTTATCCCGCGCCGCTCACTCCAAAGTTTCTGAGGTAGGACTAAATGTCCCACCTGCTTCTCGCGCATGCCTGCAGGGAGATGCTTCACTCAATCGCCACAGCTGCAGGCACTTGTTGAGCCAATCTCTTGGTTGGATGTGTTCGCGCACCCAACTTGCATTTCCTGGGGGTCTCTTCTAGAGCAGAGCTTCAAGCTCAGCGACAATGGTGGAAGGGGCGGTGATGAGAGCCTCATCATGAGCCATAACTAGCTCATTTTGACCCAATAAAGAAGATAAAAGCTCCTACATAACCTAGAACAAGGCCTAACTGAAGGAGCAAGTGCTCTGAGAAGAAAACATGAAATAAAGGTTAAAACTGCAATTTTACCATTGCAGTAGATAAACGGGATTTCTCAGAGGCAAAACATAGGTCAAATGGTCTAAATGAGATAAAAAGTGTGTTGAGTCAATCAGAAATGGGTTCATGTGTAATCTAAGAACTAAAAGACACTTGGTAACCCTAAAACAGACCCGCTTAAATTAACAAGGTTCCGGTCAGAACAAAAAGCAAGTAAACCCTCTACAAATCATGGAAAAACATACTCTAGGGTTTAGAACACTTAATTTGGCCTTTGGAACCTAGTTTGACCTAGATTAGGGTCCTAGCTCTTCAATTAACCTAATTTGGGTTTTTACGCAAAATATCCAGTCAAACGAGGTCAAACCTGAAATCTAACTTCTCCATTGGATTCCTTAGGTCCAAATTAGGTTTATACCAAAATTTGGACCTAAGGAGAGGTCATCTTGACCTACTTTGCAATTTAGTACACCCAAATCACAAATTGGTCCCTATCTTTTGGATACCGTTGCAGAGAACCCCCTAGGTTCTTCGCCTCCTTTGCAAACCGGTCCTGCCGCCATTGCTAGGGCAGAACCGAGCTCCGGCGAGGTTCGGAGAGGGATTGCTCTCTAATCCCTCAGAGATTCTCTCCCAGAAATGGAAGGGAGATTCTCTGAGGAATTCCCTTCCTTCTAAAGCCAATCAAATTCGCTGGCGTGAACCCAATCTCTCGTGCGAACGCACGAGAGATTTGGGTATCTTTCTTCCTTCCAACTTCGGCGAGCCGGCTGACCTAATTGCGCGTTTTTCACGCACTGATAGGAGCGGCCAGCACCTATAAAACACCCCCCGGACCCGGCCGCTCAGGGAGAGCTTGGTTTGGCCGAGGTTCCACCCCCAATTCCTCTCCTCCTGCCCGGCCAAACTCCCAGCAGGCTCCGGCGAGGCCCCCTCCCCTCCCTCTTCGCTCTGCCACAAAACCAGTGGCAGAGTTAACTTCCTGACCTTCCTCCGCGTCGCGCAGTATCAGCGCACGCCGCCTCAGCCCCGTCGTCGCCGTCGTCCTCCCCCACTGGGCGTCATCTTCTCCGGCGACAGCAGGTACTGCTATTCGCCCTCCGTCCCCTTTCGTCCTTACAGTTAGGTTAGAACTCCTCTCCATCCTCTCCTCTCTCTTTTCCCCCTGTTATCTCCCTTGATCGACCCTCGGCAGACGCTAACCACCTCCATCGTCTTCGCCTCCGACCGCACTCCGGCGAGCCGCCCACACCACTCCAGCCCTCCACACGGCTCGCCAACCACCTCAAAAGCTCCGCCTCACCTCCAGGAACACACTCCGCCCTACCACTGCCACTCCAGCCCTCCACAATCACCCCCCGACCAACTCACCATCTCCGGCCACAGGTTGACCTAGGCACGCACGCCTAGGCCAACCTGCAGCCTGCAGCACTGCCCACCGCCTTCGCCGTGCCACGGCGAAGGTCTCTAGCTATTCTGATTGGGCCGAGAGACGTGTTTTGTGTATGACAGGGTTCGAGCCGCTGCCGCCATGGACGACCTCTGATGAAGCTCCCACGAAGCTCCAGGCACCCGGTCTTCCAGACTACAGGTGCTGCATACTAGCGCGAGTGTCGCGAGGTGAACGAGTCCAGCCAAGGAGCGCTAGCAGAGCCAGCAGCTGCGGGGCAATCGCACGACGAGGCTTCTGCAGGCGCGCGTGAAGGCGAGACCAGATAGTCCCACATCGTGGGATTGCAACCCTCAGGTACCATATAAGTTGTTTTTGTGTTTTACTCTTATCGCCTCAGTAAGCACAGGGGTGAGGTCCCTCACTGACCCCACACCCGCCTCGTCCGTGGCCTGACCACGCGGATCTGGCGAATCCGACCCGACCTAGACCTACGCACTCCTCGCGCATCACACACCTGCAGGTGCGCCTGGTCCCGGGTACGATCCGACCCGATTATGGCTGTGGCTCTGGGAGAACGGTTTGAGTGAATTGCTTGAGAGAGAGAGATGCGCGGGTAGAGGGAGAAGGGTTAGGTTTTGCTCCTGTGCAGGCAGGCTGAACGCAGGAGGAGAAGGACTTGGCCGCGAGAAGGAAAAGAAAGAAAGAAGAAGGAACGACAGAGAAGAATAGAAGAGGAAGAAACAAGGCAGAGAAGAAGAAGCAAGAAAGAAGCCTTCGCAGGAGAAGAAAGAAAAGAGCAAGCCAGAAGCAAAGGCACAGAGAAGCCAAGTGAAGACTTTGCAGAGATCAGAAGAAGAAAAGAAAGAGCAAAGACTGCAGCAGAAGAAGAATAATTAAGAAGAAAAGGAGAAATGCTTTTAAGACGTCTGATCTTGTGATCAGACGTCCAATTTCATATTTTTTTGCCCTAACTCCTTTTAATCGCATACATTCATACCTGAATTGATATTTTGAGTAAATTAGAGTGTTCAATTACATTTTGATTTAGTGGTAAGTTCCATTTGCTCCCTGTGTTCGACCTCGGATACTCCGGTCTTCGAGTAATAAAAACTTTGTATTTGTTCGAACGTTTTGTCGGTTATACTACAACATAATACGCTTTAAATCCGCACGAAACGCCCGTGAACATTTTGGCGCCGTTGCCGGGGAGCAATGCGCAATTTACCACTAGTCTCTACATTCTTTTTATCATATTGAACACTAACTTGCCCTACTTTGCTTTGATGTGATCTTGCAGGTATTTCATGAGAAAATCTCTCCTGCAAGTCAACCACTCCAGGGCAGGTAATTTCTTTTCTTCCTTAATCATCCCCTAATCTTAGAAAGACAAAAGGAAGAAAATCAACTTAGGAATCAATTGCCTTCTTTATATAGTAATCACCATCTCTAAGGCAAAACATTTCTTGATTTTGCGAAAATTTCTGCAAACATTCTTGAAGTTGGAGTGATTTTTTTTTCCCATCCCACAAATTCTTGTGCCTAATTGAAATAACGCTTAATCTCGGCGGACCACACACTTCTTGTTTATAAGTCCAAAGAGAACTTTTGAAAAAGAAAAAAGAGGATTGGAAATAGAACCAAATTAGGGTTTCCACATTAGGGGCTTGAAGCGCTAGTCACACATGCCTGTGTAAAAAGAAATAAACCCTCCCGCATCAGGGTGCTACCCAAGCCCTTGATTGAAGAAAGTTAAATAAGACAAACCCTAAAATTGAGCTCTAAAATCACTTGAATCTTAAAATTTTCTTTTGACCTAATAACCTGGGAGTCAAATCAGGGTGATCTCTAGGCTCCGAGCTTAGAATCATTCTGCCATCTATAGGACAGTCAGGTGAAGTTGACCCCTTGGGTCAACCAACCTCTAAATTAGGTCACAATACCAAAGACATCTAAAGTTCAAGTGAGAACCCTAAAAGCACCTTTGAAATAAAAAGTGATAGACTTAAGAGGTCAAGGTCCCCATTCTGGTTTACCTGGAATCTCAGTGACAAGAGAGGTCGGGTGGGGGAAACCCTGTAACCCGTAGGGACGCTCTACCGTGTAGGGGTCTTTGCGGGACTCTCCCTCTCTGGCTGCCCAGGTAATTCTCAGGTGGATGACTTTCTGATCCAGGGGTCCATCCGCCCCAAACCTCCATAGTCATCCAAACATCTTTTGGGTGTCTTGATTGGGTCAAGAACATCTCCAGTCCTGCATCTTTTCACACACACTCATTTTCAGTGGGACTCGTTATTCAGATCTGATCGCTTCATAACACATCTTGAGTCAAACTCTGATCGTGATTCCACCACATGATCCAAATATGCAGCCGAACCACCTAGGACTACCAGTCGAGAAACCTGAATACCGGAGATCCATGAGAGATAAAATGATTGAGGATGCCATGAGATTTTATGAAAATGAAGAAACCTCAACAACAGTAGGAAACATTCAGGTTGATGTCCTAACAACCACAACCTTTGTCATAACTTGTGCCCAAGTACTATTAGCAGAAGCCAACAAAGGATCAACCCGTGACTTGCTCATTACTGCATACATTGAGATAGAAAAATTGCATAATAGTGAATACCTTCAATGTATGACAAATCCTCGACTTTGGAAGCAACACCAAGATAGTCTTGAAAAACAGGAAGAGATAATGAGATTAATAAAACAAGTGATTGATCAGAAATACCCGTACATACCGCCAACAGAGGATGAACTATCTTGGGACAACATCGAGGATAAATCTGATCTCGGGTTTGGGGCAAAAAATGGTTGTGGATTCCCAACCCAGATGGAGTATAATGCACCTGATATTGAAGAAGGTTGGGAAGCTCCAAATGCAGGAAAAGACCATGATGAACCCATTTTAGAATCCCAAGACTCCTGCAAGTATGAGAAAAGAACTGAACCACTCGAGGGTGTAAATTCCGTCCCTTATTCTGATAAGGTGGCCCTCGAAGGTTATTCAGACCTAGATTCTAGTAATTCCACCCACATCCTAAGCCTAGAACCTAGATCTGAAACCTATATTGAAGATTTCAAGGCCCCATATGAAGAAAATCAATCTCTTAATGAAGAATATGATTCTGGGCCTCGATTTGATGAATATCCCTCGTCAACCTCCTCAGAAGAACTAATCGAGTTTTCGGAAGTCATGCCAATCTACGATACAGAAATCGAGGACTTGGACGAGCGGGGTTTCAATTGGCTCTGCCCTACTAACCTTGAACCTGAGCCTCTACCAGATAGGGACACCTTTGTAAGCTTAGAATTAACATTTAGGCTAGATCCCAGTCAGGCTGCTGAATATACAACATATGATTTATTCTATGGTGGAACTCATGATCTAGAATCTCATTCAAACTTTGATTTTCGCAAACTCTCCGACGATCTCGAATCCGACCATAACATTGGAGAAAATCTGCCTCCTAATTATAACCTGTCAATCTTCTTTGAAGCCACCTGCTCCACATATACAGAACCAATCAAAACCCGTTCCCCATCCTGACCTGCAACCGGACTCAATTTCTATTCTGATTCACCTCTCACTGAGCCGATTGCAGATGATTCAACTCCGTATCTATACCGGGTATCGGACACTGATCAGACCACAACTCAGGAGCCTCCATCCTTTGACCGTCCCTGTAGGGATTCCACACCTTACATTGATTATTTTTCGGAACCCTACCCCCACCAGGCTGATTCGACTGAGCCCAAACTCGAGTTTTCACTTCCATATCTATCAGAACATCACTGCATTTGGTGGGTCCCACATCTGCTAATCTACATCTATCAACCCACCGGACTTATTGGGTTTGGGCTGCATCATCAGCCCACTGATTTGAACAAGTACCTGGTTGGACCAACCAGGCTCTTAATCAAGGTGCTTGTTTTCCAAAACTCCATTGATTTGACCACTCCCTCTCCACCCCATTTTTCGCTCGGCTGAAGGCATTAAATTTAGCGCTTAACGGGAGGCAACCCGTCATCTCAAAAATAGAGACCCGTCTGATTATCCGTCTGTACTCCACGTCTATTGTACCTTGAGTTCAGCCTTAGACAGTTGATCCCACCTCTGGTACACGTATCAGAACTTAAAATCATTCGCATCACTCATTCCCGACCCATTCACCCACCCGATATATCCTGTTCTAAGCCCCTGACCTCAACACTAATTCCCACCCTCTGTTTACAATGAGGACATTGCAAAACTTAGGCATGGGGGGGGTGATAAAGTGCATACATACAAAACCAAGAAAAAATCAGAAGGATTCTCACAAAAAATTCACATATGTCAAAAACACAAAAAAATTGAAAAATTACGAAAAAGAACAAAAAAAATTGGGGAGGGAGGAAATGTTGTGAGCCATATAATCATAAGGAGGAGAAAAAGAGCAAAAATGAAGAAAGGAGCACAAAAGGGAAAAGAAAAAGAAAAAGTCATTAGTAAAAGATTAAGGAATTAACTGAAGTTCTAGACCAGATCAAGAAAAGAAACAAAAGAAAAAGTGCTAAGGAGACATAACAAGAGATTAGCGGGAATGCTGGTCTTAGGCCTCTTAGGCTAGATTTTTAGCTTAAAAATTCACGTATCCGTTAAAATCTGGATAATCCTCAAGAGGTTGAGGAAAATGCGAAGCTTAAGTATTAGGTCTAAGGCTTAGGAAGTATTCGGCCTCGTTAACTGACCTCCGATTTGCAGGATTCGGTAACCTAAGCACCCAAATTCACACACAGTCTGGTTCAGTGCGCATAAATATTCAAAACACGCAAGAGCGTTTAATGTTCTGAAAAAGTCACCTAGATTAGGAGCGGCCAATCAACACAAGTTGATTTGGACAAGTTCCCAGCGCGGAGAGGCGGGAAATTCCCCTCGAAGATGCGTAACAACATATCGTCTCCTCGGTGCTTGTCTCTTAGGATATTTAAATATCCTACTGGGGGCATGTAAGCACTCTGCTGGTTCAGATACCATGGGTGGCATTATCACGAAATGTCGATCGCCAGGGTCTGGATTCGGCCACGGAACGCCATGGGCGGGATTATCACGAAATCTCGAAAGCCAGGGTTCCGGGGGTTGCCATGGGCGGGATTATCTCGAAATCTCGAAAGCCAGGGACCTTTGAGGATTGATGATGGGGACGAGGAATCCGATACAGACCGTGTTGAGAAGCTAATCCAAAGCTAGAAATAAAAAAGAAAAGAGAGAGAAAAGCTCTCCAAACAAATAAATCTTCTATCTCTCTCTTACAAAAAATGCACTGCAAACTGAACTTAGGCTAAAAATATCTCAAGCACGGGTGCTTTAACCGCGGAGTCCAACAAACCCTAGGTTAGTTTCTGTGGGCCGTAGAAACCTTTGCAGAAGACTGAGGCTAAAGCGGAACAGGTCCGGATTTTGGTTGGTACTTGAGTACCTCTAGGCCTATTGTCGCCATTCCCACCTAATCACAAAAGAAAAGGAGAAGCATTTATCATTGTTGACAGACATTCAGGGTCTAGAACGGAAGTTAAAACTTTGAAATTTTGCTAAGGGACTAGCAAAAGCTAGGCATGGGGGTATGATGAGAGCCTCATCATAAGCCATAACTAGCTCATTTTGACCCAATAAAGAAGATAAAAGCTCCTACATAACCTAGAACAAGGCCTAACTGAAGGAGCAAGTGCTCTGAGAAGAAAACATGAAATAAAGGTTAAAACTGCAATTTTACCATTGCAGTAGATAAACGAGATTTCTCAGAGGCAAAACATAGGTCAAATGGTCTAAATGAGATAAAAAGTGGGTTGAGTCAATCAGAAATGGGTTCATGTGCAATCTAAGAACTAAAAGACACTTGGTAACCCTAAAACAGACCCGCTTAAATTAACAAGGTTCCGGTCAGAACAAAAAGCAAGTAAACCCTCTACAAATCATGAAAAAACATACTCTAGGGTTTAGAACACTTAATTTGGCCTTTGGAACCTAGTTTGACCTAGATTAGGGTCCTAGCTCTTCAATTAACCTAATTTGGGTTTTTACGCAAAATATCCAGTCAAACGAGGTCAAACCTGAAATCTAACTTCTCCATTGGATTCCTTAGGTCAAAATTAGTTTTATAACAAAATTTGGACCTAAGGAGAGGTCATCTTGACCTACTTTGCAATTTAGTACACCCAAATCACAAATTGGTCCCTATCTTTTGAATACCGTTGCAGAGAACCCCCTAGGTTCTTCGCCTCCTTTGCAAATCGGTCCTGCCGCCATTGCTAGGGCAGAACCGAGCTCCGGCGAGGTTCGGAGAGGGATTGCTCTCTAATCCCTCAGAGATTCTCTCCCAGAAATGGAAGGGAGATTCTCTGAGGAATTCCCTTCCTTCTAAAGCCAATCAAATTCGCTGGCGTGAACCCAATCTCTCGTGCGAACGCACGAGAGATTTGGGTATCTTTCTTCCTTCCAACTTCGGCGAGCCGGCTGACCTAATTGCACGTTTTTCACGCACTGATAGGAGCGGCCAGCACCTATAAAAGACCCCCCGGACCCGGTCGCTCAGGGAGAGCTTGGTTTGGCCGAGGTTCCACCCCCAATTCCTCTCCTCCTGCCCGGCCAAACTCCCAGCAGGCTCCGGCGAGGCCCCCTCCCCTCCCTCTTCGCTCTGCCACAAAACCAGTGGCAGAGTTAACTTCCTGACCTTCCTCCGCGTCGCGCAGTATCAGCGCACGTCGCCTCAGCCCCGTCGTCGCCGTCGTCCTCCCCCACTGGGCGTCATCTTCTCCGGCGACAGCAGGTACTGCTGTTCGCCCTCCGTCCCCTTTCGTCCTTACAGTTAGGTTAGAACTCCTCTCCATCCTCTCCTCTCTCTTTTCCCCCTGTTATCTCCCTTGATCGACCCTCGGCAGACGCTAACCACCTCCATCGTCTTCGCCTCCGACCGCACTCCGGCGAGCCGCCCACACCACTCCAGCCCTCCACACGGCTCGCCAACCACCTCAAAAGCTCCGCCTCACCTCCAGGAACACACTCCGCCCTACCACTGCCACTCCAGCCCTCCACAATCACCCCCCGACCAACTCACCATCTCCTGCCACAGGTTGACCTAGGCACGCACGCCTAGGCCGACCTGCGGCCTGCAGCACTGCCCACCGCCTTCGCCGTGCCACGGCGAAGGTCTCTAACTATTCTAATTGGGCCGAGAGGCGCGTTTTGTGTATGACAGGGTTCGAGCCGCTGCCGCCATGGACGACCTCTGATGAAGCTCCTACGAAGCTCCAGGCACCCGGTCTTCCAGACTACAGGTGCTGCATACTAGCGCGAGTGTCGCGAGGTGAACGAGTCCAGCCAAGGAGCGCTAGCAGAGCCAGCAGCTGCGGGGCAATCGCACGACGAGGCTTCTGCAGGCGCACGTGAAGGCGAGACCAGATAGTCCCACATCGTGGGATTGCAACCCTCAGGTACCATATAAGTTGTTTTTGTGTTTTACTCTTATCGCCTCAGTAAGCACAGGGGTGAGGTCCCTCACTGACCCCACACCCGCCTCGTCCGTGGCCTGACCACGCGGATCTGGCGAATCCGACCCGACCTAGACCTACGCAATCCTCGCGCATCACACACCTGCAGGTGCGCCTGGTCCCGGGTACGATCCGACCCGATTATGGCTGTGGCTCTGGGAGAACGGTTTGAGTGAATTGCTTGAGAGAGAGAGATGCGCGGGTAGAGGGAGAAGGGTTAGGTTTTGCTCCTGTGCAGGCAGGCTGAACGCAGGAGGAGAAGGACTTGGCCGCGAGAAGGAAAAGAAAGAAAGAAGAAGGAACGGCAGAGAAGAAGAAGCAAGAAAGAAGCCTTCGCAGGAGAAGAAAGAAAAGAGCAAGCTAGAAGCAAAGGCACAGAGAAGCCAAGTGAAGACTTTGCAGAGATCAGAAGAAGAAAAGAAAGAGCAAAGACTGCAGCAGAAGAAGAAGAATAATCAAGAAGAAAAGGAGAAATGCTTTTAAGACGTCTGATCTTGTGATCAGACGTCCAATTTCATATTTTTTTGCCCTAACTCCTTTTAATCGCATACATTCATACCTGAATTGATATTTTGAGTAAATTAGAGTGTTCAATTACATTTTGATTTAGTGGTAAGTTCCATTTGCTCCCTGTGTTCGACCTCGGATACTCCGGTCTTCGAGTAATAAAAACTTTGTATTTGTTCGAACGTTTTGTCGGTTATACTACAACATAATATGCTTTAAATCCGCACGAAACACCCGTGAACAGGCGGCGAACCTGAAAACATGAGAACGGCCTTGCGGCCTTGTCAGATACCTTGGGGAGCTTCGCCAAGGTGTGGCGAAGGTGGCCCGGTGGTCGGAGTGGCGTGAGGGCGTCTGTGCCTGTGTGCCTAGGGCACACTGTGTGCATGCAAGTGGGTGTGTTCGGGGGGTGATTCGAGTGAGTGGTGTGGTGCATGGCCTGTGGAGGTGGAGCAGCTTCACCAGAGTTGGTGGCCGGAGGTGGAGAGTGTGATGGTGGTTTGTGGTGTCAAGGGGTTGAAGTTGCAATTTAGGAGAGGGAAAATGAAGAGGGGAGTGAGGGAAACTTATCTAAGAGGTTTGGAGCGAAAGGGGGAGGCAGATGGCGAGAGGTGGGTGCCTGCCGTTGCCAGAGACGAAGGGTGTCGGAGGGCGTGCACTGGTGCGACGCGTCACGGTGGAGGAGGGCGGAGCTGGCTCTACCATTGGTACGGTGGCAGAGCGACGAGAGAGGGAGGAAGAGTTGCTGAAAGCTCTGAGCAGTCGGCCGGAGTTGGGAGGAGACAAATTGGAGGGGGATCTCTGGCTAAATTGAGCTTTCCGGAAGCAGTGTGGTCTGCCCTTCGTTAAATAGGCACAGGCTGGGCGGGAAGCGTGCGAGGGCGGCGGGAAAGCCACGCCGGAGGTAAGGTCGGACGGAGACCCATACCTCTCGTGCGTTCGCACGAGAGGTATGATGTGTTTCAGGGCATAGGGAGCCGCCCATGTTGTAGGGGCCTCCGCATGGAGCTCCCCTTTTAAACCTGGGGGCGACTCCCCATGCAGATGAGACGTAAACCTCCGCGCGAAGTCGCCGGAGGTATGGCCCCTGCTACGAATGGCAGAGGGACCGAAATGAAGAAAAAGATGAGAAAGCTGAAGGGGTGATTGTAAGGGTTTCAAAAAGTTGAGAGTCAAAAAGTAATTTTGAAGACCAATTTGCAAAGTGGGTCAAGACGACCTTTCCATAGGCCCAAATTTTGGTATAAACCTAATTTTGACCTAAGAAATCCAATGGTGAAATTGGATTTTAGGTTTGACTACGTTTGAGTGGACATTTTACACAAAAACCCAAATTAAGTCAAATATTGGGTATGAACCCCAATCTAGGTCAAAACAGGTTCCAAAGGTCAAATTGAAGGTTCTAAACCCTATGGGATATTTTTCCATGAATTTTAGAGGGTTTAGTTGATTTTTACCTTGCTTGAAACCTTGTGAATTAAAGTGGGTTTGTTTTAGGGTTATAGAATGTCATTTAATTCCTAGATTTCTCCATAACCCCTTTCTGACCAAACCATCCCACTTTTTCTCTTATTAATTCCAATTGACCTACGTCTAGACCCTCAGAAATCCCGCTGATGTACTGCAATGGTAAAATTGTAGTTTTACCCCTTGTTTCATGTTTTCCTCTCAGATCAGTAATTCCCTGAATTAGCCTTTCCCTTAGGTTATGTAGGAGCTTTTGTTCATTTTATTTGACCAAAGTAAGCTAGTTAGGGTTCATGATGAGATTCTCATCATACCCCCATGCCTAGCTTTTGCTAGTCTCTTAGCAAAATTTTAAGGTTTTAACCTCTATTCTAGACCATGAGTTTCTTTCACCAATTTTGATGAGTGCTTTTTCTTCTTTGATTTGGTTAGAATGCCAAAAATGGGCCTAGAGGTACTATAGTACCAACTAAGATCTGTTCCTGTCCAGCTTTAGCTTAGGTCTTCAGCTAAGGTTTTTAAGGCCTGCAGGAACTACCTTAAGGTTTATTGGACTCCGTGGTTAAAGTGCCTGTGCTTGAGACATAATTTTAGTCTTGGTTCAATTTGCAGTGTGTTTTTGGAAGAGAGAGATAGAGGGTTTATTTGTTTGGAGAGTTTTCTCTCTCTTTTCTTTTTATTTCTAGCTTTAGATTAGCTTCTCAACACAGTCTGTATCAGATTCCTCATCCCCATCATCAATCGTCAAAGGTCCCTGGCAATCGATGCTTCGTGATAGCACTGCCCATGGTAACCCCCAGAACCCTGATTTTCGAGATTTCGAGATAATCCCGCCCATGGCATTTCCTGGCTGAATTTAGATCCTAGCGATTGACATTTCGTGATAATGCCATCCATGGTATCTGAACCAGCAGAGTGCTTACATGCCCCTGGTAGGATATATAAATATCCTAAGAGACAAGCATCGAGGAGACGATATGTTACGCATCTTCGAGGGGAATTTCCCACCTCTCTGCATCGAGAACTTGTCCAAATCAACTTGTGTTGATTGGCCGCTCCTAATCTAGGTAATATTTTCAGAACATTAAAAACACTTTTGTGTGATTTTGATATTTATGCTCACTGAACCAGACTGTGTGTGAATTGGGGTGCTTAGTTTACCGAGTCCTGCATATCGAAGGTCAGTTAACGAGGTCGAATACTCCCTAAGCCTTAGACCTAATACTTGAGCTTTTCATTTTCCTCAACCTCTTGAGGAATATCTAGATCTTAATGGGTACTAAGAGTCTAGCCAAAAAGGCCTAAGGTTAGAGTTCTTACTAATCTTTTTGTGTTTCTTTAGCACTTTCTCTTTACTTTTCTTAATGTGGTCTAGAACTTCGGTTAATCCCTTAATCTCTTACTAATGACTATCTCTTTCTTTTTCATTTTATGCTCCTTTTTAGCATTTTGCTCTTTTTCTCCTTCTCCCTTTTGATTATGTAAACCCCACAAAAATTTCTTTGCTCCTCTAGTTTTTTTGTTCTTTTTCAAAAGATTTTTTTATTTTTTTTGGTGTTATTTCAAAAAAAGTTTAATTTTAATTTTTTTGGTGTTTTTGACGTATGTGATTTTTTTGTTGAAACCTTTTATTGTTATGAGTTTTTATTCATTTTGCACTTTCATACCCCCCCATGCCTAAGATTTGCAAAGTCCCCATTATAAATTAGGTGGGTTTTTATTCAGCATGGTTCATTCATTAGGATAGGTGTTAGGTGAGTGGACGGGTCGAGGTGACTGTTGCGGACGATTTCTAATCTCGGGCATGGTTACTTGAGGTGGAGTCGACTATCCTAAAGGATGAACCCTAAAGAGTAAAGAAATGTCAGGAAAGGTTTTGGGTTTTTGAAAGAATGATGGGTTGCCTCCCGTTAAGCATTGAGTTTTACGCCATCGGCTGGGCACAATGAGCTCAGGGAGAATGGAGGGTAAAGGATGACTCAGCTAAATCTGTATTGGTCACGTCAATGAACGGTTTGAGTCTTTGACTGTTCACGACAAAGGGTTCAGAATCATGGCTGAGTGGACTGATCTCGACGGCTCCATTTCCAAAGATCTGTCAGACTAGATATGGTCCGATCCACTTGGATCGCAGCTTTCCTTGGAATAATCTGAGTCGGGCATCAAAAAGTAGGACCTTTTGACCAGGGTGAAAGATCTTTCTAGATATGTGCTTGTCATGAAAGGCTTTAACCTGCTCTTTGTAGATTCGCGAGTTTTCATACGCATCGAGGCGTAATTCATCAATCTCGGTTATCTTAAGCTTTCTGTGGGTTCCAGCCTTAGAAAGATTTAAATTGCAGTTCCGTACTGCCCAATAGGCTTTATGCTCCAATTCGATGGGGAGGTGACATGCCTTCCTGTACACCAGTTTGAAAGGAGACATACCTAATTGGGTCTTGTGGGGGGTCTTATAAGCCCACAAAGCTTTCGGAAGCCAGGATGACCAGTCCTTCCTATTAGGTTGAACAGTAACCTGAAGGATTTTCTTGATCTCTCGGTTCGATAGCTCAGCTAGACCATTAGTTTGGGGGTGGTAAGGAGTAGAGATTCGGTGTGACACCCCGTATTTGGTCATCAGTGACCTGAACTGATAGTTTGTGAAATGGGTCCCTCCATCAGAAATGATTGCACGTGGAATCCTGAACCGTGAGAAGATATTTTGGTGAATGAATTTGATAACGATCTTGTGATCACTGGTTCGGGTTGGAATGGCTTCGATCCATTTGGACACGTTGTCAACAGCAAGTAAAATGTACTTGAAGCCGTCCGAAATAGGGAAGGAGCCCATAAAATTAATCCCCCAAATGTCAAAAATATCGTATATGAGAATCAGCTGTAAGGGCATCATGTCACGATGGCTCATGTTGTCCAGAGTTTGGCAATGGTTGCATGCCTTACAGTGATTGTATGCATCCTTGAAAATTGTTGGCCAGTAGAAGCCACACTAGAGGACTTTTGATGCGATTTTGTGCCCAGAAAAATAGCCACCGCATGCCTAGTCATGGCAGAAAGAGAGTATGTCTTTGATTTCCACTTCCGGGACACATCGTCGGATAATTTGGTCAGCACCTATGTGGAATAAGTACGGTTCTTCCCAAATGTAATACTTGGCATCGGAGCGCAATTTGTCTTTCTTGGCGTTCGGCCAATCAGACGGGATCTAATGTGATGCCAAGTAGTTTACTATATCAGCAAACTATGGAAGCCCTGTACCAATAGTCAGGAGGTGCTCATCAAGAAAATGCTCCGTGATGGGTTCGGAAGGGTCGATGATCTCAGAGGGAAGGCGGGACAAGTGGTCAGCTACCACGTTCTATCTTCCCACTTTGTCACGAATCTCGAGTTCAAATTCTTGCAATAGTAAGATCCATCAGATTAATCGAGGTTTTGCACCCTTCGCAAGGAGATGCCTCACAGCTATGTGATCCGAATAAATGATAACGTGGGAACCCAGGAGATAAGATCTAAATTTTTCAAGGGCAAATACTATGACTAACAGCTCTTTCTCCATAACCGTGTAGTTACGATGAGCCTCATCAAGTGTCTTGCTAGTGTAGTAGATGACCACGGGCTTCCCGTTAATTTTCTACCCCAGAACCGCTGCTACAGCAAAGTCAGATGCATCACACATGATCTCAAAGGGTTGAGACCAATCACGGGACTGTAGGATCAAGGCTTGGGTAACTCGGTCATGAAGGATCTCAAAAGCTTGAGTGCATTCCTTGGAAATTTCAAAAGGTACATCCTTAGAGAGAAGAGTGGTCAGGGGGCGCGTGATTTTTGAGAAATCAAGGATGAATCGATGGTAAAAATTGACGTGCCCTAGAAAAGATCGGATGCCCCTGATCAAGCTAGGCATAGGGAGCTTGGAAATCAAGTTAACCTTAGCTCGATCCACTTGGATGCCTCTCTCAGAAATCAGATGTCCCAGGACAATCCCCTTAGGCACCATGAAGTGGCTCTTTTCCTAGGAAAGAACCAGATTCACGTCAATACAACTCCTGAGTATATGAACCAAGTGCTGGAGGCAATCGTCAATTGATGCCACAAATACTGAGAAGTCATCCATGAAGACTTTCAGATAATCGCCTACCATATCAGAAAATATGGCAAGCATGCACCGCTGAAAAGTCACGGGTGCATTGCAGAGACCAAAAGGCATCCTTCGGAACACGTACGTCCCAAAGGGGCAGGTGAACGTGGTCTTCTCTTTGTCCTCTGGATGAATCGTCACTTGGTTATAACCGGAGTACCTGTCAAGAAAGCAGAAGAATCTATTCCCGCTAGTTTTTTGAGGATCTGATCAATAAACGGTAGTGGGAAATGATCCTTCTTCATGGAGGAATTGAGTCTTCGATAATCAATGCAGACTTTCCACGAGTTGGCTATACATGTCGGTATGACCTCTCTAGTTTCAGTCGTGATGGTGGTGAGCCCTGCCTTCTTAGGCACAACCTGGATTGGGCTCACCCAACGACTGTTGGAGATCGGGTAGATGATCCCTGCATCTAACTACTTAATGATCTCCTTTTTCATGACCTCCTGCAGATTATGGTTCAGACGTCTCTGCATTTCACGCAAAGGTCGTGCGCCCTCTTCGGAATAGATGTGGTGTGTGCAATAAGAGGGACTTATTCCAGTTAAATCATCGAGAGTCCAACCAATGGCTCTACGATGTTGCTGGAGAATAGTAATCAGATGGGATTCTTGATCAGGTTTGAGTCTGGAATTTATAATCATAGGAAATGTCTGATTGGAACCCAAAAAGACATATTTCAGATGATCGGGAAGGGGCTTGAGTTCCAAGACGGGATTATCAGCAGCAGCGGGTGGTTCAGAGTGGTTGTGAGGAATAAGGGTAGGAGCTATGGGTTTGTCTAGATCAAGTTCAGACTCCTCTAATTGCAGGTTTTGCTCTTCTTGTGGTTGATTGGGGATAATCAGGTTGCCCTTAATATGCGGTTTATCAACCACGGCTCTGATATCACATATTTGTTCTACCACACCACAATTAACCCCTTGTTGGGCCTTAAAGATATCAATCTTAAGGGTTTGGTTTCCAAATTTCAGCTCTATTTGGCCCTTCTCACAGCTTATATTGGCCTTAGCAGTGGCCAGGAAAGGTCTCCCTAGTATAATTGGTGTGTCCCTTGGGTTCTCAGGCGCATCCATATCTAGAACTATAAAGTCTACTGGGAAGTAGAAATCCTGCACCCTAACAATAACATCCTCGAGAACTTCCTTAGGTGACTTAATGGATCGATCAGCTAACTGCAATGTCACCTCAGTTGGTTTGAGCTCGGATTCTTCAAGGTGGTTAAGCAAGGATGTGGGTATCAGGTTTATGGAGGCACCTATGTCTAACAATGCTCTATCAAATTGGGTTTCACCAATCTTACATGAGATCAGGGGAGTGCTTGGGTTTTTTGCCTTGGGTGGGAGTTTACTCAAAATTACAAAGCTGGCTTGCTTTGACAGTACGATCGAACTCCCACTCTTGGTTATTGGCTTATGCTGGGGTGTACACGCGTTTTTCAAGAATCATGCATAAGCCGGTATGTGGCGGATTGCATCCATCAAGGGGATGTTTATCTGGACCTGCTCAAAGAGCTTGATCAGGTCCTCCTTAGGAGCCACGAATTTGGTTGTCCTCTTTCCCTTGGTCAAGGCTTCGGGAAATGGAACCTTGGTTGGTTCCTCTAGAATAGGTCCAGGTTTTTGATCTAGGACAGGGACATCCTGGATAACTATCCTAGGGCTTGGGTCACTACCAGGCTTGGAGTGGTCTGGATAAGGTGGGTCTTGGGTTGCTTTACCACTACGGGTTGTTACAAAGTTTAATCCTACCTGGTTTGGGTTGGAGGTCGATAAAATGGGTGGTTGTTGTTGATAACCCACATAGGATGTTGAGGCTTACATCCTGTCAAGTGATGGAACAGAAGGGGCCTGATAAATCATGTGTGCTTAGCTTGTGTTCGGGTTCATAACGTGTCGCTGGGTCGGCACGTTATTAGGGTTTGAAAGAGGTTGTGAAGGAAGAGTGCCCAGTTGGCGGGAATTCACCATCTGGGCGAATTGGTTACGGACCTCTGTGATCTCGTCCTTGTGCTATTTTTGGATAGCCGCATTCGTTCTCTAAATGTCAGCCAGTGTTTGGAGGATGAGGGACATTTGGTCTTGGTTTGGCTCGAATGGATAGGTGGGGTTGGGCCGAGGCTGAGGCGGCTGATAAGGATGAGGGGCTTGTGGCGGGGTTGATAAGGTGGTCTTTGGGTCTGAGAATTTCCTGCCCACTGAAAATTGGGATGATTTCGCCATCCAGGGTTGTAGGTGTTGGAAAATGGGTCATTCTAGATGGCATTGAGGTCCTCGCAGGTCTGAGGAACCTCAGGAAAGTCAGAGTATGGGAGATCAGAGTTCCCTCGACAATAATAGAGAGGATTGGAGGTCTCTTCGGTCCTGGAGTCAGATGGGGGTGGATACGGGTCCATCTCTGGAGAAGATCAGTGGAAAATGTTTTGCACAGTTTCCCTTGCGGGAGGTGGCTGTGCGAAGGAGTTTTGCGTAGAGGTGGCTCGCTGCAAATGCCAAGTCAGCTTGTCCACCTTCTTCTCGATAATAGAGACCTTGTCCAACCGACTGGCCATCAGTTCCAAGTCGACGGATGCGAACAGGCCTTGCGTTTCATGTGCTCCCCTAAGATTCATCGATGCATACGTATTCGTCCGATCGAATAAACCCATGGAGTCATTGTTGATGTAGTTCTCACACATATTCTCGAGAATCTCCTACATGATGTCCTCATGTTGAACCATGATATTTCCTCCGCAAGTTGCATTGACGAATAATCTAATGTCCTCACGGAGTCCCTGGTAAAAAGATAAGACTTGTTCCCATTTAGGAACTCCGTGATGGGGGCACTTCCGCATGAGATCCAGGAATCGATCCCATGCCTCATGAAGAGGTTCTCCCGTCTGCTGGGTGAAGTGAGTAATCTGATGGTGCAAGGCATTTGTCCGACCAACGGGAAAGAACTTCTTCAAAAATTCAGATTGAAGTTCATCCCAAGTGTTGATCGGGCGAGTCTGTGTCTGATACCAATGAGCCACCTTGTCTATGAGGGAGAAAGAGAACATCTTCATGAGTAAGATATCCCGGTTCTGCGCATCTGACCCGAAGGTCTAGGCCAGATGCTTGAATAGTTTGATATGCTGGAAGGGATCTTCAGAGTTAAGCCCATAGAATTTAGGTATGGCATGAATCATATTGGGCTTCAATTCAGAATCAGGTCCTCCAGCTGGGATTCGGACTCGAGGCTCAATTGCCACCGCAGCGGGATTATATTGATTTCGCATCATGGGGTGCTGCGGTGGATTCATGAAGTTCTGGAAGAGGTCATTAAGATGCTGAAGCTGGTGCTCAAGATTATTTTCTTTTTCAACAGGCTATGCCATGATGGAAGAAGGAGAACTAGGTTCATAATTAGAAGAAAGGTCTATGTGGAGGGGTTGCTACATAAACAAAGGTACCGAGGCTTGGCCTCGGGGAGAGTGGATTTCTAGAGGAGGTTTCAAGGACCTCTTATCAAACATGCACTAAAAGACTGGATAAGGTTAGAACGTGTTGGACCTAATCAAGACACCCAAAATATGTTGGGTGACTATAGAGGTTTGGGGCAGATGATACCCCTTGATCAGAAGGTCATCCACCTGAGAATTACCTCGGCAGCCAGAGAGGGTGAGTCCCACGAAGACCCTTACACGGTAGAGCGCCCCCACGGGTTACAGGGTTTCCCCCACCCGACCTCTCTTGTCATTGAGATTCCAGGTAGACCAGAATGGGGACCTTGACCTCTTAAGTCTACCACTTTTAGTTAAGATCAAGGTGCTTAGGGTTCCACTTGAACTTTAAATCTTTTGAGTGCAAAGTGACCTAATTTAAAGGTTGGTTGATTCGAAGGATCAACTTCACCTCTTTGTTCCTTTGAGAGCTTCTTAGGTCCTTTCTTTTATTGTTCAAGTAGATTAAGAGCTAGATTTGCTTAGGGTTTCTCTTAGATAGGTCTTTTCAAACAATGGCTTAGGCACACCTCTTTTGGAATTTTTAATTCTCTGCTTAGAAGAAGATGTGTCTCTAAAAACCCTAGCGTGGAATCCTAGGTTGGCTCTAGTTGGTCCAAGTTGCCTCAGAAATGGGTAACTAGGGCCTAATCAAGAAGGTTTTAGCCCTAGTTACCTTAAGTGGGTATGTAGTTAAGATGTGTTGAAAGTAAAAACCAGGCAACATCGTGAATTACTAAATATGAAAAACAGGTAGCCCTAGATTGATTTTTCTTTTGTTTTTCCTCTTTAGATTGTGAGGGGCTTAAAAGAGAGTGTTAAAAAGGTTACCTGTTTTCTGGTGTAGTTGCTGTGTGGTTGCTTATCTTTTCTTGACTTTCTTTCCTGCAACAAACACAACAAAAGAGAGATTAAGTCAGTATAAATCAAAAATTGTGATTTAATGCTTCTAAAGTGCCTGTTGCTCCCCGGCAACGGTGCGAAAAATTGATGATCGGCTTTTGCAGGGTTTTAAAAATATGTTCGTTGTAGTATGTCGCAAAGAACGATTATCAATTTTATTTATTTATTACTTGAAATTTGAAAACATTCTGAAGTCGAACTCAGGGAGAAAATTCGATCTTTAGAAACAAAAATCACAATTCTCAATAATGTAGTGTTTACAAATCTAGAGAGCAAAAAGGAATTAGAATTTTTCTCCTTTCTTTCTTCTCTTCTCTCTTTCTTCTTTGCTTTCTCTCTTCTCCTCTTTCTCTGTCTTCAGACGTCTGATTTTGGGAATTAGACACCTTAAGTGGTGTTCTGCTACAGTGCATCTTCTTTTTCTTCTTCTCCTTGGCTTCTTCTTCTCTCTTTCTTTCTTTTCTCTGTGGCTGTGTTGAACGGTTTTTACGAATCGCTATGCTTACGTGTTTAGTTTTGGAAAACCTGTTGTTGTAGTTCGAAAGTGAAGAATTCGTGTTCAACAAATAAAATTTATACCGAAATGAAAATTCCAGGTCGAACACAGGGAGGCGGACGTTTGATTTAAAAACTTCACGTTTCTTTTTATTTGTCACAAAGTAATTCAATTTAAACTATCTAATTATTTACAATTAATAAAAGAGAGAGAGAGGGTAAGAGAGAGAAAGAGTATTACACATGGAAATCAAAATGAGGTGTAGAATAAACAAAGAATTTATCATAGAAGAGACTGTTCATTACAATTAGAATGCATAAAACAATTACACTAGAAAATGATAAATTTACTCTAGAAAGCATTAAAAGAATGGAGGGAGAAATGTCCTCCTCGACGGTCGCTTGGAGGACGAGTAGATTAATCTAGAAAGTAGTAAATCTATACTAGAAAGCAGTAAAAAGAATAGGGAGAGAGAAATCCTCCTCGACGATTGCTTGGAGGACGAGCCGGACGGGATGACGCCTGGATGAAGGAGAACGAAGCAGGACGAAGGAGGACGAAGCAGAAGAATGGGAACGAAGCAGCACGCCGTCGTCGTCGTGGGATCCACTTCCGAAGGGGAACGAAAATTTGGACTTTATCTCGCGAGAAGCATCCCGAGTGTGGGACAAGCTTCTCTTGAGCTTTGGAGGGGTAGAGAGGAGAAGGAAGGGATGAGAATTTCGTATGGAGGGGGTCTCCTTTTATAGTTGCAAGGAGTGGGGGCAAAATGGACATTACAACTTCAAAATAATAAAAGAGGGGTCTTTAGTGACGGATAAATCCGTCACTAAAGCCCTCAACGTGGGCGTCGTGGTCAGCTCGCGCGCGCCTCCTCGCCTGCTCACGCTCTCAACGGCTTGCGCACGTTCGCTGCTTTTCAACCGTCCGATTGTGAGATCGGATGGCTTAAGATGCATCCGCGCCCGCTGCGTTGCGTGCTCGCCCGCCCGTCTAATTGCGCGTCCGATTGCGCATCCAATCGCGCGTCGACGCTATCGGGTACGTGCGACTGTCCGATCTCCATCTGACACTTCACCCGCGCCCAATCGCCGCGCCTTCCAGCCCCTCTCCACGGCTCGAACCCGCGCCCCGCGCTCGTGATAGTGCGCTTGACCATTGCGCTATGGGGTGCGGACGGTCGAGCGGACGCTTTTAAATGCGAGCGCCCACAGCCGTTGGATTAAGATCCAACGGCGGAGAGCGATCGGACGCGGGGCCTTCACAAGATGAAGCAGCTGTTTGGGCGACTGAGATGGCACCACGTGGTGCTATCTTGGCCGTCCATCTTCTGGAAGTTGTAGATGGTGCCACGAATGTCGGATTGACTCGATTTTTTTGTCGTTGGGCTGTGATCGTCGATCCGAATTCATCCGTGCGGTCGGATTTGTCATCTGAAGTGCGGATTTTCACCATCCTGGCCCTTGATCTTCTAGGGTTCCCCGGTTACTATCTGATGCTACGGATGCCTAATTAGGGCGATCTTGGAGTCGTTGAACTCCAATCGTCGCCCTGATCACATCCATACGGTTGGATCTTTGATTCGAGGTCCCGACGAAATGTTTTCCCTGTCCAAGCACATAAAAGGAGACAATTAACCTCTATTTTATTCAAACTACTCTAAATGCAAGATGATGCATGTTATGCAATATTTATATCATGAAATGCAATCCTATGCTTAAGAACATGCATAAATAGACATTTTAAGTAGTGTAAATGTGTTTACATCAGGCTGCTCCTTCCTTCAGCTGCTCTTCCTCTTCCTTCTTCCTTCTTCTTTCTTCTTTGGCCAAGTCCTTCCCTGTTGAGTTTCCTTGGCTTCTTCTTCTTCTCTTCTTTTGCTTCTGCTTCAGCTATTTCCTCTGCCTTCTTCTTCAGCTCCTTCTACCTTCTGTGCTGCGCCTCTTCTTCCCTTCCTCTTCTTCCTCGGCCTTCTTCTTTTGCTTGCGTGGCCAAGTCTTTAGCTGCTTCCTCTTCTTCCTTCTTCCCTGCATAGGCACAGTTAAGCAAAACCTACCCGTACCCTCCCCACGTCTCTCTCTCTCTATTTCTCTCTTAGGACACAACTCTCCTAGAGCCAGTCGGGTGATCGTGTCGGGTATACGTGCCCAGGACCAGGCCCATTGGTGTGCGGTGGTGGGCGAGGTGTGCATGGGTAGTCAGGTCAGATACCAGGTCCACGTAGCGTGGGGTCGCGGATGAGGTGTGAGTGGGCGAGTGGGACCTCACCCCGTGTCAGGAGGCGATAAGCCCCTGACACTTTTTCAATTTATCCTGCGTCGCTTGCTCCAAAGTTTCTGAGGTGGGACTAAATGTACCACCTGCTTCTCGCACCCGCCCGCAGGGAGATGCTTCACTCAATTGCCATAGTTGCAGGCACTTGCTGAGCCAATCTCTTGGTTGGATGTGTTCGCGCACCCAACCCGCGCTGCGTGGGGTCTCTCTTGGAGTAGAGCGCGACTTGGAGCTGCTTGAAGCTTGCTTCAAGCTCAGCGACAATGGCGGAAGGTGCCAATGAACCTAAAAACAGGAACATGGCCTTGTGGCCCTGTCAGATACCTTGGGGAGCTTCGCCAAGGTATGGCGAAGGTGGCCCAGTGGTCGGAGTGGCGTGAGGGTGTCTGTGCGTATGTGTGTTCAGGGGGTGATTCAAGTGAGTGGCGTGGTGCGTGGAGTGAGGGAAAATGATCAGAGAGTGATGGTGGAGCTTGTGGGCTTGTCGGCGAGGGTTGTGGTGGCTTGTGGAGGTGGAGCGACCTCACCGGAGTTGGAGGCCAGAGGTGGAGAGGGTGATGGTGGTCTGTGGTGTCAAGGGGCCGAAGTTGCAATTTAGGAGAGGGTAAATGAAGAGGGGAGTGAGGGAAACTTATCTAATAGCTTTGGAGCAAAAGGGGGAGGCGGATGGCGAGTGGCGGGTGCCTGCTGTCGCTGGAAATGAAGGTGCCCAGGGGAAGAAGACAGTGACGATGAAGGGTGTCGGAGGGCTTGCGCTGGTACGGCACGATGCGGCGGAGGACGGCAGAGCTGGCTCTGCCACTGGTACAGTGGCAGAGCGACGAGAGAGGGAGGAAGAATCGCCGAAAGCTCTGGGCTGTCGGCCGGAGTTGGGAGGAGACAAATTGGAGGGGGATCTCTGGCCAAATTGAGCTTTCCGGAAGCGACGTGGTCTGCCCTTCCTTAAATAGGCACAGGCATGGTGGAAAGTGCACGAGGGCGACGGGAAAGCCATGTTGGAGGTAAGGTCGATCGGAGACCCATACCTCTCGTGCGTTCGCACGAGATGTATGGTGGGTTTCAGGGCATGGGGAGCAACCCATGCAGTAGGGGGCTCCGTAGGGAGCTCCCCTTTCAAACCTGGGGGCGGCTTCCCATGCAGATGAGGCATAAACCTCCACGCGAAGTCGCCGGAGGTATGGCCCCTGCTGCGAATGGCAGAGGGACCAGAATGAAGAAAAAGATGAGAAAGTTGAGGGGGTGATTGCAAGGATTTCAAAAAGTTGAGGGTTAGAAAGTAATTTGAGGACCAATTTGCAAGGTGGGTCAAGACGACCTTCCCTTAGGCCCAAATTTTGGTATAAATCTAATTTTGACCTAAGGAATCCAATGGTGAAATTGGAGTTTAGGTTTGACCACGTTTGACTGGACATTTTGCACAAAAACCCAAATTTGGTCAAATATTGGGTATGGACCCCAATCTAGGTCAAAATAGGTTCCAAAGGACAAATTGAAGGTTATAAACTTTAGGGGATATTTTTCCATGAATTTTAGCGGGTTTATTTGATTTTTACCATGCTTGTAACCTTGTGAATTAAAGTAGGTTTGTTTTAGGGTTATAGAATATCATTTAATTCCTAGATTTCGCCATAACCCATTTCTGACCAAACCATCCCACTTTTTCTCTTATTAATTCCAATTGACTTATGTCTAGATCCTCAGAAATCCTGCTGATGTACTGCAATGGTAAAATTGCAGTTTTACCCCTTATTTCATGTTTTCCTCTCAGATCAGTAATTCCTTGAATTAGTCTTTTCCTTAGGTTATGTAGGAGCTTTTTTTTATTTTATTAGACCAAAGTAAGCTAGTTAGGGTTCATGATGAGGTTCTCATCAGAGAGTTCATGTTTTCTTCATGGCTCTTGGATATTTCTGTCATCATTCGCATCAATTTATCAAGAGGACTTAATGCGTGTTTTATTTGAGGTACGCAAGGACCCGATGGCGGATTTGCCACAGGATTATACTGGGCCCTTGGGATGACGTGTGCGGACGGTCTCATTGGTCCAGCTGCAGGGTTTTGGTGCTGCGGGTTACTGGACCATGCAAAGTTAGGATGATTTCGCCACCCTGGGTTATAAGTAGCGGAGAATGGGTTGTTCCCCAGGGCACAAGCATCTTCTAAGCCAGAAGGTGAGTTCGCATGTGTATATGCATTTGAGCACACGAAGGCTTGGTCCTCCTTGTCAAAATACTGGCTTGTAGAAGCCAGGTCCACATTGCTTACCGAATTGTTCTGCACGATACTCGGTAAGGATGGTCTCATGGAATTCTTGGGAATTTGCCTGGCATTGAAGGGATTAAGGTTGTGACGGAGTGATGGTGTGGAGGTGTGTGCCATAGAGCAGGCAGGGTTGGCTAGAAGCTCGTCCAGCTTTTTGTGCACGACGGAGACTTCATCCAATTTTTGTGCAATTAAGTTAAGATCTGTGGATGAATGAGAGGATCCCGTGTCAACTTCATGAACATTGCAGGGCATGCTGGTACGATTTAAGGCGATAATGAAGGCATTGTTCATTGAGTTTTCACTCATGCTCTCAAATAATTAAAATGCTCCATTCTCGTCTTTATTCATAAAGTTCCCTCCGTAGGAAGCATCGACGATTTGTCACAAAGTCCCATTTAGCCCATAATAGAAGATTTGGGCTATATGCCACTTTGAAAGACCATGGTGTGGGCACTTCATTAGGAGGTCATTATACCTCTCCCAAACCTCATGAAATTGCTCACCGTTTTGTTGCACGAATGAAGTTATGGCCTAGCGAAGTGCATTGGTCCGCTTGATTGGGAAGAATTTCTTGAGAAATGTTGTGCGCATCTCTTCCCAAGAGTGGATGGGTCTCCCAAGGGTCACAACCATTGCGACGCTTTGTCCCACAACGAAAATGGGAACATTTTCATGAAGACTATTGATAACCCAGTGTTTCTTGGTTCTACAGTTTCAGCTAATCGGGTTAAGTCTTCCAAATGAAGAAAGGGATCTTCACTTATAAGACCATGGAAGTGGAAGTTAATTAGGCCAATGACATTAGGTTTTAAATCAAAATTATCCCCACCAATGGGGACTCGAATTTTCCCAGTGGTCTCTGTAGCAGCGAGATTTTGACAGGAACTAAGAGACCTGGGTTCCTCCCTTTCAGGGAGAGGGCGATTCATTTCCTTCAATGTTTCCCTTATGCCCTCGATTTGTTCATTATACAATGCCATTTGGGATTGGAGGCAGGTTATGGGGTCTACAGCTCCACCACCACTTGGTGGGATTTGAGGGGGGTGATTTCCTCCCTCGGGATTTGGGGGTGGGCATGCAGCCATGTTTATGGAGGAGGATGATGATTCACCAGTTTCTACCCTTCTAGAATTATCGAACAATTCAAACAATTCAGGGTTCTATGACCTCCTAAACATGCACTACCGCGGGAAGAATTGGGGAGATGAGAAGAGAAAAGGGATGAGAGAAACAACATCGTAGGGATACACTTGATGACAAATCAAAGTAATCAATTTCCTAACCTCTACAATGTGCCCTTAGACCTAAAGATCTAAGTTACGTACTATCACAACCTACGGAACCACCAGGCCAGATTGAGAGGCCATTTGCCCCAGTCATAGACACTTAATAGCACGCGAGAACCCACACCAGTACCTAGGCACTACACGTAGGTAGTTAGACCTCTAATCCTTAAGAGGGGTCAAGTTGCTACCAATTTTAATTTAGAGGCTTAGGATCAAGTGCTCAAGGAATGTGAAGGGCATTGTATATGGGTAATGCCCATGTGCGTCGATTTTAAGAGTGTGTAAGTCAAGCATGCAACAGGGAAATCTCCCTGAATTGAAGTTTTAGATGGTGAATGGCTTTTAGAATTTCAACCTCAAGTAGTATGGATTTTATGATTCCACTGAATTACCAATTCAACCAATCTTCGGGTTTTCAGAAAATACAAGTTCTTAATGGCCAACAAACCTTCTTCAATGTGAATTAGCTAATGCATGCTAAAAATGCAATGGGCTTCCCTAGATAAAAATTTCTAAGTGTGGATGCATGAGTCTATTTTAATTCAATGAGAAAGGGAGCGAAAACACTTCAATTCAAGTGCTCCCAATCACCAAAATGATAATTCACACAAGGCTCAACCACCAAATGATGTAAAGAAAATGAAAATGTTAGGGTTGAAATATTTCGGATCGAATCTAAGGCAAATGTAAAGTCATGATGGGGTTGAAATCAACTCAATTCCAAGCCTCCCCACCAAATATGTGATCCTGAAATGCTAATAAATGAGGCAAGGAAGGATGGCAATCAATCAATTTTTATCTTGCCTCAAAGAAAACTTCACACAACGAGAAAGGAAAGAATCAAGATTCTTGGATTTTCGCTATGCGAAGGTTGTGGGAAATAAAGGAGTGGTGGGGGTGATAGCAAACAATCAACAAGTGATTTTAGTCTGCTTGCCCGAAGAAATTCCCAAGTAGCATTTTTTTAGGTTTTTTTTTGGAATTTTTAGATTTTTTTTCTTTTGTTTTTTTTAAGGTGACAAGATGACCTAAGTTACTAAGAGGAAGACACCTACCACCTCAGCAACGTGGGCAAAACTCCAATTGCGGCGCTGACGACTTCATGCTCTCGCACCCGCCTTGGATTTGTCCACATCTCTGACCTCCTCTGCATGTCTCCTCCTTGCAACAGGTATACCTGCACACAATCAAACAAAACACCTGTGAAGAGAAGACAAAATCAAAGGGAGAGAGTAGAAACTTTACTCCAAATAGTGCATCCCTGGCAATGGTGCCAGAAAATTGTGCTATGAACTCGAATAGGTCTTATTAATATCGTGATATTATCGTTGAAATTAATATAGTGAGTTAACCTAAATCGAGTCTACACTAGTTTCACAAAATTTTTAACCTGTCCTATTTGATATTATCTTGGTTACTTTTAGGCCCAAGGTCGATCTCAGGGACACGAGGATTAGGAGATCAAGGAGTTTCTACGCCTTTCCTAAAACGTATCTCTTCCTTCAGTTTATTATGTTTTTGGTTTTTCTACTTTTAAGATTTTTTTGTGATAATGTTGTTCTTAAGGCACACCCTAAAAAATAAAGTCCTTGGCCTTGAGCCAAATGGTCCTTGTCTTGAAGCTAACTTAGGGTTCCAAAATCGATCTTAATACTCACAAGATCAAGTACTTGCAAGACAAGAATTATTTTTCTCTTTTATACTTTTTTTTTAAGAGCAAGAAATAAAAGAAATGAAAAGAAATACTTAGCTTAGTATATATATATGTATATATATATATAGTTATATATTATATAGAAAGGGGTGGAGGTGGAAATGGAGATGGAATGTAGTACGGTGTCAAGTTGGTTCACGTCCAGCAAGACGCAACCAACAAGACTGAGTGCCACGTGGAGTGTGGAGTGAGTTTGTGTGAGAATGGGTGGAAGTGCTTGCTTTGCATGAGTATCGGGAAATATCAACAACTGTGCGAATATTCCCACGACACGATTCGCGGTGATGGGGTGAGTGCACAGGTATGTGGGTAGTAGATATGAGGTGAATGTGTGTATAGGAGAATGTGGATATGTGGATATATGAGTATATATGTATATATATGTGTCTATAACTATATATATATGTGTGTATATGTATATATATATCTATTTACATATATGTATATAAATATGTATATATATATATATAGATATATGTGAGGATGAGAGTGTGTGAATATATATATTTATGTATGTATGAGTGTGAGTGTGTGAGTGTCTGTGTTTGTGAGTGTGAGAGAGTGAGAGTGAGGGTGAACACCTGCTGTGTGTGTGAGAGGGCGGAAGCGGTTAAGCCATCTGGGGTCAGCTGCCGTTGTCTGGGCGCGCAGGTGTGAGGGAGCAGAGGTGATGGTGAATACGCTCCCGCGGAGAGGGTGAGACACAACGCACAAGGGCTACGTAGCGCGTGGACGCGTGGGTGCGACGACCAGCTGAAAGCGGAAGCTCAGAGCCACCGGCTAAGTGAGAAACGAGCGGATGGCTACAATGTTGTGCAAAGAGGTGTGAACAGTGTGCTATAGTGCACACGATGAGAAGGCGACCGGCTGAGGGGTTGCTACACACGAACGGTGCTGTGGAGCATGCACGCACGCGGAAAGAGAGCTCAAGTGGTTTGCTTGCGCATGCGGTGGCGCTCAGGGTTACGCGAAGGTGTTGGGCTCGCAAGCTTTAGAGCTTGAAGCCCTGCACTAGTGGCGGAGGAGTGGAAACATCAAACAAAAACAAGAAAGAAAAAAATATGCAAATAAAAAAACAAATAAGAATCCACCACGCCCACCTGCTCACGATGGAGCTGGGCGGTTGTGGAGCTCACAGTGGGGGCCTGAGACCATTGTGAACTCTCTCCTGCACACAGTGTACCCCTTCTCAACTTGTGAGAACAGGTGCTGTGTATGGAGAGGGAGAGGGAGAGAGAGTGGTCGGCAGGTGTGTGTGTGGTGTTTTGTGTGTTGTCTTTGAGGGCTGGCGATGGGTGTGTCTGAGGGTGGAGGCTGGCTCCCACAACAAGGGAGGGTGAATGATCTTTTATAGGAGTGTACGCCTCTCACCATGGTACAGCAGGGTAGGGTGCATGGAGACGTGCACAGCAGCCATGGAATAAGAAAATGACAATGGCAAAATTGCAATGCAACACACAATGAAGTTGTTAATTATAAAAGTGGATTGAATGGTCATTTATTCTCACTCTCTTCCCCTCTTTATAAATGCATGCAAGTATATATTTACAAATGCAAGTATGGCTACATAAGATGCATGGGTAATGCTAGGAAATAACATAAGATGGCATAATTGTTGGCGTAACTTACTGTGAAATCAGTAGGGGTCCTTTTATAGTGGAGGAAAGAATCAAATATGTATACAACACATTTAGTGACGATCATAAACGTCGCTGAAGATTCGTCGTAAACGTCGCTAAAGACAGCCCACGCTGGCGCTGTGCTGGCTTGTGCTCTGTGCGTTGTCGCCACCACCGCGTGCACGTGCCTGCATGCGCTGCTATGTGCGTGCGGTGGCACGTGCAGTCGCATGGGCGGCCTGGGTTGCGCCATGTGGTGAGATCTGGGCCGTCCATCTTCTTTTCGTTGTAGGGGCCGCTACAGAGGTCAGATTGAGTTGATTTTTACGTTGTTAGACTGCGATCGTCGACCCGAGTCCATCCGTGTGGTCGGGTTTGTCGTTTGAAGCTCTGAATTATATCACCTTGTTCCTTGGCCGTTGATCTTCCTCGAACTGCATATGATGCTACGGGACTCCGATAAAAGCAATTTCAAAGGTGTTGGACTCCGATTGTCATACTGATTAGATCCATACAGTTGGATCGTCAATCAGAGGTTTTGAAATAAATCTTCTTCTCTCTTGACTACAAAAAGGACGCAATTAACCTAAATTATATACAACTACTCTAAATACAGAATGATGCATGTTATGCAATATTTATAACATGAAATGCAAATCTAAGCTTAGGAACATGCATGAATAGGCATTTTACCCTCAATAATTGTGTCTACATCATACCCCCATGCCTTTCTTTTGCTAGTCCCTAGCAAAATTAAACTACATGCTATGTATAAAAATAGAATTAGGATTCGATTACTTAGGCCTAAGTTGTTTATTTAACAATAGAAAATTTTAACTAAGGTCCTAAACAACTAAAACTCAATAGTACATGGGTGTCTACCAGAATGTAGACTGCCCAAGTCCTCGCCTTATTTGAAAAGGGAAGGTACATTTTTTTATTTTTCTTCTTTTCTAATTTTTTTTGTACTTTTGGAGTTTTAGTGTTCCAGGATAACTTTTTACAGCTACCCGACCCACCTAAGACTCAAAAAGGACTCTAAGTGCTAAGCATCTAGTGAAAAGAGTGAAAGACTCAGTAGGTGGCCGTTAAAATGGACTTCGTGTTTCTACAACCCTATGTGACCTTGCCTAGAGGTTTATCTTTTTGAATGGTAACTTTCTCCCTACCTCTTTTATTTATGGGATCAACACAAGAGTGAACTCAGTGTATATCTCCTTGATTTATTCTACTTCCCCGCTTCTTCCCTAAGTGTTTTGGGAATTATTGTGCATTTTTGTGAGCTGGGCTCTGGACAATCGGCCAATGGGCTGTTACCTATGACAACTTGCCAACCATACTCATGCGGTGAAGTTTGATTTTGTTTTTTTTTTTTTTCTACTTCTTCAATATATATACTTTTTCTTTTTTTTATTTTTTTATAAGTAGGTGGCTTCCTTAATATAAGATTTACCTAAAGGCAGTACAATGAAAATGGTCTTGTAACCGAGCTCTAGACAACTGGTTGATGAGTTGTTACCACTGACAACTTGCTAGCCATACCACCTTAAATAGTTTATTAGCTACCCAATTTCCAAAGAAACCATTGAAAAGTGAGTCAATGCAAAAGGAAAGTGTGTAGATGTTTAGGCTTAAAGTCCTCCCAAATCAGAGGGTAAGTTGATAAGTCGTGTACTTATCATCCCAATTTATTTACTAGATTAAAGATAAATTTGAATTAGTGAGGACTCGAGACTAAGTCTACATTCAAGTGAACACCCTGAAGAGTCTAAGTGTTTAGGTCCTCTCGTATCATAACTTTCAAATACCTAAGTTTTCTTCTCCTAATTCTTCTTTTTATTTATCTTTTTTCAAATTTTCAAATTTTTTTTATAAGAAACTAAAAGAAATTCTATGGAGTAAATAAAATGATCTCAGGAATTGATTATCTACCCCTCATGCCTAAATGATGCAATGTCCTCATTGTAGAAACAAAGACATGAAAAGGGTGGAGTAAACAGAATATCACCTAGACATCGTGAGAAATCCTGTCAGCTCCGCAGAGAACGTGAAATATAAATACGTGCTAAATTTAATGCCTTCAGCTAGGCATAACATACATACAAGGAAGAAATTGAGAATCCACAAGTGCAGGTCAGAATCAAAATCAAAAGGTTGATCCTGAAACCTGTTAGCAGAAGATGTCCACAAATGTGGACCAAGTTATGATACAGACCCATGCCCCAAGGTTGAGTGGTTCTAAGGTTCTGGATGAAAATCACTCAGAATAGAAGATTGTTGTATTTACGGAGCTAGGCCTGCAATTTGGTGGTGTGCAACCCAAGGCTAAAGTGTCGGACAAAAGGTAGATTTGATTTACAAGGTTCAGATGTCCACTTAACGTTCAGCTCAGAAAAATAATTAGTTATTTCGAGCTTGGGTTGCACATGAAAGATATCGTAAGGGTCCTGGTAGAAAGTAGGGGTTTTAGGTCAACAGGAAGCCTCAGTATTAGCTTCGCAGATTTTTAATTCCAACCTCCTATCCTTCGAAATCAATGTTTCTGGGACCTCCAAATCATTGTAGACCCCATCTAAAGTACCCAAGTCCAAAAATCGTGGCTAAATCAAGATTGACTTGGGCACAATGATTTCCAATCAAAATCAATCCCTTTGGGGTGTGGTTGAGGAATGGGGCTATTGATTGAATTTTCTAGTAAATAAGGATTCGAATCCTTCAAGTTAGCCCCAACCGAATCCAAATCTTCAATAATTGGGCGATCAAATGATTCGTCAGATTCCTCAAACCCATTTGTCTCACTAAAATCATCTTCCTTATGCTCAAGTGAGACTTCACTAAGAGATTCTTCACCCTCAGAATCAAAGAATCCATGATCCTCATTTATATATGTCTCAAAATCGATTGTCATTTCTTTGTTCAAAGAGACATATTTTTCCTCAGTTCCTGGCTCGGGGATCTTAGGTGAATCAATCGATTCATTCTCAATGGGTTGCTCTAGCCCAACCTAGCCATCCTTGGTCTCAAAAAATGTATCCCCCCCGACAGGCACCTGAGCAAGTTCAGACATTGACCTCCTAAAGGGGGTTCATCTTAAGAATATCCCAAGATTTGACTAGGGCAACCACAAATTTCATCCTCAACCTCGATAATTTTCCAAGAAGAAACTCACCCAGGTCCCTATCCCTAACATTTTGGAGCAAATCCAATAGAGAACTATTAAGTTCATCAATCATTTTGATCATAGGCTCCAATGCTTCAGTGCATGGTGTTGGCTGAGCTTCTATAGATTGTATAGTGTTCCTCAAATTAGCCAACACCCTATCCTAGATCTGGTTCGCTTGAACTGAATGGTTCGGTTTAGGTTTGGGTGGGTTTGAGTTAGATCTAGGGGAGTCAAGATATTGAGGCTCTAGGGTCCCTCCTAGATAGTTGGTCATTTCAGGTTGTTTAAAGGATGGTGGTGACCTATATTTAGTGTAATATTGGGGAGGGTAGGTGTTATAATCATCATATCCTTCCTGAATGTAGATCTGGTTGGTTTGGTCATTAAAGGATGGAGATCTATAATCATTGTAGCTCTGGGAAGGATAGTAATCATAGCCTTGTTGTCTAGGGTTAGGCCATGGACACTAAGGTCTAGATTCATATCCACAACCAAAGTCATCCCGACTAGTGGATGGGTAATTACAAGTCAAGTTGGGATAGTAATCATCTTGGAAATAAGTGGTGGTGGGAGGATAGGATGTGAAATGAGTGTAGGATGTGGAAGGATACATTGTGGAGTAAGAGGGAAATCAGAAGAGAGAAAGGAGCCCTGCAATACAAGCAATCAACCCTGTCTTTAGGGGGTTGCCTAAAGAACTACAGACTCCCAGGTCCCGTCTTGAGATTATAAATGATTTGGTCTACTTTTATCTGGTCAATCCAACCAGTTAGAAGGAAGGACTGGGGAGATGGTTCATCTTTTGTCTTACGCCTCCGGTTCCTAGTGTACCCCCATCCACGGTCGTTTGACGCTACTCCCCTAGCTAGACATCAGATGGACCAGAAGAAGCAGATTAATAAAAAAAAAAATCTTAGTTTGAGCCTCGAAGAGCGGATCAATCCTTAAGGCCAACGTTTACTTAGTTTTAATTAGGCTTGGGATGATTGTGCTCTTAGAATGTGATGTGCCCTTTAGATGGGTTGTGCCCTTAATGATCAATTAAAATGTGTGTGTGCACAACCAGGGTTTTCAAATAAGGTTATTTGATGATGTGTCTTTTAGGGTTTAACCTTGTTTAGTAGCTTTTAGGGTTTAATTCTCATGTTGGTTCAATCAAGGTTTAGTAGAACACTCCAAGTTTCGAAAACACGGGTGATGATATGTTCCTTTAAAAATAAAAAAATGTGGAGTTCCTGGTTCAGCCTTAAGAATCAACCCTAAGTGGCAAGTTACTTGATGGATCACTTTTATCTTAAGTGGTGTGGCCCAAACAGTTCAATTAATTGGCCTATTGTACCACTTAGTTAAGGCACACAGAAATGTTTGACCTATTTAGATTTCTACTCACTTACTTGTGTGTTGAGTTAAGTGTACCGGGTCCACAGGTTAGATCCCGGTTAAGTTGTAGAATCGATGTGATTGTGCGCCTTAGGGTGAGAAGTTGTAGGTGTTAAGTGTGTAGCTTTCAGAAAATCCCACAAGAGAAGAGTTTTTTTTTTGTTTTTTTATATATGCAGGGGTGAGATGAGTGGAGGTGGCAAACAAACAACCAAATCTATCCTAGGGTTTATAAAAAGCACCTAAGTTTATTTGGGTTTGAGTTATTAGTGTGGTGAAATGAACTAGTGGGTGGGGGTGGTAGGGATAAACTTACAAAACCTTCATCCACACTTTTCTCCAATCTAACCGCTTTGGCCTACCTTGGAAGAGTACCTGCAATCATTGTAAGATCAGAGAAAAAGTGAGGTAAAAGTTAGGCAAGGCGGAAAAAATGTGAGAAAAACCAAAGAGCACTGCCTCCCTGGTAACGACACCAAAATGATGGGGGAACGCTTCGCGATTTAAAATTAGGGTTTGAAGGACCCATCGTCGTAGCTCACAAAACATGTCTATCAGATAAAATTTATAACTGAAACTCAAAAAGTGAGTCCCGAGTCGAACACGAGGAGGCGAACATTTGGTTTTGAAAATCCATAATTCGCTTTTATTTGATTTTGGTCATTTTTGTCTTTTCTAATTTTTCTGGTATTTTTAATAGGGCAAGAGATCAGGTCGATGACTTCTATCTAATCTACTTGCAACAATATAAGAGAGAGAGAGAAAGAGAGAAACAATCATCTATTTATAAATGAATGTTTGTTACACTATGAAGGTGGAAAATCTACACTACGAAAGCGTAAAAAGATAGAATGAGGTGAGAGAAATCCCCCTTGACAGTCACTCGAAGGACGACTCGCTCTGACATCACTTGGAGGAAGGTGGTGAGGAGTGGGACGAACGGGGATGGAGGACGGAGGATGGGGCAGGACGATGTCGCAGGGAGGATCTTCTTCCTGAAGGGCGGTGAGAGGACAGCCATGGGATGCTCCACGAATGGGGATGAGGGGAGGGACAACTATTGATTTTCTACTCTAGAGGAGCATCTCGGGCTTGGGACATGCTCTCTTTAGAGCCTTGGAGGTGGTGAGAGGAAGAAAGGAAGAGATGAAGAAAAATGGGAGGGGTAGGGGTTCTTTTATAGTGGAGGAAAGAATCAAATTCTTATACAGGACATTTAGTGACGGTCATAAACATCGCTGAAGATTTGCCGCAAACATCGCTGAAGACAGCCCACACGCCCACATTGGTGTGCGCTCTGCGCGATACGTGCCTGCGTGCGCTACCGCTACTTGTTCCCGTGGGCCCGCATTACTGTGCACGTGCGGTGCCGCATTCGTGTGCATGGGCGGCTTAGGTTACGCCATGTGGTGCGATCTGGGCCGTCCATCCTCTTTTTGTTGTAGGGGCTGCTACAGAGGTCAGATTGAGTCGATTTTCACGCTATTGGGCTGTGATTGTCGACCCAAATCCATCTGCGTGGTCGGATTTATCGTTTGAAGCTCCGAATTATGTCACCTAGTCCCTTGGCCGTTAATCTTCCTCGGACTGCATATGGTGCTACAGGACTCTGATAAAGGCAATTTCAGAGGCGCTAGACTCCGATCATTGTCCTGATTAGATCCGTACGGTCAGATCATCAATCCGAGGCTCCAAAATAAATCTCCATCTCTCCTGACCACAAAAAGGATGCAATTAACCTAAATTATATACAACTACTCTAAATGCAGAATTATACATGCTATGCAATATTTATAACATGAAATGCAAATCTAAGCCTAGGAACATACATGAATAGGCATTTTACCCTCAATAATTGTGTCTACATCAGGGGTCACTGATGATAACGTCATCATCAGCCATATTTAACTTCAATTAGTTACAATCAACAGATAAATGCTCCTACATAACCGCCAAAGAGCCATAATTCATTACATATCCTTTTTGAGATTTTCTTGGGGTTAATTAAAGGTTAAATAGTCATAAATCTCTAATAAGAGGCTTCATGTAGACAAAAACGGGTTTTCAAGCATTTCAAAAATTAATGAACATCTGAAATGCTAAAAATAGACCTAGTTAATTAATTAAGGTTCTGGTCAAGATAAAATTTACCTAAACCTTCTAAAAATCAAGAAAAATATTCTATAAGATTTGGTACCATTGATTTGACCATTGGAACCCATTTTGACCTAAAATAGAGTCTCAGATAAATAATTACCCTAATTTGGGTTTCTACATAAATTACCTAGTCAAATTTGGTCAAAACCAAAATCCGACTTCACCATCAAATTCCTTAGGTCCAAATTAGGTTTGTACCAAAATTTGGATCCAATTAAAGATCATCTTGGCCTGGTCCAGTCAGATTCTTCTTCTCTCACTTAAACCCCTAGCTTTCAAAATCTATTGTAGGGACCCCGCTAACTTTGTCATCTGCTTCGCATCTAGGTCCCTGTTGCCATTAGGAGTAGTTGCAGCTCACCGGTGAGATTCGTGCGAGATTTTCTTGCTCGTTTCTCAATCAAGCAATCCTAAATTTGAAAGGGAGATTCCTTGAGGAATTCTCTTCCAATTAAGACTTGCCGTGAATCCTAACTCTTTCCCAAAAGCTCATGCGAATCGTTTGAAGGATTGGGTCTCATATTTTACGAAGCTTCCAAGCTTGGTCTCCAAGCTTGGAAAGCTTTCTTGAGGCCTATATAAGGACCCTTGAGGACAAACCGTCCTCCTTAGATTGGTTTAGAGTCCAGATACCCTCTCTTCCCTTCTCCCCAACCTCCTTCTCCGCCAACTCTGGTGACCTTCTCCGGCCACCTTCCTCGTCCACCCTCACAAACCATAGTGGGTGGATTATCCTTCCTTACCTTCTTCCACGCGTTGCAATACCAGTGGCCGCTACCTACGCCCCCTCATTGTCGTCGCTTCTCCCTCTGGAGGCACTTCCTTCCACGGTGCCGGCCACATAATATTTGACGTCATCTCTACCCTTTCGTCTAGTAGAGTAAGTTAGCTAGGTTTCCTTCTCCCTCTATTATCTTTCCCTCTATTTAAAACCCAAAATCAACCCCTCGACACGTCATTCACCTTCGCTCCGGCCACACCTCCGGCGAGGTCCTTCGCATGCTACACACCTCCAAACACCTCGCCAACACCCTCACAAACTCCGCCACTCATCCCCGCACAAAATCCCTCTCTTTATTTCATCATCCACACTCCCACGACCGCCACCGAACAAACCCACCTTTGCATTCCATCTCTGCCTCCGTCTGACCACCTTACACCCTCTCACGCCACGAAACTGCCACCACCACATTCGCCATCACTCGGTGATCCCCCTGAGATATTCTAATGTGGCCATGAGGCCTTTTTCTTACTTTCAGGTTTTCGGTTGGAGCTACGCCACTGTTGCCATTGCCGCCACCTTGTTCTTCAAGCTCCGGCCATGCACGCCCCAAGTTCTACCTCCAGGCACTGCGAATTAAGCCCAAGTACATGCCCAGGTCTTCAATAGAGAGCCACGCCCATTGCAGCTGCTGCAATTGAACAAAGAATCTCTCCACAGTTACACACGAGGAGGCCAGTGCTGATAGTCTCACATCGTGGGAATTGGAAGAAACAAAGTGGCATAAACTGAATTTCTGTTTATGGCTTATCGCCTCAAGACACACTGGGGGTGAGGCCCCTACTTCACCCACACATGCCTGACCCACTGTTTGTCAAGGCGAAATCGAGGTTTTAAATCATTACGTTGTAGTATAGTCGAAATCGCTTTGAAAATAAATAATATTTATTACTCTAATTTGAAAGTCCGAGGTCGAACACAGGGATCAATATGAATTCACATACTAATCTCAATAATCCAAATAAGCACAAGAATTTAAACCAAATAAGCTACTCAAAAATGATAATCAGTGTAGAACATGAGTATAACAAGAGTTCAACATGATAAAAGGAAATCTATAACAAAATAATGGTGATTTAGATCACCAACTATTAAGTATAGTTATATGTAAACTAAAGTAATCAATAATGCCACAGTAATCAAGACCAAATATCTGCACAGTAGCTTGAATGCTACAGTAATCAGACGTCTCCTTTAGAGATCGGATGCCTTAAATGGCCCTCTCCTTTGTTTCTCTTTTTTCTTCTTCCTTCTCCTTCTTCTGCTTCTGCTTTCTTCTTATGCGGCTCTCCTTCTGTCCTCTCTGCTTTCTCTTCCTTCTCCTCCTCTTCAGGCCTTCTTTTGCTATCCATCTTCTTCCTCCTTCTTTAAGCACATGGGAAAGGGCTCAGATTTTTGGCTAAGTGTTAGCTAATGCACAAAAGAACAAAACCTTCCCCTGCCCCGTACACTCTCTTCCTTTCTCTCTCTTAGGTTCCACTCTCCCAGATCCATGCCAATCGGGTGATTGGAGGATCTGTGTGCCTAGGTCCAGGGTTACCGACGTGGTGTAGTGATCGAGCAGTGAAGGCTTAGGCAGGTCAGGTGCACCAGGTCCGCGGAGGAGAGGTCATGGACGAGGAGCGTGAAGGGTGTGAGGGACCTCACCCCTCAAGTGTTGAGGCAATAAGCCCTCAACACTTTTGCAACTTATGCACTTGCACCGCTTCCAAATCCCATGATGTGAGACTATTCGCTCATATCCTCTTTGCGCATTTGCAGTAAAGGTGAAGCCCTTCAATTGCTGATGCTGCTACTACTGGGAAGCCAATTGGGAACGTGGTTGGAGTCATGAGGTGAAACCACATTTCCTGATGCTAGAGGCAGATGGTTTGGTGGTCGGGGGACTTTGAACAAAGGCGAAGATGAAGGCGACGGCGGCAGAGAACGGAGAACACCTAAATCACTGAATAAGGCCTCACGACCACATTAGAATAGTTCAGGGGCTTCGCCAAGGCATGGCGAAGGTGCTGATGGTGATTTCGTGGAGGATAGTGGTCTGTGGTGGCCGGTCGATGATGGAGTTGGTGCGATGATGGGTCTGTTCGGGGGCGTGTTTGGGTGGATGGGAAGGTGAATAGCAATAGGGGTTTTGTGCGCAGAGGGACGGCGGTGCTTTTGGGAGTTGTGGCAAGGCGTGTGAATGAGTGTAGCATGCGGAGGACATCACCAGAGATGCTGTTGGAGATGGGGAAGACAGAGGTGAGCGACGGTATCGAGGGGTTTGTTTTTGGTTTTTGGTAGAAGGAACTAATCTAGGAGCCTTAAGGGAACTTAATTACCTATGCTAAGTGGACGAAAGGGAGCGGACAACACCGGCGTTGGTAGACCGGAGCTGGGGAAGAAGGTGCTCCGATGAAGGGAACAGTGACGACGACGGAGGTAGAAGGGCTCCTGCTAGTACGGCCGAGAGTGGATGGGAGAGAGAAGGAGAATCTGGCCACTGGTTTGGTGATCGGATGACGAAGGAGGTCAGGAGGGGTCACCGAAGCTTGAGGAGCTTTGCAGCCGAAGAGGGAGGAAGAGGAGTGTTTTCGATCGGAATTCAAGCTTGTGACATTCAGTCGTGTCCTGGGGATCTCTTTATAGGGCTCAGGAGGGGGTTTTGAGCTTGGAAGCCAAGCTTCCAAGCTAGGAATTGTCGCTGGAGTAGGAAACCCGTTTGTTCCACGAGTTCGCATTAGGATTTGGGCAAGAATTGGAGCCCAAGATGTGGCTCAATTTATAGGGAAATCTATCAAGAATCTCTCTTCCAATTTTGGAGGGGATTCACCAATCAATCAGAGAGATATCCCTAGTTGAAGGTTGTCGGAGTAGGATTCCTCTGCGATAATGTTGGAGGGACCTATTTGCAAAGAGTGACGACAAAGATATGGGCCTTTTTGTAAAAAATTTAAAAATTAAGGATCTGAATGAGATAGAAAGAATCTGACTGAACCAAATTGCAAACTTGGTCAAGATGATCTTAGATTGGGTCCAAATTTTGGTACAAACCTAATTTTGACTCAAGGAACCCAATGGTAAAGTTAGATTTAGGTTTTGGCTAAGTTAAACTAGGTAATTTATGCAAAAACTCAAATTAGGGCAAATGTCAGTCTGAGGCTTTGTTTTAGGTTAAGACAGGTTCTAATGGTCAAATTGAAAGTTCCAAACCCTAGAGAATATTTTTATATGAATTTTAGAGGGTTTAGGTGAATGTTATCCTGACTAGAACCTTAGTTAATTAAGCAGGTCTATTTTTAAGGTTTCAAAAGTCATTTAATTCTCAAAACACGTGCAAACCCTTTTCTGTTTGTTCTAACCCACTTGTTAGAATTTTAGGACCATTTGAATCTCAATTACCCCCTAAGAAAACCCATGATTGCTCTACATTCGTGATATGATGGTAAAATTACAGTTTTAACCCTATTTTCTTGTCTTTCCCTCAGAATGATTATGTAGTGACTTATGGCTCTCTGACAGTTATGTAGGAACATTTACTGACTTAATTGGATCGAAATGAGCTAGTTATGGCTCATGATGGTGTTCCCATCACCCGCCTAAGCCTATTCACTCCTCGGCTGTGACACCACGCATGTAACCCTTGACCCGGTTACTGTGCATGCCCGTATACCCGATTAGCCTGGGTTTAAGAGAAGAGAAGAGGCAGAAAAGAGAGAGAGAGAGCGGGGGAGGGTGGGTTTTGCTCCTATAGGCATTACACGACACTTAGTCACTGAGAAAGAAGAAGGAGAAGAGAATAAGACTCTATGAAGAAGAAGCTAAAGACCTTGGCTCCCTTCGTACATGAGATAGAAAGGAAGGAGAGGCCTTAAGGAAGGCTTGAAAGAAAGAGAAGGCGTTGAAGGAAAAGAAGAGAAGGAGGAGAGCCGTAGAACAGGAAGAAGAAGAGAGAAAGAGGAGGAGCTGAAGAAGGCTCTTTACGGAGCACTGTAGCAACGACATTTAAGTCATCTGATTTGCTAGAGAGACGTCTGATCACTATAGCATTCACGCTACTATTGGTTTATTTCATATATTGAGTAGTTGATATACATGTATCTAAACTAATAACTGGTGACCTAAATCACCATTATTTTGTCTTAGATATCTTTTTATTCTCTTAAACTCTTGATATACTCATGTTATACATTGAATATCAGATTTGAGCGGTTATCATTCATTGAATATCATTATTGATTTGATTTCTTGTGCTCATATATATATTCATTTCTATTAACGTGTGAATTACAATACTTGCTCCCTATGTTTGACCTCGGACTTCATTTTTAGGTATTTGAGTTATAAATTTATTTGTTGAGAGATCTATTTGGGAGATTTTACTACAATGAAGCATATTTAAACTCCTTGATATAGCCCTATCAACAATCACCCCTCAACACTCTGCGTACCCTCGCCTGGCTATCCCGGTTGGCTCTACATGGGCCCAACAAGAGTCGGCATAGGAAGGCAATTCCTCCACCTAGAGAGATCAGCTCTCTCCCCGTGCCATGGGGTGGTTAGCTCTCCTTGGTGTGTGTGTACCTGAGGGCTAGCTCACCCCCATGACCAAAACTCAACCTAGCCAGCCATCGGCCCATCCTCATAGATTTCCATCCCATTTATCCATCCCACATGCCGTCCTCATTTATTTACCATCACTATTTTGCCCTAGGGTTCATGTAACCCCTACTTGGTTGCTACTCAATTTAAGCATCATAATGTCAATCAAATTTCAAAAGAACAAGAATTATCTAAAATTTTCCTTAAGGTTCATGAGTACCCTTAGTTTTGTTTCTAACAGCTATGCTCCCAGAGGAGTCAAGTGTTCACCATAGGAAAGTATCTCCCTAATGGGAGTTGGTCCTAAGTCATCCTCAATAGACATCTAGTTTTTCCTTAGAGTTCATGAATGCCACCTAATTGTTGCTAACAAGTGTATTCCGATAGTGGCAATTTCTTGTTGGGTTATGCCGAAGGACATAAATTCGGCATTCAAGGGTAATACCCACATTCGAGTATCCCGAGTGGTGAAAAAAAATGGTCAACCATAAGGGAAAGAGATAAAGAATTTGATGGAAACAAACATCAAGATGCTAATCATTCAATAGCATTTATCATAGTGGGGAGTACTTAAGATAAGACTGTAACAATCGACCCTAGGACGAGTGGAGGGACAGGACCACTCTACCTCTATCCTCTAGCAGGGATGGGGGTGCAGGTGGTTTGCTCGTGCCTCCCACAGGTGTTGCTCACCACTCCCTGCAAGTTGCACTGCTCTCAGGCGTGCTACATAGGTTATCACAAAGACCAAGAACGCTATTAGGGGCTTTAATTGATTTTTTAGTATGTCTCAAGTACTCAAAATGGAGTGGAAAGGGTACTAAAATGTGGGGAATTGAAATAGCTTTCCAACGGTACTGTACTGGTGTGATTTGAAGCCTGTTTGGGCCCTAAATCAACCTAAAAATGCCCCCTGGTAAGGTCGATTAGAGCTAACTAGTTTAGTTGAACCGTTGGAGGCTGCTCACTAAGTGCCATGTGTATGCTAGCTATATTCTCTAACATGGTGGGAGAGTTTATAGAAGTCTTCATGGATGATTTCTCTATTTTCGGAGAATCATTTGATTTTTGTCTGGCTAATCTTGAAATGATCCTTAAAAGATGCATCAAAACAAGATTGGTCCTTAGCTGGGAAAAGAGTCATTTCATGACACAAGAAGGCATCGTCTTAGGTCATGTAATCTCTTAATAGGGAATTGAAGTTGACAAAGCTAGGGTTGATGCTATCTCCAAACTTCCTCCTCTCACATCTGTCAAATAAATTCGATCATTTCTTGGTCATGTGGGATTCTATAGGAGGTTCATCAAGGACTTCTCTAAGGTTGCTTGCCCTCTAAGCAACCTTCTCACCAAAGATACGCCATTTGATTTCAACGAATCATGCCGTAAGGTATTCGATTTTCTTAAAACGGTAATCACTAGTGCTCCGGTGTTGCAACCACCGGTCTGGACAACCCCATTTGAGATCATGACCAACGCTTTTGATTACGTGATTGGGGCTATTTTGGGTCAAAAGATGGACAAGAAGCCCTCTGTCATTTACTATGCTAGCAAAACTCTGGATAAGGCCTAGAGGAATTACACTGTTATTGAGAAGGAATTGCTAGTTGTAGTATTTGCTTTGGAGAAATTCAGGACTTATCTCTTAGGGTCTCACTTCATAATTTACACTGACCACTCAGCCTTGAGACACCTCTTGGCCAAAAAGGATGTCAAACCTCGGCCTATCCGATGGATTCTTCTGCTTCAAGAATTCGATCTTGAAATCAAAGATAAATCCGGGGTACACAATGTGTTGGCAGATCATCTTTCGAGACTTCTAAGTGACTCTTCTCGTTCGGATATTTCGATTGCTGATACTTTTCCGGACGAAACTATTCTTACAGTATCAGTTGTCCAAACTCTATGGTTTGTAGACTTAGTAAACTATTTGGTCATTGGTCAAATCCCTCAGGATTGGACCAAGCAACAATGAGATAGACTCAAATCTGAGGCCAAATATTACTTCTAGGAGGACCTTTAATTGTACCGCATCAGCTTTGATCAGATTATTCGCCGATGTGTTCCAAAGAATGAATTTCAAAGTATACTTGAGTTCTACCATGCATCAGCGTGTGGTGGACAGTTCTTCAGGAAAAAGACGGCTGCAAAAATTTTGCAATCTGGATTCTATTGGCCGTCTTTATTCAAGGATGCCCAGGAATTCTTGAGGTCGTGTTCCCGATGCCAGGCACTTTAGAGCATAACCAAGAGATATATGATGCCTCTAAACCTGATTCTTCCTGTCAAAATCTTCGACGTTTGGGGCATCAATTTCATGGGACCCTTTTATTGCTCGCTCGAAATCAAGTTTTAAATCATTGCGTTGTAGTATAGTTGAAATCTCACGAAAAACAAATAAAATTTATACTTGAAAAAGTCTGAGGTCATTCTCTGGGAGCAAATAGGAATTCAGTTCTCAAAATTGCAATTTAAAACAATAGAGATACGAAATTGTAATCAGAAATTGATTCAGAGTAATGTAGCAATAAGATCAAGTATCAGACTGCAAAAAGAATGGAGTAAAATGGTGATTTGAATCACTAATTACTCCCTATAATAATGGCAAATAGAACTCAATAGTTATATGAAATGATCTCAGCCGTCTGAATATTCAATCAGACATCTTAAATGTTTGATGATCTAATTTCTTCTTCTGCTTCTTCTTACTTTCCTTCTTCCTTCTTCTTCTTTCTCTGCTCTTCTTCCTGTGCAGCTCCTCTTCTTTTCTTCTTTCTTTCTTTGCTCTTCTATTCTTCTATTCTTCTTCATGTAGAGAGGGAAGGATCCTCAATTTTGGCTAAGTGTCAGCCAATCCTTCTCAGAGCAAAACCCCTTGCCCCCGTGCACGATCCTCTCTTTCTCTCCTTGGGTTATGCTCTCCCAGAGCCTCCAACAATACTGAGTTATCAAGTTTTCGAACCTAGAGTGCACCTGGGTCCAGGGCTACAGGCGTGGGTCACAGCCGAGGAGTGTAAGGCATAGGCGGGTTATCGAGTTACGGCCAGATCCGTGGGGTTAGAGTCGCAGATGAGGTCGAGTGAGGGTGCGGGGGACCTCACCCCCCAAGTGATTCGAGGCGATAAGCCTCTATCACTGTTTCCTCTTATGCGGCCGTAGACACTCTTCAACTTCCGAGGTGGGTCTAAAGTCCCACCTTTCCTTTTTGCAGCACAACAGCAAGGTCTCCTTCCTTCAATTGCTGCAGCTCACAAGGTCAAAGCCTCCAATTGACCTCATGGGATAGTGCCTTAGGTGATTCCGCACAGCCTGGGTTGAGCACTTGGAGCAAGTGGGTGCTGTAGTAAGCTCCAAGCTTGCTCGAAGCACAGCATCAATGGCGGGCTCGACCTGTTACCTAAAACTCAAGAAAAGGGGCCTTACAACCCCGTCAGATGGTTCAGCAGGATCGCCGTGGCATGGCGAGTGTGACGGTGGAGGTGGCGTGCCGTGAGAGGGTGTATGGTGGTGTGTAGGGGTCAAAGATGGTGATGCAGCAGTGGGTAGGTCGTCGGGGTGTTAGGATGGGTAATAGGAGTGGAGGTGTTAGTGCTTTTGTGTGGTGGAGCATGGCGAAGTTAATGAGGGTGGTAGCGGCTTGTTTCGAGTAGTGTGGTGGTGAGTAGGCATCGCCGGAGCTTCACCGGAGGTGGAGAAGATGAAGTGCGGGAGGCGGCGGTTGGTGGTTGTGTGTGTGTTGTAAGGGCGGAAAAATAGTATAGAGAGGGAAAGGGAGAGATAGTGAGACTTAAGGATGCAGTTGAGAGGCAAAAGGCTCCAGTGTTGGTCGACCGGAGCTGAAGGAGGAAGAAGCGGTGAGGCGGTGACGGCGATGCAGACAGAGGAATGCCCTCCCTTTGGCTGGGGAGGATCGCGACGAAGAGCAGAAGCATTTAGGCTGTCCAATTTGATGATTGGATGGCTGGAGGTGGGAGATCCAGAGAGGTCATTGGAGCAGGGCTTTTTGGTGGATAGAGGAGAGAGATTAAGGTGATTTGGCTCCCAAAAACTTGCTAAAAAGCACGGCTGTGCGATGGTGTTTCTTTTATAGGCCATAGGAAGCCCTTCCAAGCTTAGAAAGAAGCTTTTAAGCTTGGAAGGAATTTGCAAAATAGGATACCCGAAACTTTGAAAGGTTCGTATGGCCTTTTGGGAAAGACTTAGAGCCCATGGAATGGCTTAAATGGAAGGTAACTTCCCAAGGAATCCCCATATCAATTTTGGGAGAGATTGATTGAGAATCGAGCGAGAAATCCTCACTCGAAACTCGACGGTGAAGGTTTAACCTTCCAAAAATGGCGTGGGGACTTGCTTGTGAAGAAGACAAAGAAGTTGGGGGGCTATTTGTAAGATAATTCAAAAGTTAAGGGTCTGAATGAGATAGAAAGAGTCTGACTAGACCAAAATGCAAACTTGGTCAAGATGATCTCAGATTTGGCCCAAATTTTGGTGCAAACCTAATTTGGACCCAAGGAATCCAATGGTGAAGTTATATTAGGTTTTAACCAAGTTTGATTGGGTAATTTATGAAAAAACCAAAATTAAGCCAAATATCTGCCTGAGACTCTGTTTTGGGTCAAGACGGGTTCTGATGGTCAAATTGAAGGTTCCAAACCTTAGAATATATTTTTTTATGAATTTTAGAGGGTTTAGGCGAATTTTATTCTGACCATAACCTCAATTAATTAAGCGGGTCTGTTTTTAGGGTTTTAAAAGTCATTTAATTCTCAAAACACGTGGAAACCCTTTTCTGTTTGTTCTAACCCACTTGTTAGCCTTTTAAGACCATTTCATCCTTAATTACCCCCTGGGAAAACCCGTGATTGTGCTGCATTCATGATATGATGGTAAAACTGCATTTAACCATGTTTTCTTATCTTTCCCTCAGAATGGATTTGCAGTGAAATATGGCTCTCTGACAGTTATGTAGGAGCATTTACTGACTTAATTAGTTCAAAACGGGCTAGTTATGGCTCATGATGGTGTTCCCATCACCTTCCTCCCTTCATTTGGACACCAGTATGTTCTCGTAGCTGTTGATTACATGTCCAAGTGGATTAAGGCTATTCCCACCCGAACCAATGACCACAAGGTGGTCATCGATTTCGTCAAGAAGATCTTCAATCAGTTCGAGATTCTGAGGGCCATCATCAATGATGGTGGCACTCATTTCACTAATGCCCAGCTCCGTAGTTTACTGGCAAAATGTAAATCACAGAATCTCCACACCTTACCACCCCTAGACGAATGGACAGGCCGAGATCTCCAATCGAGAGATGAAGAATATTCTGCACAAAACAGTTAGACCTGATCGTAAAGATTGGACTTAAAAGCTTGAGGACGCTCTTTTGGCCTACCATACGGCATACAAAATGCATATCAGGATGTCACTATTTCATCTGGTGTATGGAAAGGCATGCCATTTACCCATAGAATGCTGCACCATCTACAATGGTGCGAAAATCAGTTCAATCTTACATCCGTGGCACCATCTACAACACATAGAAGATGGATGGCCAAGATGGCACCACGTGGAGCCATCCTAGCTGCCCAACCGGCCAAAGGAGTGTTGCACGATGCCCTCTTCGATCGTGTGATTAATCTCAGCCGTTGGATCTCAAATCCAACGACCGAGATCGCATCAAGGAGTACCTGCATGCTGATGAAGATTCAACGCTCGAGTGCTCTCAGCTGTTGGATCTTCATCCAATGGCCGAGTGCGCCTGAGCTAAGTTAAAACCGCGACCATCCACCAACATAGTGCAACGAACACAAGTGCTTCACTCGAAGAAAAGGCATAGGGTTGAGCACCCGCAAGCCTCAAATTTGAGCATGGGGCATGGGCGCATCCAATTCAGCCGTCAGATGGTGATCGTGTGGGTGAGGAGCGGAGAAGTGGCGCACGGAGGTGCTTTGGATCACGTACGTGCTCGATGACACGAGATCCAACGTGCCATCGCACGCACAAGCACACAATGAAGCATGGGTGTAGTGCGTTTAAGTTGTCTGATCTCGCGATCGGATGGCTGAGATTGCGAGATCATGGCTTATGCGTTGAGCACGAGGAGGCGGGGAGGCGCACACACGTCGCCCACGTTCAGGGCTTTAGTGACGAATAAATCCGTCACTAAAGACCCTACATTAATGTTTTAAGGTTAAAAATGACATATTTGCCCCCAACCTCTACACCTATAAAAAGGCCTATGCCCCCCACATATCAAGCATCCCTTCCTTCACCTCTCTCCCTCTCCGAAGCTCTATAGAAGCTTGTCCCAAAATCGGGATGCTCTTCTAGAGTCAAAATCAAAGTTTTCTCGCCCCCCTTTTGGAAGTGGATCCTGCGACATCGATGATGCCCTACCTCACCCCTGGTTCTTCCCGCTCCATTCTTCGTCTTTCCTCTTCGTCCTCCATCTTCCAGGCGACGCCCCATCCGGCTTGTCCTCCAAGCAACCATTGAGGATAATAACTTCTCTCCACCTTCTTTTTATCGCTTTCTAGAGTAGATTTTCCCACTTTCTAGTTGTAGAATTTCTCATTTTCTAGTTGTAAAGACATTTTCCAAGCTTATTAAAGTGATTGTTCTCTCTCTCTCTCTTAGTGTTTATATCAAGTTTCTTGTAATTATCCCACTTTCTAAACAAAAATAACAAAATATATATATATAACCACAAATTTCAAATCAACGTAGCCTCCTTGTGTTCGACCCAAAATTCTTTCGAGTTTTGGTAAATTTATTTGTTGACAGATTTCTTTGCAAATCATACTACATCGACTAGTTTTCAAAACTCAATCCTGTTTGCGTACATTTTCCGCTTCAACATTTTGGTGTTGTTGCTGGGGAGGCAATGATTCTCAATTTTTTTCGCCACATTTTGCGCACTTTATTATTTTCTAACTTGCTTTTATTTCTCATCTGTTGTTTTGCAGGTACCTTAACAGGGACTCTTCAAGCGATAGAAAGGAGTAAAGTGCTGTTGAAGACAACTGTAAGTACTCCTCATTCTTTCCCCCTCCATAGATTTCATTTCACAACCTTAATTCAAACCCCAATTAACCTAGGTGTTCGCATAAACTGTAGGATTAGTTTGGATGCTTTGATTTCCACCCCCACTCATCTCACCTTTGTAAAAAAAAAAAAAAACAAAAAGATACTTCTTGTAGGATAAATCAAGATATACACTACATACACTCACATTCAAGGCACATAACCTAACTTGATTTTTATTTACTCAACCGGGATTCTGACCTGTGGAACCGGTACACGTAAATCAACAGATAAGAGAGTAGAAATCAGTCTAGGTTAATCATCTTGTGTGCCTAACTCAATGGTGCATTTCAACCAATTGTTTGAGTTGTTTGGTCCACACCACTTCATTTAAAATCAACTCATCAAGTATCTTCCCTTTAAGGTTTTCAATTTAGGTCAATACCAAGCACTCCACTTTACTTTTTGATTTCAAAAGGAAAATATCTTCACCCATGTTTTCAAAATCTAGTTTGCCTCTTGAATGTGATTGAATTTACATAATTCTAAACCCTAAAAGCTACTAAAGCAAGATTTGAACCATAAAATCCACTCATCCAAATAATTTTTCTTGAAAACCTTAGTTGTGAACGCACTCACACATATTCAATCAATCATTAAGGGCACAACCCATTTTAAAGGTCCACCACATTCCATAAGCACTACAATCCTAGGCCTAAGTTAAAATTGATTAGATGTTGGCCTTATGGATTGATTCACTCTTTGGGGCTCAGATTGAGATTGTTTACGATTAACCTTCTTGTACTAGTCAATCTAATGTCTAGCTAGGGGAGTAGAATCAAACGATCGTGGCTGGGGGGTACACTAGAAACCGGAGGCACAAGCCAAAAGAAGAACTTTCTCCTCAGTCCCTCCTTCTAACTGGTTTGATTGACTGGATACAAGTAGAGTAAATCATCTATAATCTTAAGATGGATTCTGAGAGTCTATAGATCCTTAGGCTATCCAACTTAAGGACAGGCATGCTTTGTTGTGCTGCAGGGTTTTTGTCTCTAGTCCTTCCAATTTCTTCCTAGTTTATGCTTGGAAGGAGGTCATTGAATCCCCGATTAGAAGGACCATTAGATCATTGTAGGAGGCGTAGATTGAATTTTGGCCAAATTGATCCCATGGCTGTTGATCAATAACCTCCTCTACCTTAGAATTAACAAGAGATGTTTCAAAGGCAGCTGGAACAAATAAGAGAATGCAAGAATGGTTCTAGAGAATGTAGGGTGCTCAACCCTTGAAGGATTTTTATGATCCTTCAAATTACGGGGAACATCCCGACATCCAGATTCCAGCCGAAGACGTCGAAATCAAGCCCCAGGTGTTAATCTTGATCAAACATTTCCATGGGCTTGGCTCTAAAGACCTATTTCAGTATTTGGAGGACTTCACTACTTTGGTCCAAACCACCAAAGCACGAAACATGAATGAAGCGCAGATGATCATGAGGCTCTTTCCCTAGTCTCTTAGGGATAAGGCTACTCATTGGTATAGAACTATAGGAAGGCCGATAGCAACATGGAATGATCTAAAATCGGCTTTCCTAAAGAAATTCTTCCCAGTCAGGCATACCAATGCACTGAGGCAGTCGATTAGTAATTTCGCCTAGCGGCTAGGGGAGCAGTTTCATGCTGCCTAGGAGTGATTCCAGGACTTATTGCGGAAGTGTCCACACCACGAGGTGTCGAAATGGAAACTCGTGCAAATCTTTTACCATGGGTTGACTGAGCAACTCAAAAATCACGTGGACGCTTCTTGCGGAGGCAATTTCCATAAAAATGAAGTAGATAGTGAGCATGATTTGTTTGAGGAAATGAGTGAAAATTCAATCAATCATGCCTCCATGGATACTTTTAACCGATCCCAACAACCCAGATCGAATGTTAATGAGGTCCACAACTCTCATTCATTCGATATGGAGCTAACTTGTAATAAACTGGATAAGGTGGACTTGGTTACCAAAAGGATGGAGGAGTGGATGGCTGAAAACTTTGTGAACAATTCTCAATCCACTCAATCTCAGATTCGGGATTCCATTCTTCGCGAGCTCCTTCTAGATGGGAGTTCATGAATCAATTGGATGTGGCTCAACCTGTGAGCCAGCATTATTCGGAACCCCATGGGTTCCAAATTGGAGACTTTGATCCCAGTTTCTCTGATCCCTCCCTTTCTTTCTCTCCATCCTCACCCTATGAGGATGTCTATGCTGTAGAGGAGAACGTTAGGTCCAACCCTTACTCCAATGCTTATAATCCGAGTTGGAGGAACCACCCCAACTTCTCCTGGGAAAACCTGAGGCAGCAGACCCAATTCCAACCCAACAACTATGCTCCACAAAGACCAATGGGTCAGGGTCATGTTTATACTCAGCTTCCCCCAAATCAGGTCAATCAACCAGCTTGGAATGCCCGTTAACCTATAGGACAGGCTGATTTGAACCGTCAGATGGTAGAGATGCAAGGATCTACGCTCCAGCTCATGCAGCAACTGAAAACCTCGCTGGACAACTTGTAAACCAGGTTCATTGCTAATTCCCATCAACCCGGATCTCTGCCATCTCAACCTGTACCCAACCCATGTAATATACAGAATCTAGGCAATCAAGCCCAAGGGTACGGGAATCAGAGGGACCCACATGCACATGCCCAGGTGGTTGAGCAGGGTCCTTCCTCTTCTTCTTCTTTATCAAATCTGAGGTTTCTGGCTAATGAAGTCCCTCCAATCTTTCCTAAACCTCTCCATGACCCAAACCCATATGCATCTGCTAACTCTGTTACCTTAAGGAGTGGAAGGCAAACTTAGACCCACAACTACCTTGTTCTGATCTACCAAATCCTGGAGAGCCTGAGGAGAGAAAGGAACTTTGAAGAAGAAATCAAGGCTCAAGAACCTGATTCCGAAGATCTGACTCATGTTCCATTTCCTGAGGTCTTAATTAAACCTAGGAAGAAGAAGCCTGTTGATAGTAATGAGGAGCTCTTGAATATATTCAAGAATGTCGAAAACAATATCCTGCTCCTCGACGCTATTAAACACATATCAGCTTACGCCAAATTTTTAAAAGATTTATGCACATAGAAGTGTAAGTCGAGGGAATTTGTTCCAAGGAAGGTGGTACTCTCCGAGCAGGCTAGTTTTGTTATCCTGCATCACCTTCCTCCGAAAAAGAGAGATCCAGGTGCCCCTTTGATTTCTTGTGTCATCAGAGATTACACCTTTTATAGGGAACTTTTGGATCTAGGTGCATCCATTAACCTAATTCTGACTTCTCTTTACGAGAAGTTCAGATTAGGTGAACTTCGGTCGACTTCAGTAACGCTGCAGTTAGGGGACCATTCGGTCACAAATCCGAGAGGAGTTATTGAGGATGTTATTGTCAAGGTTAAGGACTTCTATTTTCCTGTATATTTTCTTGTCCTTGACATGGATGTACCTGAGAATTTAAGGAACATGCCCATCATTCTGGGGCATCCGTTCCTAGCTACCGCTAAGGCCAATATCAACTATGAGAGCGGTAGTATGGAAATTTCCTTTGGGGATCAGAAATTGAAATTGGATATTTTTAAGACGATTAACAAATTTGAGGATTATGGATTTATAGAGGAACTTGGGGAAGACAACGTGAATATTGAGACATGTATGGCTATTTCTGCAATTGAGAGTTCCTCCTGTCTTGATGAATTCGACCCGCAACCCTTTGTGTCAAATGATGTAAACATGTTTACACTACATAAGATATCTATTTATGCATGTTCTTAAGCATAGAATTGCATTGCATACTATAAATATTGCATAGCATGCATCATTTTGCATTTAGACTAGTTTGAATAAAATGGAGGTTAATTGTCTCCTTTTATGTTCAGGGACAGGGCAAATTTTTATCGGGCCTCGGATTGAAGATCCAACCGTACAGATTTGATCAACGCGACGATTGGAGTTTGATGACTCAAAGATTGCCCTAATCCGACATCTGTAGCATTAGATAGAGACTGGGGAACCTTAGAAGATCAAGGGGAAAGATGGTGTGAATCCTTACTTTAAACGACAAATCTAACCACACGGATGGATTTGGATCGACGATCGCAGCCTAACAGTGTGAAAATAGACTCAATCTGACAATCGTGGCACCATCTACATCAACCAGAAGATGGACGGTCAAGATGGCACCACATGGCACCCTCTCGGCTGCCCAACCATCCGCACGCACCTGCTGAAGGCCTCCGCATCAACATCTCCCTACCACTGGATCAAGATCCAATGGCTGGGACACACCCGCACTTAAGTTAAGCGCCCGCCCATCCACGCGCGTAGCACAGTGGGTGAGAGTGCTTAAGCGAAGCACAGGCGAGCGTTCAAATCGCATGAGGCAGGCGCCGGCGAGCGGGCTTAGCGATCGTCTGATTGCGATCGAGCGGTCGCAAGTGCTCAATAGCACCCACGCGCTATCGCATGCCCACGCGTGACGCGCCATCAGATGCGGACGTTGCGGCTTGAAGAGGCACGGCGAGGGCGAATCTCAGTTGTTCGATCTTATGATCGAATAGCCGAGAATTGAAGGACGTGGGCAGCGCGGAAGATGAGCAGACGGCACACGTCGCCCACGATGGGGCTTAAGCGATGGTTTTATCCGTCACTAAAGACCTCTTATTTAATGTTTTGCAATTATAAAGATCAAATTGCCCTCACTCCTTACAACTATAAAAGGAGACTCCCTCCATACGAAATTTTCATCCCTTCTTTCTCTTCTCTCCTCCAAAGCTCAAGAGAAGCTTCTCCCACACCCGGGATGCTTCTCAAGACGTAAAGTCAAATTTTCGTCCCCCCTTCGGAAGTGGATCCCGCGACGACGACGACGTGTTGTCCCGTTCCCGTTCTTCCCGCTTCATCCTCCTTCATCCTGCTTCATTCCCCATCTTCCAGGCATCATCCCATCCGGCTCGTCCTCCAAGCGACCGTCGAGGAGGATAATTCTCTCTCCATTCTTTTTAACTCTTTCTAGAGTAGATTTACTGCTTTCTAATGTAATCATTTTCTGCTTTCTAGTCGTAGTGAGTAGTGTAATGAACAATCTCTTTGATAATGAATTCCATGTTCATTCTACATCTCTTTTTATTTTTATTTTGTAATATTCTCTCTCTCTCATTCTCTCTCTCTTCTATTTATTGTAAATAGATAGATAGTTTCTAATCAATTAATCTGCTTCCTGACAAATAAAATAAATGCATATTTTTAATCAAACGTCTGCCTCCCTGAGTTCAACCCTAGATTTCTATTCCGATATAAATTTTATTTATTGAACACGAGTTCTTCACTTTCAAACTACAACGACAGGTTTATCAAAACCAAATACATTAGCATAGTAACTTGCAGCTTCAACATTTTGGCGCCATTGCAGGGGAGGCGACGCTCTTTGATCTTTTTTTGCGTTTTACAACTTATGAATCATTTACATCACTTCTCTCATTCCTTATTGTGATTGCAGGTACTCTTTTGAGACCAGCAAAAATGGTAGATTAGAGTAAAGTGCTGTTGAAGGTTCTGTAAGTTATCCCTCACCTCTCACCCATTAGTTTTCATTTCACCACATAATAACACAAACATCAATCAACCTAGGTGTTCTTATAAACTCTAAGGTTAGTTTTGTTTATTTGTTTAACACCCACACCTGCCTCAACCTCCACATTCAAAAAGAAAAATATAAAAAAATCTCACAAAGGTACACAACCTCATCTGATTTTCAAACTCAACCGGTAAACCGATCTTTGGAGTCGGTACACACATCCAAACACATAATTGAGTAGAAATTAGATTAGGTAATCACTTGTGTGCTTAATTAAGTGGTGCAATAGGACAATTGTTTGAGTTGATTGGGCCACACCACTTCAATTAAAATCAACTCATCAAGTAGTTGTTGTTTAGGTTCAACTCTTAGGGATTTACCAGACACTCCACATTCTTTTAAATTTCAAAGGAAAATATCTTCTTCTGTGCTTTCAAAACCTAGTGTGCCAACAAAACTTGTGTGAAAATATCTAAAGTTGAATCCTAAAAGCTACTAAGCAAGATTTGAACCCTAAAATTCACCGCATCAAAAGTAAACTCGCTTGAAAACCACTGGTTGTGCACGCACACACATATCAATCAATCATTAAGGGCACAACCTAGATAAAGGGCCCATCACATTCCAAAACACATTCAAACCTACCCCTAAATAAAACATAGTAGATGTTGGCCTTAAGGATTCAACTCGCTCTTCAGAGCCCAGAACGAGATTATTTTCTATTAGCCTATTTCTACTATTCAATCTGATGTCTAGCTACATGAGCAGAATCAAACGATCGCAGCTGGGGGGTACACTAGGAATCGGAGGCGCAAGCCAAAGGAAGAACCTTCTCCCCAGTCCCTCCTTCTAACTGGTTGGATTGAACAAACAGAAGCAGATCAAATCATTTCTCTATCTCAAGATGGGTTTTGGGAGTCTGTAGGTCTTTAGGCTAAACCACTTAAGGACAGGTTTGATTGCTTGTATTGCAGGGTACCTTTCTTTCTCCCGACTCTCATGAATCTTTCCACATATTATACTCATTCCCACTCTTTCCCTCATGTTATGAGTTATCCTTAACATGATGATTATCCTGACTCGTACTGTAATCAACCATCAGTTAGTCAGGATAATTCAGATTGGGGATACAGTTCCAGACCTCCGTGTTTAGGGTCTAACCCTAAACACCATAATTGTGATTTCTATCCTTCTCAGAGCCACATTGATTATAGATCGCCACTCTTTCATGAACAGTCTAATGCAATCTACAATCAAGGAGGATACACTGATTCTTACCCATCCTCTGATTACATTGCCTTTAGGTCATCACCACCTTTTGAACAATTCGAAATGACCTATTATCAGGAAGGGTATAACGAATCTCAATTCGTTAACTCCTCTGCACTAATCCCAAACCTGCCCAACCCTGAACCAACTCATTTGGTTTAGGGTAACTAGGCTCAAGATAAGGTTCTGGCTAACTTGAGGAATATCATACAATCTTTAGAAGTTTAGGCAATACCTTACATTGAAAAATTGGAGCCCCTGATTGAGATAATTGATGATTTGAATATGTATTTGTTGGATTGGCTCCAGTATGTTAAGGATAAGAACCCGGGTGAGTTTCTACTTGGGAAGTTAGTGAAATTGAGAATGAGATTTGTGGTTGCTTTGGTTCAATCGTAGGATGATTCCCAGGATGAACCCCCTTCAGGAGAGCCAAGGTCAGAACCCGCTCAGGCACCTGTCGGGGGGGACATGTGTTACGAGGCTGACCAGATTGAATTAGAGTAACCAATTAAGGATGATCTGATTTCTTCACCTAAAATTCCTGAGCCAAAGTATGAGGAAACGTATGTCTCCATGGACCTAAAAATGACAGATGATTTTGGGACATACATTAATACGGATTTGGATTTCTTTAATTCTGATGGTGAAGATTCAAGCTGCGAAGTCTCACGCAAGTTTACAGAACATGATTTTTGTGAGATGATTAGACCTAAGGAATCTGATAGATCATTTGATAGCTTAATAACTTAGGAAACTGATCTTATTGGGGCTCACATTATGGATCCAGAATCTCATTTTCTAAAGGATTCAATCCAATGCCCTGATTGTCAGTTACACCCCATTGAGATTATCGATGATTTTGTTTTTGAGATAACTAGACCCAAGTCAATTCTAATTCATCCACATCTTTTAGACTTGGAAGTTTCAGACGGGGTGATTAATATGCAAGAGGTCCCAAAATTTGCCATTCTGATTGAGGAGGATAGGAGCTGGGAAATTTTGATTTGGGAAGCAAATTTCGGAGGAAATAGAAGACTGAGTCTAAGGGTTCCAATTCATCTGAAACCATCAAACCAAAACCCTGATAACATTTGTTCTGAGGATGTTCAACCCAAACATACATTCATTGATTATCCTTTCGAATTCTCTGTAACCCAACTCTTTAGTCTTGGGTTGCATCCTCATAAATCGCAGACCCGACCCCACTTGCATACTGATTTTAGGTTTTAAGTAATTTTTATCCAGAACCTTAGATATTCTCGATTATGAGGTATGGGTCTGCACCACAACCTACTCCACATTTGTAGACATCTGTTGGTAGGTCAGAGATTTCTTCTTTATATTCTAATTCTAACCTGCACCTTTGAATTCTTTATTTCTCTTCTTTGTATAGTGTGCCTAGCTGAAGGCACTAAATTCAGCACATATACATTTTTTTTTTATCTTGGAGCAGACCTGACATCCACACAATTCAGGTGCTTTCTACTATATTCCACTCTGTTTTATGTCTTTCTAATACAATGAGGACATTGCATTAGATAGGCATGGGAGGGTGAATATTCATCTCTGATTTTATTCGTCAGCTCTGCTGATTTATTTTATTTTCTTTTATTTATATATATTAAAAAAAATGGTAGAATTAGGAAAGAGAACTTGGGTTTAAGAAAATTTTCAATCTTAGAAAATACTACAGTATGATCTAAACACAAAGACAATTCAGGTCTTTGGACTTAATCGGCCCATGTATCCACTAAAATGTGGATTTATTTTTCGAGTCCTCGCCATCTTAATTTATATTGTAATTCAAGTAAATAAGTTTGGGTGATAAGTACACGACTTATCAACCCACCCTCTAATTTGAGGGAACTTTGACTTTTAAGCATCTACACACTTTCTTTGCACTGACTCATTGTTCGGTGATTTTAATGGAAATTGGATAGCTAATGAACCTTCTAGGGTGATATGGCTGGCAAGTTATCGTGGGTAACAGCCTATAGGTAGGTTGTCCAGAGCCCAGTCACTGGACTATTCTCTTTTTGCTACCTTTAGGTAAATCTTAAACCAGGGAAGCCACCTACTTAAAAAAAAAAAGAAAAAGAAAAGAAAAAAAAGAGAGAAAAAGAAAGTCAAAAAGAAAAAAAAAAAGAAAAGGAGAAAAGAAAAAAATGAAATAAACCACACTTCACCACACGAGTATGGCTGGCAAGTTGTCGGTGGTAATAGCTCATCGGCTGGTTGTCCATAACCCAGCTCAATAAATGCACTGAAAATTCCCAAAAACATTTAGGAAGAAGAGGAGAAGTAGAATAAATCGAAGAGATATACACTGGATTCACCCTTGTGTTGACTCCATAAAAATAAAAGTAGGGAGAAAGCTGCCGGTTGTAAAGATATACCTTTAGGCAGAATTCTCTTTTTAAGGTCACCTAGAGGCATAGAAATCCAAAGTCCGTTTTAACCATCGATCAACGAGTCTATCACATTCACAATAAAGATGCTTAGAACCTAGGGTTCTCATCAAATCTTGGGTGAGTTGAATGGCCGTAGAAAGTCACTCTTAAATCCTAAAACATGAAAATCCAAAAATAAAAAATTAGAAAAGAGGAAAAAGAGAAAAAGGAAATTTTCTTTGAATAAGGCGAGGGCTTGAGGCGGTCTGCATTTTGGCAAATACTCGGGCACTGTTGTGTCTTTGAAAGTTCAGATCCTAAGTAAAAATTTTCTTAATGATTGAAAATAGCTGGTTGAGCCTAGATAGGTTGTGTTAATATGGTGATTTTATCGTTGTAATGAGTATAGTGGTTAACCTAAATCGAGCCTAACCATCTCTTTACAAGCTTTTTTACCTGGCCTACTTGATTTTTACTTGATCACTTTTAGGCCCAGGGTCGAACTCAGGGAAGTGGGATTAGAAGTGAAGAAGTTTCTACGCCTTTCCTACAGCGAATCTCTTCCGTTCGTTTATTATGTTTTTGGTGTTTTTTTCTATTTAAGTTTTTTTCTGATAATTTTTGTCCTTGAGGTACACCCTCAAAATCAGGTTCTTGGCTTTGAGCCAAATTAGGGTTCCAAAACTGGTCTTGCTATTCGCAAGACTGAGTTCCTACAAGTCAAGGATTATCTTTTCTCTTTTATATATATATTTTTTTATCTTTTTTAATTGCAGAAAAGATATAGAAATAAAGTAAATATAGTATATATATATTATATATGTATATAGGGGTGGGGGTGGAGGTGGAGATGGCGTGTAGCATGGTGTCGAGTCGGTTGTCATCTAGGAAGACGCAACCAACAGGACGAAGTGCCGCATGGAGTGTAAGGTGGATTGGTGGAAGATGAGTGCGAACACGCTTTCTGTATGCGTGTATCGGGGAATATCAGCAACTAGTGCAGATATTCCCACGATACAACGTATGGTAGGTAATATGAAAAAATATATATATATGTAAATATATATATATGGTTATAAATATATAGGTATATATGTAGTTATATATGTATATATATATAACTATATATATATATGTATATATAGTAATATGTGTATATAGTTATATATATGTGTGTATATGTATATATATATATATATATATATATATATATATATATTAGTATTAGTATCTATGTATATAGATATATGTAGATCTATATATGTATATATATATGTGTGTATTTATAATTATAGATATATGTATATATGTATGTATATTTGTATATATATATGCATAAGTATATGTCTATATATATGTATATATCTCTATATATGTATCTATACTTGTACTTAGTTATATAGGTAATAATATATATATAGATATATATGTATATATGTATATATATTTATACGTATATAAATATATGTATATATGTAAATATATATGTGTATATATTAATATAAGTATATAGATATATATACATATATGTATGTATGTATGTTTACTAATACTTAGTTATATAAGTACTAATATATGTATAGACATATGTATATATATATATGTAGTAGTGTATAAGTGAGTGGTTGTGTGTGTACGAGAGTGTGTGTCTGTATGTGTCTGCTGAGGGAGTGAGAGAGTGCTGTAAGAGAGAGAGAGCGTCTGCCGGAGTGAAGAGGCGCTTTAAGTTGTTCGAGGCAGCGGGGCGTCGTCTGATGGTTCACGCGCACGCAGGAGGGAGCGGGCGTGGGGGAGAGACCGCAACGCACCGCGCTGCGGGTGAGGCGGGTGCGGACGTGAAGAAGCGGGCGAAGGCGCGGGCGCTGAAGTGGGCGGGCGTACGCGAGAGTGGGTGCTGAGCGGGCGCGGGCTTGCGGAGATGGGTTGGCACCAGTCGCGGCGCGCCGGGTGACCGGATAAGTGAGAAACTTACTGGTCACCTCACTGTAGCCACAGTGTTCCGCTGAAACTCGTGAACAGTGGCTACAGTGCGCGGTCGGCTTGCGCAACCGCTTGTGCCCGGTGCTGTGAGTGCGGGTGCTATTGCGCGAGCTGGCGCGCGTGCGGAATGTCTGTGCCGGCTGCTGGTTTGCGCGGAGAGGCGGGTGCAGGCGCGAAGAAGCAGGAGGCGAGGGCGGCCTGCAAGTGCACGCTGGAGGCGAGGGCGGCCTGCAGACGTGCGCTGGAGGCGTGTGCTGCTACTGCTGCAGAGCTTGAGCTTCAAAGCTTGAAGCTCCTATGGCAATGGTGAAAATGCTTTGAACGATGAAACAGGGAAGAGAACCACCACGCCCACCGGCTCTTTGATGAGCTGGGCGGTGGTGGGACTCACAGTGGTGGTTGTGCACCACTGTGAGGTGCTCCTTCCTGCAGCGTGGCTCCTCAGAAGGAGGAGAGGCTGCGTATGGAGGGGAGAGGGGAGGAGACGGCCTGGAGAAGAAGCTGTTGTGGTGTTTTTTTTTGTGTGGACCAGGCTCCTTTTGCAAAGAAGAAGCCGTGCCCTTTTAAAGAGTAAGAAGGCATGCACAACCATGCCCTGGCTGTGCATGCGGCTGCAGGGCAAGTTGCTACAAGGAATGGCGCGAGGAGGAAGCTGCCATGCTTTGTAGCCGCGGGGAAGAATTTCAAAATCAAATAGAAATAAAAATAAAGATGGAAATTTTGTGAGGCAGCACTTGAAGAATTTGTCAATTACAAGGCCATTTATTTCACTCTCTTCCCCTCTCAAATAAATGCATGCATGCGTGTATTTTTACAAATGTGACTATGTCTACCTAATATGCTCTGGTAATGCTAGGAAATAGCACAAGACGACACAATTGTTGGTGTAGTTTTGCTGTGCAATCATACCCCCATGCCTATCTTTCGCTAGTCCCGAGCAAAACATTTTTTTGTATTGTATTTAGAAATGATCTTAAGCTGAAGATTTTCTTCCCATAGGTGTGTTTGTTGTTGGATATTGTGAGAACCAATTACAGAGAAGACAACAAGTACTTTAAGTCTTACATGACATAGACCATCTCTCAACTAACCAGGACTCTTGATATTTAAACCTTAAGTACAATTTCGAGGACTCGGAGGTTTTTGCCATACTCGAGAGCTCAAGAGATTATGGCTTGTGCTTAGTGAAGGATCAAGACTGACCAGATGAACATTAAGACTCAAGCCCAGGGCTTCACGAATTTTTAAGTACAGGTTGGTCCCAGTTTTAGCTTGTGTCTTCGGATTGACCCTTAAAAGGATGACGGAAAACTCAACTCCCATTTTCTGACATTTGCGGCTCAAAGAAAATAGGGTATTTTCCCTGAAGAACTTTTTTTTTTTTGTAGGAAGATTTTATAGACATTTGTGAGATATACTAACTTATTTGCATCTTTTTTTTTTTTTGAAACATGTGTCAGTATATCTCTTACAACATTATTTGGAGGGGCACACTTTTCTTTTTGGTAGGAGAGTTCCTTTTTGGTGGAAAGAGTCTCTCCTAAACACAAGACTAAAGCCTGGGATAAAAAGTCTACCTTCGTGCATAGGTAAGGACTCTACCTTCCCTAATGAACACTAGGGTTGAATCTTATATTCACCTGGTCTTTCTTGATATGTATAGTGTGAACCAAGATTACTTAGGCTCTCAAGTAGAAGCAAACTAACGAATCTTGTATTGGTGTCTCAAGTACAAGAATACGTCCTTAGTTAGGAGAGATTCCAATCTATCTTGTCAATGCTCAAGTGAATTAAGCCGAGACTGAGCGAATCAAGCTTCTGTGGCCTGGAAAGTCTTCAAAACAGTGGTTGGAGATCCATAAACACTTATTGTATTTTTGTTTCAGCCTTCAGATCATTACTAAACACCATTTCTTTTTTTTTTTGCATATATATAGATAGATGAAGACTGCATGATACCATAAAATACCCAGATCCTATGGATGCCTATCCACCCCCCCATGCCAAACGATGCTATGTCCTTATATGCATGTAGGGAAGGGTAGAGGAAGGGCGAAAGAAAAAGTAACGAGAGGTGAGGTGCAGGGTATACAGCAGGGTGGTAGGGTGGGAGGATGGTGGGTGGTGAAGAAAAAGTGACGTCAGCGTGACAGTGAAGTGAAAAGTGATGGTGGATGGTGAGTGTTGTTGGGGTGCCTCCCAACGAGCGCTGAATTTAACATCCCCAGCTGGACTCAGAATGAGGCACAACATTAGTTACCCTCTAGCAGGGCAACAGTTTCTCCAACGGGGGCAGGTTCATGAGTAAGATAGGGTTTCAAACGCTGCCCGTTGTCCTTAAATTTATGCCCAGATTTGGGATCTTCAATCTCACGGCCCTGTTGGGAAATGGTCTCGAGACCAAAAAAGGGCCAGTCCATTTGGACTTCAGTTTCCCAGGAAAGAATTTGAACCGGGCATTGTAGAGCCAAACTTGTTGAGATGGCTCAAATTCTTTCAGCCGAATACGGCTGTCGTGAAAAGCCTTAGTACGTTGCTTGAAAGTTAAGGCAGAATCATAGGCTTCACGACGGAGCTCTTCCAGCTCCTGGAGTTGGAGTTTCCTTTCTCGACCATACAGGTCTGGGTCGAGGTTACATTGGCACACCGCCCAATAAGCGTAGTGTTCCAACTCCACAGGCAAATGACAAGGCTTCCCGTAAACGATTCTATAAGGAGACATACGAAGGGGAGCCTTGAAGGCGGTTCGATATCCCCAAAGTGCGTCAATCAGCTTGTCGGACTAATCCTTACGATTAGGCCGAACCATTTTCTGGAGAATTTGCTTGATTTGTCGGTTCAACACCTCTGCTTGGCCGTTCGTCTGAGGATGATACAGGGATGCGATACGATGGTGGACTCCGTATTTCCTCAGAAGTGCCGAAAAGAAGCATGGGTAAAGTGGCTTCCTCCATTCGAGATAATAGCTCGAGGGATCCCAAAGCGTGCAAAGATGTGTTCTTTGACAAATCGGGTGGATATAATATGGTCAGCACAGTGCGTGGGAATAGCCTTGATCCATTTCGAAACATAATCAATAGCATGAGGATAAATTCAAAGCCGTTGGAAGAAGGAAAGGGACCCATGAAATCAATTCCCCAAATGTCGAAGATTTCTGTAGCTAGGATCGGTTGTAAGGGCATCATGTCACGACGTGACATTGACCCTAACGACTGGCACCTAGTGCAATGTTTGGCATACTTGTGTGCATCCTAGTAAAGGGAGGGCCAAAAGAAACCACACTGCAGCACCTTGGCTGCAGTTTTCCTCCCAGAGAAATGGCCTCCACAGGCCTGATTGTGGTAGAGGGATAGCACACTGGGGAATTCGCTGTCAGGAAGACAACGATGGATGATTTGATCAGCACCTATGCGAAAAAGAAGTGGATTATCCCAGAAATAATACTTTGCTTCTGCCATGAGACGCTCGCACTGGTTTTTAGGCTAGCCCCATGGAAGGGATCCAGAAGCATGGTAATTAGCAATGTCAGCATACCAAGGTCCACTTGCCACATTAATTGCCAATAGGTGCCCATCAGGAAAAATCTCATTGGTCAGCAGAGTAAGTCCAATATGGTTAGGGTCCAGTCTGGAAAGATGATCAACCACAACATTCTGGGCTCTGGCCTTATTGCTGATCTCAATGTCAAATTCTTGGAGCAGAAGGATCCAACGAATTAGTCTAGGCTTGGCATCCTTCTTGTGCATGAGATGGCGAATGGCCGTGTGATTAGTGAAAACAATAACATGTGAACCCAGAAGGTAAGAGCGAAATTTCCCCAGCCCAAAGACGATTGCCAGTAGTTCTTTCTCAGTGGTACTATAATTACGTTGGGCCTCGTCCAACGTCTTACTGGCGTAGTACACCACGAAGGGGTGTCTATCGCGTCTTTGTCCCAGGATGGCTCCGACAGCAAGGTCGGAAGCGTCACACATGAGTTCAAAGTCGAGGGACCAATCAGGTGGCTGGAAAATAAGGGCCTTGGTGACAGCATGACGCAGTTGCATGAATGCTCGTATGCAGTCGGGGCCCATATCGAAGGGTACGTCGGTCGATAGGAGATGAGTTAAAGGTCGAGAAATCTTGGAGTAATCTTTGATAAATCTCCTATAGAAACCGACATGTCCCAGGAAGGAGCGGATTTGCTTGACAGAGCCAGGCACAAGTAAATCAGCGATTACATCAAGCTTAGCTCTGTCAACCTCAATACCCCTATCGGAGATGATGTGTCCGAGAACAATTCCCTTGTGCACCATAAAATGGCTTTTTTCCCAGGAAAGCACGAGGTTTACATCAATACATCTCCTAAGGATACGGGTCAAGTTGGCAAGACAGTCATCAAAAGATGGTCCAAAGACCGAGAAGTCATCCATAAAGACCTCGAGAAAGTCACCCACCATGTCATGAAATATTGCCAGCATACATCTCTGGAAAGTTGCTGTCACGTTACAAAGTCCGAATGGCTTCCTTCTAAATGCAAAGGTGCCGAAGGGGCAGGTAAAAGTGGTTTTCTCTTGGTCCCGGGGGTCAATTGCCACCTAGTTATATCCTAAGAATCCATCCAGGAAATAGAAAAGCTTATTTCCCGCTAACCGCTCCAGGATTTGGTCAATGAAAGGTAGCAGAAAGTGATCTTTCTTAGTTGTAGCATTGAGTTTCCTATAATCTACACACACTCTTCAAGATGTAGGAGTGCATGTAGGGATGGATTCGCCCCTGTCATTGACACGGATGGTGAGTCCTGCCTTTTTGGGCACAACGTGAATCGGACTCACCCAGGGGCTATCGCTGATCGGGTAGATTATACTCGCATCCAGCCACTTAATAATTTACTTCTTAACGACCTCCCGCATGTTAGGGTTGAGACGTTGCTGCATCTCGCGGGAAGGTCAAGCCTCCTCCTCCGTATATATACGGTGAGTGCAGTAGGAGGGGCTAATGCCAGATAAGTCTGATAAAGACCATCCAATGGCTGCCTTGTGTTCCATGAGGACCTTTGTTAGTTTACACTCTTGCTCCCTGGTCAATTTTGAACTAATGATTACAAGGAGCGTTTCATTTGGTCCCAAGAAAACATACTTAAGTGTACTAGGCAGCTTTTTCAGCTCGGGAGTGGATGGTGAAAGATCTGGCATTTCTTGGGACGAGAGTGTCCCAGGCGGATCAGAAAACAAATCAGGAGGAAGAAATTGGCCCTCAGATTGGCCAAGAAGAGGGGCTTCTTGGATAGATGGATCCAAAAAGGAATAGCCCCAGTGAGTAGCATGTGGGCTCAAGGTCCTGGTGTGGATTTGCAAATCCGCCTGATTTGGCAGGAAAGAAAGGGCAATCCGGTCTTCAAGTGTGTGGACCGATGGTGAGTAGCCCGAATATGACTCAGACCATGAGGTATGAGAAGCGGAGAAAACCTCGTCAGAAGTCTGTCCAGGAGAAGGTACGGGACAAGGGAGGGATGGGGGAATGTCACAATATGTGTTAGTCAGGCAATCGTCAGTGTTTATAGGTAATCTGCAGCAGTCAGAATAGGTCCCAATTAGTCCGATACATGCACTGACGGCCATGTCCTCGTCAGACGTGTCATCCTCGATGCAATCGCAATCAAAGTTCTTGGTTGCCTTGAAGATGTTAAGCTTAAGCTTTTCAGATCCAACGGCAATCTCAATACAGCCCGACTCGCAGTCGATATGGGCACGGGCTGTGGCCAAGAAAGGTCGACCAAGGATGATCGGACAATCAGAAAGTGAGCTAGGAACTTCCATATCTAAAACAAGAAAGTCAACAGGAAAATAGAGACGGTTGACCCTAACCACCATGTCTTCCACCACACCCTTCGGAATTTTGACAGAACGATCTACCAACTGTAACCTGACAGGGGTGGGTTTCAGATTTCCCAAGGAAAATTTTTCGAGCATGATGGTTGGTATAAGATTGATGGAAGATCCTAGATAAAGTAGAACACGGTTAAAATTGCAGCCTTGGATGCTATAGGAAATAAGTGGTGTGCCCGAATCTTTCTGCTTCGGTGGTAGATTTGACAGTATAGCACAACTCGCATGAGGCGAGAGAACCATTGGATTCTTAGTTTTCTTTGACTGTCGCCTGGGTGTTGTGTAGTCTTTGAAAAATCGGGCGACAGTAGGTATGTGGTCGATAGCCTCGAACAGGGGTACCTTAATTTCAACATCCCTGAACAAATTACGCAGGTTATCAAAGGCCTGCATATCTTTCTTCTTGCCTTTTGGCTCCTCAGTAGAGCCTCAGGGAATGAGACTGATTCTGGCACCAATTTGGGTGTATCATCCTTTAGCGAATGCGGTGCGCATCTCGAATGAGAGGGCGATGAAGAAGACGGGCCAGGATCAGGTTAAGGCGGATTGATGGTTTCCTTACCGCTCCTCATAGTGATCGCATTGGACGATGCGGGTCCAGTGGGATCATAAGGTGGAGGAGGGTTCGCAATAGGGACATAAGAGTGAGGTGCTACAACGGGATTAGCCTGAAATCCTGGTGGAATGCTCGGAGCTTGCAAAATCTAATGAACCTACCCCTGAGAAGGTCGTACCTTTGGTTGAGGACCACGGGGTACGAAATTTTGCGGGTTTGGAACAGGTTGGGCTGGAAGAGTGCCCTGAGATCAAGTCACCATGCGTAGTTGATTGATCTCATCATTCTGCTGCGCCAATTGGTGCTGAAGAGAGGTCATGTTCTCTTCATGGCACTTTGACATTTCCGTCATTCGCATCAATTTATCAAGAGGACTTGATGCGTGTTTTGCTTGCGGTACGCAAGGACCCAGTGGCAGATTCGCCATAGGATTAGACTAGGCCCTTGGGATGATGGGTGCAGACTATCGCATTGGTCCACCTGTGGGGTTTTGGCGCTGCGGGTTGTTGGACCATGCGAAGTTCGGATGATTTCGCCACCCTGGGTTATAAGTGGCAGAGAACAAGTTGTTTTTCAGGGCGCAAGCGTCTTATATGCCAGAAGACACGTCCGAATGTAAATATGCATCTGAGTACACAGAGGCTTGGTCCTCCGTATCGAAATACTAGCTCGCAGAAGCCAGATCCACATGACTTATCGAATCGCTCAGCGCGACACTGGGTAAGGAAGGTCTTACGGGGTTTCTCGGGATAAGATTGGTGTTGGAAGAATTGGGATTGTGACGAAGTGGTGAGGTGGGGGTGTTTGCCATAGAACGGGCGAGGTTGGCCAGAAGCTCGTCCAGCTTCTTGTGCACAACGGAGACTTCATCCAATTTCTGTGCTATAAGGCTGAGATCAGTGGATGAATGGGAGGGTCCCATGTCAACTTCGGGGACGTTACGGGGTAGGCTGGTACGATTAAAGGCAAAAATGGAGGCATTGTTCATTGAGTTTTCGCTCATATTTTCAAATAATTCGAATGCTACATTCTTGTCTTTATTCATAAAATTTCCTCCGCAAGAAGCATCTGCAATCTGCTTCAAAGTCTCATTTAGCCCATAGTAGAAAATCTGGGCTATATGCCACTTAGGCAGACCATGCTGCGGACACTTCCCGAGGTCATTATATCTCTCCCATGCCTCATGAAATTGTTCGCCGTTTTGTTGTGTAAATGAAGTGATAGCACGGCGAAGCGCATTGGTTCGCTCGATTGGGAAGAACTTCTTGAGAAACGCTGTTCGCATCTCTTCACAAGAGTGGATGGTTCTCCCAAGGGTGCGTAACCACTGCGATGCTTTATCCCGCAATGAAAACAGGAACATTTTCATGAGGACTATAGGTAACCCGATATTTCTAGGTTTAACAGTTTCAGCCAATCGGGTTAGGTCTTCCAAGTGGAGAAAAGGATCTTCACTTGCAAGACCATGGAAGTGAAAATTATCAGGCCAATTATGTTAAGTTACAGTTCAAAGTCGTCCCCGCCCATGGGGACCCAAATTTGTCCTATGGTCTCTATAGCAGCGGAATTCTAATAGGAGCTAAGAGACCTAGGCTCCTCCCATTCGGGAGGGTTCTACATTTCCTCCAATGTTTCCCGAATGGCTTCTATTTGTTCATTATACATTTCCATTTGGGCTTGGAGGCGGGTTATGGGATCTAAGGCTCCACCACCTGGTGGGTTTTGAGGGCGGTTTCCTCCCTCGGGATTTGGGGGTGTGGGTGTGCAGCCATGTTTGTGGAGGAGGAGGATGATGCGTCTTCTTTTCTAAAATTATCCGACAATTCACACAGTTCAGGGTTTTGTGACCTCCTCCCAAACATGCACTACCATAGGAAGAATTGGGGAGATACGAAGGGGAAAGAGATGAGAGAAATGACGCCGCAAAGGTACACTTGATGACCAATCAATACAATCAAATTCCTAACCTCTACAGTGTGCCCTTAGACCTAAGGATCTAAGTTACCTACTATCATGAACTACGGAACCGAATGCGAGCACCGCGAAACCACTGGGCTAGATTGAGAGGCCGTTTGCCCCAATCATAGACACCCGATAGCACGCAGGAACCCTCACCAACATGTAGGCACTACACGCAGGTAGTTAGACCTCCAATCCTTAATAAGGGTCAAGTTACTACCAATTTTAGTTAGAGGCTTAGGATCAAGTGCTTCTAGAATGTGAAGGGCGTTATTTACGGGTAATGCCCAAGTGATTGATTTTACAAAGTGTGTAAACCAAGCATGCAACGGGGAAATCTCCCCGAATTAAAGTTTTAATTGGTGAATGGTTTCTAGAATTCAGCCTTAAGTAGTATGGATTTTAGGATTTCGCTGAAATACCAATTCAAGTTTTCTTATAAGCCCAACAAACCCTTCTTCAATGTCAGTTGGTTAATTCATGCTAAAATGCAATGGGCTTCCCTAGATGGAGATTTCTATGTGTGGATGCATGAATCAGTTTTAGATTAGTGTGAAAGGGAGCTAAAGCACTTCAATTCAAGTGCTCCCAATCACCAAAATGATTTCCACACACAAAGCTCAACCAGAAGATAAAGAAAATCAAATTGTTAGGGTTGAAGTATTCGGGATCGAATCTTAGGCACGTGAAAGGTCATGGTGGGGTTGGAATCAACTCAATTCCAACTCTCCCCACCAAAAAGGTGATCCCAAATTGCAGATAAATGAGGCAAAGAGGGATGGCAATCAATCTTTTTATTTTTGCCTCAAAGAATACTTCACACGGTGAAAGATTCAAGAATCAAGATTCTTGGATCTTCGCTATGCGAAGTTTGGCGGGAAATCCTAGGGCGGTGGGAGTAAAGGAAAACAATCAACAAGTGAATTTTAACCCACTTGCCCCAAGAGATCCCAAGAAGTTTTTCTAGTTTTATTTTTAATTTTTTTTTATTAAGGTGACAAGTTGACCTAACTTGCTAAGAAAGGAAGACCTACTTGTTCAGCAACATGTGCGAAGCTCCAGGGCGGTGCCGGTGTCTTCACGCTCTGGTTCCCGCCTTAGATCTGCCTACGTCTCCGACTTCGTCTGCCTGCCTTCTCCTTGCAACAGGTTCACCTGCACAACAACAAACAAAAACACCTGTGAAGAGAAGGGTGTGAGAAGAAAAAAATTAAAGGAATGGAGTTAAAACTTACTTGAATGCGCACTTCCCCGGCAACGGTGCCAGAAAAGAGTGTGGTCGAGCCCGGATAGGTTGTGCTAATATGGTGATTTTATCGTTATAATGAGTATAATGGTTAACCTAAATCGAGCCTAACCATCTCTTTACAAAAATTTTTACTTGGCCTACTTGATTTTTACCTTGGTCACTTTTAGGCCTAGGGTTGAACTCAGGGAAGTGGGATTAGAAGTGAAGAAGTTTCTACGCCTTTCCTACAGCGAATCTCTTCCGTTCGTTTATTATGTTTTTGGTATTTTTTTCTATTTAAGATTTTTTTCTGATAATCTTTGTCCTTGAGGTACATCCTCAAAATCAAGTTATTGGCTTTGAGCTAAATTAGGGTTCCAAAACTGGTCTTGCTATTCGGAAGACTGAGTACCTGCAAGTCAAGGATTATCTTTTCTCTTTTATATATATATTTTTTTATCTTTTTTAATTGCAGAAAAGAGAAATAGAAATAAAGTAAATATAGTATATATATATATTATATATGTACATAGGGGTGGGGGTGGAGGTGGAGATGGCGTGTAGCATGGTGTCGAGTCGGTCGTCATCTAGGAAGACGCAACCAACAGGACAAAGTGCCGCATGGAGTGTTAGGTGGATTGGTGGAAGATGAGTATGAACACGCTTTCTGTACGTATGTATCGGGGAATATTAGCAACTGGTGCAGATATTCCCACGATAAAACGTATAGTAGGTGATATGAAAAAAAATATATATATGTATATGTATATATGTAAATATATATATATATATATAGATATGTAAATATATGTATAGATAGATGTATATATATGTATATATATATATAATTAGATATATATGTATGTATATATGACTATATATATATATATATATATATATATATGTATATAGATGTATATATAGTAATATATGTATATATATATATATATTAGTATAAGTATCTATGTATATAGATATATATAGATCTATATATGTATTTATAATTATAGATATATGTACATATGTATGTATATTTGTATATATATATGTATAAGTATATGTGTATATATATGTATATATATCTATATATGTATCTATACTTATACTTAGTTATATAGGTAAAAAAAAATATATATATATAGATATATATGTATATATGTATATATATTTATACGTATATAAATATATGTATATATGTAAATATATATGTGTATATATAAATATAAGTATATATATATATGTATGTATGTATACTAATACTTAGTTATATAAGTACTAATATATGTATATATATATATATGTAGTAGTGTATAAGTGAGTGGTTGTGTGTGTACGAGAGTGTGTGTATGTGTCTGCTGAGGGAATGAGAGAGTGCTGTGAGAGAGAGAGAGAGAGAAAGAGAGCATCTGCTGGAGTGAAGAGGCGCTTTAAGTCGTTCGGAGCAGCGGGGTGTCGTCCGATGGTTCACGCACACGTGCAGGCGCGTAGGTGCGCGCGCACGCAGGAGGGAGCAGGCGTGGGGGAGAGACCGAAGCGCACTGCCCTGCGGGGTGAGGCGGGTACGTCCGCGAAGAAGAGGGTGAAGACGCAGGCGTTGAAGCGGGTGGGCGTACGCGAGAGTGGGCGCTGGAGCGGGCGCGGGGCAAGACACGGGCTCGGGCGTGCGGAGACGGGTTGGCGCCGGTCGCGCCGCGCCGCGCCGGGTGACCAGATAAGTGAGAAACTTGCCGGTCACTGCACTGTAGCCACAGTGTTCCACTGAAACACGTGAACAGTGGCTACAATGCGTGGTCGGCTCGCGCGACTGCCTGTGCCCAATGGTGTGATTGCGAGAGCCGCTACGCGAGCTGGCACGCGCGTGGAAGGTCTGCGCCGGCTGTTGGCTTGCGCGGAGAGGCGGGTGCGGGCACGAAGAAGCGGGAGGCGAGGGCGGCCTATAGGCTCGCGCTGGAGGCGAGGGCGGCCTGCAAGCTTGCACTGGAGGCGAGGGCAGCCTGCAGACGCGTGCTGGAGGCATGCGCTACTGTTGCTGCGGAGCTTGAGCTTCAAAGCTTGAGGCTCCTATGGCAATGGCGAAAATGCTTTAAACGATGAAACAGGGAAGAGAACCACCACACCCACCGGCTCTTTGATGAGCTGGGTGGTGGTGGGACTCACAGTGGTGGTTGTGGACCACTGTGAGGTGCTCTTGCCTGCAGCGTGGCTCCTCAGAAGGAGGAGAGGCTGCATATGGAGGGGAGAGGGGAGGAGACGGCCTGGAGAAGAAGCTGCTGTGGTGTTTTTTTTTTGTGTGGACCAGGCTCCTTTTGCAAAGAAGTCGTGCCCTTTTAAAGAGGAAGAAGGCATGCACAACCATGCCCTTGCTGTGCATGGCTGTGCATGCGGCTACAGGGCAAGCTGCTGCAGGGAATGGCACGAGGGGGAAGCTACCATGCTTTGTAGCCGCGGGGAAGAATTTAAAAATCAAATAGAAATAAAAATAAAGATGGAAATTTTGCAAAGCAGCACTTGAAGAATTTATCAATTACAAGGCCATTATTTCACTCTCCTCCCCTTTCAAATAAATGCATGCATGCATGTATTTTTACAAATGCGACTATGTCTACCTAATATGCACTAGTAATGCTAGGAAATAGTACAAGACGGCACAATTGTTGGTATATTTTTGCTGTGCAATCAATAACTCATGTCCAAATAATCCAACCTAATTCTTTTATAAATAGCATATAGTTTTTGCTAGGGACTAGCAAAAGATAGGCATGGGGGTGTGATGTAAACATGTTTACACTACATAAGATATCTATTTATGCATGTTCTTAAGCATAGAATTGTATTGCATACTATAAATATTGCATAGCATGCATCATCTTGCATTTAGATTAGTTTGAATAAAATGGAGGTTAATTGTCTCCTTTTATGTTCAGGGACAGGGCAAATTTTTATCGGGGCCTCGGATCGAAGATCCAACCATACAAATTTGATCAAGGCAACGATTAGAGTTTGACGACTCTAAGATCACCCTAATCAGACATCTGTAGCGTCAGATAGAGATCGGGGAACCCTAGAAGATCAAGGGCCATGTTGGTGTGAATCCACACTTTAAACGACAAATCCGACTGCACGGATGGATTCGAATTGACGATCGTAGCCTAACGATGAGAAAATCAACTCAATCCAATAATCGTGGCACCATCTACATCAACCAGAAGATGGACGACCAAGATGGCGCCACGTGGTGCCATCTCGGGCACCCAACCATCCGCACGCACCCGTTGAAGGCCTTCGCATCATCATTTCCCCACCTTTGGATCAAGATTCAACGGTTGGGATGCACCTACGCTTAAGTTAAGAGCCTGCCCAACCATGCGTGTAGCACAGTAGGTGAGAGTGCGTAAGCAAAGTGTAAGCGAGCGTTTGAATCGTAGGAGGTAGACGCCAGCAAGCAGGCGGGCGAGCGTAGCAACCGTCTGATTGCGATCGAGCGGTTGCGAGTGCTCAATAGCGCCCACGCACTATCGCACGCCTGTGCATAACACGCCATTATACGTAAGCGTTGCGGCTTGAAGAGGCATGGCGAGGGTGCATCTCAGCCATTCGATCTCACGATCGAACGACCGAGAATTGAAGGATGTGGGTAGCGTAGAAGATGAGTGGACGACACACATCGCTCACGATGGGGCTTTAGCGATGGTTTTATCTATCACTAAAGACCCCTTATTTAATGTTTTGCAATTGTAAAGACCAAATTACCCTCACTCCTTGCAATTATAAAAGGAGACCCCCTCCATACGAAATTTTTATCCCTTCTTTCTCTTCTCTCCCTCTCTAAAGCTCAAGAGAAGCTTATCCCACACCTGGGATGCTTCTTAAGAGATAAAGTCAAATTTTCGTCCCCCTTTCGAAAGTCGATCCTGCAACGACGATGACGTGCTGCCCCATTCCCATTCTTCCTACTTCGTCCTCCTTCGTCCTACTCCGTTCCCCGTCTTCCAGGCGTCGTCCCGTCCGGCTCATCCTCCAAGCGACTGTCGATGAGGATAATTCTGTCTCCATTCTTTTTAATGCTTTCTAGAGTAGATTTACTACTTTCTAATGTAATCATTTTCTGCTTTCTAGTCATAGTGAGTAGTGTAATGAACAATCTCTTTGATAATGAATTCTATGTTCATTCTACATCTCTTTTTGTTTTTAGTTTGTAATATTCTCTTTCTCATTCTCTCTCTCTTATATTTATTGTAAATAGATAGATAGTTTCTAATCAATTAATCTGCTTCGTGACAAATAAAACAAACGCGTATTTTTAATCAAATGTCCGCCTCCTTGAGTTCGACCTGGGATTTCTATTCTGGTATAAATTTTATTTGTTGAACATGAGTTCTTCGCTTTCAAACTACGACAACAAAAGTTTTTCAAAACCAAATACGTTAGCATAGTAACTCGCAGCTTCAACAGCAAACCTGCCACATTCTAAAGAGGTTATTGATTTTGTTTACTTTCAACCTCTTCCTCTTGATGAATCTTCATCAGCATCATCCTTATCTTCCATCCTAAACCCGCCCATCTTGAACTGAAACCTTTGCCTGAGAGTTTGAAATATCAGTTTTTGGGACCTCAAAAGACGCTCCTTGTGATTATTAGTGCTAGATTAACTAAGGAGCAGAAGATTAAATTGATTAAGGTCCTAAAAGAACATAAGGAGGCAATTGGTTGGGCCATCCATGACCTTAGGGGGATCTAGCCATCTTACTACAATCACAGAATATTCATGGAAGATGGATCCTACCCTTCTCTCCAGATGTAGAGGAGATTAAACCCTTATATGCGAGAAGTAGTCAAGAAGGAAATAATTAAGTGGCTCGATGCAGGAATCATTTATCCGATCTCAGATAGTCCTTGGGTAAGTCCTGTGCAAATTGTTCCCAAGAAAGCCAGGATTACCGTTGTGACTAATGAGAATGGAGAATCTATCACAACTCGTTCAGCTTCCTCTTGGAGGGCCTGCATCGATTATAGGAATTTGAACATAGCCACGAAAAAAGATCATTTTCCTTTGCCCTTCATCGATCAAATCCTTGAAAGACTAGCCGGGCAAAAGTGCTTCTATTTCCTAAATAGTTACTCAGGATACAATCAAGTCCCTATCCTCTCCGAGGATCAGGAAAAAATGACTTTCACCTCTCCCTACAAAACCTTTACTTTTGGTAGAATGCCATTTGGCTTATGCAATGCACCCGTGACTTTTCAAAGGTGTATGCTAGCTTTATTCTCTGACATGGTGGGGGAGTTTATGGAAGTCTTCATGGATGATTTCTCTATTTTTGGAGAATCATTTGATTCTTGCCTGGCTACTCTTGAAATGAACCTTAAAAGATGCATCAAAACAAGATTGGTCCCTAGCCGGGAAAAGAGTCATTTCATGACACAAGAAGGCATCGCCTTGGGTCATGTAATCTCTGAATGGGGAATTAAAGTTGACAAAGCTAAGGTTGATGCTATCTCCAAACTTCCTCCTCCCACATCTGTCAAACAAATTCGATCATTTCTTGGTCATGTGGGATTCTATAGGAGGTTCATCAAGGACTTCTCTAAGGTTGCTCGCCCTCTGAGCAACCTTCTCGCCAAAGATGCACCGTTTGGTTTCAACAAATCATGCCGTAAGGTATTCGATTTTCTTAAAACGGCAGTCACTAGTGCTCCGATGTTGCAACCACCGGTCTGGACAGCCCCATTTGAGATCATGACTGACACTTTTGATTATGCAGTCGGGGTTGTTTTGGTTCAAAAGATTGACAGGAAGCCCTTCGTCATCTACTACTCTAGCAAAACTCTGGACGAGGCCCAGAGGAATTACACTGTTACTGAGAAGGAATTGCTAGCTGTAGTATTTGCTTTAGAGAAATTCAGGACTTATCTCTTAGGGTCTCACGTTATAATTTACACCAACCACACGGCCTTGAGACATCTCTTGGCCAAAAAGGATGCCAAACCCTAGCTTATCTGATGGATTCTTCTACTTCAAGAATTCAATCTTGAAATCAAAGATAAATCTGGGGTACAAAATGTGGTGGCAAATCATCTTTCGAGACTTCTAAGTCATTCTTCTCGTCCGGATATTCCGATCGCTGATACTTTTTCGAACGAAACTATTCTTACAATATCAAGTGTCAAAACTCCATGGTTTGCAGAATTAGTAAACTATTTGGCCATTAGTCAAATCCCTCAGGATTGGACCAAGCAACAATGAGATAGACTTAAATCTGAGGCCAAATATTTCTTAGTTTACTAGCATTATCAGCAATGGTGGTACTCATTTCACTAATGCCCAGCTCCGTAGTTTACTGGCAAGATGTAGGGTAAATCATAGAATCTCCACCTTACCACCCCTAGTCGAATGGACAGGTCGAGATCTCCAATCGGGAGATCAAGAATATTCTGCAGAAAATGGTTAGACCTAATTGTAAAGATTGGACTCAAAAGCTGAGGATGCTCATTATGCGTGCCGTATGGTGTACAAAATGCCTATCGGGATGTCACTGTTTCGTCTGGTGTATGGAAAGGCATGCCATTTACCTATAGAGATTGAACATCAGGCATTCTGGGCGATCAAGCAGTGTAATTTGGATTTGAGTTTAGCTGGAAAGACCAGGAAACTCCAACTATTTGAGTTGGAGGAGCTTAGAAACGATGCGTATGAAAATGCCAAGATCTATAAGGCTCAGATCAAAGCTCTTCATGACCAATTGATATCCTACAAGAGCTTTGAGCTGAATTAGAAGGTTTGACTCTTTGATTCTCAACTTAAGCTCTTTCCTGGCAAACCTAGGTCAAAATGGAATGGCCCGTTCATCATTGATCAGATATTTCCAAACGGGGTTGTTCAAATCTCTAACCTAAGGACTGGTAATTCTTTTAAAGTCAATGGTCAACGTCTGAAACCTTTTGTTGACTGTATTGTTCCAGAACCTGTCTCAGACATGATTGCTCTAATCATATCGTGATTTCTTTGGCTGGACTTCGCCTGGCTGATGGCATTAAACTCAACCCTTGTACAGTCCGACTCATAGCTGACCTGAGCATCATATACAGGTGATATCCTCTTCATTCTACCCTTCCTTTCATGCCTTTTATTTTCAATGAGGACATTGAATCAGCTAGGCATGGGAGGGGTGGATTCAATTATAACACATTTTGTAAGCTTTATGGAATTCTTGTAAATTCTACTTTTTTTCTAAAAAAAAAAAGATTTGAATTAGGATAGAATACTTGGGCATTAGGACTTTTCAACAAAAGGGAATAATACTATAGGATCTGAACACTAAGACCCTTTAGGTCTTCAAGCTTAATCAGCCCGGGTGTCCACTAAAATGTGGATTTGTTTATTGAGTCCTCGCCATTCTGAATTCAATTTCAAATTGGTTAAATAAGTTGGGGTGATAAGTACACAACTTATCAACCTGCCCTTTGATTTGAGGGAACTTGAAGTCTAAGCATCTACACACTTTTTGCACTGACTCGTTGTTAGTTGGTTGTAATGGAAATTAGGTAGCTAAGGAACCTTCTAGGGTGAAATGGCTGGCAAGTTATCGTGGGTAATAGCCCATTGGTAGGTTGTCCAGAGCCCAACCACAGGATCATTCTTTTCCTGCTGCCTTTAGGTAAATCTTAGATCAGGGAAGCCACCTACTTAAAAAAAGAAAGAAAAATATATATATCCAAAAAGGAAAAGAAAAATAAATAGAAAAGGAGAAAAAAAGAAACAAAAGAAATAAGCCACACTTCACCGCACGAGTGTGCCTGGCAAGTTATCATGGGTAACACCCCATTAGTAGGTTCTCCAGAGCCCAACTCAAGAAATGCACGTATAATTCCTAAACACTTAGGAAGAAGCAAAGAAGTAGAATAAGCCAGGGAGATATACATTGAGTTTGCCCTTATGTTGACCACATAAAAATAAAAGTAGTGAGAAAGCTACCAATCGTATAGATACACCTTTAGGTAGAATTTCTTTTAAGGTCACCTAGGGGTATAGAAACCCAAAGTCCGTTCTGATTGTCGATCAAAGAGTCTATCACTTTACATGAAAAGATGATTAGAACTTAGAGTTCTCATCGAGTCTTGGGTGGGTTGAGTAGCAGTAGAAAGCTGCTCTAAAACCTTAAACTCAAAAATCCAAAAAAAATAGAAAAGAAGAATAAGGGAAAAAAGAGATCCTTCTTTGAATAAGGCGAGGGCTTGAGGCGGTCTGCATTTTGGCAGATACCTAGGTGTTGTTGTGTCTTCGTAGTTCAAGTCCTTAGTAAAAATTTCCTAATGTTGAATGATGACTTTTGCCCGAGTAATACAATCTTAGTTCTTTTATAAATAGCATATAATTTTTGCTAAGGACTAGTAAAAGATAGGCATGGGGGTGTGATGTGCATACATCTAAATAGCAAAAATGTCTATTAATGCATGTTCTTAGTATCATATTAGCATCATACATTGTAAATATTACATAACATGCATCTTTATGCATTTAGGTCAAATTATACAAATTGTATAGTAATTTCTTCTTTTTGGTGGCTAAGGACAGGGGGACTTTTAATCGAGGCCTCAGACTAAAGATTCAGTCGTACGGATTGAATCAAGGCGACGATCAGAGTTCAATGACTCCAAGATCGCCTTAATCAGACTTCCGTAACATCAGATATAACCAGAGGAAAATTAGAGATCAAGGGCCAAAATGGTGTCAATCCGCACTTCATATGACAAATTCGACCGCACGAATGGGTTTAGATTGATGATTGCAGCCCAATGGCGCAAAAATCGATTCAATCCAACATCCGTGGCACCATCTACAACACATAGAAGATGGATGGCCAAGATGGCACCATGTGGCACCATCCTAGCTACCCAATCAGCCAAAGGAGTGCTGCACGGTGCCCTCTTCGATCTCATGATTAATCTCAGCCGTTGGATCTCAAATCCAATGACCGAGATCGCATCAACGAGTACCCGCACGCTGATGAAGATTCAACGCTTGAGCTCTCTCAGCTGTTGGATCTTCATCCAACGACCGAGCATGCTTGAGCCTAAGTTAAAACCGCGACCATCCACCGATGTAGCGCAACGGACACAAGCGCTTCATGCGAAGAAGAGGCACGGGGTCGAGCCCCCACGAGCCTCAAATTCAAGCTTGGGGCGTGGGCAGATTCAATTCAGCCATCAGATGGCGATCGTGCAGGTGAGGAGCAGGGACGTGGCGCGCGGAGGTGCGTTGGATCACGCACGTGCACGATGACGCGAGATCCAACGTGACATCGCATGCATAGGCGTGAGATGAAGTGCGAAAGCGATGTGTTTAAGCCGTCTGATCTTGCAATCGAACAATTGAGATCGTGAGATCGTGGCTTATGCGTTGAGCGTGAGGAGGTAGGGAGGCGCACGCACGTCACCCACATTCAAGGCTTTAGTGAAGAATAAATCCGTCACTAAAGACCTTGCATTATTATTTTAAGGTTGAAAATGACTTATTTGCCCCCAACCTCTACACCTATAAAAAGGCCTACGCCCCCCACATATCAAGCATCCCTTCCTTCACCTCTCTCCCTCTCCAAAGCTCTAAAGAAACTTGTCCCAAACCTAGGATGCTCCTCTAGAGTCAAAATAAAAGTTTTCTCACCCCCATTCCAGAAGTGGATCCCGCGACGATGATGACGCCCTACCTTGCCCCCGGTTCCTCCCACTCCATTCTTCATCTTCTGTCTTCGTCCTCTATCTTCCAGGTGTCGCCTCGTCTAGCTCGTCCTCTAAGTAGTCATCGAGGAGGATAACTTCTCTCCACCTTCTTTTTATCGCTTTCTTGAGTAGATTTTTCCACATTCTAGCTATAATATTTTCCCACTTTCTAGCTGTAGAATTTCCCGCTTTCTACTTGTGTAGACATTTTCCAAGCTTATTAAAGTGATTGTTCTCTCTCTCTCTCTCTTAGTGTTTATATCGAGTTCCTTGTAATTATCTCGCTTTCTAAACAAAAACAACAACAATATATATAACCATGGATTTCAAATCGACGTAGCCTCCCTATGTTCGACCCGAAATTCTTTCGAGTTTCGGTAATTTATCTATTGACGGATTTCTTAGCAAATCATACTACATCGACGAGTTTTCAAAACTCAATCCCATTTGCGTACGTTTTCTGCTCCAACAGGTGGTCGTCGTAGTCGTCAATGATGGAGGCTAGCGGTGGTGGTGGCACATAGTGGAGGAGAGAGGTCGTTTCCTCCCCTTGGAGAAGAAGATGCCGGAGAGGGGGCACCTCTCGTGAGAGAGGAGATATCGGATCTCCCAGGGGGACCTATCCCTACATGTTAAATAAGAAAGAGAGAGTCAGAGAAGGAAGGAGTCAAAGAGAGAGTATTCGTGCGACAGCGAGAGATTGGAGGAGAAAGAGAGGAAGGTTATTTTTTTCTCTTTTTTCCTTTCTCTTTCTTTCTTTTCTCTTGTGTGGCTTCCAACTCTCCAACTAGGATGAAGAGATTATGGGAAGGGAAAGATTCATGAGGGGGAGAAAAGGTTTTTATTTATTCCCTTTTTTCTTTCTTTCCTTTTCTCTTATATGACAAATTAAATCTATAAAGATGCACTCTAAATTTAAGTATGATTTCATTCAAATTTCTCTTTCCGTAATGACTCGAATTTATTTGATTAAGATGTAAAAGTGCATGGAATGATAATTGTATAGCTTTATTAATTTTATCTCTGCAATGCATGATTCGTATTACATTTTCATTTCAATAATAATGCACTTAGGCAAAAAATTAGTCCACTAAAATGGACCTATCATATTGCAGGATACTCTTATGGTGCACCCACTACTTTCTATTCTTATTATGTTCCTCCCAATGACAAGAAGCGTGTTTATAACATAGACTGGGATTATATGCAAATTGAAGATACCAATCCCATATATCTTAATGGACAAGATCTCGTAATAAGGAAACAAGATGAAGATGCCAATCCCGTTCTAGAAAGCATTGAAGTTCATTTTTCAAATTTTGAAATGAGTGTCAAAGAAGACTTAGTGATTGCACATAAATCATACTTATTAATCAACCTAAATAATGTTAGAAACCTAGCTTAATCTCTAAACATTGCATTCATATCATGCATATCATGCATTGCACCATTTTATATTGTTGTAGATAGAATAATGTGAGATTATCTTACTATTTAAGGCTTCTATTGCTATTTGCAAGTAAAAAGGTGATCTAGGATGTGAAATAAAGTGGAATAAGGCAAGGAAGAGAAGAAGAAGAGAAGAACAAGGAAGAAGCTGGATCAAGACAATGGGGAGAGGAGGATATCCCTATCCATGACATTAGAAACCCTAGGAAACTAGTGCCCAAAACCTATTTAGGATACCCAAATACTTAGGAACCTAAACCTACCCTAGAAAACCCTAAACTCACATTCCAGCACACTTCTGGACATCTAGACAATATGTCTGGATGTCCAATTCCTACAGAAACCTCAGGCAAAACCCAACTCAAATACTGATACAAAATTGGATGTCCAACCTATTCTTCGGACGTCCAACTTTGAAGTATAAGTCGTCTGGCCATAACTCTGAATGTCTAGAGGTCCTCTCTGGTTCCTATTTTTGGAACTAGAAGCCCGAGCTTGCCTCCTTTGATACACCTTAGGAAACCTATTTAGGTACCTCCTAAGCCTATCCTACTACCTTTAACCTTAACGTAATTAGGTTACACCAAAATCCAAATCCAAGAAGCTAATTAGGGATCTCCTAACCCAATCACACACACATACACCTAATTGCACTAGGACACAATCAACTAGCCCCAACCTACTAGACCCTAGGCTAAGCCAACCCACTTAGGACGAAACCCAATGCAACACCTCCTCACCTCCACCATTTGGACGGCCACTCCAGTAGACTCTAGAGTACTCCACACCTCCCCCAACCAAGTCCATGCACACTACCCAACAACCCCCTAAAAAGTGGATCTAAGAAGACCACTTCAAGTCCTAAAGATGGAGCCTAAATACCCCCCCTTCTAAACCCTTCCAATGCCAACTCAAGGGGCCATCAACTTATAAAAACCCCACCTTAGTAGCTGCCCATGATGATCTTCCTCCTCCCTCATTTCACCATTAGAGCTCCACCTCCATAGCTCTCTCCTCCTCTCTTCCTCAAGGCTACCACCCCATCCTCTCCAAGGGTACTCCTCCTCCTCCATGGATGGCTAGCAAGGAGAGATGCTCCTCTTTAAGGCCTCGGGCATGCTCTCTCCTCTTCACCAAGCTCTAAGGTCGTTGTTGCACTCCCCGCCAAAGCACCATCGGTGCCCCCCTTTCTGATCATCCCTACATGCTATTCTTTATTCTCCTTCTTTAATTTTATATATACATATCATCAAGCATGTCTTTAGGATTAGTTTTGTAATCATTTTTGTGAACTTGTTAATAGAATAAAGGTTTTTCATTAGCAAATAAAATTTGGTGATTCTTCCAAATATCAATGATTATATGTTGCACCGTAACGATCTTGACATCGTATACATATTGAAAGAATATCGCAATGAAAGATTCATGTATACATATTATTGCTACTTGACTTGTATTGTGATCCTTCATTTCAAATTCGCCACTGGCAAATATTCGGTGTGAGAAATTTGCCATGTTAGTAATTAGGCTTAGGCTTTAGATTAGTTAGTTTAGTTAGTAAATCAAGTTAGGAATTAATCTTAAAAATCCACTTTTTTGCTTCCTTGAGTTCGACTGAGACTTATCATCTCATTATTATTTTTGTTTAAGTTGGATTTCGCATCTATACTACGACAAAATTAACCACGTTCGTGATTTTAGACTTAACAAATAGCATCATTGCCAAGGAGGCAACGCGTTTCATTCTTTGTGTGCAGGAATTAAGTAGGTGTGGATCTTCGTACATGTTGATCCATGGCCAAAAATAGGTGCACACAATTTTTTCTTTGAAGTTTTATTTCAACAAAAAAAAATCTCTTTAGGTAAGTGGAGTAAATTGTAATTTTATTTAAATTTTTGTTTCAAAAAAATGAAAAAAAAAACTCAAAAATATAAAAAAAAACTTAAAATTTTGACTTTAGGTTATTTAACCATATTGTTGATATTTTTATCAAGGGTGGGTGTTATTTGCATTTTATCATTCGAAACACCCTTGCTTCTTTTTTTAGTAAGTTAATCCTGAACCATATTCTTGATTTGAAAATTCCATTACCGAATATCCGATCTTTAAAAAATTCTGAAATTTGTATTGTAATTGGAAAATCAAAGTATCTTTCTTATGCCACCGTTTAATTGAGAAAATTTGATTTGTGAAATTTTAAAAAATTCAAATACTATATGGGGGTCAGGACTAATTTCTGCAGAGTTTGTCTTGACTTTGAAGAATTCTTTTGACATCCAAAAAAATCAAATTGAGTTGAAATTTATGGCATTTGAAAGCCACTGAAACCTAGTCTGGCCAATAAATTTTTCAGAATTTTTGAAATAATTTTGATACCACTTTGATCCAAAGAAATCAGTAGGGGTCTAACTGAACTGTTTAACTCTCTGATAGTATAAAAATCATAACTATTTGTCCAGATCTAATAAAATATTGGAAAATTATTCTCTAAAAATAAAATTGAAAAAGTTGCATACGAAATTTCATACTATTTTGACTTCTATACTGATCCAAAGAGTGTTTTTATCTAAGAACATATTTTGCAGGCCAAATATTTAGAAGTATGAACCCTAGGTTTCTAACATTAGGGTCTAATTTCCATTTCTAGAACCACAAACCAGACCTAAGTGAACTTTTAAAAAAGGGTTGCCTAGTGGGTGAGATTGATTTGATTAATTGACCACCTTGCCCACTTCAATTGAAAACATTGGCAATTAGGTCAACATTAGGAGTAAGGTTAATTGAAAATCAAGAATAAACTTTATTTAACCTACATTTGTTGTTTAACTTTCGGGTAGTCTCAATTTCTTTGGGCAAACTCAGTGTCTAAGCTTGCAGGTAGTACCAAACGAGCATGGCTAAGGGGTATTAAGGAACCAGAAGCGCAAGCCAAAGGAAGAACCTTCCCTTTAGTCCCCTCGTATTCAAGCTGGCTGGGTTAGCTTAGGAAACGGGGATTCCCTTTAGTTGATTTTAGAACAAATAAACTCCTAATTCCGAACTTAAATTTTAAAATTTGGTCATCTCAAATTAAAAGGGCTACATCTTATCCAAGGCCTTTGCCTTATTTTCACCTGCCCCTTGAAGTTGGTAAGAGGTTGCTAAGACCTCTGTTGTGTCTTCCTTAAGAAGACCCCCTCTTATCTCTCTAATGACCATGAACCCATACACTAATCCTTTTCCCATCCCAGCCATGATTTTGACACCTCCTAGGTGGAAGACTCATCCTCAACAGCTAGGATATGATTATTCTCATGCTTTTTATCCCCCAGTTTACTTAGAACATAAACCTCATGGATTCAACCCTTATCTGGATCAGAACCAATTGAAGGCCATAGCTGTTGAATTCTAGGAGTATAATAGGAGCTAGAAGGATCAATGTGCTAAGCTCCTAGAGCAAATTGGACAATGCTAGGCACAATTTCAATCATATCACTCCTCCAAAGTACAAGAGACCTGAAATACCCATCCTAGTGGATCTAGTGACCCGTATTTTGGATCCACTAGAGACTCTACTGACTCTTGCTACCCTGGGGAGGTATCCTAGACTCAGCCTGTCCCGAAGGCACCTTTGGACCTACTTCATGATTTGGGTAGATCATTTGGGGAATGCATCATCTCTGATACCCCTATACTTGATGATATCTTACTTAAGAATTGGAATAATGGATCATAAGTATAGGACCACACATCAGGTTCTCACTCAACTCCCTTTATAGTCAACCCCACTCAAGGTGGCACACACTTTGATTCATATCCTGATTCATATAACCCTGAGTGGATAGACAATCCTGATCCTTCATGGCCTCCACAGAGACAAAATCAAACTCAGGATCAATCTAAGCCTGCCTAGACTTTCACCCATTCCACTTTAGGTCAACCACCTAGTCCAACCCAACCCACAACCACCCTTGAAGATATCATGAACCTTTTATTGGACTTTGACAAGAAAAATGAAGAAAGGCTGACTAATCTAGAAAATCAAGTGAAATCTCAAGGGGATCAAATCAAAAGACTTCAAGAATCCTTCTATCCCCAGATGCAAACTCCTCCCTACTCTTATTCTCCACCCATTCTTCCAACCCCTCCTCTAATCTATCATATGTGTCATTGTGTAGGTGCCACTTCTTTGACCCCTAAAAGAAAGAGAAAAGCTAGGAGCCCACCTAAACGATCTAATTCGAGCTCACCTAAAAATCCTAAGACCAAACCCGCATCAAGCTCTGACTTTGACTCTAGGGACAAAAAGAAGAGAAAGGCTCCCGAATTTGATTTGACCTATTTACCCTTTCTTAGGGCCTTAAAGAAAGAGTCAAAAGAAAAGAAAAAGACTTGCACACTAAAAGAGGTGGTTTTGTCTACTAACATAAGTGCATTTGTTTCTAGCACTCTACCACCCAAAAAGATCGACCACGGAAAACCTTTCTTGTTCCATCGAGGGATTCACCTTCAATAGAGCCCTTGTGGTTCTAGGGTCTTCCATCAGCTTGATTCCTACTACCCTATTTGACCACACCAAACCTGGAGATCTACACCACACACCCGTCACCATTAAAATGGTAGATGGCTCCATCAACACACCTAGGGGGGTAGTTCATGATGTGATCATCAAAGTGCAAGGCCTTAGCTTTTCGGTTGATTTCATTATTTTGGACACGGATATACCAAAGAAGCTAAGAGATTCACCCATCATTCTGGGTCACCCTTTCTTGGCTACGAAAAATGCATGGATTGATTGTTACTCAAGATGTATGGAAATGAGTAGCAGCAATGGGAAGATTTACTTTGATATTTATGCAGCAGCCAAGAAAACAAAGTCAGGGTATTTTTGGATGATACAAAAAGTGATTCGGAGGATAATTCGGAAGAAACAATGATGATTAATACATAGGTAGGACCACATGACCTATATCAGGAATCCACTAGATCACAAAAGCCACCCTCAATACAAGATTAAATCTTTGATAGCATGGTTGACTATCTTGATCGGCCTAGCCCAATTCAAACCCCTGCCCCTTGCAATGAATCCCAGATTACTCAATTGATCTAAATGGTTCAGGAAATAAAAGAAGCTAGTACTAGAGAATATGATGATATAAGAAAAGAGCTTCATAGAATCTAGGATGAGCAACAAAAATCAGAAACGTTTGAATTTAGGTTGGGTGTGCCACAACAAGTTTTTGATTCTGAGGTTGCTATTGAGGATTCGGTGGACCAGAAACACGAGGTGGATGATATTGATGTCTTGCATATTGATTCTGAACTACAAAATAATTCTAAGGAAGAGACATAAGATGGGGAAATTGAGCTTGATTTTGACACATTCACATTTGATTGATCCAAAAACCCCATCCTGGAAAATGATGAAAAAAGGGTTGACATCCCCAAGGCTGATTTATCTGAAGACCTTGACTCTTGGGAGATACCATATATTCATGAATTCAAATTCACTTTGTTAGACAACCCTATTGAAATTGAGGAGAAAGATTCACTCGAGGAATTAGATCTTGATTTAGGCCCTAAATATCAATCATTTTACTTTGAGGAATTGAGCATTGATGGGCCTGAGTATGATTTTGTTGTCTCTGAGGATACCAACTTGGACATTGATGACCTAGTTCACATGATTTTTCACATTGAACATCAATCTCAAGAAAATATGGACTTAAAACCAAAACTACAAGCATTCCTTGACTTTGAAAATCTTGAGGATTCCTCAACCAATTATCTACCCCACTCTATTTTTACTGAGGACCCGATGTTTGAAAGATTTATTCCTGAGGATGGTCCTAAGCTAGATATTTCAAGGAGATCAAGGGAGTTGAAACATAGGAAGGATGACAAGAACATGAATCATGGGCAATTAGATGAAACACTCTACCTTGAAACCTCCACACCTAGATTTGACTCCAATGATTATTTTGACACATTTGTTGAATCCAGATTTGACCACACCACTTGGGTCATGCCTTTCATTCATCACCATTATTAGGATCCATATGATTTTACCCCACATGACTCAACTCACACCTTAACCACCTACATTTTCCATCGACTCTTTGGGATGCCTCCATGTTCATATCATCTAGGCACCCATATTTATCTTACTTCTACAACACCTAGCTGCAGATTTTCTCAAGCCCCATTATAATATTTTTCCGACTCTTCGGACAACTGGTCCACATCTACGGCCCAATGTTGGCAACTGAACTAAAACTTATAATCATTTTACTTGTCATTCTCAATATCATAATAGCATATCCTTTTCGAGTTATCCCCAGCTGGAGGCGTTAAACTTAACACTTATATATAGCATATTTTCCTGCATATTTCTTTCCTTTCATAGGTGTTGGAATATGTTCATTGCTAAAAAATTCAGATGCGATTCCAGGTGATTTCAACCCTTTGTTATGCTTTTCCCTGATTTCTATTCTGTTCAGCAATGTTTATTTTCATGCATGAGGACATGCAAGATTTTAGGCATGGGGGGGCAGCTCACATACACTGAATAATTTTTGCCAACACTTATGATTGCATTCGCATTTTGTACAATTTCTCACGGTATTTCTTGTAAATAAGTTTTCAAAAAGAAAAAAAATGTATAAATATTTTTATATAGAGTTATCTATACAAAAATAAAAAAAAGAAAAATAAAATTGAAAAAAAAAGTATGTTTTCAATGTTGTTGGTGGAATTTAAGTTAGGAAGAATCAAGAATTCTTGATTCTAAGGATTTATCAACTTTAATAAATGCGGAACAAAGTCTCTCTGCCTAGACTTGTCAGGTCTTAATAGACTTAATTTTTCAAGTACTTACCTAAATTTGGATTGATTTGCCTGAGTTTTTGAGGGGACCTAAAAAAGCATAAAGTATTAAGTCAAAAGGGCAATAAGTGAATGACTTATCTTCCTGCCCTATGATTTGGATGGTCTTTGAGTCCTAGACATCTTCAATTACACTATGCACTAAGTCATCTTTTGGATGGCTTTATTGAGTCCTTAGTGGTCAATAAGATTTAGTCTAGGCCTACAAATCTAATGACTTTATCGGATTTCTAGCTCTTAGGACTATTCCTATTTGTAGGGGATGCATTTAGAATGGATGAAGGAGAGCCACTCACCTAGAAAAATGAGTCGGAGAGAAAAGGTATTTTTTGCTGGAAAAATTAGGTGAAAAAAAATTTATATACAGAAAAAAAAGAGAAAAAGAAAAATATATATACACATCCCACCTGATAAAGGCATCTCGCTACATATGGATGCTATCCCTTTCCATTTCCGAATAAAAACACCTCCCTACGAATGGGTGTTTATCCTACAGAAAAAAGAGAAAAAAAATACGAAGACAAAAATTAGGAATAAGAGACGATTGCATCTGGTTGGGGAGATATACACCTAGTGTGTTGACCTCAAGATAGAAAAGTGGTGGGGAGAAAGTTGCCAAATCCTAGTATGACTTAACTGAAGCCAAGATTGTCCAAGTGAGAGCTTAGAAATATTCTAAGTTTTATTGAATGCTAGGAGTCAATTTGGTTGTCCTTTATAGCGAGTCAAACTATTTCACACACAAGTTGCTGGTTTCTCGCATTCACTTCAAGTCTTGGGCAAGTTGACTGAGTCAGAGAAAGTTACCCTCATGACCCAAGTTTACGGGCTAATAGAGTTCTTGATTTGATTTGGGTGATCCGAATTTGAGCCAGTACTCAACAAGGATTTATCTGTGATTTCTTTCCGTTGGTGAAAAATCATATTGAGGTTTTCAATTTCGACTCGCTTGATTCCTTAACAACAACTAGTTTTACAATAAAAGGATATTGTAAATAAACAAGAGAGTTCATTTTCACTTTGCCTCTATAAATAAAAGAAAAATTTTTGTGGGATCTTCGTATATTGGTTTTGCTAGGGACTAGCAAAGTTTAGGTATAGGGGTATGATTGCACAGCAACCATAAGTCTTAATCAACGTAAATAATGTTAGAAACCTAACTTAATCTATAAATATTGCATTCATTTCATGCATATCATGCATTGCATCATTTTATATTGTTGTACATAGAATAATGTGAGATTATCTTTTTATTTAAAGCTTCTATTGTTATTTATAGGTAATAAAATGATCTTGGATGTGAAATAAAGTGGAATAAGGCAAGGAAGAGAAGAAGAAGGAAGAAGAAGACGGATCAAGACAATGGAAAGAGGAGGATATCCCTATTGATGACCTTAGAAATCCTAGGAAACTAGTACCCAAAACCTATTTAGGATACCCAAGTACTTAGGAACCTAACCTACCCTAGAAAACCCTAAACTCACTTTCCAACACACTTTTGGACGTCCAAACAGTGTCTGGATGTCCAATTCCTACAGAAACCTCAGGCATAACCCAACTCCAATACTGATATAGAATTGGACGTCCAACCTATTCTTGAGACATCCAACTTTGAAGTATAAGTCATCTAACTACGTCTCTAGACGTCTGGAGGTCCTCTCTGGTTCCTATTTTTGGAACTAGAAGCTTGAGCTTGCCTCCTTTGACCTAGAAACCCTACCATATACCTTAGGAAACCTATTTAGATACCTCCTAAGCCTGTCCTACTACCTTTAACCCTAACCTAATTAGGTTACACCCAAATCCTAATCCAAGAACCTAATTAGAGATCTCCTAACCCAATCACACACACATACACCTAATTGCACTAGGACACAATGAACTAGCCCCAACCTACTAGACCCTAGGCTAACCCAACCCACTTAGGACTAAACCCAACGCAACAACTCCCCACCTCCACCATTTGGACAACCACTCTAGAAGACTCTAGAGTACTCCACACCTCCCCCAACCAAGTCCACACACACTACCCAACCACCCCCCAAAAAGTGGATCTAAGAAGACCACTTCAAGTCCTAAAGATGGCGCCTAAGCACCCACCCTTTTAGACCCTTCCAACACAAACTCAAATGGCCATCACCTTATAAAAACCCCACCTTAGTATCCTCCCATGATGATCTTCCTCCTCCCTCATTTCACTATTAGAGCTCCACTTCCATAGCTCTCTCCTCCCTTCCTCAAGGTTGCCCCCCCATCCTCTCCAAGGGTACTCCTCCTCTATGGTTGACTAGCAAGGAGAGAAGCTCCTCTCCAAGGGATTGGGCATGCTCTCTCCTCTTCACCAAGATCCAAGGTCACCATTGCACTCCCCGCCAGAGCACCATCAACGCCCCCCTTTCTGATCATCCCTAAACTCTATTCTCTATTCTACTTCCTACATTTTATATATATATATATATATATATCATCAAGCATGTCTCTAGGATTAGTTTTTTAACCATTTTTGTGAATATGTCAATAGATTAAAGGTTTTCCATTAGCAAATAAATTATGGCGATTCCTACAAATATCAATGATTATTTGTTGCACCATAACGATCTTGAGATCGTATACATATTGAAAGAATATTGTAACGAAAGATTCATGTATACATATTTTTGCTACTTGACTTGTACCGTGATCCTTCATTTTGAATTCACCACCGAGGAATATTTGGTGCAAGAAATCCACCATGTTAGTAATTAGCTTAGGCTTTATATTAGTTAGTTTAGTTAGTCAATCAAGTTAGGAATTAATCTTCGAAATCCACTTTTCCACCTCCCTTAGTTCAACTGGGACTTACCATGTCGTTATTATTTTTGTTTAAGTCAGATTTCGCATCTATACTACGACGAAATTAACCATTTTCGTGATTTTAGACTTAACATTTAGCTACCATCATGAAGGATCACAAGGAGTTAGAGAAAGGCAAAGGAAACATTTGAAGATTTCATGTCTCTTCCTTCGTGTTTAAATTTAGTTTGGCATGTGTTAATGATGAATCTCTTAGTTAGATTTGCACTTTATATTTCCTTAGTTTGCATGAACTTTTACCAAGGTTCTAATGGTTGTATGCAAACTATTTTAATTGCTATGGTTGGTATGAATGCTTGAATGGATGTTATGGTCATATTTCTCTTCATGTATTCTACTTTTTTACTCTTACTATACTTCACACTCTTTATAATGATTAACAAAGGGGGGAGAAAATTCTTGCATAAAGATATCTGGGGGCTTGAATTATCTTTGATACGGGAAACATGAAATACTTTCTATAGGGGAAGTACTCTTGTTAAATAGTTTCTACATGATACTTATTGCTTATATATATCTTTATAACTGTCTTATTTTGTCAAACATCAAAACGGGGGAGATAGTTAGTGCTAGACACTAAATAAGTCTAATTTTGATGTTAACAAAATAAGAAATTACTTGGATAAGCTAAATCATTATGATGTAGAGCTTAAAATTCACTACAAGAAGCTAAATGAGATGATGATACGAAGAGAGCTTCATGATATGAAGATGACCATCTCATACTTGATGATGATGAGAAAATAGGGAGGTACTAATGATGGTGCTTCAAGAAGATCAATAAAGAGAAGCTTAATGTATGTAAAATGTTTTTTTTTATTCTTTCTAGAAGATTTGTTAAACAACCATACTTAACACACACATTGCATCCATTAGGATTTTCAAGTAAAAAATTAGTAGAAAACTTTTCAAAATTCATTATAATTGATTAAGAATAGTAGCACAAGTTCTACAGGGTTAGTTACTTGATAACACCCCTTGGTAATAGGATGCAAGCTTCAAATGATCCAATGTTCAAAATAGAAAATTAATCAATTAATCTTTTAATTTTAGTTTTATAAAGAAAATTAATCAATCGATATTATAAATTAATCAACTAAGAGACCAAACAGAGAGTTTTGGAGTAGTCTTAATCAATTAAAATAGTAAGTTAATCGATTAATTTCCGTAGACTTACTTTGTTGAGTCTTTTGGTTAATCGATTAAGTTAATTGATTAAGCACAGTGTCTTAATCATCTAATATGAGTGTTAATTGATTAATTTTGAAGATTTTTGGAATTGTTCGCATCTTTTTGCATATGCATATTTTTTAATTGAAATCCAAACATTATAAAATAATTTTTAAATGATTTCTAAGTCATGTATTAAGTCTATAAATACCATATAAAGGCTTTAGATATTCACACAACTTCTCTCTTAATTGTTCTTACTTCCAAACATTTTTTAGAAGTTATTTGCATACAAAAGCACTTGAATTTCAATCTAATTGACGAAGGGCTCTTATAGTTCGCTTCTCTTGCGCTCAATTCTTATTGTTCAATATCAGGAACTATAAGAGAGTATTTTTCTTTTGTTCTACTACCTGTATTGGCATATTCACTCCCTATTGCTTCTATAGGACTATTGTACATCTATTTTTCACATTTACTTATACATTTGGGTGCCTAAGGTGTAGGCATCTCGTTCTTCTTTAAGAAGAGGAACAAAATCTTCTTGAGACTATTTGACAAGAGTTTATGTACTCGAGGTACACCACCCTTGGTTCTTTATGGTGTAGGTTAGTGATTCCTACAAAGTGTAGGGGCAAAATCCTAGATAGCGATGTCTAGGTAGAAGTTTTTCTCAGTTTAGGTTTCCTTTATAAATTCTTGTGTTCACTTGCGATTTGATTATGATTTAAATTTTTAATTTGATTATATTTTCTTTTAAGCACAAATCACCCCCCTCCTCTTATGTTGATTTCAGCAACAATAGCAATGCAAACGAGAGCTTTGACGAAAAAGGTAAATGTAAAGTAACTGCCCTCATGTACACCCTATTTATAAAAGGCGAATGTAAGGTGAAGAGGCACAATAATTGTTGCCCTTAAATAGTTCCATCAACATTTAAAGCAACAAGACAACCTTGAAAACCAAGTTAAGGGAGATGCGAAATGTGTCTCACCTCGGGCCTTTAGAACCCTAAAAGACGTGAGAACGTTACCTGCCCTACTGCCATATGCACAAGGCTTAAGGTAATGACTGACCACCATTCACCCTAATGCTTGAGTGGATAGACCACCTAGCCTGGGCCAATCTGCCTAGCAATATGTATGGTAAAAACCTCCAAGTCCGAACTGGGGTTAAGACCCCAAAAGGCACCGTCAGAGTGCCCTAGCCAATAGATCGCCAAAGTTACGAATCCCCCAAAAAGTGGAGTGTGGCGTCGCCAAGTAGAAACATAGTATCTACTAGTGGCAAAGGGAAGATAAAAAGACTTCTTTGCAACCTACACAATAGACTACGAGAGTTGGGGCAACTAATGAGAGGACAAATGTCAGACCCAATATAGGTAGCTCCCGAAAGCCCAACAAGCCTTACTGGCCCAAAGAATGGGTCAACCTAATTCTAAGGTAGGACAAGCCCATGATGACAACCCCAGGGCCCTACCATCACTAAAGACACCAAAAACTATGCTTCTATCTCCTGGGGAAAACCGCCAGATCCACTAAAGAAGGGTGACCTATCCCTTTCCATTGGAACCTATTGGAGCGATCGGCTAGTCCTCCCTACCTAGCTTAGCACTGCTAAAACCCCGGGTAGCAAAGGTAGCCAAAAGATGCGCAACCAACTCAATATAAAAGATCACCATATCTCAATAACAAAAGACTAGGTGATGCCAAGTGAAGAAGCGAGGCAGTAGCACAGAAGGCCAAGTAACGACTCCAGAAGAGAGGCAGTGGCTAGTGGTGTTGTTGATCGTTAAAGTCTAAAAGTGCACCAGATTTAATAAATTGACTTTAAAATTTGCTATATAGGATGAGTCGGGTCAATCCACAGGAGGGTCTTGTTTTTTGATGAGTTAGGCTCATGTTTAAATTTTTTTGTATAATTTTTGAAATTGATTTTATAATGTTTTGGTATTTTAATTTTTCGAGGGACAGTGATATGCAAATCTAACCCTTGTCTATTAAAACTAATCTAACCTATGACTTTGGGCTCCAAAAAATTTCACTAAATTTTCCTAAGACTCTTGATTTAAAATGGAAACAATGATCGAAATTTCGTGCAAATAAGAAGCATAAAGAAATTCCCAAAATTCTAAGAAGGTTGAAATTTCAAGATCAGATTTTAGATTTAATTTCCTTTCAGTAAACGATGTTTAGCAATTAATATAGAAGAGTTACGCCCTCAAACTTTGCAACATGAAACATTATTTGACTACCTACCTATAGGAGAAATTACTAGCCTACTAAAATAAATTTTTGAAATCAAACCCAAGTTCTGGACAAATTGGATAGAAATGAGAAAGAGATTTTTAAGGAGTTCTAATGGCGGGTTTATGCAAGAAATGGATGCATGGGCTCTGGCAAATAAGTTGGTTATAAAAAATACGAGATTAAACAACATCCCCAAGGCTTTCCCTATCCAGAGCATAGGGCAACTAAATTCCCATTAATGTGCTTGAATGCTACATCCTGGAGCATAGAACAACTAGATTCTTATATCATATTCAAGGCAAAAATCTAACCCACAATTAAAACATTAAACCTTTTATTTCCCCTCACCCCACACAGAAACTCAGCCACACATAGAGATAAGGAATGCACAAATTATCTCAGTAAAATGTTATGTATCCATTCAAGCATGACTACAAGAGTTTGTAATAAAAATATTGAGGCAATGAGTGTATAGAAAACTCTCGAGTTCTGAGACAAAACATAGCGTGTCACTCAATGATGGTGTTGGTGAGGTTGCACGAAGATGAAGTGGATGTAGTGTTTCATCTCCTCGCGGCTACTCCTTACAGCGAAGCTCCTCGAGATAATGGTGAAGATGATGATGGCATGGACAAATGAAGGGTGATGGAGTGGTGGCTAGTGGTGGTAGGAGGCTATGATGATGGTGGTAGAGGGTTGTGCGTAAGGTGGTGGTGGTGGCATGGAGAGCAGTGGTTGTGTGTAGGGGTATTCATTTGACCCGGTCATATCAGGTACCCAACCCAACCCATGAGTTTTCACCTTGTTGGGTCAGGTACCCATGTACCGAGTATGGGACGGGTACCCATTAGTGTTGACCCGCCACTTGTTGTGGCCCTGTTTGGGTACCCGTTAAGTGACGCCTCCAATTTAGGTACCCATCCAACCATTCCAATCTTACGATCCCCAAAGGCTAAGATAGTCATGTTGACCTTGAACGTAGCAATTGTGCCCTCCCCAAACATCTTCGTGGTTCACGCACCCCATGCACGAGATGTTGTCCCCTCCCCCTATCCCAAAGGACCCAAGCCGCCTTGCTCTCCTCAACCTCCCCGTCGTTGAGCCCCTCCTTTGCCGCATGCTTGAGAAAAACACCATCTCCTATACCGTCATTCTCTGTGCCCTCCTTCGCGACCCCTCCTACCTCGATGATTCCCGCTGGCTGTTTGATGAAATACCTAAGGACATCGTGGCCTAAACCACCATGGTAAATGGATACTACCTCACTAACTGCATCAACGACACCCGTGATCTCTTTGACTCCATGCCCAAGAGGAACGTCATCTCCTAGACTACAATGATGTTTAGGTACACCCACAACTCTCACATTGATGTCTCCTGCAAACTATTCAAGGTTATGTCTAAGAGAAATGAAATCTCCTAGATCGCTAAGCTCATGGGATATGTCGATGCCCGCCACGACCAAGAGGTGCTCGACCTATTCCATAGCATGCCCGAGAAGCCTGTCATCACATGTTATGCCCTGGTCCTCTGGCTCAAGCAGAATGAGTGCATGAAGGATGCAAGAGTCTCGCATATCGAGTCCAAGCTAGTTACCAAAACATATTCATGTGCATTTTATTTCCTTTTCTAGTCGATTTTTTTAATTTTTATTTTATTTAAAAAATTTTATATAATTTTATTTTAATTTATTTTTAAAAAAATATTTTTATTTTCTTTTTAAAAATATTTTTAATTGTAATGATTATTTTATATCAATATTTTCTTTTAATTATAGTTTATATTTTAAATTTTATATTTTAGCTAAATTGGTTAACTGGATACCCAATGGGTATCCATGACCCGATTTAGCAAAGTTGGGTACCCTATCCTTTGGGTACCCATTTGAGTGGGTTGGGTCAACCCATGACCCAATCAATATGGTCAAGTTGGGTCGAGTGAAAATGGGGCAAGTACTTGATGAGGGGCAAAAAACGCCCTCAAATTTAAAACTTCGCACAAAGTCCAAAAGAATCCAGCTACCTGAGTACCCAACAATTAGGTAGATCCGGGTTGACCTGACCCACCTATATCTAGACGGATCCAGGCTCGTCAATGTCCAGGAGGATCCGGGCGAGTCTGACTCGCCAAGGAATCCAGTTGACCAGAGTTGAAGAGGCGACAACAACATCCACTTTGGCAGTAACGATGTTGCTACAAATGCTATTCATGGCCAAGTAACGGACATGTCAGGGAATTTGCCAAGTCTGTTATAAGGATTAAATGTTGTTAGATATATCCTGTACTATAAATAGAGTAGAGAGGCTCTCAGGGGCTCTTTTCGTGCAACCCTTGAGAGAGAACAAGAGATATTGTATCACCCACAACTATAGTGGAAATTCAGGAGCATCACTCTCCCCCTCCAGACGTACACCCCTTTCGGTGGAACTCGGTTACCAATCTCTTGTGCATCTTTTTTGTGTGTTTGTTGCGATTCTTGTTGATTCGGGTCTCCCATCGACAAGGGCCTCGATCAATTGGCACTATCTTTGGGAATCGACTATCATTTGATATTGTTTCCTTACTTAAACCCAAGAAATGGCCCAACAACTCGCAATTCCTCCCACGACAATCCCGAGAAGAAGGCCCCAATGGAATCCAACGTCTTGGTGTCCAAGGGATGCCACTTGCAAGCTGGGCTCAACAAGAACTCCGCACAGTCTAGCCAGAAACCTGAGTCATCTCGCCTTGAGAATACTCAACAGGACCCTCTCCTCGAGATGCAGGCGAGGGAGGAAGAGTATGAGGCCAAGCTGGCAGCCTTGAAGGTCGAGCAGTAGTCAATCGTGGATAAACTCCTTGAAATCAAGCAAATCAAGGAAGACTGCGAGATTCAACTGAAGGAGTCCCAAAACTCCAATCTCGAAGATGACCAACTGAAGTGGCATCTTATGGCAAAAGAGGAGAATGTCTGCCTGCATGAATAGCTCGAGAAGTTAAAATGCGAGCTTAGTGGCCAAAATGGGGAAGTTCCTCCTAGCCTGCTTAAAGCTCCCCACTCGCTTTCATCAGGGGAGCAATCCGAGGCTCACCCCTTGATGACTAGCGGAGGAGGTTCACTACTCGAGATCGTCTGCTAGGTCACCCAAGAAATGAGAGGCATATGCCCGCATGCGTACGTTAGTACCTACCCCTTCACGAAGGAGGTAATGATGGCATCCCTGTCGAAGAAGTTTAAGCAGCCTATCATAGCCCAATATGACGGGACGGTAGACCCCAACAGTTTTGTGGGGAGCTACCGTCAAATGATATTTGTTCAGGGCTGTCTTGACGAGGTACTTTACCAAGTATTCCTGTCATATTTATCTGACATGGCCCACAAGTGGTTCAATGAGCTGCCAGCTGGGCAAATCACCAACTTTCAAGAACTAGCAAATAAATTATGCCAATACTTCGCAGGACAGCAAAGGGTTAGAGATAACCCAAAGAAGTTGTCGAAAGTGCGACAGCAAAAAAATGAGTCCTTCCAATCATACCTAGATCGATTTAAGGCTTAATACTTCAAGTGTAAAAGGCCCCATAATGCCATTGCCATGTAGTACTTCAAGTCAGGCCTCTTGACCCAAAGGTTCTGGTATGATATCAATGACTTCCCGCCTAGAAATATGGCAGAATTGTGGGACCGGGCTACAAGGTTTGCAGAGCACGATGACTCATTTCGCTCCTGTAGCCGATTGGCAGATGAGTACGGAGATGATCCCAGTCCCGTGGAGCAAAAGAGATTCTCAGGAGAATCGGCTCCTATATCCATTCGCAGAGGAAGTCGCTTCAACAAGTGGAAGGCCAACATCCAATATTAAAGGAGCGATAGGCCCATCAAAGGCCTAAATAATAGACCTTTCCAGCCCAAGTGGGAATTCTTTGAAGAATGCACTCCCCTAGCCATGAACCAGGTGAACGTGTTGGCGGAGGTGTGGTCCACTGACAAGGACCTCCTACCCCCACCAAAGCCTCTCAAGAAGAAGGCTGATACTGGGCCCTACTACAAGTACCACCGAGATCAGGGGCATGTCACAGAAGACTGCCAAGATTTGCATAACAAAATTGAGTCCCAGATTAAGCATGGAAACTTGACCCATTTCATCAAATGGAATGAAGGTTAAGACAAAAGTAAGAGGCCTATGGAGGGTTCGAAGGAGTACCAGAAGAAGCTCCAACAACTCTGAGGGGTCAGCATAGTCTTTGTGGCAGACCAAGACCCAAACGGGTCTGAAGTCTATCAGACTGAGCAAGAAGTGTCCTCCTGGCTACCCTTGCAGAATACCACCTTTAAGTTCTAGCAGTGAAGGAAACGTTACCCTAGAATGCTCACCTTTCACTGCCTAAATCAAAGGGTGCATTGGTTGAGGTGATCTTCAGGGTCAATGCCGCCCTAGACCAGCAAGCCGCTTCTCCCAAGTGGATGCCCCATAGTGTCTTTCTCACCCTTTAGTGGTGTGAGAGAGATACCGTCAAACAGGTGGCCTCCAAGCTGTTCGCCGCCTTGCCCAACTCGGCAAAGCACACGAATCCACTCCTGGTGACTCTCTTATTGGTAGGGAAACTCTAGCCTAGGCTCCTAGTGGATGATGGAAGTGCAATGGATGTTCTATTCTGGAAGACACTGCTTAAGTTGGGGTTCAAGGAACACCTCTCCCTATCAACTCACCCGATAGTGGGCTTCGAAAATCACAAGGTGATGCCAAAGGGAGAAATCAGCTTGCCCTTATCCATCTGCAATGGGGACAACACCTAAATAGAATGGCCACATTCATCATGGCCGGGTTAACAGCAACGTTTAATGGCATTTCGACCGCCCAACAACTCATGCCTTCCAGATGATCCTCTCCCATTTCCAGTTCATGCTCTTCCAAACTCCTCGAGGAGTAGGGATAGTGAATGGGGATCAAATGGCTGGGTGCGAATTCCTTCTGATAGAGTTGTAGCAATCCACGGAGCCAAGACCCCCCAAGCCACAAAAATAGGGGAAGAAGAAAAGCTAGATCCAAGCGATTCAACAGGAAACAAGTCTGGCTGATCCACCAGCAACTTCATAACTTTAACTGAGCCTTCATCCTGTTGGTGCTAGAGCACCACGATCATTTGTTTTGATGATAACAAAACACGTGTTATTTAACATTTGCACTTGGAGTCTTAGATTTCAGGTCAATTGCAAATGTAGACGTGTTTAGACGGAATTTGAGCTCGCATCCAGGACGGATTGGACGAGCTTGATGGAAAACAGAGGAGATTCGCGAGGAGCGATAGATTGAAGAAGGAAGGAGATGAAGAATAGGATAGATTTCCTTCTCTTGTACTCCTTGTATTTTTTGTTATTTCTGTTGCTCTTTATTTTTGTTACTTAGATTTTTATTAAAGAGACTCAAAGTACCCTAACAGTAGTCCTAGGAACACCTGCACAACCCTAGGATACTTAGGTTTTCTGTAGAACACTTAGAAAACGAATATAGGGTTTAAACAGCATTTCCAGACGTCTAATTCCAAAATCAGACGTCTAATAAAGTATTTTAAGACGTTTGACTGTTGTTTCAGACGTCTGATAACTATTAGGCTGGACATAGCTAGTTCTGTCTAATGAAATCAAACGTCCAGACCTTAGACTAGGCGTCTTAGGAGACGTCTGATGGATTTGCCAGACGTCCAATTAGTGGACCGTTGGCTGGCTTTGCAAACAGCGTTGAATATGACCACTAGAGCATTATCAGATGTCCATAGGACTTTCTAGACGTCTGATAATTGATCGTTTTGCCTCGGCTGACCCAAAATCTCTTCTCAGAGATTTTCTAGCCGTTGCAACGTTTGGAAATCCATTCCCATAGAAAAAGTAGGTTTCCAGATGTCCAAACATAGTGCCAGACGTCCTATATGTCGTCTGATGGACTTGCACAAAAACCCTGTTTAGATCTGATCCAAGTCAGGAAGAGACCCACCCAAAATCAGACGTCTGACCTTGGAATCAGACGTCTTAAAGTGAACTTCCAGAGGTCTGATGCTAGAATTAGACGTCTGATAAGCCTGTCAGAGCAATGATTATTCCTGATTTCGTGCTGATTCTCTTGGGCTTTGTTCCCAACAGCTATAGAACCTTTCCTAAGCCTTTCAAAGCCTTCCTAACGCCTCTATAAATAGAGGGGAACCTTTGCAACACAAAAACACACCAAGATACACAAGAAACAATTTGTATTACACTTTCCACTCTCTTGTGTCCTAGCTAGCTCTTGCTCTCCAAGCTCAAGCTCCATTCTCTTGAGAGCATCAAGCTGTTGCGCACCCGCTCTCCCGCTGTAGTTCATGAGAGAGAAGTTGCGCCGTCGCGTGGCTTACGCACCGCGTCATCAACTCGACGCACTCCTTGCAAAGGGGAGTTTCCTAATTCCTATAGAAGCTAGGTTCATAATTACTTTGTTGGCTCTATAGGATTACTTATTTATTTTATCTTTGTTATTTGGTTGGGAATTCACTTTGCGAATTCCCGTCTCCTTCGCGAGACAAAATCCTTCTCGTGGAGAGAAGGGGTTGAGGTACGCTACCCTCGTCTAAGTAGCATGGTTGTATTGAGGTTGAATCACCCTCGTTTAAAGTGATTCGGTTTAGTGGATTTTGATCAACTTGGTTGATTGGAAAATCCTAACTCGAGAGGGTTAGGTGGTGGTTTTCACCCGGTTTGGGTTTCCACCTAAAAATTCTTGTGTACTTTGTGTGATTACTTATTTGTAAGATTATATTTCAATTCCGCAATTATTACGTCACCCCCTCCTGATAGGGTCGGAAAGTACACATCCATGGCTATACAGTTATACCCTAATAACGCGACTAAGCTTGTCAAGGTATGAGGGGACCTTGATCCCTCCAAGATTCAGGAACTGCAACTGCTAAGGGCCAACACTGACGTATTCACGTGGTCTGCCAATGACCTACCTGGAGTGGATCCGTCCCTAATTCAACACCACCTCAACATTTAGGCGGGTGCTTGGGCTGTGAAACAGGCATGCAGGCACAAGTCAGCCGAGTAGTGGCGAGCGGCTGAAGTAGAAGTCTAGAAGCTCCTGGAAGTCAACTTCATTAAAGAGTCCTTGTACCTAGCATGGCTGTTTAATGTGGTCATGGTGAAGAAGGCGAATGACAAGTGGTGGATATGCACAAACTTCACCAACCTGAATGAAGGATGCCCAAAGGATGAGTTCCCCTTACCTAGGGTCGATGCTCTGGTGGATTCCTGCAGTGCTCAATCTAACATGTCCTTCCTAGATGCTTACAGCGGGTACCATCAAATAAGCCATACTCTAGCTGATAGACCCCATACCTCCATCATAACAGATAGGGGTCTATTTCAATATAGAGTCATGCCCTTTAGCTTAAAAAATGCTGGAGCAACTTACCAGCTGATTGCACAGCAAGCATACGACCTAATCACCTAAATTAAGTTAGATTCTAGTATAACTTAGGAACAATACATGCATAAGCATCAAAATTTGCATAGTAGTTAGTTTGATAGCCTTATAGATAATATTTCCATTTTATGCTCTAAAAAAGAGATGAAATTGATTGCAGATGATCTGAGGCCATAAATGATAGATCAGATCGTACAGATATGATTAGGACGATGATAGAAGTCCAACACTTCCAGAATCATCTTGATCAGACATTTGTAGCATTATGTACAATCCATAGAAGAACGGAGGCCAAGAAGCAAGATGGTAGAAATTTGGACCTCAGATGCTGAATTCGACCACACGGATGGATTCGGATCAACGATCACTGTCCAACAGCACAAAAAGCATCTCAATTAGAGGCCTACAGCACTGTCTAGAAAGCAAGGAAGATGGACGGCCATAATGGTGCCACATGGCACCATCACAACCCCCTATCCGTGCCCCCAATCTCTGAAGAGCTCTTCTCATTCATTGTAGGTCGTTAGATCGTCATCCAACAGCTACTAGCGTTCCACGTCGATGCCTACCCCGCACCCTCATCAGTGGGGATCCATCTCAGCCGTTGGATGAAGATCCAACGGCTGATGGCGGCCACACACGGAAATGGAAACGCAACCATCCGCACTTGTAACACATTGGTTCATGAGCGGGAGACACGGATCGAGCCATGATGCGCACTAAATTGGGAAGGTGATAGTGTTCAGGCTCAATTGGACCGTTAGATGAAGGATGAGCAGCGAGGATGCGACTGCGTGGTGAGTCAAGGTGCATTGGATCAGGCGGTGCAATGATGTGCTATCTAACGTCGAAGCTGACGCGCCATTGCATGCATTATCCTTAAGGTGGTGTCACGTGCGATTTAAGTCATCCGATCGTGAGATCGAATGGTCGAAATCAAAGCGCGCGCATTTTGAATTCAGGCGTGTAAGAAATCAGCAAAGCAAGCGCGAAGCGTGCTGAATGACCATACGATGGCAAATCGACGACTGCAGGCATGCCATGTGTTAACCAAAGAACGCATTCGCATGTAGGAAGCATTTGGGATAGCCTTTTGAAGTGCGATTAAAGCCGTGGATCTCACAATCGACGGATCTGATCAATTTGAGGTTGTTGAACGAGTTGGAGGGCCTAAATACCTACTATAACCCTCATTAAAGCTATAAATTGAGCCCTAGGGCCCCCTAGTTGAGAGGCAACTCCCACCAGATAGATCTCCAGCCTTTCTCTCTTTGAAACTTCTCTTTGATCTTTTTCTCGATACTCTGAATCTGAAGTGCTGCCGCACTTCGCACAAGCACCCCGCAAGCGGCATCCTTCATCTGCTATCTCTATCTCTCTCTCTATCGTTCTCTACTCCTTAGAATAATTGTTTTGAAAATTGTTCCCAAATTGCAATAAAATTATGATTCTTTAGATATCTGATGTCTATATATACATATATAAATATTTGCTTAGAATAACTTTTCTAAAAAGCTTTTATATAAAAATTGTATTTTGTCCCCCTGCGAATGACTCGGTACTCACCGAAATCTCTATAAATGATATTTGTTTCATCACGATTCGCACTACAACGATAGAACTAATTTTTAATGCGTCTTGCGAGCGAACAAGTTGGCACCGTTGCTGAGGAGGCAACGGAAATTTTGAAGCTTTTCAGTACTTATTTGATATTTCTCACATGCTATGTTTTCATTGATTTCATGTATACAGGAAGCGCAAAAATCCAAGAAAAATGCAACAATCGAAAAATTGCAGATTCTTAATCTCAAGTAAGTACTCATAGTACTCGTAGCATAGACTAGGTTAGATTTCTAAAAAAAAATCCAAAAAATAAATCAGGTGCTTGCTTGAACTTTAGGATTAGTTAGCATTTGCTTGCTTTTTGAAAAAAAAAAATCTCTCTTGATGATTTTCAGGCTGAAACAAGCTCTTATCTTAAAATTCAATTCCCGAAAATCCACTTCCAAAAATTCTAAAATTTTTATTGCACATGGGTTTTGAAGTCAAGAAAAACATATCCAAATTTTGCACAAATGTGAGTTATCAAAAAATTTGAAAATTTCTCTCACTGAACTATTATCAAATTGGTTACTGTTCCTGATTTTTTGAAGCTCAAAATATCATAGAAATTTTTATATAACTCTGATTGACTTGAAATTTATGCCACTAAATTCTTGTGAAAATCAAGAATTTAGGAAAAATCTAAAAAAAATATTTCATTCACGTTTAATTATACAGATTATTCAATTATGAACTGGGGGTTAAAACAGACTGCAGAACCCCTACTACACCTTAAATCTGAAAAAAATAAAAAACATGCATTAAAATTCTTGAGAAAATATTTTGTGAGTGCCTAGTTTGTGGTGTAGTAAGACCAATTGATTGCATTGTTTGGGTTGCACCACTTCCTTGAATTTGGACTTAAAAGGATCATCTTAGCATTATCTGCTTCTAGGGTTTCAAACCTTAAGGTAGAGCACCCTTTGATTTTCTTACTTCTAAAGGAAATATATCTCATAGATTGGGACTTGCAAAGAAACTCTTGTGTGCTCATCAAAACCTTGCTTGAATTCATCTAAATACGAAACCCTAAAACACAATTATACACGTAATTGAATCTTAAAATTCACTTCATCATAAGAAATTGGTTGTGAACCCCTTGCCTGTGCACTTCACACTTCTAAAATCAATTCTAAGGGAAACACCCCCTATTGCCCATCATATTCGAAAAGCACCTCAAGCCTAAGCCTAAAACTGAGTAGACGTGCCTTAGGTAGGACTAATCTTCTTGGGGACTTGAAATTAGATTGGGCTAAGGTCAAGGTCTTGTCTACTTGGATCCACTAGTGACAAGAAAGGTCAGTGTGGTAACTGTGTTAACCCTTATTGGTGTCCCATTGTGCAGGGTGTCCTAGGGGGTCCCACCCTTCTGGCCAGCCAAGTAATTCAAGGGTTAACCTAACCTAGTCGAATTTCGAGAAAACAGGATTAGGTCTAATTAGGGTTCACACTCTAAGGATTAGCTTGATTGTTTGCATTGTGAGAGTAGGGATTCTCGCATATGTCTTCTCTCTTTCATCTATTAAATTTCTTCTGATACATGGACACTAGAAGGTCACTAAACCCTGATTTAGTACCACCTTTAGAAAGTAATCTAAGGAGAAGACCCAATTTTTTTGAATCTGAATCCTTTCCCATGGATAATCACCATGAGGAAGAACTGATTGACGAGGAGAAATTGGACCCATACTCTTTTAATCCCCACTATTCTTCTTTTTCTCCCCATCCCAATCCTTCCCTTACTCCATGTTCTTCAAGATAGGAGAACTCTCCTCAACACCCGAGACTTGATTCCGTTGCCTACACTCATATTCCTCGGGTATAGCTAGGCCTACCTCATCCTTACAAAATCTCACACAAATCTTTGGATATCAAGGATCTTTACAATCTCAAGAGACACTCTCCATACAGGACCAGCACCTGATCGGCATGACCTACTATCTTGACCAGTTCAGCTAGACTATCTCTCCCCTGGTTAGGGATTTCCCATAGAGTCCCAATACCTAGAATACCAATCCTATCCTCTAAATCACTTTGCAAATTATCCCAAATCCACCCAAACCACTCCACCTTCTTATTGGGATAACTCTACACTACCCAACCAAGGATATGATTCTTACCCTAGGTATTCAAATGATAGATATTCTGATTTGACTGAGGTTAGAAATCTTGGAAATTATTATCCTCAGCCCACTCAAACCCCTGACCATGGCGATGATCCTAAGATTACCCAATTACCCCAAGTAGTCCAAGAGATGAGAGAAGCTAATAAAAGAAATACGAATAACCTGACAAAAGAGCTCAATAAAATCCAGGAAACACGACGTCATAGACCTGGTTAGAGTGTGCCACAAGTTGGTGGTAAGCCACTTAAGGTTGAGGATCCAACCTTAAGTTTCACAGCTTATCCAATCCCAACCTCTACATACACTGAACCCACCCGCCAGCCCTGTGATTATCTAGAACAAATCCTAGCCAAACCTACATATGAACTAATTAATAATTCTAATATCCCAAAGACTTACTCGAGGATCTAAATCTTGATTCAGAACTTGAATTACAATGTTTTATGTCAAAAGACGCACAATTGGACCACGTGAATGATTTGGATTTGGATACCTTGAAAATTTTGGGAGAATCAGAACAAGATTATGAAGAACCCCATCAAGAAGATAGAAGGATTGAGGATAGTGACAACCAGGCATGGTTGGATGGTTCTGATATGATTTTGTCTAAGGATTACCACAATCAGATGTGCTTAGACAATTCAATATTTGGATTCGGCAATACTAATCATTCTGAGATATTCCATATAGAAGTCGAATCTGCCTTCACTTTTGTACCAGCTAATTCGCACCCTTCTCTTCCCATCCACTAGACTCTTGAGGAAACCTGACTCTTATCCCCAACATCTTGAGATTGAACAAAATAGACAATCCCCTTATGAAAAAGATGTTCAAGAGATTGCAAAATTATTGGGGATGACTTATGATGAGTTATTCGAGGAAGTAAAGAATTTAGCTGAATCATGGAATTTTGAGGAACTTGATGAAAAACAAGAAGACATTCCCTCAAAAGATGTAGTTCAAGAGAAAGACAACTGGGATCAAATTTATAATCCTACTCAGAAATTCACAAAACAAAAAGGATTTGAGACCTTGATTATTAATCTAGAGTTCGATCTTACTCCCCTTGGGGAATTGATTCTAAGGAATAATGAATTTTCATCCATTACATTTAAGGATTTGGATTTGGGTGACTCATATGAGATTTTTTATTACTCCATGGATGAGATTGAGGATACTGATTTGGATATCCAACATAATTTGGGAGAATCTGGAACTATTGAGATGGACCATCGGATTTTATTTGACTCACCAACTCAACATCCATCCACACCTGACTTGACTTACGAAGTGGTTGTTTATACCATTTCATACTACACCACTCGGGTTCCTCTCATTTCCCATCACTTTCAGGACCCGTATAATTTATTCCCCATTGACCGCTATTTACCCACCTCATCCACTTTACTCATGCACCACTTCTTAAGGTTGCCACTGATAGGTCCACTTTAGTGGAAAAATTAGAGCCTAAGTACATGGTCATTGAGATAAGAAGTGAATTTAGAGTATCCATTATATTAACAAAATTATGTAAGAGGAAAAATAGTCATTTCATGCATTACATCGTTATGAAAGGATAATTTGGGTGGAATTCTTATCAACTTGGAATGCCATTTGATTTGTCACATGGAAGGAAAAATTCTCCACTTTCCATTAGAATTATTTTCCATGGAAATCCTTTTTTTGGAAGTCTCATTGATGGGAACACCATCATGAACCATAAACTAGCTCAATTTGATCTGATTAAGTCCTTAAATACTCCTACATAACCTTTAGAAGGTCATAATTCATTAAATTAGCATTCTGAGAGAAAGACAAGAAACCAAGGTTAAAATTATAATTTTACCATCATAACTTGAATGCAATACAACCACGGGGTTTCTCAAGGGTTAATTAAGGGTTAAATGGTCCTAAAAGGCTAACAAGTAGGTTAGAACAGACAGAAAAGAGTTTTTGGATGGTTTGAAAATTAAATGACTTTTTTTTTTGAAAAAATAAGGAATGCTATCTAAGGAGATAGCCATCCGGGAATTTTATTAATACAATCAAAGAAAAAAGAATATTACATCAACTTCTCCAATAATGTATAAGAGCCTGACACTCATGCACAATTTGTGTTGACTTGATGGGTCTCCCCTAGAAAAGACACTCATTACGCGCACGCCATATACACCATAGAACGGCCGCCATGGAACAATAGGGCCTCCCACTTCTAACAAAATCTCCCCACATGTCCTCCCATACAGGTATCCCACCACCACATACCCTATTCCACACACAATCCGTGATCACACATGAGGAAAAAATATGGCGCATTCTATTAGTATGAAAACCACATAGATAACATGCATTAGCAGCCACTCCCATCATCTATGCCTCAAGTCACTAGTGATAAGCCCATCCCTCCTGCAAAGCCACAAAAAAATTTGTATCTTCAATGGGATTTTCAACTTCCATAATCTTGCACAGATGATGTCAACATCACCACTTTGTCTCCTTGAAACCATATCTTCATAGGCCTTGGCAGTGGAAAAATTCCCCATCCATCTGTACGTGTCAGCACCTTCTGTTGGCTTGAAAGCTTGCAAGTCTTGCATCAATCTTGTTCTTTCCCCCCAGGTGTGACTCCCCTCCCTGTAGCCCGTCTCCTGTATCTCCCATCCATTTGCTTCTTCATCCCAGAGGTCAACAACCTTAGCCTCTTTGTCACCCACAAGGCCATATACCCGTGGATAGTGATTATGTAAAACACCCAACGAAGACCACTTTTCCAACCAGAAGAGAAAAGATTTTCCGTCCCCACAGGCTGGTCAGAAAAAATCCCAATTTTCCTTCATAGCTGCCACCACCGAGCTCCAAAAGGGTGATGCTTTGATAGGGGAAAGTCTATTTGCCACTGAGTGTGAAGTGCCATATGTTCCTCTGATCACTGCTGCCCATAGTTTATTTTCCCCTTGTAAAATTTTTATTGCCCACTTCAACAATAAAGAGTCGTTAAACTCCTTCAAGGATCTAATTCCACACCCACCCTGCTTCTTTGGTGCACACATACTCTCCCATTTTACTAGCTGAAGGAAGTGTCCCTCATGTTTCACCCCCTTCCAAAAGAAACGCTTTCTCATTACATCTAGGCGCTTCCAAATTGCTTTAGGAGCTCTAAAAACAAAAAACATAAATACTGGCATTGCGATGATAACAGAGTTCAAGAGAATCAACCTTCCCCCCCTTTGAGAGAAATTTACTGCTCCAACATTCTAGCTTTGCACAAATTCTTTCGAACAAGTAGTTCCAATCACTCTTCTTCATCTTCCCTCTCTTCAGTGGCAATCCAAGATAGGTAATCGGTAATGAAAAGATTGGCGTGTGCAAAATTTCAGATAGTTGGTGGCCCACATCTTTGTTTGTTCCAAAACAAAAAAGAGAGGAATTTTCCCCATTGAGTTTCAACCCTGAAATCTCACCAAAAATAGTCACCATATGATGTATAATGCGCGCCTCTCATGTACCCCCTTCTACAAAATATACCGTGTCATCCGCATATTGAAGCACAGGAGCCAGAGCCTGACTGCTCACTAGAGTATACCCCTTGATCATCCTCAGTTCTGAGAGCTTGAGAGTGAAACGAGCCAAGGTATCCACTGCCAAGTTGAATAACAGTGGGGCTAGTGGACACCCCTGCTTGACCCCACATCTAGGTTGAATCCATGCACCGCATGGTCTCCCATTAATCAAAGGGGAGAAAGCCGAAGTAGTAATGCATCTCTTCATCCATCTAATCCATAGGACAGGAAATCCTCTACGCCTAAGCACTTCCCATAGATAAGGCTAGGACACTAAATCGTAGGCCTTGCTGAAGTCGACCTTCCACATGAAGGCCTTTGTCTTTCTCCTACTCCATCCAGCCACCATCTCTTGGGCCACAATAAAGGACTCTTGCAAAGATCTATCCGGCAAGAAGGCCTACTGAATAGGTGATATCATTCCTTGGAGTACCCCTCTCAATCTGTTCGCCAGTACTTTGCTTATAATCAAATAAATGGAGTTAGATAGTGCTATGGGTCTGAACTCACTAAACCTCTCCGCCCCTGGCTTCTTAGGGAGCAAAAACAAATATGACCTGTTCAACTTCTCAAATCTGTTATTCCCCTGTTGGAACTCATGGATCACCTCCATTACTTCCCCTCTCACCACCCTCCAAAACTCCTCATAGAATAAAACTTGAAACCCATCTGGACCCGAGGATCCTTCCAAATTGAGGCCATTGATTTCATCAATCACTTCCTGTTCAGAGAAAGGGGCTACCAATCTTTCAACCTGCACCTCTTCCACCCTTGGGTACTCCATTGTCATCACTTTCCAAGCACTTTTGAAGGGGGCAGCAAAGAGGTCACGGAAATATGCAACTACTGCAACCTGAATTTCTGTCATTAAGGTGATTCGTTGGGTTCCTGATAAGATGGATGAAATATGGTTGATACGCTTCCTTGAACTAGCAGCCATGTGGAAAAACTTGGCGTTGGCATCACCCTCATGCAGCCAGAGTTGTCTCGACTTTTCCCACAGTCCATTTCCCTCTTCAAATCCTCTTCTAGCACCACCTCTTGCATTTGTTTCTGTTGCTGCAGCTCTCCTTCAGCCAATGGACCTAAAGCCTCTTTCTCATCCAGTGTGCGTAGCCAAGCAAGAGCTTCTACCCTCCTTTTCTCACGCAACACTCCCAGTGTCTATCCATATTCCTTCAAAACAGTTTTCAGCCCCACTAATTTCGCAGCAAGCCTCGAGGTCGCTGTCCTAGACACCTGTTTCATCTCCCACCAGTTTGCAATCATGTCCTTGCACCCTGGCTCCCTCAACCACGACTTTCTGAATTTAAAGTAGGAGCCCACTGAACTGCCTTCACCATAATCCCAAACCAACGGAGTGTGGTTGGAGAATGGCCTCTCCTACCCAGCCACGCTAGAAAGATGGTACTTGCCCAAAAGATTTGAGTTCCCAAAGAAACAGTCCAGCTTCGACATCTGCCCATTACCATTGCGCCAAGTGTATTCCACGCCCAAGGAGGGGTACTCATTCAGACCCATATTCTAGACTACAATCTAAAAACCATGCGCAGAATGATCAATGCACCCACTCACTCTGTCCTGACCTGATAATGTGCAATTGAAGTTGCCCCCTACAAGCCATGGGCTGTCCCCAATCCCCTCTGCTCTCTCGGCAAGCTCAGATCATAGGGCAAACCTCCTGGTCACATTACATGGCCCATAAATGCAGGTGATATACAAAAAGCATCTCGATTGGACTGCCAAAAATTTGCAGGTTATATGAAATTCTCCCTGTAGTACCTCCATCAGCTGCAATCTAGCGATCTTCCACCATATGGCCATGCCTCTCGACCTTCCTTGGCCCTTCACAGTAGTGATTTCAGAACTCCCCCTGTTTCAACGACTTCCACAAGGTCTGTCCGTCCTCTTCAATGTGTGTTTCTTGCAGAAGCACACTATCAACATCCCACTCTCATATATCTAGCAAGGGAGGCTCTTCTCACCCCATCGCGTAGCCCACGCACGTTCCATGATAACACTCTCATCTAGTGTTAGGTTTCCCCTTCCTTGCCCCCTGTGAGTCCTCACCATGCCAAGCACTTTTGCCACTGTACTCAATTCCATCCCTATTCTGTCATCACCTCACCTTCTCCACAGTTTGTATGGGGATCTAATCAGTACACCTTTCCCTTTGCTTTTAGTCCCTACATCGTACCGAAAGCCTTCAGGTGTATCAAAGGCGAATGGAGCTTCCACCCCCACTATTCCAGGTCTGGTCCCAGCATTCTGCTCCATTGGTACAATCATCTGCAAACCTCTCTCACACATACTGTCCACATTTAGCATTGATTCAGCTGCTTCAGACATCAAGCCCCCTTCTCGTTCCTCAATATGGTGCTCCTTTCTCTTCTTTATCACCTGTCTCTCCTCTACAGAGGATCCATCTCCCTTCTCCTGGACAGATTTATTCTGAACCACCTCTGCAAAAGTCTTTGCCCTCTGCTGCTCATGTACCTCCACATTAGCCAGGTAACTTTGAAGCAGGATCAACCACGAGCTTCCCCCACACCTGAGTATGATTTTTTCTGGTAAAGAGCCACTGCATGCAAAGATCACATTCACCCTAACCACCCTCCCATCCCCTTCCCCAAGTACAACTTCTGAATTCTCCTTCAGTATCATGAAGCTTTCAATCATCTTCGCCACCACCATCTTGGTTCTCAAATGCAAAGGTAGTCCGCTAATCTCCAATCTCCCCTACCTGGATGTCACCCTTTGTGGAGGTCATTCCTTCAATGCCCCATCAAAGGGTGAAACAAACCTCCACATCACATTGATGTTCTCAAACTTGCTCGATTGAAATCGGAGAAACTCGACGTCCATCATACCCAATCCATATAACAGGAAGCGAGAAGGACCCAAGGTTGCAACCTTCCAATTCGGTGAGCTTAGGGTTAGGGATCTTACCAATTGTTGAAGTCGATCCAAAGACAGAGCCTCTGTCATCACCTCCCCAATTAGTGCTCCCCTTAGGACTAACTCTACCTCATGGATGTCTTCTGAGTATGGGACCTCCACATCAAGGAAGTGTCCAGTCAACGTTGGGGGTGGGAACGGTGGAGCCCTCAGTCCCCTCTACCCTGAGAGGGAATGATAGTGTGGAACCTTTCCTACTCCCTGTCGTGTCCGTCCTTTCATACACATATCCCATTTATGTCCTCCGCCGCAAGCAACACAAATCAGAGGCCCCTTGCACACCACTGCCATATGTCCTCTTGCCCTACACCTGAAGCAGAGGACCTCCCCTGCATTCGTCTAGTGCTTTGCCTTCATGGTGGCCCACCCTTCTCTGTGATCTTCCTTGCGCCTCCATCTCTTCGTTCTCCAAACCTCCCAACCCTCATTCTCCCTCCTGTTGCCAGAGACCCAGTGCTCCCTCATTCTCCTTCTATACTAAATCAAAAAGCAGACCCTCTTAATTAACTAAGGTTGTGGTCAGGATAAAATTCACCTAAATCGTCTAAAATTCATAGAAAAATATTCTCTAGGGTTTGGTACCTTCAAATTGACCATCAGAACCCGTTTTGGCCCAAAATAGATCTCAGACAGACATTTGCCCTAATTTCGGTTTTTACATAAATTACACAGTCAAACGTAGTCAAAACCAAAATCCAACCTCACCATTAGATTACTTAGGTGTAAATTAGGTTTGTACCAAAATTTGAACCCAAGTTGAGATTGTCTTGACCTACTTTGCAACTTGGTCTTGTCTGAATACATATATGCCCTTAATTTTCAAAATCTTTACAAAAGGACCCCTAACTTTGTCATCATTTTCACAAATACATCCCTGCCGCCATTAATCCTATTCCTACAAGCTCCAGCGACCTAAAATTGGCAAGATCTCCTTAATTCCTTGACGAATGCCTTTTCAAATTTGAAAGGGAAGTTCATCAAGGAATTCCCTTCCTTTTGAGCCAATTCCCATGCCCCAAAACCATCCCAATCTCTCATGCGAACGCATGAGAGATTAGGATATCAAAAAAATTCCCAACTCTAGTGAAGCATTCCAAGCTTGCTTCCCAAGCCCAAAACTCCCTCTAAAGGTCTATAAAAGGACCTCTAGATCAAACTGTTCTCCCCAAGCTCGATTTCGATTGGATCTACCCTAAATTCCTCTCTCCTAATCCAGCAGAAAGGCTCCTCGAGCTCCGGTGAACCCCTCCAACCTTTCTTATCGTCCGTCCGCAATACCAGCGGTGAATTCATCTTCCTCGTCTTCCTCCATGTCACGGCATACCAGCAGGCGTCTCTCCCTCTATCTTCCTCACCGTTTCCTTCTTACCGGAGTCACCTTCGTCTCCAGCGTCGGCCAAACTGCAACCGACATCGCTTCTACCCCTCTTCATCTGCCAATCACCTAGATAAGTTCCCTAGCTCCTCTACTCCCTTTACACACCAACTACACTTCATTTTGACCACCGTATCACACTGACCACCTTCACCTTCCTCCGCTCCGACCAAACCTCCGACGAGGCTCCTCGCTCATCCCACTACTCCAAACGTCTTGCCAACTACCTTACGACCTTCGCCACACCACCCTCTTCAAAACCCCCATCCTACTTCACTCCATTACGCCTCCAAACCATTTGCCAAATAAACCACCTTCAGACCTTCACTTCCGCCTTCGCTAGCCACCTACGACCACCTTCGCAGCTTGCCACCGCCACCCAAACCCTCGCCACATCCCTGCGAAGCTCCTAAACCTATTTAACTTGGCTGCAAGGCCGTATTCATGTTTTCAGGTCTTCCCTGCCTCAGCCACCATTAACGAAGCTTTGAGCGAAGCTTGAAGCTCGCTCCAGCACCTGCAGGCCCCAGATGAAACCCCAGGCATAGCGGAACCTACCCAGGAGCATGACCAAGGAACCAATTTGGCTCTTTGACTGAGCCTTTGACCGCAATCACGTGAAGAAGTAGCAGTATAGCTTACGCAGAAGAAGGGAAGTGGGATTAGTCCCACCTCGGAAGCTGAAGAGTGCCCACACCTGCATAAAGTGAATTTGTTGCATAAGTTGTTCGCCTCAGAATGAACAGGGGGTGAGGTCCCCCCATGCACCTCTCCCATGACATCTTACATGTGGGTCTGGCTGACCCGATAACCCGCCTATCCTAAGCACTCCTCAGTTGCAACCCATGCCCGCAGCCTTGGACCCGGGTGTGCTTTAGGTCCGAATACCTGATAACCCAATACTGTTGAGGCTCTGGGAGAGAGAGAGTGTGCGGGGACAGGGGGGTTTTGCTCTGAAAGGGGTTGGCTAACACTTATCCAATTTCATAAGTCTCCCCTTGTGCATCAGAAGGCCTGGACAGTAGAAAGAAGAGGAGGAAGACAATCAGGACAGAAGAAAAAGGCTTGAAGAAGAGAAGAGAAAGTAGAAGAAGCAAAGAAGAAGGCACTGTTCATCAGACATTTAAGACGTATGATTGAATATTCAGACAACTGATTTGAGATAATTTCATATATAACTATTGAGTTCTATTTGCCATTATTGTAGGGAGTCATTGGTGATTCAAATCACCATTTTACTCCAGTCTTTTTTCAGTCTGATACTTGATCTTATTGCTACATTATTCTGAATCAATTTTTGATTACAATTTCGTATCTTCATTGTTTTAAATTGTAATTTTGAGAACTGAATTCCTACTTGCTCCCAGCGAACGACCTCGAACTTTTTCAAGTATAAATTTTATCTGTTTTTCACGAGATTTCAACTATACTACAACGCAACGATTTAAAACCTGATTTCGAGCGACTAACATTTTAGTGCCGTTGCTGGGGAGCAATGCGCAATTCAGATCTCTTGATTGCAATATCAGATTGAATTCTAACTTCTACATCTCTTTTGATTGTGATCTATTTCAGGGACTCATTAAAGGAAGATCAGCCGCACATCAGCCACTCCAGGGGCAAGTAAACTCAATTTACCTTCTTCTAAGCCCCTGAGTCTAAAAAAGATAAAAAAGAAAAAATCAATTAGGGCTACTTGCATTCTATTCTTAGACAAATCATCAAGTTGCCTGATTTGATACATTCTAGAGAACATCCAAACCCTACTTTGTGCACCTACTTAAGATCTTAAGGTATCTAGGGCTATCACCTTCTTGTTTGAGCCCTAGGTACCACATTTGGACAAATTAAATTGGATCAAATCAGAATCAATTAAGGATTCCAATTTAGGGTTTTAGCGACACACTTGCTTAATCAAGAATTGATCTTTCCAAACAATGTGTGCCTAAGCCTTGATTAAATTAATCTATTCAAGCAAAACCCTAAAATTAGGCTCTTAAATTCATTTGAACACTCAAAGAGGGACCTAAAATTTTCAAAAGGACAATACAGGTGAAGTTGACCCACCTTGTTGGGTTGACCAATCTTCAAATTAGGTCACTTTTCACAAAAACATCTTAAAATTTCAAGTGAAATCATAAGCACCCTTGCTCTAATTAAAACTGGTAGACTTAAGAGGTCAAGTCCCCATTCTGGTCTACCTAGATCATCAGTGACAAGAGAGGTCGGGTGGGGGAAACCCTAAAACTCGTGGGGATGCTCTACCATGTAGGGGTCTTTGTGGGACTCTCCCTCTCTGGCTACCCAGGTAATTCTCAGGTGGACGACTTTCTGACTAAGGGGTATCATCCGCCCCGAACCTCTATAGTCATCCAAAATTTTGTTTGGGTGTCTTGATTGGGTCCATCACATTCTTTCTCTCATCTAATCCATCGGTAAATGTTTAGGAGGAGGTCCTTAAGACTATCCTTGAGGCCTCCATTAGAAATTTACTCTCTTCGAAGTCAAGCCTCGACTTCCGTGTTTGTGAAACAACCTGATCACATTAACATATCCTCTGACTCAGAACCCACTTCCCCTTCATCAACTATGGATCACCAAGAAGAACAGCCTAATCTTGAGCAACAATTCCATGATTTCCAAAATCGAATCAATGCCATCATCAACCCACCGCCACGTCCTCAAATGTGAGATCACTATAATCCCGCAGCGGTGGAGATCGAACCCCGAATCAACATTCCCATGGGAGGACTTGAGGTAGATCTCAAGCCTAGCATGCTTCATATGACTCCAAAATTTCATGCCTTGAACTCCGAGGGTTCTTTCCAGCACAACAAGAACCTAAAACATCTGGCCCACACCTTTAGGGCAGATGTACAGAATCGGGATGGATTACTCTTAAAGCTCTTCTCATTCTCCTTGGCTGACAAAGCCGCTCACTAGTTTCAGACTCAACCACACACAATCAACACATGGGGAGAACTTCAAACCGCCTTCCTGCAAAAATTCTACCCCATTGGTCGTACCAACACAATGCGGCAACAAATCACGCACTTCTCCCAAGGAGCGGGAGAATCTCTACACGAAGCATGGGATCGCTTTTTGGATCTCATGTGTAAGTGCCCCCATCATGGAGTTTCGAAGTGGGAACAAGTCCAATCCTTTTACCACGAACTCCATGAAGATATCAAGCTCTTTGTCAATGCAACCTGTGGTAGTAGCATCATGGGTCAACATGAAGACACGATCTGGGAAATTCTTGAAAACACGTCTGAGAACTCCGTGAACAATGAGTCATTAGGTGCGTACAACCGGACGTCCACCTATGCATTGACAAATAATTAGGGGGTACACAAATCCCGAGGCCTTTCCGCATCCGTTGATCTGGAGTTGGCAGCCAGTCAATTGGACAAGATCTCCATTATCGAGAAAAAGGTGGACAACATCACTCATCATCTACACAAATCCACCTCTACACCTCCAGGCACATACACGTACCCACCCACGGGAAGGGAGGCTACGCACAACATCTACCACTCCCTGAGGATGGATGCATATCCACCTCCATCTGATTATGGCTTCGGAGGCAAATTTGGGTCAGGCCACCTTAGTTGGGGGAACTCTGAACCCCCGTACCCTGATTATCTCAAAGCTCCTCAAACCTGCGAGGATCTTCACGCCATCTAGAATAATTCTTTCTCCAACACTTACAACTCTGGATGGCGTAATCATCCTAACTTTTCATGGTCAGGTAATAATCCGAATCTAAGACCTCAATTCCAACCCCGACCACAGGCTCCGTGACCTTATTAGGCCACCCAACTAAGGCCCACTCAAAACTTCCAATCTGGACCACCTAAATAAGATTATACATCTCTAATTTTCCAGACCTTGGTTGACATGCAAAAACAACACAAAGAAGATATCTCTGAGTTACAAAATCAACTAGCCCAGCTGGCAAGTACTCGCCAGCTTGGTGCACTTCCCTCTCAGCCTCCTCCTAATCCAAATAACATGCCAAACTAGAGGTGTGTTATGAACCCATATAAGGGACAAGCTCACTTTGTTTATCAAGCCCTTTCTGCCCCATCACCTGACAAGATGGGTGCTACAACTTCATACTTGGGATTTCAGCAGCAAACACATATTTTGCTCAACCCAAACCAGAACCAGGCAGGATTGAATTCTGTTACTACCTGTAGTGGCAAAGCAACAAAGGTCCCACCTTATCTAAGCCACACCTAGTACAAACCCTAACCCTAGATTGATCATCCAGGACACACCCATTCTAGATCAAGAGCCTAAGCCAATTCTAGAGATACCGTCTAAGGCTCCATTTCCCAAGGCCTTGACCAAGGGAAAAAGGGAAACCAAACCTGTGGCACCTGAGGAGGACCTAGTTAAGTTCTTTGAGCAGGTCCATATAAACATCCCCTTGATGGATGCTATACGCCACGTACCGACTTACACACGATTTCTGAAAGACGTGTGTATACTTAAGCGTAAGCCACGAACCAAAGGTGGGAACCCGATTGTACTGTTAGAGCAAGCCAGCTCCATCATTTTAAGCAAACTCTCGCTAAAGGCAAAAGACCCAAGCACCCCTCTAATCTCCTATGCAATCAGTAATATACAATTTAACCGAGCTTTATTGGACTTAGGAGCCTCCATAAATTTGATACCTGCATCCCTACTAGACTACTTCGAGGAATTTGAGCTTAAACAGACAGAAATGACTTTGAAGCTAGCCAACAGATCTATTAAGTCACCAAAAGGAATTCTCAAGGATGTCATAGTTAGGGTACATGACTTCTATTTTCTAGTGGATTTCATTGTCTTAGACATGGACGCTCCTGAGAATGTGAAGAATACACCGATCAGACTAGGGAGACCCTTTTTGGCCACTACTAGGGCTAATATCAATTGTGAGGAGGGCCAAACTGAATTAAAATTTGGGAGCAAGACACTAAAGATCGACATCTTTAAGGCCCAACAAGGAATTAATTGCGAAGTTATAGAACAGATTTGCAATATCGAGGCTGTGGTTGATGACTTATGTATCATGGAAAACTTGACTATTTCTAATCAACCACAAGAAGATCAAAACCCGCAATTAGAGGAGTCTGAACCCAACCTAGGCACACCCATAGCTCCTTCCCTTATGCCTGACGTCCACTCGAAACAACCTGCTGCTGTTGACAACCCGGTTATGGAATTAAAGCCTCTTCCCGATCATCTAAAATACATCTTTTTAGGTTCCAATCAGACTCCCAACTCACACCTGTGGTTATCAACTCCCGACTCACACCTGCTCAGGAAACACGCCTGATTTCTATTCTCCAACAGCATCAGAGAACCATTGGATGGACTTTCAATGATCTGACTGGAATCAGCCCTTCATATTGCACACATCACATCTACACTGAAGAGGGCTCACGACCATCCCGTGAAATGCAGAGACGCCTAAATCCAAATCTGCAAGATGTCGTGAAAAAGGAGATCATCAAGTGGTTAGATGCAGGGATCATCTACCTGATCTCTGACAGTCGGTGGATGAGTCCAATCTAGATTGTGCCTAAGAAGGCAAGGCTCATCGTCATCATGACTGAAATCGGAGAAACCATACCGACCTGTATAGCGAACTCATGGAGAGTCTGCATTGATTATAGAAGACTCAATTCCTCTACAAAGAAAGATCATTTCCCACTACCATTCATTGATCAGATTCTCGAGAAACTAGCGAGAAATCTACTCTTCTACTTTTTGGATGGGTACTCCAGTTATAATCAGGTCGCAATCCATCCTGAGGACCAAGAGAAGACCACCTTCACCTGCCCCTTCAGAACATACGCATTCCGAAGGATGTCATTCAGTCTTTGCAATGCACCCGCTACTTTTCAACGGTGCATGCTTACCATATTCTCAGATATGGTAGGTGAATACCTTGAAGTCTTCATGGATGACTTCTCAGTATTTGGTGAATCATTTGATGATTGCCTCCTACACTTGGTCCAAATCCTCAGGCGGTGCATCGACGTGAACTTGGTTCTTTCCTGGGAAAAGAGCCACTTCATGGTACCTGAGGGAATTATCCTGGAAAAAGGCATCCAGGTTGATCAAGCCAAGGTGAATTTGATTTCCAAACTCCCTATGCCTAGCTCGATTAAAGGCATCTGATCCTTCTTGGGACACGTCGATTTTTACTGTCGATTCATTCTCGATTTTTCGAAAATGTGCGCCTCCTAACTAATCTTCTATCTAAGGATATCCCTTTTGAAATCTCCAAGGAGTGCACTCAGGCATTTGAGATTCTGCATGATTGAGTTACCCAAGTACCTATTCTGCAGTCCCCTGATTGGTCTCAACCCTTTGAGATCATGTGCGATGCATCTGATTATGCTGTAGGAGCGGTACTTGGGCAGAAAATAGCTGGGAAACTTGTGGTCATCTACTAGACTAGCAAGACATTTGACGAGGCTCAGCGTAACTATACAGTTATTGAGAAAGAGTTGCTAGCCATAGTATTTGCCATGGAAAAATTCAGATCATATCTTTTGGGTTCCCATGTTATCATATACTCAGATCACATTGTAGTGAGGCACCTGCTTGTGAAGAAGGACGTGAAACCTTGACTAATCTGCTGGATCTTACTGTTGCAAAAATTTGATCAAGAGATTCGTGATAAAGTGAGAAAGCAGAACGTGGTAGCTAACCACTTATCCTGCCTTCCTTCTGACAGTATCAACCCTTCCGGACCCATCACAGAACATTTTCCCGATGAGCACCTCCTAACTATTAGTACGGGACTTCCTTGGTTTGTTGATTTAGTGTACTTGGCATCACATTAGATTTCGTCCGATTGGCCGAAGGACAAGAAAGACAAATTGCTTTCCGATGCCAAGTACTACATGTGGGAAGATCTGTACCTCTACCACATTGGTGCTAATTAGATCATCAGAAGGTGCATCCCAGAAGTGAAAATTCAGGACATTTTATCCTGCCATGAACAGGCCTGCGGAGGACACTTTTCCGGACATAAAATCGCAGCAAAAGTCCTCCAGTGCGACTTTTATTGGCCCATGATTTTCAAAGACTCATACAATCACTGTAAGGCATGCACTCATTACCAAACCTTGGGTAACATGAGCCACCGTGATATGATGCCTGATGGAAACACCATCATGAGCCCTAACTAGCTCATTTTGACCCAAAAAAGAGAACAAAAGCTCTTACATAACAAACTGGAGGTCCAAACTCAATGAATAACCATTCTGAGAGAAAAGTAAGAAACAAGGGGTAAAACTGCAATTTTTCCATTGCAGTACAACAATGGGTTTTCTCATGGGCTAAACATAGGTCAAATGGTCTTAACAAGATGAAAAGTGGGTTGGTTCAAGCAGAAAATGGTTCATGTGAATTCGAGGAATTAAATAACTTCTTATAACCCTAAAACAGACCCACTTAAATTAACAAGGTTCTGGTCAAGATAAAATTCACCTAAATCCTCTAAAAATCATATAAAAATATCTTTTAGGTTTTAGAACCTTCAATTTAGCCCCTAGAACCTATGTTAACCTAAATTTGGGTCTTAGTCAATATTTACCTTAAATTGGGTTTTCATGTAAATTGCCAAGTTAAACGTGGTCAAACCCATAATACAACTTCACCATTGGATTCCTTAGGTCCAAATTAAGTTTGTACCAAAATTTGGACCTAAAGGGACCTCATCTTGACCTACTTTGCAAACAGGTCTAGGCCAATTACACTTCTACCCCTATCTTTTGAAAACCTCTGTAGAAACCCCCTAACTTCCTTGTCATTCTTGGCAATTAGGTCCCTCTACCATTACAGCGGAGGGAATCCTACTCCAGCAAGGTTTCAAAGGCAAGAACTCTCTGATCTCTTAGAGAATCCCTTTCAAAATTGAAAGGGAGATTCTCTGAGAAATCTCCTCTCATGTGAACCCATTATTGAGCCCTAATTCTTACCCAATCTCTCATGCGAACACATGAGAGATATGGATCTCTCTGAGTTTCCATCTTCGAAGACATTGCCATGCTTGGAAGCTTAGCTTCCAAGCACAAACTCAACCTCCAGGGCCTATATAAGAAACCCTAAATCATTCTGCACCTCCTCAGCTTGGATTTGGGCCGGTCCACCCCACCTTCTTCTCTCCTCGCCGGCTACAATTTCTCCACAAGCTTCGGCGGCTCCATCCTCTCTCTCTCGTAGCCCAACCACAATACCAGTGCTTTGGTTAGCTTCCTCTCAATCATCCGCGTCAGCCGCACCAGCCTAGATTTGCCCCTGCCCTTATCGTCGCCGCCGCCTCACCTATGGAGAGCTTCATCTCCAGCGATGGCAAACACGAGCCAGCCACCATCCTTGCCCCCTTCGTCCTTGGATTAGGTCAAATAATTCCTCTCTCCCTCCTCTTCCCATTCCCTTTCTTTATTTCTTAAAACTATCCCTCAACACCGCAAATCACCACCACCTTCTTCATCTCCGGCCACACTCTGGCGAGGCGTCCTCACCGCTCCGCACCTCCATCTGCCTCGCCAACCACTCCATAAGCATCGCCACACCTCACTGAATGTAACCCTTCATCTCACTGACCACGCCACATGCCTAGAACTCCCCCCGAACACACCCACTTTCACGCACACAGGGTGACCTAGTCAAGCATGCTTCGGCCACCCCACGCTACGCCGACCACCGCACTACCTTCGCCATGTTCAGGCGAAGCTCCCATGTTCAGGCGACCACCGCAAGGCCATTTTCTTGCTGACAGGGTTTAAGGTCTTCATCGCCATTGATGCAGCAAGGAACTTGCTTGGGAGCTTCACCCAGGTCTCCTTGCTCCAGGCAATAAGTCTCAGGTCGTGCAGATTCCTTTTGCGCACAGCCTTAGCCCAGCAATTGGCATTGACGCCCATGCAACTGCTGCAATCAGAGGAGAACATCTACTGCGGGCACTCGCAACAAAGGTGGGACAACATAATTCCACCTCGGAAGTGAAGGAGTGGATGCACTGACATAAATTGAAAAGGTGATAGGGGCTTATTGCCTCCTGACCATGGGGTAAGGTCCTACTCACCCTCACTACCTCGTCCGTGACCACTACCCATGGACCTGGCCCTGACCCGTATACCCAACTAGCCTGCACTCGTCGTCCACCACGCATGCCGGTGGGCCTGGTCCCGGGCGTGCATACCCGACCCGATTACTCGAGAAGGCTCTAGGAGAGCGAGCTTAAGAGAGAAAGAAGAAGAGAGATCGCGGGGGAGGGAAGGGGTAGGTTTTGCTCTTGCAGGCAGAGGAAGAAGAAGATTCCAAGGAAGGAGAGGGCGATATCCAGAGAAGCTAAGGAGAAGGCAAGGCTAAAGTGGAGGAAGCTGAAGAAGAGCTAAAGGTAGAGACAGAAGGAAAGGAGAAAGAAGAAGAAGAAGAAGACAAGGGCCAGAGCATCTAAAAAAAAAGAAGAAGAGGAAGCCAAGAAGAAAGAAGGGTCGTCAGAGACAAAGAACAGAAGAAAGAAAAGAAAGAAGAAGAAGGAGATCACAGACAGAAGACCAGAGGTAGATGACAAAGAATAGCAATTGAAGCACTGTAACATCTATACATTTAAGACGTCTGATTCACAAAATCAGACGTCCATTTTTATGCTCTTCATATACATTGATATTTTGTGGTTCTATTTACATTTCTTGCATTATAACTCTGACTTTTCATTGCATATTATATCCAATTTGAAAGTTGTGCTCTTGATTTTTAGACCCCAATTTGCTCCCTGTGTTCGACCTCGGATTTACAATTTCAAGTAATAAAATTCATTTGTTTTCGAGCAATTTCAACTATACTATGATGCATTGATTTTAACATTGATCTCGTCATGCATAAAACATTTTGGCACCATTGCCGGGGAACAACAGGCAATTTAGAAATCTTGATCACAATTTCTGATTTGGTACTAACTTGATACATCTCTTTTGTTGTGATTGTTTCAGGGGAAAAGATTCAACAGAAGATGGTCGCACAACAACCACACCTGGGGCAGGTAATCTCTGATTAGCCCTTTCTCCTAATCCCCTCATTTTGAAAAGGAAAAACAAGATAAAAATCAATTTAGGGCTACCTGCTTTCCATATCTAGCTAAGTCACCAAAGTTGCCTGGTTTTGATTTCAGCAAATCTTGATTTGTGCATCTATTTAAGGTAACTAGGGCTATCACCTTCTTGATTGAGCCCTAGATACCATATTTATGGCAACTAAATTGGACCATAATTAGAGCCAAATTATGGATTCCAATTTAGGGTTTTAGAGACACATCTTTCTAAGCAAGAATCAACTTTTCCAAAAAGAGGTGTGCCTAAACCTTGATTAAAAATACTTATTCAAGAGAAACCCTAAAAATTCAAGCTCTTAATTTCACTTGAACCATAAAAGAAAGGACTTAATGCTCTCAAAGGACAAATAGGTGAAGTTGACCCCCTTGTTGGGTCAACCAACTTTAAATTAGGTCACTTTTGCACTCAAAGCATCTAAAGTTCAATCAGAAGCACCTTTGATCTTAAATAAAAGTGGTAGACTTAAGAGGTCAAGGTTCCTATTCTGGTCTACCTAGAATCTCAGTGACAAGAGAGGTCGGGTGGGGGAAACCTTGTAACCCATGGGGGAGCTCTACCATGTAGGGGTCTTTGCAGGACTCTCCCTCTCTGGTTGCCCAGGTAATTCTTAGGTGGACGACCTTCTGATCTAGGGGTATCATCTACCTCGAATCTCCATAGTCATCCAAACATTTTTGGGTGCCTTGATTGGGTCAAACATCTAGCCCCTCATCCCTTCTCTTTAGAGCACACACATAGATTTTCAGTGGGATCCTATATTCAGAATTAATCACTTCAGTCTAAGATCTAAATTCTAATTCTACTTCTTGACTCCACCATCTGATCCAAATATGTAGCCTGGTTACTTAGGAATACCATTCAAGAAACCTGAATTGCAAAGATCCATGAGAGATAGAATGATTGAGGATGCCCTTGAATTTTATGAAATTGAAAACGAAACCTCAAACCCAATAGAAGACATTCAGGTTAGTGTACCAACAATAACAACCTTCATCATAAACTGTGCCCAAGTATTATTAACAGAAGCTACAAAAGGATCAACTCGAGACATTCTCACAACATGATACATTAAGATAGAAAAATTACATTACTTTGAATACCTCCAATGCATGACAAATCCTGTACTTTGGAAACAACACCAAGATGATCTTGAAAAATGGGAAGAAATGATGAGATTATTGAAACAAGTTATTGATAAGAAATACCCGTACATACCCCAAACAGCTCATGAAACATCTTGGAATAGTATCAAGGACCAATATGATTTCCCAAATCTCGGGTTCGAGGCATAAGGTGGTTGTGGATTCCCAACCTTGATGGAAAATAACAGGCCTGATCTTGAATTAAGTTGGGAAGTCCCAATTGCAGGAGAACATGATTTTCAGCCAGCCCTAGAAAACCAAAATCGTGGGTCATCAAGCATAGAATTCCGAGACTCCTACAATGATGAGATTAAAATCGAACCTCTCGAGGGTGTAAATCCCGCCCCTTATTCTTATAAGGTGACCCTCGAAGGTAATTCTGATATAGATTCTAGTGATTCAACTCACACCCTCAGCCTAGAATCTGGATCTGAAACATATTAGGAAGATTACAAGGCCCCGTATGACGAAGATCAAAGTTTCAATGAACAGTATGATTCTGGGCCTTTATTTGATGAATGTCCCTCTCCAACATCCTGAGAGATACATATCAATTTTTAGAAAGTCACGCCAATCTATGACACAAAAATCGAGGAGTTGGAAGAGTGGGGTTTTGATTGGGTCGCCCCTATAAGCCAAAAACCTGAGCCCAGACCCCATAAGGACACCTTTTTAAGCTCAGAATCTACATATAGGCTATACCCAAGTCAGGCTACTGAGTCTACATCGTATGATTTATTCTGTGGTGGAACCTCTGATCTCGAACGTGATTCAGAATTTGAGTCTCGCAATCTCTCTGATGATTTCAAATCTTACCATGATTTCGAAGAACCTCTGTTTACTGTCTTCGATGAGCCAATCTACTACCTCAGCTCACATGATTCATTCTCCAACTCTGACTTTGAGGTCCCTGATCTCGAGATCATCGATTTAAATTCAGGTTCCAGTGAGATGGAATAATTTCTTTTCGATCCTCAGGAATCAAAACAAAAAAATCCTGAGAGTGACTGCAACCTAGAGTTCAAATCTTTTCTTGACTCAGATTTCTCTCATCCTATAAACACTCTTCAGCCATTTACTTTTGAATTTGATAGCTACTATGAGGACTCTCTAAATGAAACCACATGTAACTCCTTTCTAGAAGAGCCCTCATGCACAATTCTTATTGAAGCCACCCCCATCGCATATACAGAACCTATCCAAACCCGTCTTCAACCCCAACCTGAAATCGAACTCAATTTCTATTCTAATTCCCCTCTTACTAAGCTGATTGCAAATGGTTCGCCTCCACATCTATATCAAGTTTCGAACATGGATCAGATCACAAATCATGCTCCATCATTCTCTGATCACTCCTATAGGGTTTCCGCATTATCCACTGATTACTTTACGGGTCCCTACTCTAACCAGGCTGATTCGATTCAGCCAAGCACTGAATTCACACTTTCATATCATTCCGAGCTCCATAGTATATGGTGGTCTCCACATCTCTTGATCTACACTTATCAAACCACCAGATTGATTGGGTTTAGGTTGCATCATCAGCCTATTGATCTGAACAAGCACCTGGTTGGACCAACCAGGCTCTAGATCAAGGTGCTTGTTCTACAACATTCAGCTGATTTAACCACTCCCTCTCCATACCATTTCCCGCTCGGCTTAAGGCGTTGAATTTAGCGCTTAATGGGAGGCAACCCGTCATTCCAAAAACCTGAGATCCTTCTGATTATCTGTTTGTATTTCACGTCTATTGCACCCTGAGCTCGATTTTAGAACAGTCGATACCACCTCTGGTACACGTGCCAGAGCTTGAAATCATCCGCAACAGTCATTCCCGACCCATTCGCCCACCCGATAAATCCTGTTCTAAGTCCCTAAACCCAACACTGTTTTACACCTTCCGTTTGCAATGAGGACATTGCAAAACTTAGGCATGGGGGGATAGTAAAGTGCAAACATACAAAAATCAAGAAAATTTAGAAGGGTTCTCACAAAAAAAATCACATATGCCAAAAACACCAAAAAAATAGAAAATTATGAAAAAGAACAAAAAAATTGGAGAAAAGAAAATTTTGAGGCCATATAAAACTTGAGGAGGAAAAGAGAAAAATGTCAAAAAGGAGTACAAAATAAAAAGAAAAAAAGAGCATCATTAGTAAGAAATTAAGGGATTAACTAAAGTTCTAGACCATATCAAGGAAAAGAAAATGAAATAAAAAGTGCTAACGAGACACAAAAGAGATTAGTAGGAATGCTGATCTTAGGCCTCTTAGGCTATAATCCTAGGCTTAAAAATTTAAGTCTCCGCTAAGATCTAGATAGTCCTCAAGAGGTTGGGGAAAATGCGAAGCTTAAATATTAGGTCTAAGGCTTAACGAGTATTCGGCCTCGTTAACTGACCTTTTGTTTGTGGGACTCGGTAACCTGAGCGCCCCAATCCACATACAATCTGGTTCAGTGCGCATAATTATCAAAATCACGCAAAAGCGTTTAAATGTTCTGAAAAATTCACCTAGATTAGGAGCGGCCGATCAACACCAGTTGATTCGGACGAGTTCCCAACGTGGAGAGGCGGGAAATTTCCCTCAAAGATGCACAATAACATATCTTCTCCTCGGTGCTTGTCACCTAGGATATTTACATATCCTACTGGGGGCACGTAAGCACCTTGTGCTGGTTCAAATGCCATGGGCGGCATTATCATGAAATGTCCATTGCCAGGTCTGGATTTAGCTACAAAACGCCATGGGAGGGATTATCCCGAAATCTCGAAAGCCAGGGTTCTGGGGGTTGCCATGGGTGGTGCTATCACGAAGCATCGATTGCCAGGGACCCTTCAAGGATTGATGATGGGGACAAGGAATTTGATACTGTTGAACGGTTTTTGAATGCTACGATTACGTGTTTGGTTTTGGAAAACCTGTCGTTGTAGTTCGAAAGTGAAGAATTCGTGGTCAACAAATAAAATTTATACCGAAAAGAATTCTAGGTCGAACACAGGGAGGCTACGTTGATCTATATTCGCAATTATATTTTTTTAGGATTTTTTTTATAAGCACGGCGATATAATTACAATGGAGCTATCAGACTAAAAGAAAGAGAGAGAGAGAAAGAGAACATGCATTCAATATTCCAATTGTTTATATAATCAAACTAAATAAAAGTTACACTAGAAAGCGGAAAATCAATTACACTATAAAGCAGGAAAATTCTACACAAGAAAAGCTGTAAATAAGAATGGGAGAGAGAAGTTATCCTCCTCGACGATTGCTTGGAGGACGAGCCGAATGGGACGATGCCTGGACGAAGGAGAACAAAGCAGGACAAAGGAGGACGAAGCAGAAGAACGGGAACGGAGCAGCACGCCGTCGTCGTCGCGGGATCTACTTCCGAAGGGGAACGAAAATTAGACTTTATCTCGCAAGAAGCATCCCGGGTGTGGGACATGCTTCTCTTGAGCTTTGGAGGGGTAGAGAGGAGAAAGAAGGGATGAGAATTTCATATGGAGGGGGTCTCCTTTTATGGTTGCAAGGAGTGGGGGCAAAATGGACATTACAACTTTAAAACAATAAATAAGGGGTCTTTAGTGACGGATAAATCCGTCACTAAAGCCCCAACGTGGGCGTAGCTTCCGCGCCCACGCACGCCTCCTCGGCTGCCCACTCATCAACGTCCATGCACATCCAGTGCTTTTCAGCCGTTCGATCGCGAGATCGAACGGCTTAAGATGCGTCCGCGCCCGCTGCGTTGCGCCCCCCCCACGCATCTGATTGCACTTCCGATTGCGCATCCAATCACGCGTCGACGCTATCGGGCGCGCGCGGCTGTCTGATCTCCATCTGACACTCCACCCGCACCAAATCGCTCGCGCCTGCCGCTCCTCGCCATGGCTCGAACCCGCGGCCCCCGCTCGCGATAGCGCGCTCGACCACTGCGCTATGGGGCGCGGATGGTCGAGTAGGCGCTTTTAAATGCGAGCGACCACAGCCGTTGGATTAACATCCAACGGCGGAGAGCGATCGGGCGCGGGGCCTTCACAAGATGAAGCGACCGTTTGGGCGGCTGAGATGGCACCACGTGGCGCTATCTTGGCCGTCCATCTTCTGGAAGTTGTAGATGGTTCCACGGATGTCGGATTGACTCAATTTTTGTGTCGTTGGGCTGCGATCGTCGATCCGAATTCATTCGTGCGGTCGGATTTATCATCTGAAGTGCAGATTTACACCATCCTGGCCCTTGATCTTCTAGGGTTCTCGGATCACTATCTGATGCTACGGATGCCTGATTAGGGCGATCTTGGAGTCGTTGAACTCCAATCGTCTCCCTGACCACATCCATATGGTTGGATCTTTGATCCGAGGCCCCGATAAAATGTTTTCCCTGTCCAAGCACATAAAAGGAGACAATTAACCTCCATTTTATTCAAACTACTCTAAATGCAAGATGATGCATGTAATGCAATATTTATATCATGAAATGCAATCTATGCTTAAGAACATGCATAAATAGACATTTTAAGTAGTGTAAATGTGTTTACATCATACCCCCATGCCTATCTTTTGCTAGTCCCTAGCAAAAACTATATGCTATTTATAAAAGAATTAGGTTAGATTATTTGGACTTGAGTTATTTTTCAATCATTAAGAAATTGTCTATCTAGGAACTGAACTTTCAAAGACACAACAGTGCCTGGGTATCAACCAAAATGCAAACCGCTTCAAGCCCTCACCTTATTAAAAGAAAATTTTCTTTTTTTTCTCTTTTTCTCTTTTCTAATTTTTTTGATTTTCAAATTTTTGGGTTTAAGAGTGGCTTTCTACGGCAATTCAACTCACCCAAAATTTGATGAGAACCCTAAGCTTTAAGCATCTTATTGTGATTGTGATAGACTCGTTGACCGGCAATTAGAACAGACTTCGAATTTCTACGCCTCTAGGTGACCTAACCAGAATTCTACCTAAAAGTGTATCTTTACAACCGGTAGCTTTCTCCCTACTTTTATTTTTTTTTACGGGGTCAACACAAGGGTGAATCCAGTGTATATCTCCCCGTTTATTCTACTTCTCCACTTCTTCCTTAGTGTTTTGGGAATTTTTAGTGCATTTTCTGAGCTGGGTTCTGGACAACCGGTCGATGAGCTGTTACCACCGACAACTTGCCAGCCATACTCGTGCGGTGAAGTGTGGCTTATTTCTTTTTATTCTTTTCTCCTTTTTTTTTTTACAGTAGGTGGCTTCCCTAGTCTAAGATTTACCTAAAGGCAGCAAACTAAGAAAGGTCCAGTGACTAGGCTCTGGACAACCTACCTATGGGCTGTTACCCACGATAACTTGCCAGCCATATCACCCTAGAAGGTTCATTAGCTACCCAATTTCCGTTAAAATCGTCGAACAACGAGTCAGTGCAAAGAAAGTGTGTAGATGCTTAAGACTTAAAATTCCCTCAAATCAGAGGGTGGGTTGATAAGTCATGTACTTATCACCCAAACTTATTTACTTCAATTACGAACGAATTAAGATGGCGAGGACTCAAAAAAAAATCCACATTTTAGTGGATACACAGGCTAATTAAGTCCAAAGACCTGAGGGGTCTTTGTGTTCAGATCCTAATGTAAAATTTCTTAGGATTGAAAAGTCCTAATGTCCAACTAATCCTTCCTAATTTTTTTTTTTTAATTTTTTTAAATAAGAAGAGAGACAATTTACATGGATTTCACAAGGCTGACCAAATAATTCAAGAATGAATCCACCCCCCATGCCTAGCTGATGTAATGTCCTCATTGAAAAAGAGACATGAAAGAAAGGGTAGAATATGAAAGATATCACCTGGATATGAAGCTCATATCAGCCTTGTGTCATATGTACAATTGCTAAGTTTAATGCCGTGAGTTAGGCGAAGTCCAGCCAAAGAAGTCACAGAATGGCTAGAGCAACAGAGTCTGAGACGGGTTCTGGAAGATTACGGTCAACAACAGGCTTCAAACGTTGACCATTGACTTTAAAGGTGTTACCTGTCTTTGGGTCAGAAATCTGAACGGCACCATTAGGAAAAATTCGATCAATTATGAATGGGCCATTCCATTTAGATCTAAGTTTACCAGGAAAGAGCTTAAGTTTAGAATCAAATAACCAAACCTTCTGGTTTGGCTCAAAGCTCTTGCGGGAAATCAATTGATCATGTAGAGCTTTGGTCCGAGCCTTGTAGATCTTGGCATTCTCATAAGCATCATTTCTAAGCTCCTCCAACTCAGATAGTCTGAGTTTCCTAGTCTTTCCAGCTAGATTCAGATCTAAATTGCATTGTTTGATTGCCCAGAATGCCCTGTGTTCAATCTCTACAAGTAGATGGCACGCCTTTCCATACACCAAACGGAATGGAGACATGCCGATGGGCATTTTATACGACGTACGGTAGGCCCAAAGAGCGTCCTCAAGCTTTTGAGTCCAATCCTTGCGATCAGGCCTAACCGTTTTTTCGCAGAATGTTCTTGATCTCTCGGTTGGAGATCTCGGCTTGTCCATTCATTTGGGGATGGTAAGGTGTGGAAATTCAATGATTAACCTCGTATTTGGCCAATAAATTTCAGAATTTGGCATTAGTAAAATGAGTGGCACCATCATTGATGATAGCCCTCGGAATCCCGAACCTACTGAAGATATTTTTCTTGACAAAATTGATGACCACCTTGTGGTCATTGGTTCGAGTGGGAATTGCCTCAATCCATTTGGACACATAATCAACAGCAACAAGAATGTACTGATGTCCAAATGAAGGGATAAAGGGTCCCATGAAATCGATGCCCCAAACATCAAAAATTTCTACAGGAAGAATAGGGTTTAGGGGCATCATGTCTCTCTTAGTTATGTTCCCGAGTAACTAACATCGAGAACATGACCTTGAGAAGTCCTGGGCATCCTTGAATAAAGACGGCCAATAGAAGCCAGATTGCAAGATTTTTGCAGCCATCTTTCTTTCGGAGAAATGTCCACCACACCCAGATGCATGGCAGAACTCGAGTATACTGTTGAATTCATTCTCCAATATGCATCGGCGAATAATCTGATCAGAGCCAATGCGATACAGTTCAGTGTCCTCCCAAAAGTAGTATTTGGCCTCAGATTTGAGTCTATCCCGTTGTTGCTTGGTCCAATCCTGGGGGATTTAACCAACGGCCAAATAGTTAACAATATCAGCAAACCATGGGGAGTGGACACCTAAAACTGTAAGAATGGTTTCGTCCGGAAAAGTGTCAACAATCGGAATGTCCGGACAAGAAGAATCACCTAGGAGTCTCGACAAATGATCCGCTACCACATTTTGCACCCCGGCTTTATCCTTGATTTCAAGATCAAATTCTTGAAGAAGAAGAATCCAACGAATAAGCCGGGGTTTAGCATCCTTTTTAGCCAAGAGATGTCTCAAGGCCGAGTGGTTGGTATAAACAATAACATGAGACCCCAAGAGATAAGCCTTGAATTTTTCCAAAGCAAATACTACAGCTAGTAATTCCTTCTCAGTAGCAGTGTAATTCCTTTGGGCTTCATCCAGAGTTTTACTAGAGTAGTAAATGACAGAGGGCTTTCGATCAATTCTCTGACCCAGAATAGCCTCGACCATTTAATTAGAAGCGTCGGTCATGATCTCAAAAGGGGCTGTCCAAATTGGTGGTTGCAAAATTGAAGCACAGGTGACTGCCGTTTTCAGAAAATCAAATGCCTTTCGACATGATTCGTCAAAAACAAACGGCGTTTCTTTGGCAAGAAGATTGCTCAAAGGACGAGCAACCTTCGAGAAATCCTTGATGAATCTTCGATAAAATCCCACATGGCCAAGAAATGATCTGATTTGTTTAACAGATGTGGGATGAGGAAGTTTAGCGATAGCATCAACCTTAGCTTTGTCCACTTCAATTCCCCGTTCAGAGATTACATGACCCAAAATGATGCCCTCTTGGGTCATAAAATGACTCTTTTCCCAGCTAAGGACCAGTCGTGTCTTGATACATCGCTTAAGAATCATTTCCAAATTATCCAAACATGAGTCAAATGATTCTCCGAAAATAGAGAAATCATCCATGAAGACTTTCATAAACTCTCCCACCATGTCAGAAAATATAGCTAGCATACACCTTTGAAAAGTCGCAGGTGCATTGCATAACCCAAAAGGCATCCTACAAAAAGCAAAGGTTCTGTAGGGACAGGTGAAAGTAGTTTTTTCCTGATCCTCGGGATGGATAGGAACTTGGTTATATCCCGAGTAGCCATCAAGAAAATAGAAGTACTTCTACCCAGCTAATTTTTTCAAGATTTGATCAATGAAGGGCAGGGGAAAATGATCCTTTTTAGTGGCTGTGTTCAGCTTCCTGTAATCAATACAAACTCTCCAAGAGGAAGCTGAACGAGTTGTGACAGATTCACCTCTCTCATTAGTCACAACAGTAATCCCTGCTTTCTTTGGAACAATCTAAACGGGACTTACCCAGGGACTGTCAGAGATTGGATAAATAATTCCTGCATCGAGCCACTTGATGATTTCCTTTTTGATCACTTCTCGCATATTTGGATTCAATCTCCTCTGCATCTGGCGAGAAGGGCGGGATCCATCTTCCAAAAATATTCTATGATTACAGTAAGATGGCTCAATCCCCCTAAGGTCATGAATGGTCCAACCAATTGACTCCTTATGATCCTTTAGGACCTTAATCAATTTAATATCTTGCTCCTTTGTCAATTTAGCACTAATAATCACAGGGAGCATATTCTGCGGTCCTAAGAATTGATATTTTAAATTCTCAGGCAATGGTTTCAATTCAAGCTGGGTTGGGGTAATGATTGATGGTAGGGTAGATGCTGAAGATTCAACAAGAGGAAGAGGTTTTGAGTGAACAAAATCAGTAACCTCTTCCGAAGATGTCAGGTCAGAGGGTTGCGGGTCAAATTCATCAACCAAAGAGGAACTTTCAATTTAAGAAACTGTCAAACAAGTTCAATATTAACATAATCCTCATCAAGTTCCTTAATAAATCCACAATCCTTAAATTTGTTGATCACCTAAAAAATATCCAATTTCATTCGTTGGTCCCCAAAGGCGATTTCCATGCTACCGCTTTCACAATTAATGTTGGCCTTTGCAGTAGCCAGGAACGGATGCCCCAGAATGATGGGCGTGTTCCCCAGATTATCTGGTACATCCATGTCAAGGACAAGGAAATCTACAGGAAAATAGAAATCCTTGACCTTAACTATAACATCTTCAATAACGCCTCGCGGGTTTGTGACCAAACGGTCTGCTAACTGTAGCGTTACTGAAGTTGGCCGAAGTTCACCTAACCCAAACTTCTCGTAGAGAGAAGTAGGAATTAGGTTGATGGATGCACCGAGATCCAAAAGTGCTCTATCAAATATGTAATCTCCGATAACGCAAGAAATCAAAGGAGCACCAGGATCTCTCTTTTTCTGAGGGAGGTAGTGCAGGATAACAGAGCTAGCTTGCTCGGAGAGTACCACCTTCCTCGGAATAGACTCTCTCGACTTACGCTTTTGTGTACATAGTTCCTTTAAAAATTTTGCGTAAGCCGGTATGTGCTTGATAGCATCAAGGAGCGGAATATTGATCTCAACTTTCTTAAATAAATTCAGAAGCTCCTCATTGCTATCAACAGACTTCTTCTTCTTTACTTTGGTTAAGGCTTCAGGAAAAGGAACATGAGTCAGATCTTTGGAATCAGGTTCCTGAGCCTTGATTTCTCCTCTAGAATTCTCCTCTCTCTCCTCAGATTCTTCAGGATTCAAAAGATGAAAATAGTGTAGTTGTGGATCCTGAGTCTTCTTACCACTCCTCAAAGTGACAGAATTTGTAGAAGCGTAAGAATTTGGGTCTTAGGGAGGGTTAGGAAAGATTGGAGGGGCTTGATTGACCATGAATTGTTGATTAGCAAAAGAAGAAGACGAGGAACCCTGCTTAACCACCTGAGCATGTGCGTGCGGGTCCCTCTGATTTCCATACCCTTGGGCTTGATTGCCCGAATTAATAATGTTTCGCGGGTTGGGTACGGGTTGGGATGGTAGACATCCGGGTTGACGAAAGTTAGCAATGAGCTCGGATTGTAAGTTGTCCAGCGAGTTTTTCATTTGCTGCATAAGCTGGAGCATAGATCCTTGCATCTCTACCATTTGACGGTTCAAATCAGCCTGCCCTGCGGGTTGACGGACATTCCAAGCTGGCTGATTGACCTGATTCGGAGGCAACTAAGTATATACTTGACCTTGACCCATTGGTCGTTGTGGAGCATAGTTGCTGGGTCGGAATTAGGTCTGTTGTCCCGGATTTTTTCAAGAGAAGTTAGGGTGGTTTCTCCAACCTGGATTATAGGCATTCGAGTAGGGGTTGGATCTAACATTCTCTTGTACATCACAGACATCCTCATAGGGTGAGGATGGAAAGAAAGAAAGGGAAGGATCAGAAAAACTGGGATCAAAGGCCCTAGTTGGGAACCCATGGGGTTCCGAGAAATGCTGACTCATAGCTTGAGTCGCATCGAGTTGATTCACGAACTCCCGTCCAGAAGGAGCTCGTGAGGAATGGAATCCCGAATTTTGGGATTGAGTGGATTGAGAGTTGTTCATAGAATTGCCAGCCATCCACTCTTCCATTCTTTTAGCAACCAAGTCCACCTTATCAAGTTTATTACAAATCAATTCCATATCAAATGAATGAGAGTCATGGACTTCATTGACATTTGATCTGGGTTGCTGGGACCGGTTAAAAGTATCCATGGAGGCATGATTAATTGAATTCTCACTCATTTCCTCAAATAAATTATGTGCACTATCTGCATCTTTATTGAGGAAATTGCCTCCGCAAGAAGCATCCACATGGTTTCTGAGTTGCTCATTCAACCCATGATAGAAGATCTGCATGAGTTGCCATTTCGGGGCCTCGTGGTGTGGACACCTCCGCAATAAGTCCTGGAATCACTCCTAAGCCACGTGAAACTGCTCCCCCGGCCGCTGGGTAAAAGTAGTAATTGCCCGTCTCAAAGCATTGGTACGACCGACTGGGAAGAATTTCTTCAGAAAGGCCAATTTCAACTCATTCCAAGTTGTAATTGGTCTTCCTATTGTCCTATACCAATGCGCAGCTTTATCCCTAAGAGAGTGGGGGAAGAGCCTCATGATCATTTGCTCCTCGTTAACATTTCGAGCCTTGGTAGTCTGGACCAAAGTGGTCAAATCTTCCAAGTGCTGAAATGGATCTTCGGAGCCAAGCCCATGATAATGTTTAATCAGGCTTAACACCTGGGGCTTGATTTCTACGTCACCGGCTGGAATCTGGACGCCGGGACGTTTCCCGTAATTCGAAGGATCATAAAAATCCTTCAAGGGCTGAACGCCCTGCATTCTCTGGAACCATTCCTGCATTCTCTGCATTTGTTCCAGCTACCTTCGAAATTCTTCCTGTGGATTTTCAAGCAGAGGAGGGTGTTGTTCGGCCATGGGATCAAATTGACCAAAATCTAACTTGCGCCTCCTAGAATGTTCTAATGGTCCTTCCAATCGGGGATTCAATGACCGTCTTCCCAGCATAAACTAGGAGAAGGTCGGAAGGACTGGGAATAGGGACCCTGCAGCACAACAAAACAAGGCTGTCCTTAAGTGGGATAGCCTAAAGATCTACTAACTCCCAAAATCAGCCTTAAGACTGTAAGTGATTTACTCTACTTACATCTATTTAATCCAACCAGTTAGAAGGAGGGATTGGGGAGAAGGTTCTTCCTTTGGCTTTCGCCTCCGGTTCTTAGTGTACCCCCCAGCCGCAGTCGTTTGACGCTACTCCCCTAGCTAGACATCAGATTAATCAGTACAAGTAGGTTAATCAAAAACAATCTCAGACTAGGTCCTGAAGAGCGAATCAAACCTTAAGGCCAACGTCTACTCAATTTTATTAAGGCCTGGGATTGTGGTGCTTATGGAATGTGATGGGCCCTTACAATGGGTTGTGCCCTTAATGATTGATTGAGATTTGTGTAAGTGCGTGCACAACCAGGGTTTTCAAGCAAGATTATTGATAATGTGTGAATTTTAGTATTCAAATCTTGCTTAAGTAGCTTTTAGGGTTTTAAATTAGGTGAATTGCAATCAAGTTTCTAGGCAAATCAACTTGTAAAACACGGGTGAAGATTGTTTTCCTTTAAAATCAGAAAGAAAGTGGAGTTCCTGGAATATACCTAGATTGAAAACCTTAAGGAGGAGCTACTTGATGAGTTGGTTTTAAAATAAAGTGGTGTGGCCCAAACAACTCAAACAACTGGCCACAAATGCACCACTAAGTTAGGCACTCAAAGATGATTAACCTAGAATGATTTCTACTCTGTTATGTGTTGCTTTGTGTGTACCGATTACACAGATCAGAACCCGGTTGAGTAGAAAACAAATCAAGTTGATCAAGTGCCTTGAATGTGGGTGTGTGTTGTGTGTTGAAAATTACCCCACAAGATTATCTTTTTGTTATTTTTTTTTTATGAATGAGGGTGGAATGAATGTGAGTGAAAATCCAAACAACCAAACTATTCCTAGGATTTATGCAAACACCTAGGTTAATTGGGATTTGGATTTAATGTGGCGAATGAAATCTATGGAGGGGGAAAGAATGGGGGAACACTTATAGTTGTCTTCAACTGCACTTTACTCTAGTCTACCGCTTGTTGATTCCTTGATGGAGGTCTCTGCAAAACAATAGACACAAGAGAAAGCTAGTTAGAAAACAAATAAAGTGCAAGAAATGCGAAGAAAAGATCGAAAATCGTTGCCTCCCCAGCAACGGCGCCAAAATGTTGAACGATTTTCGAACGCTACGCTTACGTGTTTGGTTTTGGAAAACCTGTCCTTGTAGTTCGAAAGCGAAGAATTCGTGTTCAACAAATAAAATTTATACTGGAAAGAATTCCGGGTCGAACACAGGGAGAATACGTTGATCTATATTCGCAATTATATTTTTTTAGGATTTTTTTTATAAGCAGGGCGATATAATTACAATGGAGCTATCAGACTAAAAGAAAGAGAGAGAGAGAAAGAGAACATGCATTCAAAATTCCAATTGTTTATATAATCAAACTAAATAAAAGTTACACTAGAAAGCGGAAAATCAATTACACTATAAAGCAGGAAAATTCTACACTAGAAAAGCTGTAAATAAGAATGGGAGAGAGAAGTTATCCTCCTCGACGATTGCTTGGAGGACGAGCCGGATGGGATGATGCCTGGACGAAGGAGGACGAAGTAGAAGAACGGGAACAGAGCAGCACGCCGTCGTCGTTGCGGGATCCACTTCCGAAGGGGAACGAAAATTGGACTTTATCTCGCAAGAAGCATCCCGGGTGTGGGACAAGCTTCTCTTGAGCTTTGGAGGAGTAGAGAGGAGAAAGAAGGGATGAGAATTTCATATGGAGGGGGTCTCCTTTTATGGTTGCAAGGAGTGGGGGCAAAATGGACATTACAACTTTAAAATAATAAATAAGGGGTCTTTAGTGACGGATAAATCTGTCACTAAAGCCCCAACGTGGGCGTAGCTTCCGTGCCCACGCGCGCCTCCTCGGCTGCTCGCTCATCAACGTCCATGCACATCCAACGCTTTTCAGCCGTCCAATCGCTAGATCGGACGGCTTAAGATGCGTCCACGCCCGCTGCGTTGCGCGCCCCCCGCGCGTCTGATTGCGCGTCCGATTGCGCGTCCAATCGCGCGTCGACGCTATCGGGAGCGCACGGCCATCCGATCTCCATCTGACACTCCACCCTCGCCCAATCGCTCGCGCTTGCCGCTCCTCGCCACGGCTCGAACCCGTGCCCCGCGCTCGCAATAGCTCGTTCAACCACTACGCTATGGGGCGCGGATGGTCAAGTGGGCGCTTTTAAATGCGAGCACCCACAGCTGTTGGATTAAGATCCAACGGTGGAGAGCGATCGAGCGCGGGCCCTTCACAAGATGAAGCAACCGTTTGGGTGCTGAGATGGCACCACGTGGCGCTATCTTGGCCGTCCATCTTCTGGAAGTTGTAGATGGTGCCACAGATGTCGGATTGACTCAATTTTTGTGTCATTGGGCTGCGATCGTCGATCCGAATTCATCCGTGCAATCATATTTATCATCTGAAGTGCTGATTTACACTATCCTGGCCCTTGATCTTCTAGGGTTCCCAGATCACTATCTGATGCTACGGATGCCTGATTAGGGCGATCTTGGAGTCGTTGAACTCCAATCGTCGCCCTGACCACATCCATATGGTCGGATATTTGATCCGAGGCCCCGATAAAATGTGTGCCCTATCCAAGCACATAAAAGGAGATAATTAACCTCCATTTTATTCAAACTACTCTAAATGCAAGATGATGCATGTAATGCAATATTTATATCATGAAATGCAATCCTATGCTTAAGAACATGCATAAATAGACATTTTAAGTAGTGTAAATGTGTTTACATCAGATACAGACCGTGTTGAGAAGCCAATCCAAAGCTAGAAATAAAAAGAAAAGAGAGAGAAAACTCTCCAAACAAAGAAAATCCTTTGTCTCTCTCTTACAAAAAATGCACTGCAAACTGAACCGAGGCTAAAATACGTTACAAGTACGGGTGATTTAACCGCGAAGTCCAACGAACCTTAGGGTAGTTCCTGTGGGCCTTAAAAACCTTCGCGGAGGACCGAGGCTAGAGTTGGTCAGGTCCAGATCTTGGTTGGTACTTGAGTACCTCTAGGCCCACTGTTGGCATTCTAACCTAATCGAAAAGAAAAAAAGCACTCATCATAATTTGTGAACATCAATGAGCTCATGGTCTAGAACAAAAGTTAAAACCCTAAAATTTTGCTAAGGGACTAGCAAAAGCTAAGCATGGGGGTATGATGGCAACACCATCATGAGCCCTAACTAGCTCATTTTGACCCAAAAAAGTGAACAAAAGCTCCTGCATAACCAACTGGAGGTCTTAACTTAATGAATAACCATTCTGAGAGAAAAGTAAGAAACAAGGGATAAAACTACAATTTTACCATTGTAGTACAACAACAGGTTTTCTCATGAGCTAAACACAGGTCAAATGGTCTTAACAAGATGAAAAGTGGGTTGGTTGAAGGAAAAAAGGATTCATGTGAATTCGAGGAATTAAATGACTTCTTGTAACCTTAAAATAGACCTACTTAAATTAACAAGGTTTTGGTTAGGATAAAATTCACCTAAACCCTCTAAAAATCATATAAAAATATCCTCTAGGGTTTAAAACCTTCAATATGGCCCCTAGAACCTATGTTGACCTAAATTGGGTCTTAGTTAAATATTTGCCTTAAATTAAATTTTTGTGTAAATTTCCCAGTCAAACATAGTCAAACCCAAAATACAACTTCACCATTGGATTTCTTAGGTCCAAATTAGGCTTATACCAAAATTTGGACCTAAAGGGACCTCATCTTAACCTACTTTGCAAATAGGTCCAACTCAATTACACTTCTACCCCTATCTTTTGAAAACCTCTGCAGAAATCACCCTAACTTCCTTGTCATTCTTTGCAATTAGGTCCCTCCACCATTATAGCAAAGGGAATCCTACTCCGGTAAGGTTTCAAAGGTAAGAACTCTTTGATCTCTCAGAGAATCCCTTTCCAAATTGAAAGGGAGATTCTTTGATAAATCTCCTCTCATGTGAACCCATTATTGAGCCCTAATTCCTACCCAATCTCTCATGCGAACACGTGAGAGATATGGGTCACTCTGAGTTTCCATCTCTGACAACATTGCCGCTCTTGGAAGCTTGGCTTCCAAGCACAAACTCAACCTCCAGGGCCTATGTAAGAAACCCTAAATCATTCTACACCTCCGCGGCTTGGATTTGGGCCGGTCCACCCCACCTTCTTCTCTCCTCGCTGGCTACAATTTCTGCACAAGCTCCGGCGGCTCCATCCTCTCTCTCTCGTCGCCCAACCACAATACCAGTGCTTAGGTTAGCTTCCTCTCAATCATCCGCGTCGGCCGCACCAGCCTAGATGCTGCCTCTGCCCCTGTCGTCTCTATCGCCTCACCTACGGAGAGCTTCATCTTCGACGATGGCATACATGAGCTGGCCACCATCCTTGCCCCCTTCGTCCCTAGATTAGGTCAGATAATTCCTCTCTCCCTCTTCTTTCTATTCCCTCTCTTTATTTCTTAAAACTATCCCTCGACACCGCAAATCACCACCACCTTCTTCATCTCCGGCCACACTCCGGTGAGGCATCCCCACTACTTTGCACCTCCATCTACCTTGCCAACCACTCCATAAGCATTGCCACACCTCACTAAATGTAACCCCTCATCTCACTCACCACGCCACACGCCCAGAACTCCCTCGAACACATCTACTTTCATGCGCACAGGGTGACCTAGGCGCACACACTCCGGCCACCCCACGCTACGTCGACCACCACACTACTTTCTCCGTGTTCAGGTGAAGCACCCTGTGTTTTCTAAAGAGGCCGCAAGGCCATTTTCTTGCTGACAGGGTTTGAGGTCTTCGCCGCCACTGACACAGCAAGGAGCTTGCTTGGGAGCTTCACCCAGGTCTCCTCGCACCAGGCAATAAGTCCCAGGTCTCACGGATTCCTTTTGCGCATAGCCTCAGCCCAGCAATTGGCATTGACGCCCACGCAGCTATTGCAATCAGAGGAGAACATCTGCTGTGGGTGCTCGCAATGAAGGTGGGACAACATAGTCCCACCTCGGAAGTGAAGGAGTGGACGCACCGACATAAATTGTAAAAGTGATAGGGGCTTATCACCTCCTTACCATGGGGTGAGGTCCCACTCGCCCTCACTGCCTCGTCCGTAACCACTACCCGTGGACCTGGCTCTGACCCGTATACCCGACTAGCCTGCACTCCTTGCCCACCATGCACACCGGTGGGCCTGGTCTCAGGCGTGCATACCCGTCCCGATTACCCAAGAAGGCTCTGGGAGAGCGAGCCTAAGAGAGAAAGAAGAAGAGAGATCGCAGGAGAGGGTAGGGGTAGGTTTTGCTCTCGCAAACAGAAGAAGAAGAAGCCAAGGAAGGAGAGGGCAGCAGCCAGAGAAGCTAAGGAAGGAGAAGGCAAGGCTGAAGAGGAGGAAGCTGAAGAAGAGCTGAAGGCAGAGATAGAAGGAAAGGAGAAAGAAGAAGAAGAAGAAGACAAGGGCCAGAGCAGCTAAAGAAGAAAGAAGAAGAAGAAGAAGCCAAGAAGAAAGAAGGGTCGTCAGAGACAAAGAACAGAAGAAAGAAAAGAAAGAAGAAGGAGATCAGAGATAGAAGACCAGAGACAGAAGACAAAGAAGAGCAATTGAAGCACTGTAGCATCTATACATTTAAGAAGTCTAATTCACAAAATCAAACATCCATTTTTATGCTCTTCATATACATTGATATTTTGTGGCTCTATTTACATTTCTTCCTCTATTTACATTTCTTGCATTATAACTTCGATTTTTCATTACATATTATATCCAATTTGAAAGTTGTGCTCTTGATTTTTAGACCCCAATTTTCTCCCTTTGTTTGACTTCGAATTTACAATTTTGAGTAATAAAATTCATTTGTTTTCGAGTGATTTCAACTATACTACGGCACATTGATTTTAACATTGATCTCACCTTGCATAAAACAATGCCTTTACAGCCGATTCTCGTATGCGAAATCTTCGACATCTAGCGGATTGATTTCATGGGACCCTTCCCTGTTTGGACAGCTTCGAATACATTCTTCTCGCTATTGACTACGTGTCCAAATGGATCGAAGCCATTCCGACCCGAACCAATGATCATAAAGTGGCAATCAAATTCATTCATCAGAACATCTTTTCTCGGTTCGAGATTCCACGTGCCATTATCTCTGATGGAGGGACACATTTCACAAATGCTTAGTTTAGATCACTGATGACCAAATACGGGGTGTTGCACCGAATCTCTACTCCTTATCACCCCCAAACCAGCGGTCTAGCTGAGCATCGAATCGAGTGATCAAGAAAATCCTTCAAGTCATTGTCTGACCTAACAGGAAAGATTGGTCGTCCTGACTTCCGGAAGCCTTATGGGCTTATAGGACCGCTCAATCCTTCAAGTCATTGTCCGACCTAACAGGAAAGATTGGTCATCCCGACTTCCGGAAGCCTTGTGGGCTTATAGGACTGCTCACAAAACCCAATTGGGCATGTCTCCTTTCAGATTGGTGTACGGGAAGGCATGTCACCTCCCCGTTGAGTTGGAGCACAAAGCCTATTAAGCTGTATGGAAGTGTAATCTAGATCTTTCTAAGGCAGGAACCAATAGGAAGCTTCAAATGAGTGAGATCGATGAATTACGCAATGATGCATATGAGAACTCATGAATTTACAAAGAGCGAGTTAAGGCCTTTCATGACAAACACATATCCAGAAAGATCTTTCACCTTAGTCAGAAAGTCCTACTCTTTGATGCCAAACTCGAATTATTCCTAGGAAAACTCAGATTAAAATGGATTAGACCATATCTTATCAGACGAATCTTTGGAATTGGAGCCGTTGAAATCAACCAACCCAGCCTTGATTCAGAACCCTTTGTCATGAATGGTCAGCAACTTAAGCCGTTCATTGAACTCACCGATACGAACAAGGCTGTGGTATCTTTTGACCTCCATTCTCCTTGAGCTCATTGTGCCCGGCTGATGACGTTAAACTCAGCGCTTAACAGGAGGCAACCCGTCATCTTTTTGAAAAACCCAAAACCCTTCTTAACACATCATATGCTAAACTCATATTACACTTTAGGATTCGTCCATTAGAACAGCCAACTCTACCTCTGGTTCTCATACTCGAGCTTGAAATCGTCCGCAACAGTCACCCCGACCCGTCCACCCATTCAAAACCTGTTCTATGTACATTCTAAGCAAAACTCGAACCCACCTAATTTATAATAAGGACATTGCAAATCGTAGGCATGGGGGGGCATTAAAGTGCAAAAGGCTGTAAGAATCACATCTAAAGAAAGGGTTTCATCAAAAAAAAAGAATCGCATATTCTAAAAAACCAAAAAAATTAAAAATTGAAAAAGAACAAAAATAGAAGGGAGGAAATTTTGAGTAAATTGATTGCATATCATTTTTTAGGAGGAAAAGGGGATGTGATAAAAATGTCAAAAAGGAGCACAATTTGAAAAGAAAAAAAAAAGAGAGTCATTAGTAAAATATTAAGGAATTGACTTAGTTCTACACCAAATCAAAAAGAAAGAAAATGAAAGACAAAAAATGCTAAGATAAAAAGAGATTAATATGAATGCTTATCTTAGCCCTCTTGGGCTATAATTCTAGGCTTAAAAATTCAATTACCCATTAAGATCTAGATAGTCCTCAAGAGATTAAGGAAAATGCGAAGCTTAAGTATTACGTCTAAGGCTTAGGGATTATTTGACCTCATTAACTGACCTTTGGTTTGTGCGACTCGGTAACTTAAGCACCCTAATCCACACACAGTCTGGTTTAGTGCGCTTAATTATCAAAATCATGCAAAGGTGTCAAATCTATTCTGAAAAAGTTACCTAGATTAGGAACGGCTGATCAACACAAGTTGATTTGAACGAGTTCCCGATGTGGAGAGGTGGGAAATTCCCCTTGAAGATGCGCAATAACATATCGTCTCTACTGTGCTTGTCTCCTAGGATATCTAAATATCCTACTGGGGGTATGTAAGTACCTTGTGCTGGTTGAGATGCCATGGGCAGCATTATCATGAAATGTCGATTGCCAGGGTATGGATTTAGCTACAAAATGCCATGGGTGGGATTATCTTGAAATCTCGAAAGCCAGGGTTTTGGGGGTTGCCATGGGTGGTGCTATCTCAAAGCATTGATTGCTAGAGACCCTGCGAGGATTGATGGTGGGAACTAGGAATCCGATACAGACCGTGTTGTAAAGCTAATCTGAAGCTAGAAATAAAAAAAAGAGTGAGAAAACTCTCTAAAAATAAAGAAAAAATTCCTCTATCCCTCTCTTACAAAAACACATTGCAAATTGAACCTGGACTAGAACATATTATAAGCATGGGTGCTTTAACCGCGGAGTTCAACGAACCTTACGTTAGTTCTTATGGGCCTTAGAAACCTTTGCGACGGACTGAGGCTAGAGCTGGTCAGGTTCGGATCTTTGTTGGTACTTGAGTACCTCTAGGCCTATTATTGGCATTCTAACCTAATCTACAAAAGAAAGCACACATCAGAGTCTGAGCATAAAGAAATAGTTGGTCTAGAATTTGAGTAAATCCCTTGAAATTTTGCTAAGGGACTAGCAAAAGCTAGGCATGGGGATATGATGGGAACACCATCATAAACCATAAACTAGCTCAATTTGATTTGATTAAGTCTTTAAATGCTCATACATAACTTTCAAAAGGTCAATTCATTACATTAGCATTCTGATAGAGACAAGAAACCAGGGTTAAAACTATAATTTTACCATCATAACTTGAATGCAGTACAACCATAGGTTTTCTCAGGAGTTAACTAAGGGTCAAATGGTCCTAAAAGGCTAACAAGTGGGTTAGAACAGACAGAAAAGAGTTTTCTCAAGTTTTGAGAATTAATGACTTTTGAAACCATAAAAACAGACTCGCTTAATTAATTGAGGTTCTAGTCAGGATAAAATTTACCTAAACCCTCTAAAATTTGTAGAAAAATATTCTCTAGGGTTTGGTAACTTCAAATTGACCATCAGAACCCGTTTTGGCCCAGAATAGTCTCAGATAGATATTTACCCTAATTTGGGTTTTTACATAAATTATCCAGTCAAACATAGTCAAAACCAAAATCCAACCTCACCATTAGATTCCTTAGGTCTAAATTAGGTTTGTACCAAAATTTTGACCCAAGCTAAGATTGTCTTGACCTAGTTTGCAACTTGGTCTTGTTTGATTACATATATGCCCTTAACTTTCAAAATATTTACAAAAAGACCCCTAACTTTGTCATCGATTTCACAAACACATCCCTTCCTCCATTAATCCTATTCCTACAAGCTTTGGCGATCTAAAATTGGCAAGATCTCCTTGATTCCTTGCCGACTCCCTTTCAAATTTGAAAGGGAAGTTCGTCAAGGAATTCCCTTCCTTTTAAGCCAATTCCCATGCCCCTAAACCTTCCCAATCTCTCATAAGAATGCATGAGAGATCAGGGTATCAAAAAAATTCCCAACTCCGGTGAAGCTTTCCAAGCTTTCTTCCCAAGCCCAAATCTCCCTTTAAAGGTCTATAAAAAGACCTCCAAATCAAACTGTTCTCCCCAAGCTCGAATTCGACTAGATCTACCCTAAATTCCTCTCTTCTAATCTGGCTGAAAGGCTCCTCGAGCTCTGGCGATCCCTTCCAACCTCCCTCGTCGTCCATTCGCAATACCAGTAGCGGATTCATCTTCCTCGTCTTCCACCGCATCACACCATACCAGCAAGCATCTCTCCCTCCATCTTCCTTGCCATTTCCTTCTCACCAGAGTCACCTTCGTCTCTGGCATCAGCCATACCGCAACCGACGTCGCTTCTGCCCCTCTTCCTTCGCAAATCACCTAGATAAGTTCCCTATCTCCTCTAGTCCCTTTACACACAAACCATACTTTATTTCGACCGTCGTATCACACTGACCACCTTCACTTTCCTCTACTCCGACCAAACCTCCGATGAGGCTCCCCGCTCATACCACTACTCCAAATGCCTCGCCAACTACCTCACGACCTTCGCCACACCACCCTCTTCAAAACCCCCATCCTACTTCACTCTATTATGCCTCCAAACCATCTACCAAACAAACCACCTTCAGACCTTCACTTCCACCTTCGCTAGCCACCTACAACCACCTTCGCAGCTTGCCACCGCCACCCACACCCTCGCCGCATCCCTGTGAAGCTCCTGAACCTATTTAACTTGGTCGCAATGCCGTATTCATGTTTTCAGGTCTTCCTTGCCTTGACCACCATTAACAAAGCTTCGAGCAAAGCTTGAAGCTCACTCCAGCACCTGCAGACCCTAGACGAAACCCCAAGCGTAGCGGAACCTACCTAGGAGCACGACTAAGGAGCCAATTTGGCCTTTTGACTATGCCTTTGACCGCAATCATGCGAAGAAGCAGCAGAGTAGCATACGCAGAAGAAGGGAGGTGGGATTAGTCCCACCTCAAAATCTGAAGAGTGCCCGCACCTGCATAAGTGTATTTGTCGCATTTGCTGTTTGCCTCAGAATACACAGGTGGTGAGGTCCCAGCACGCGCCCCTCATGCGCCTCACCCGCGACACCTTACACACGGGTCTGGCTGACCCGATAACCCGCCTAACCTAAGCACTCCTCGGCTACGACCCATGCCCGCAGCCCTGGACCCAGGTGCGCTCTAGGTCCAAATACCTGATAACCCGATACTGTTGGGCCTCTGGGAGAGCGGATCCCAGACAGAGAAAGAGAGAAAGTTCACGGGGATGGGGGGGTTTTTCTCTAAAAGGGGTTGGCTAACACTTAGCCTATTTCGTAAGTCTCCCCCTGTGCATCAGAAGGCCTAGATAGTAGAAAGAAAGTAGTGGAGGAGGAAGATAGTCAGAATAGAAGAAGGCTTGAAGAAGAGAAGAGAAAGAAGCAAAGAAGAAGGCACTGTTCATCAGACGTTTAAGACATCTGATTGAATATTCAGACGGCTGATTTGATATCATTTCATATATAACTATTGAGTTCTATTTGCCAGTATTGTAGGGAGTATTTAGTGATTCAAATCATCATTTTACTCCATTCCTTTTGCAGTCTGATACTTGATCTTATTACTACATTATTCTGAATTAATTTTTGATTACAATTTCGTATCTCTATTATTTTAAATTGCAATTTTGAAAACTGAATTCCTACTTGCTCCCAGCGAATGACCTCAAACTTTTTCAAGTATAAATTCTATCTTTTTTTCGCAAGATTTCAACTATACTACAATGCAATGATTTAAAACCTGATTTTGAGCAATCAACACTCATGCAAAAGGAAAAAATCAAATAAAAGGAAAAGCAATAAAAAGGGAAAGAAATTGTTGGACGTATCTCTCTCTCTCCCTCATGAATCCCTCTCCCTAAAATCTCTCTCAATCTCTTCCTTTTTCTGGCACATAAAATGATGAATGTTTGTTCTTATATAACAAGCATGAAGAGAATGAGATCACCAATCTCCCCTCCATGAGAGGTCTACCCTCTCCAACTCTCTCCCTCTCCGAAGGTAGGAGGCAACTCCACCATCGACACAACGACCACCACCGCGTCTCACCCACGACAACAATCACCACCGCATCTCGCCTCTGACGACCATCACCGTGTCTCGCCTACACCAAATCCATCACCGTGGTCAGTGGTGACAGCACCGACACCCGCAACTGCGACGACAAACCACCACCGCGAGCCTTCGTCCTCGATTGTGCCCCTGACCACCACAACAAGCCACCATCAGCACCTTCAACCATGTGCCTCTCATTCAGTTAAGTCATCTGGGAATATTCCCAAACGTCTGAAGACCACCACCGTGCTCCATCCTCGACCTCAGCAACAACTCCCCACCATGTGCAATAGGTGTGCACTGCTAGCAAGCCAACGCAACCAACTTCTACCATCTTCTTCTTCGTTCTTCCACTACTGCACTTGACGAGCCAAACACCCCGACCAACCTCCTTGACACTCGACCACCCGCTCGCACACTCCCTCGTGCCTCGCACACAGCCACGCGTGCGCATCAGCCACTTTGCCATCAGCCCTTACGCGCGTGCACCAGGCCTCACGCAGCCACAAGCCCTTGCGCAAGCATCTCCAACCCCAGCAGCCTCCTCCTCTTCCTCTTCTTCTTCTATTCCATCAACAACCAACAAAGTGGAACCCAAACTTTCGCCGATCTCCTCTCCACGCAACCATGACCACGGGCCTTGAAGCTTCGCACCCTCGATGCTAACGACCTCACCTCGACCCCACAAGGGCAACCACGCCCTCGGAACCGCCCCGACAGCTCGCGCATGCTAGCGAGCTATCGCCACCACGGCCGGCCTTCCTCATCGCTGGCGGCATCTTCGACCACAGCATGCCACCATTCGACCACTGGAGCATTCCTCTCCGCCATCCCAACTCCTCCGACGAGTCTTGTCGACAGCCGCGCCCTCCTCCATGCGCACAGCCAAAGGGGAGCACATCCCCTTTTTTGCTACAAGAGAGCCCCCATTAAGTTAAATGAAGATGATTGAAGGGAAGGAATTTTTGGATTTAATATTTTATATTATGTAGCATTTGCATGTGTGCTCCTCTGATTCTTTATATTCCATGTGAATGCTTATTCAAGCCATCTTTAACCTCATTTGTTGCTACAACTTATCACCGAATCGATTTTTGCATCATTTAGACTCATACAACATATTCGAAAAATTCACTGCAAATAATTGGTAATTTATTTGTTTACGCCTCCCAGTGGACATGACTTGATTTTGTGGTTCAATGTAAGTATAGTAATTTTTGATCGAGGGTTTTTCTACCAGCCACTAAATACATTCCACTCTAGCACCCGCACTTATTTTGCTCTCTTTTGTAGCACCTAGTTGCAAATAATACCAAGCCCATTTATTTTATTTTTCTAACCTTTTGGGCTCAGTATTCACAATCAGCTGATCCACATATGTGGATCTATGATTCTTATGTTGCATGATCATATCTTCATTTTAATCCTGACTCAACCCATTAATTAGATCATTCATTTTTGGGTTTAGGTCTGGTAAATGACGTTAAACTTAACTCTGATTCTTGTGTTGCATGATCATATCTTCATTTTAATCCTGACTCAACACATTAATTAGATCATTCATTTTTGGGTTTAGGTCTGGTAAATGACGTTAAACTTGGCACCGGCTAGGAAGCAACCTAGTATTCTATATGAGTATTTTTCTATTCAAGCTAACCTGGATTAACAAGTTCAGTAAGGTGATATCCCCTCCTCTTGCTTATTACATTTTGACTTTCCTGCATATATTTCAATGAGGACATTGTAATGAATAGGCATGGGGGGGTGGACATTGCATGTCTTATTTTTATGTCAGAAAAAAAAATTGCATTCATGCATAAAGAATTTTTATCAAAAAGGTTTTGTTAGGGATTTATTCTTTAGGTTGATTCCTAAATTTGGAATCCAATACATTTTCACACTTAGACGTAGAATTTGCAATGGATCCTCTGTGAAGACTGATAGACGTCTTTAGTTTGTCGAGATGAAGCACTGCTTCTTCTCCTGAACCCTTAGACAATAATTAAGGAGTCAGGCAAACATCTTCTAGCAAATCCACCAAACAAGTGCGAGGTGAGAGTAGAGAGTCTACTGGTGCTCTAAGGCTAGTATAAAGAATCTTAGTTTCCAGGTAATTGAATAATGATACTCAGAGTTAGGCATAGTTTTCGCTCTCAGTTCCTGTGTACAAACTCTTTGTGTGAATTTTTGGAGAACCACCAAATAAGGCAAATACGCAGAGAGCGAGTTCTAATAAAACTAGGACTAAGGTGAATGGTTATGACTACCCTTTACGGAATCCTTGGCTAAAAGAGGGCATTAATATCAAGGTCAGAAATATGACATCCCATCCATTTTTTTCCCAGTGTTGAGAGTAAGCACTTCCACCAAATAAGACACCCGATATTCTCTTGAACGCCCCAATCCCGAATAATGCCTCGTGAATAAAAATGTGCATGAGTGCTGCATTTCATTGAGTTGGTAGATACAATTATATATACAAAAGAAAGAGAGAGAAAAAAAGAGAAAAAGAGAAAAAATATATATATGAAAAAAGAAGTAGAAAAAAATCTTAATTATGTTGTGTCTATTTCGTGTCAAGCACATTGAGGCAATAATACTCATTCCCTTTACAGTCCACCACATACAGCCTTGACCTACTTTTCTATATTTCTGACCACCTAAATATGAGCTAAGGAATTATGACTTAGTCATAGGGTTATCAGAACTTAATCAAAGTGTTAATGCCATGAGAGGCCACCAAATATACTGACGAGTCTGGTGAGATTGTGAGCTCAAAAAGAAAAAAAAAAGAAAAGGAAAGGAAAAGACAAAGAAAGAAAAAAAAATAGAGAGAGAGAATGGGTACAAAGGAACTAAAGAGAGCACAGTCTGTCCACCTTTCTTTTAGTTGATTTATTTAATAGTCTAGAATTCTAGGTTCTGTAGTACTAGTCTATGTGTAACACCAGATGAGCGTGAGCCACCAAATACAAATCCACTTGACTCAAAATATCTTCTACCTAAGCCAAAAAATCAGGGTTGAAATAACAGATTACTTTATAAACCTCGAGGGAAGAAGTTTGTCTATCCCGATAGAATTTTACTAAGGGTTAAGTACAAGCTTTGGTTGTTGATTGGCTTTTTACTTGGATCCATGCATTGGCTACAATAATACACCTTCACGACTATCTGAATTTCTAAAGTTTTGGATGAAAATAAAAGAAATAAGTCACTAATCCAACTCTTGATAGAAATCAGTCATGTAGGACAACTTTGCATTTAGTCTTGCAATTGCTAGGGACTAGCAAGATTTAAGCATCGGGGTGTGATTGCACAGCAATCATACGACCTAATTACCTGAATTAAGTTAGATTCTAGCATAACTTACGAACAATGCATGCATAAGCATCATAATTTGCATAGTAGTTAGTTTGATAGCCTTATAGATAATATTTCCATTTTATGCTCTAAAAGAAAGATGAAATTGATTGTAGATGATCCGAGACCATAAATGATAGATCAAACCGTATGGATCTAATTAGGATGACAACGGGATTCCAAAGCTTTCGAAATTGTCTTGATCAGACATCCGTAACATCACGTACAATCCATAGAAGAATGGAGGCCAAGAAGCAAGATGCCAGAAATTCGGACCTCAAATGTCGAACCCGACCACACGGATGAATCCAGATCAATGATCGTAGTCCAACGACGCAAAAAGCATCTCAATCGAAGGCCTACAGCACTGTCTACAAAGCAAGGAAGATGGACGGCCATGATGGCACCACATGGCCCCATCACAACCGCCCCTCGCCGCACCCCCAATCTCTGAGGAGCTCTTCTCATGCATTGTGGACCATTGGATTGTCATCCAATGGCCACAAGCATGCCACGTCGATGACTACCCCAATCCCGTTGGATCGCCATCTAATGGCCACAAGCATGCCACATCGACGCCTACCCCACTCCCTCATCAGTAGGAATCCATCTCAGCTGTTGGATGAAGATCCAATGGCTGATGGCTGCCGCACATGGAAATGGAAACGCAACCATCCACGCTTGTAGCACGTTGGTTAACGCGCTAGTTCACAAACGGGTGACGTAGGATCGAGACACGTTGTGCACCAAATTGGGAAGGAGGAAGCGTTTGGGCTAAATTGGACCATCACATGAAGGATGAGCGACGAGGATGCAACAGCGTGGTGAGCCGAGGTGTGCTGGATCAAGCAATGCGATGATGCGCTATCTGACACCAAAGCTGATGCACCGTTGCACGCGTTATCCTTAGGGAGGTGGTGCGCACGATTTAAGCCGTTTGATCACGAGATCAGATGGATGAAATCAAAGTGCGTGCATTTTGAATTTAAGCATGCACGAAATCAGCGAGGCATGCACGAAGAGTGCAAAGCGCATGCGACGACCGTGCGATTGCAAATCGACGACTGCAGGCATGCCACGTGTCAACCAGAGAATGCATCCGTGCATAGGAAGTGTTTGAGAAAGCCTTTTGAAGCGTGATCAGAGCCGTGGATCTCACCAGTGGATCAGAGCCGTGGATCAGAGCCGATGGATCTAATCAATCTGAGGTTGTTGCACGAGTTGGAGGGCCTAAATACCTACTGTGTTCCTCATTAAAGCTATAAAAAGAGCCCTAGGGTCCCTCAGTTGAGAAGCAACTCCCACCAGATAGATCTCCAGCCTCTCTCTCTCTGCAACTTCTCTCCAATCTTCTTCCCAACACTCTAGATTTGAAGTGCTACCGCACTCCACACAAGCATCCCACAAGCGACGTCATCCCTCATCTGCTATCTCTTTCTATCTCTATCTCTCTCTCTACTCCTTAGAATGATTGTTTTAAAAACTGTTCCCAAATAGCAGTAAAATTATGATTCTTTGGATATCCAATATCTATATATACATATATAAATACTTACTTAGAAAGACTTTTTTTAAAAGCTTTTGCATAAAATCATGTTTTGCCTCCCTGCGAATGACTTGATACTCACCGAAATCTCTATAAATGTTATCTGTTTCATCGTGATTCTCACTATAATGACAAAAATAATTTTTAATGCGTCTTGTGAGCGAACACCAGCGCCTTATAAACATGATTTTTTCCCACTTAATAGGAAAATCATTTGAGGTGTATATTGATAACATGTTGGTGAAGGGGTCAAATTTCCCACAGCACTTAGAATATTTGGTAGAGGTGTTCAATGTCTTAAGGGACACATGCCTCCACTTGAACCCCGAGAAATGTGTCTTTGGTGTTTCAACGGGGAAATTCCTAGGGTTCCTAGTTTCGAACAGAGGAATAGAAGCTAACCCCAACAAAATTCAGGTAATCATGGCCTTGGAACCACCAAGTACTTTAAAAGGGATGCAGTCATTAGTCGACAAGATTGACTCTTTAGGCCGATTCTTGTCTCAATCTTCTGACAAATGCCTTCCCTTCTTTGATTGTATAAAAAAGGGTAAAAGCTATACCGTCTCCCATTAGACTCCTCACTGCCATAAGGCATTAGAGGAAGTAAAGGAAGCCCTTAAAAGTCCTTCCATCCTGACGACTCCTAAGATTAGGGAGTCTCTTTTCTTGTACCTAGCAGTGTCCATGTCCATCGTCAGCACTATTGTAGTCAGCGAATAAGAAGGGGGGAAATGACCAGTATACTTCATTAGCAAAACCTACCAAGGTGCAGAAGCTAAGTATACTGTGATCAACAAACTCGAGCTAGCCTTGGTGACTACCGCCAGAAAGCTACACTCGTACTTTCAAGCCCATTCAATGGTAGTCTTGTCTGACTACCCTCTATGCCAAATGCTGCATAAACCCACTAGGTTCACAAGGCAAGTTAAATGGGCCATGGAGTTGGTGGAGTTTGATATTCAGTACCTGCCAAGGAGATCAATCAAAGGTTAGGTCCTAACGGACTTTGTAGCAGAGTTCACAAACCCGGATACCTCCCTTACTCTGCCGTGGAGGTTGTATGTAGATGGCTCATCCATGATAGTTGGGTCTGGGGCAGGCATATACCTGACCACCCCAGACAATGCTACTCATAAGTACGCCATCAAACTTATCTTCCTCACCTCCAACAATTTGGCAGAATATGAGGCCATGCTAGCCAGCATCCAAGTGGCCAAGTCAAGGGGTGTCTCTTCACTAGAAATCTATACAAATTCCTAGTTGGTCGCCAATCAAGTCAACGGTGAGTACCAAGCCAGGGATCCAAATATGATCTTGTACATTGACAAGGTCAAAGAGGAGTTGTCGGGCTTCAAGACCGTCTCGGTTAGTCGGGTACCCTGATTTGACATTCCCCTAGTGGACACTTTGTCCCATCTGGCCTCAACAATCTCACTTGAGTAGGAAGAAGACATATGTCTCCAAACCCTGAAGGAGCCAACAGTTCTCTCTCCCAAAACATTCATGATGGAACAGTCCACATCATGAATGACACCTATCATCACTTATTTGAACACTGGAGAGCTACCCCCGAAGGAACCATGACCTAGGGCATTCCGCCTGAAGTCCTCTAGGTACACTGTAATAGAGGGGCAACTGTACAAGCTGGGGTATTCCACCCCCTTGTTGCACTGCCTTGCAAAAGAGGAGGCATCACAAGTACTCCAAGAAGCCCATGGAGGCATATGCGGGAACCATGAAGGGTGCAACACACTCCTAGCCTAGTTGTTCTAAGCAAGGTAGTTCTGGCTCTAGATGAAAGAACACTACAAGGAGTTCGTGCGCAAGTGCGATAAGTGTCAGCGGTTTGCCACCTTGCACCACTTGCTACCTGGAAAGCTGTGCTTATCATGTCACCCATCCCCTTAGCTAAATGGGGCATAGATTTCACTAGCCCTTTCCTGCTAGTACTAGTTCAGAAATGCTTTATACTGGTGGCGGTGGATTACTTCTCCAAGTGTGTGGAAGCTGAGGCCATCGCTAGCCCAACAACCGACGGGGTTGTATTATTCATCCGGAAGAATATCATTGCCTGGTACGAAAGGCCTCAGTATATTGTTACAGACAATGGTACCTAGTTTGCTTGCAAAATGTTTGAAGAATTTTGCACAAGCTAAGACATCCGCCTTTGCTTCACATCAATAGGGCACCCTGCTGATAGGGCTTTTCATAAATGTTAGGGAAATGCATTATAGTATAACTGACAAATAGCTCTTCAATAAATAAAATTTATAACTCGAATATCTAAATGAAGTCCGAGGTCGAACACAGGGAGCAAATAGGAATTCACACGCTAATCTTTAATCAAAATATAAATGAGCATAGGAATAGACAAGAATAATGATATTCAATGAATTACTACTCAAAATTGATAATCAATGCATAACATGAGTTTTTCAAGAGTTTAATATGATAGAAAGCCAACTAGAGCAAAATAATGGTGATTTAGATCACCAATTATTAGTCTAAGCACATATATATCAACTATCCAATGAATATGAAATAAATGAATAGTGGTCAGACGTCTGGCTCTCAAATCAAACAACTTAAATGTTGACTGCTACAGTGCTTTTCTTCATGGCTTTCTTCTGTTCTCCTCTTTTCTTCTTCTCTCCTTAGCTTCTTCTGCTCTCTTCTTCTTTAGCCTCTTCTACTTTAACTTCTTCTTCATAGGGTCTTCTCCTTTTCAGCGACTAAGTGTCGCTCAAAGACTTGAGGAGCAAAACCCTCCCCTCCCCCACTCTCTTTCTTTCCTTCCTCCTCGCCTCTCTCTCAAATGTCTGGTTTAATTAGGTATTCGGGTATGCGTAACCGAGTCCAGGGCTACGTGCGTAGGGTCACAGCCGAGGAGTGGTAGGCTTAGTGGGTCGGGTATGTGCGAGTAAGCGGGGACCTCACCCCCAAGTGTTCTGAGGCAACTAGCCAAAAGCGTAAAATCAATTTATGCGTACACGGCTACGCTTCTCCCACCAATGTCGGACTAAACCCACGTCCCTTTTTTGTGCATGCTTGTAGCTGCTAATCTCGTCCAATTGGTGGAGGAACAGTCAATGCTCCCAATTGAGCACCTGGGTAGATGCCTGGAAGTCCTTCGCATCACTTAGAGGTGGTGCCTAGAGCAAACACAGCAAGAACACGCTTCGAGCTTGCTCAAAGCAACTTCAGTAATGGCGGTAGTGACCTGTATACCTGAAAACACAAGAACGGCCTAATGGCCTCATCAAAACAGTTTAGGAGGAGTGCTAGACCACAGCAAACGTAATGGCAGTCGTGGCATGGTGTGAGGGCATATGGTGGCCGGACGGAGTCGAGGATGGTCGCGCGAAGATGGGTTGGTCGACGAAGAGTTTAGGAGGATGGAATGGAGAAATAGGACACGGCTATTGATGGTGGTGGAACGACGAAGGTGTAGGAAGTGTTAGCAAGTTGAATGGTGGATTGTGGAGGTGGGGCAGAGAAGACGAACTCTCCGGTGATGGAGCGACAAGGAAGACAAGGTAGATGGCGTCTGTTGGTATTGCAAGATGCGAATGAAGGTAGGGAAGAAAGATCCACCCACTATTGTTTGTGAGGGTGGACGAGGAAGGTGGTTGAAGGACTCGCCAGTGTTGCAGAGAAGGAGGTAGGGGAGAAGGGAAGAGGGGTGTCCGACCTCTAAACCAAGCTAAGGAGGTAAGGTAGGTGTCCTAGGTTCTTTTATAGGCCATAGGGTTAAGCTTCATGCTTGGAAACAAGCTTGGAAGCTTCAGAGATTTCATGCATGTGGGATACCCACATCTCCCATGCATTCGCATGTTAGATTGGGAAGGCAATAGGATTCATGGCCGGTCTCAATTTGAAGAGAATTCCTCAAGGAATCTCTCTATCAATTTTGGGACTGATTGATTGAGAATTAAGCTAGAAAATCTTGCTCAAATCTCGACGGTGAGCTGCAGTCTACTCCTAATGGCAGTAGAGGCCTCTTTGTGAACTTGACAACATAGTTAGGGAGCTATCTGCAAGGATTTCAAAAAGCTAGGGGTGCATGTGTGAGAAAAGAATTAGATTGGATTGAATTGCAAACTAGGTCAACATGATCTCTGATTGGGCCCAAATTTTGGTACAAACCTAATTTGGACCTAAGGAATCTGATGGTGAAGTCAGATTAGGTTTTGACAAAGCTTTTCTAGGTAATTTGCACAGAAATCCAAATTAGGGCAATTGTCTATCTGAGACTCTATTTTAGGTCAAAATGAGTTCCAAAGGTCAAGGCAAGCATACCAAACCTCATAGAATATTTTTATATGATTTTTAAAAGTTTTAGGTGAATTTTATTTTGACCAAAACCTTATTTAATTAAGTGGATCTATTTTTAGGGTTTCAAACGTCCATTGATTCTTGAAATGCATGAAAAACCATTTTGTTCTGCATGAACCCACTTATTAAATATTTATGAACATTTGACCTTCATTTAACCCCTGGGAAACCTCATGATTGCTCTGCAATTAGGATATTCTGTTAAAACTGTAGTTTTACCCCAATTTTATTATTAATCTCAGAATGGATATGCAGTGAGTTATGGTCTTCTGGCGGTTATGTAGGAGCATTTAGTAATGGATTCTAACTAATTAAAGCTACATATGGCTAATGATGACGTTATCATCATACCCCATGCCTAACTTTTGCTAGTCCCTTAGTAAAATCTTATGAAATGAACTTGAATTCTAGACCATGGTTTTGAAGTTCATAGTCCTGATTTATTCTTCCTTTTAGAAATTAGGTCAGAATGCTAATAGTAGGCCTAGAGGTACTCAAGTACCAATCAAGATTCAAACCTGACTAGCTTTCGCCTCAGTCTACCTCAAAGGTTTCTAAGGCCCATAGGAACTATCCTAAAGTTCGTTAGACCCAGCAATCAAAGCACATGTGCTTGTAACATGGTTAGTCCAAGTTCAGTTTGCAGTGCATTTTTGTAAGAGAGAGAGATAGAAGAATTTTTACATTTTTGGAGAGTTTTCTCTCTCTTTTTCTTTTCTTTATTTCTAGCTTTGGATTGGTTCAAAAACATGATCTATATCGGATTCCTTGCTCCCACCATAAATTCTTGCAGGGTCCCTGGCAATCGATGCTTTAAGATAGCATCGCCTATGGAAACCCCCAGAACACTGGCTCTCGACACTTCGAAATAGTGCCGCACATGGCATTCTGTAGCTAAATTTAGGCCTTGGCGATCGACATTTTAGGATAATCCCACCTATGGCACCTGAATCAGCACGAGGTGCTTACATGCCCTCGGTAGGATATTTAGATATCCTAGGAGACAAGCACCATGGAGACGGTATGTTATTGCACATCTTCGAGGGGAATTTCCCACCTCTCCGCACTGGGAACTCGTCCAAATCAACTTGTGTTTATAAGCCGCTGCTAATCTAATCTAGGTAGCTTTTTCAAAATAGAATAATCTCTTTTGCATGATTTTGATTATTAAGCCACTGAACCAGACTTGTGTGTGGATAAGGGTGTTTAGGTTACCAAGTCCTACAAACTAGAGGTTAGTTAACGAGATCGAATACTCCCTAAGCCTTAGACCTAATACATAAGCTTCGCATTTTCCTCAACCTCTTGAGAATTATCCGAATCATAATGGATACGTGAATGTTTAAGCCTAAAACAAGCGCAAGAGACCTACGATCAGCACTCATACTAATCTCCATGTCTCTTTGTTATTTCAGGACTTAATTTTTTTTCTTTTGATTTGGTCTAGAACTTAAGTAGATTCCATAATCATTTACTAATGACTATCACTTTTTGTTTCAAAGTGTAGCTCCGTTTTGACATTTAAATCACTTCCCCTTTTCCTTCTCAAGAATGATATGCAATTTAAGCTCACAAAATTTCCTCCCCTTTCTCCATTTTATTATTTTTAATTTTTTTATATTTTGGATATGTATTTTTTTGTGAGAACCCCTCAGAAACTTGAATTTTTATGTGTTTGCACTTTAACACCCCCCATGCCTAAGTTTTCCAATGTCTTCATTGTAAATCGAAGGTATGAAATCAGTTGGGTTCAAGGATTAGAACAGGTTCAAAGGGTGGGTGAACAGGTCAAGATGACTATTGCAGACGATTTCAAGCTTTGGTATGAGTACCAAAGGTGGAGTCGGTTGTTCTAAAACTAAACTCAGAGTACAGTAGATGTGAATCTCAAAAGGATAATTAGAAGGGTCTCAGATTTTTGGAATGACAGGTTGCCTCCCATTAAGTGCTAAATTAAATTCCTTCAGCCGAGTAGAAGATGGTTATGGAGTGGTCAAATTAGTTTTGTAGAACAAGCACCTTGATAAATAGCCTGGTTGGTCCAACCAGGTGCTTATTTAGATCAACAGGCTGATGATACAGCCCAAACCCAATCAGTCTGGTGCGTTGATGGATGTAAATCAGTAGATGTGAAGCCCACCAGATACCTTGTGACTCAGAAGGATGTGGCAGTGTGAATCATGGGTTTGGCTAAATCAGATCAGCTTGGTCAGAGTAGGGATCCTCAAATGAAAATGGATCTGTGGAGGATGTGAGATCCCTACAAGAGTGATCAAAGAAAGGTAGGACATGATATGCATTCTGAACACTATCCGAATCCCGATCAAAATATGGAGAAGAGTCATGTGCGACCGAATCATAAAGAGGTGAATCATAGTAGAAATTGATTCCGGTGGCAGGTCGAGGTTGGGTTTGGATTCGAGAAGGTTATGTATGTGCTGTAAAGAGGTGACTTCTTTTAAATCATTGACCTCAGTGTCAGAATCAAAGAACGGGTCATGGTCGCTGAGGTCATAAACAAGTTTGGAGTCATTAGGAAAAAATAGTTCTCCGAAATCAGAGTAAGACTCGAAATCGTCAGAGAACATGTGAAGATCGTGTTCTGAATTCGATTCCAGATCTGAAGTCCCACAACAAAGAGGATCAAGACATGTCGAAGTAGCAACCTGACCTGGATCTAACCTATTTTCGGATTCCGAGCTCAAAAAGGTGTCCTTATTAGGCATAGGCTCGGGTTCCTAGCTCCTAGGGTAGACCCAATTGAACCCCAACTCTTCTAGCTCCTTGGTTTCTGTTTCATAAATTGGCGTATTTTCCAAAAATCAATCTGTATTTCTGAGGAGTCTGAAGAGGTGTACTCATCAAATGGAGGCCCTAAATCATATTTCAGATTTGCAATCTGTGTCTCATCATATGGGGCCTCATAATCATCCCAGTTAGGCTCAGTTCTAGGTTCTAGGTCAAAGGTAGGCTTTGGGTCAACTAGGATCTAGGCTGGGCTCTACAGGGATGTCAAAATTGCTCTCGAGAGTCACCTTATCAGGATAAGGGGCGATATTTACATCTGTTTCAATTTCATCATTACAAGTGTCTGGGAAATCTAAGCTCAATGGACCAACTTCCTGGTTTCCTCAGGCTGGTTTGAAATCGTGATCACCTACACTCGAATCCTCCCAACCCATCTCAGGATCAGGCATATTAATATGTATGTGATTTGAATCAAATTCCCTTTGGGTTGGGGGTCCACCATAACCTTGATTTTCGATCCTAGGATTTGGGAAATGTTGATCTTTAGTGTTGCTCCAAGGTGTCTCATTATCCTTTGACGGGTATTTTTTATTAAGGCCTTCATATAATGCATCCAATGCTATACCACGTGCCTTCATGAGATCTTGGTTCTTTTCTAAAAGTATGGGATTTGACCAATATTGTAGATACTCATTGTCATGTAATGTCCTCAATTCGAAATATTCTCGTAAGAGATCATTGCGGGTTGAATCATGTATCATTTGGAAAAAAATCATCTTAGCACAGTTAAAAATGAATTTTGATGTGACATTAACCTGAATCACCCTAAATGGATTTGAGAATCTAGAATACTCTTCATGATGTCTGTAAGAATCCTCAATCATTTTCTCTTTCATGCTCATTTGTGAATTAGGTTTCCTAAACAGTCTTCCTAAATTGTCAGGCTATAATTTTGGAATCAGATGGTGGAATCAAGATGTAGAATCAAACTAAGGTTCAAATTGAAGTTGATCAGATCTGAAAGAGATTCCCAAGAAGATCTAATGAGCTCTTATAGGTTAAAAACCTAATGACCTTCCTGTGTATGTGCTCTACAAAAAAGATGAGGGACTGGATATTATTTGGACCCAATCAAGGCACCCAAAGATTTTTGGATGACTAAGGCAATTTTGAGGCAGATGATACCTATAAATCAGAAATCCGCACACTCGAGAATTACCTGGGCAACCAAGAAGGAAGAGCCTCGTAAAGACCCCTACATGGTAGATCATCCCCACGGGTTAGAGGGTTTCCCCCACCTGACCTTCCTTGTCACTACTGACGAGTCAATTTTTCACTTTCGAATAATATCATTAAGATGATTTGTTGTTTTAGTATCAAAGTGGTGGAAAACTGCTTAACAAAAAAATTAAAATTAAAATTAAACCACTCACAGGAGAGCGGGTCGTGCCCACAAGGAGGAAATAGCTATTACAAACTCGCGATAAATAAAAATTATTGTTCACAAATGATTTCCTTAAGAAATTATGTCGAGAAATCGCATTAGTTATGTGTTTTAATAAAAGCACATGCTGAAATTGTGTTTAAGCCAAATAGGAGGGGGTTCAATGTCATATGTACCATAATATAATAAGAATAAAATCCTCACAATGGTACTTAAATATAATTACAAATTAAGCTTCTCCTATAGCAAGAATCTTCCAAGATTTGAATGGAAATCCACTTAGATTAAGGTTGAGAAATTGATTTGCTTAATAAGCTAAACAATGAAGGAGGTTCTCATAAATTCACCATGATAATTAAATAAAAAAATGAAGTTCACAATGGCATGAATCGTAAAAACTAATAGAGGATTTACTATGTAAAAATAGGGAGGTTGCTTTGAGCTCCTCCACACACGAAGGAGGTGGAGGTCGGAGAGGAGCTTCTCGTCGGAGATAGAAGGAGACATGTCGCTTCCAATGGTGGTGGTCTTGTGGAAAATGGTGGTTAGAGTAAGTCACAGTGAGGAGAAGGGTTGGTGGGTGCGGTGGAGCTCTCTACTGTTGTGCGTAGAGATGAGGAGAAGCGAGTGGTGCACGCAGCCGCGCATGCGGAGAGGAGGTGTGTGCAGCCACGTGCTCGGGCTGCTGCTGGATGCGTGTGCTTGCTATGTGAGCAAGCACACTGCTACACGCTAGCGGAGGCACTGAAGTGGACGATGACAGGCTACTGAAAGGCACTAGAGGATGCACGCTGCGAGCAGGCGGAGCGGCTGGAGTAGCGCGTGCACTGCACGTGCGACTAGAGGTGAGGGCCGATGGCTGGTGGACATGCTGTTGCTGCTGGGGCAATGCTTGGAGGTGCTGCAGGCAGAGGTGCAGTGTGCTCTACATGCAAGTGGGTTGCTGTAAGGGGCAGGTGCGAGGGAATGGCGCTGCTACAGGAGGTGCCTATGCACGGCAGGTGCTGGAGGGTGGTGCCTGTGCTTGGTGCGTGCAGCAGGAGGTGCCTGCGCATGGAGAGGGATGTGCACTAGGATGGTGTTGGTGGTTGAGGAGCTGATGAAGAAGAAGCATGGCGATGCAGGGACTCTAATTGGCAGTGTGAGCTGTCACACCACATGCCCATGGTGGTGGAGTCACGCTGCCACAGTTGAGGCCGATGGTGAGGAGCGAATGAGAAACTAGGTTCTCTGCACAGTGAGGAAAGGGGTGGTGGCCTACTCTGAATGATAGCCATTCCTCCTTTGTAGTTGTGGCTACAAGAATTTTGAAATTCACACAAGCCACCGTCAAGTGAATGCTGGACGAGTGAATGCGCAAGAGGAGGAGGCAGAGACGGAGCGGTTACCTACAAAACGGAGAAGAAGAATAATAATAAAATAATTAGGATTATTTATACATAACTCCTTAACTTCTATGTTAATTGAAACAATGTATGTAATGCACCTAATTAATTAACTAATCAAATGTATGCAATCCTAGGTTAATTCTAAATGCATTTAGATATGGATGCCACACATGAATTAAGCACTTAAGCTAAAAATATGAATTAATTTAATTACATCCTAATGTAGGCTATCTAAATGTTAAAATTAACTTAATGTCGAGACACTTAAATACTTGAATAGCCCACAAATATGGGCTAATCAATTATCCCCATGTCTAGTTTTTTGCTAGTCCCTAGCAAATCTAGGCAATAACCTAGCACTCCAAGTGGACTAGCCAACCCAATCGGTCTTACTTTAGTAACAAGTTAAGTTCAAACTTTATACCTAAGGTTCGCAAGTAGTTGCCCAAGTTACAAACTAGGTCGGCTAAAGATAAGTTGCAGGCACAAGTTTCCCTGATTTCTAACTCTACCCTAGGGTTTATTGATCCCCGAGATTAAAGCATCCGTGCATGTGCATTGGTCTGAGTTATTTGAGGTTGGTATGATTGCAAACCTAGAGAGGAAAAAGGATTTTTTTTTAATATATAAATTTTTTTGTTTGATTCCTCTAACTCTAACCTTGGATTAGCTATCAACATGGTCTATGTCGGATTCATTATCCCCATCACTGTACCTCGAAGGGTGCCTGGCTTTCAATGCTTCGAGATAGCACCACCCATAGCGACCCCAAGAACTCCTGGTAATCGATACTTCGAGATAGTATCACCCATGGATTCCTTAAGCGAATTCAGGCCTGTGACAATCGGCACTTTGAAGATAGGTCCGCCCATGGTACCTGAACCGCACAATGCGCTTACATGCCCCCAGTAGGATGGATATCCTAAGAGACAAGCGTTGAGGAGGTAACATGTTATCATCGCATCCTCAAGGTGAGTATATACTCCACCTCTCCTGCAGCAAGAACTCTTCCAATCAAATTGTGTTTTCAAGCTTCTCCTAAGTCAAAACTAAGAGAACCAACTTTTCTTAAAGAAATGAATTAGGGTGATCACTTACTTACACAAGACCAAGTGTGTGTGAAATGTGGATGCTTAAGTTACAAGGACCCATAAACCAAAAGGTAGAACAAGATTCCAGGTACTACCCAACCTTTAACTCAATCCCTAGCTTTCCTTCCTCAACCTCTTAAGGAATGGTCCGCAACTTAACTCCTACTTAAGTTTTTAAGTCCACAAAGGACCCTAAAGGTCTAAAGCTAGTAGCTCACTTAGCTTCTAAAGTTCGACACCTAGAATCAACTTAGTCTAACCTAAAGTTCTAGCCTACTTAAGAATGCAGGGCCCAGCCAGTTAAGCTCAATAATACAAAATGTTTTTCTCTTTGTTCTTTTTTCTTTTTTGATGCAAATGTATGCAATGTGGAATGCTTTAACTAAATGCATAAATGCACTATGTATAAATGCTATGTATATCCCCAAGTACACCCCCCCATGCCTAAAATTTGCAATATCCTCATTGCATAGAAGAGTATTACCTAGGTCAAAGTTGGGCTACCCTTATTTTGTTGGCAGCCGAGTAACGAAAGAACCTGCAAGTCAAGTTCCAAAATCAAAAAAATAGGCCCTACCAATGAGCAAAGTAATGCTGGCCTAAAAAAGAGGTAACCTAGAATGTTGGTGAGCTGATGATGAATCCCAATAGCAAATGTTCGCCCAACCAAGATGGGAATGAAATCATCCCAGGTCACCAAAGGAGGTTCTAAAGGATAAACTGGCATAACAACCTCCAAAGGGGTAAGGGGAGGTTGACAAGGATCCTCCAAAAGAAATGGGGAAGGATTGGTGCAAAGATAAACCCCCAGGGTAATGGACTGACCAAAGAAATCATCAATCCATACCCAATACTCCATTACAAGAGATATTGGTCTGTTAAACCCCCCGGTCAAAATAGTAGTGAGCATGTCTTTAAGCTAAGGATCGTCTAGGGTATCCAAGTTTCAAGGTTGCGGGATGGTCATAAGATCTATGTTGGGTTTAGTTGGCTCAGTGTCCATCCCTAACAACCTTCTTAATTCCTCAATCGCATCCCTAGCATCCCTTGTACTATCACAAAGATCTTCCTGCACTTCATTAGTGATCATTTCAACGTATGGAGTCAACATTTTGCCTTCAAACATAGGCAAATCAGAGGATGACTCCGAATCAAATGAAGGCAGGTTGGAAGCAACAAATCTAGGGATTATCCTATCAATGTCATCCCCAGGTTCTTGTTCTTTACTCAAATCCTCCTCGGAGTCTATATGTGTATCCACATTAATCTCAGAAGTTGCTTCCAAATTTTCCATTATTTCATCATGAGGAGAGATATCATCAATGGGTGTGCTAAGGAAACCTAATTTGGTCAACTTTGTGACATCCTCGGGGGTTAATTCTTCAAATAAGACATAATCACCCTTAGTTTCACTCCAAATCTTGAATGTAGGTTCCTCATATAATTCATCCTTCTCCTCATCATACAATTCATCATATACCTGAGGTCTAGAATCATCTAAAATCTCAGTAGATCCCCTAGGTCACTCTATCTGGGGTACATGGTTTACACTGGTAACATCAGACTCCTCATATAAGTGGATTTCTTCAAGGTTAGGTTCCCTAAGGGTGGGCTTGAGTTCCATCTCGTGATCAAAAGGGAGGGTGGAATTAACAACTTGACCTCAGCCCACTTCATCAAATGTGATGAAAATACTATCATCTGGGTCAAGGTTTTCCAATGCTACCATCATTCCCTTCTTTTGACTCCAATATAATTTAGGTGGATACTCAACCTAATCATCATCTTCCTTGGGTTGCCACCTTTCTTCATCCAATGTATAGCTACTTTCATACATATCCTCCTCCCACTTAAGGCATGGACCCCTCAAGGAAGTGTCATCTAGCGAGGAGGGTTCAAAATCAATCCTCAAAAAGTAGCTATTCTCCCTTACATAATCCCCAAAATTTCCCTCCAACTTAGGGTGTGGCTTTCCCACGAGAGATGCATCTAGCGTAGCGGGGTGTATTTCATCATCAATGAGGTAGGTTGGGTGGCTAATTTCATCCTTTTCTTGTTGGCCTACTCTCGAAGATTCTCCTAATAATTCAATCATTTCGTCTTGCATTTTCTATAATTCCATCTTTAAGGAAGAGAGGTCATCATTTCTATCAAGAGTGAAGTCAGGCTCAGGCTTAAAGTACCTAGGAGTCTCTGTCCAACCATTATAATCATTCAGAGAGGGTGGGTTGGGTATTTCTATGGTGTGTGGGATATTGGACAAGGTAAATCCCACTCCTAAGTTCTACTCACTGATTTAGGGCTTAACCAGGCCAATGCTCCTATAATAGGAGTAAAACAGATCCTAATGACTGTCATTATGTCCATCAAAGGATGGACCATCTCGGCGTATGGGATCAAAGATCACATAGTGGGGGTAAGGGTGTGGACAAGATGTGAAAGGATGAAAGTCAATGTGGTCCATTCTAACTCACACCACAATCAGATTCCCCAAGCAAACACAAATCAGAAGACTTTTTAGGTCTTTAATCAGTTAGGCTTTTGAGATTTTAAGTCCACTTGTAGGTGACAAATCAAGTTATCGAAACAGTTACGCACATACTTATCGACCTACGATACGCCTGAGAAGACCAAACTGGGACTTAGGTGATCCTCCCAAAAGCCCAAAAAGTTTAGTCACCACCAAACACGGCAAAGAGGGATGCAAGTAGGGTCAAACCCTTCCTTTAAAGTGTTGCTTTCACGGTGCTTCTTAACTACCCTCAATCCACAAGGTTTGGAGGCAACTTCACCTCTGAACTAGAGTTCGGGTCACTTTAGACCCTAGTAATTGGATGCTCTAGTCCTATCGGTTCCAAACCTAAGGAGTGCCTAAAAACATGCCGTGGTGCAAGAGATATAAGTGTGCATACACCATAAAAGATTTTGAATTTTTAATCGCATGCCAAGTTTGAAATTTAGGTCCTTAGTTTTTAAATGTCCTTCCTTTAATCAGTCCATTTTCAAAAATTAAATATGGCCACTTGTTAGATCTATTCAAATCAAACTTGGTGGTCTTTGAAATTAAGGTCCACATGCAATGCGTGAACAAATATGGATGCAAAGTCCAGAAAACGTACCTTGCCTCCTGCAATCAACGATGCAAGAACCATGCAATGCAAAAAATCAAGTCTAGATGCTGCTCATTCACACCTAAATGGTCGTCCCAAGGCAAGCAAATTCTAGCAGGTATCTCGTGCCTTTTTATGTTTTTTTTTTTTACTTATGCACAATCAAGAAAAATAAAATCAATTCACAAAAGAAAACCTCGATCTAAAGAAAAGCGAACAGTCTCCCGAAAAGTTACCCAACATGAGCTTAAAAGAAAGTCGGGGAACAAACCCCTCAAATATACCCCAGAACAAGGGTATTCCAAATGCATGTACTAAAATAAAGAGAAGAAATAAAAGCAAAAACTATCTACAACTAAATGGGTGAGATGAAGATGTGTTCCTCCAGATATCTCCTCTATCAGTGGAAACAAGGTCCACCAAGGCATTGCAGAGGCAGATGTGATGCTCCTTCTCCCAGTGTTGCGACTCTTCTGGTAATGTCAAGGATCACCTAATCTCTGAGGCTGGTGCAACAAAATGTCTCCAAATACGCATACCTCTCACCAAACAGATAATTAAATTGAAATGTGCCTTAAAGAAAATGTGTGAATCAATAAATAAATGAATGCGAGTTTAACAGACTTGTTGCCTCCCCAGCAACGGCACCATTTGATGAGTCAATTTTTCGCTTTCGAATAATATGATTAACATGATTTGTCATTTTAGTATCAAAGTGGTGGAAAACTACTTAACAAAATAATTAGAATTAAAATTAAATCACTCACAGGAGAGTGAGTCGTGTCCACAGGGAGGCAATAACTATTAAAAACTCACAATAAATAAAAAGTATTGTTAAAAAATGGTTTCCTTAAGAAATTGTGTCGAGAAATCACATTAGTTATGTGTTTTAATGAAAGCACATGTTGAAATTGTGCTTAAGCCAAATAGGAGGGGGTTCAATGTAATATGTACCATAATATAATAAGAATAAAATCCTCACAATGGTACTTAAATATAATTACAAATTAAACTTCTCCTAGAGCAAGAATCTTCCAAGATTTGAATGAAAATCTACTTAGATTAAGGTTAAGAAATTGATTTGCTTAATAAGCTAAACAATGAAGGAGGTTCTCATAAATTCACCATGATAATTAAATCAGAAAATAAAGTTCATAATGGAATGAATCGTAAACCTAATAGAGGATTTACTGTGCAAAAATAGGGGAGGTTGCTTTGAGCTCCTCCACACACGAAGGAGGTGGAGGATGGAGAGGAGATTCACGTCAGAGGTAGGAGCCACGTCACTTCCAATGGTGGTGGTCTCGTGGAAAATGGTGGTCGGAGCAAGTCACAGTGAGGAGAAGGGTTGGTGGGTGTGGTGGAGCTCTCTATTGTTGTGTGTAGAGACGAGGAGACACGAGTGGTGCACGCAGCAGCACATGCGGGGAGGAGGTGCGTGCAGCCACGTGCTCGGGCTACTGCTAGATAAGTGTGCTTGCTGTGTGAGCAAGCACGTTACTACACGCTGGCGGAGGCGTTGAAGTAGATGACGGTGGGCTGCTGAAGGGCTGATGGGAACACCATCATGAGCCATAACTAACTCATTTTGTCTGAGAAAAGACAACAAAAGCTCCAACATAACCAACTGGAGGACTTAACTCATTGAATAACCATTCTAAAAGAAAAGAAAAAAATAAGGGGTAAAACTGTAATTTTACCATTACAGTGCAACAATGGGATTTCTCATGGGCTAAACATAGGTCAAATGGTCATAACAAGATAAAAACTGGATTTGTTCAAATAGAAAAGGATTCATGTAAATTCTGGGAATTAAATGACTTCTTGTAACCCTAAAACAGACCCACTTAATTTAACAAGGTTCTGGTCAGGATAAAATTCACCTAAACCTTCTAAAAATCATGAAAAAATATCCTCTAGGGTTTAGAACTTTTAATTTGGCCTGTATAACCTATTTTGACCTAAATTGGGCTCTTAGTCAAATATTTATCCTAAATTAGATTTTTATGTAAATTTTCCAATCAAACGCAGTCAAACCCAAAATCCAACTTTACCATTGAATTCCTTAGGTCCAAATTAGGTTTGTATCAAAATTTGGAACTAAAGGGACCTCTTCTTGACCTACTTTGCAAACAGGTCCAGCCTAATTACATTTCTACCCCTACCTTTTGAAAACTTCTATAGAAACCCCCCTATCTTTGTCTTCATTCTTTGCAAATAGGTCCCTCCACCATTATAGCAAAGGGAATCCTACTCTGGCGATGAATCGATGGCAAGATCTCTCTGATTTCTCAGAGAATCCCCTACAAAATTTAAAGGGAGATTCTCTGAGAAATCTCCTCCAATTTGAACACAATCATGAACCCTAATTCCTACCCAATCTCTCATGCGACGCATGAGAGATTTGGGTCTCTCTGAGTTTCCATCTCCGGCGACATTGCCGTGCTTGGAAGCTTGGCTTCCAAGCACAAACTCAACCACCAGGGCCTATATAAGAAACCCTAAATCATTTCGCACCTCCTCAGCTTGGATTTGGGCGGTCCACCCCACCTTCTCTCCTTGCCAGCCACAACTTCTCCACAAGCTCCGACGGCTCTACCCCCTCTATCTCATCCCCCAACCACAATACCAGTGGTTGGGTTACTTTCCTCTTGTTCATCCGCGTCAGCCATACCAGCTTGACGCTACCTCTGCCCCTATCATCACCGCCGCCTCACCTACGGAGAGCTTCGTCTCTAGCGATGACAAATACGAGCCGGTCGCCATCCTTGCCCCCTTCGTCCTTATATTAGGTCAGATAATTCCTCTCTCCCTCCTCTTCCTGATCCCCTCTTTATTTCTTAAAACTATCCCTCGACGCCACAAGTCACCACCACCTTCTTCATCTCCAGCCACACTCCAAAGAGGCATTTCCGCCGCTCCACAGATCCATCCGCCTCGCCACACCTCACTGAATGTAACCCCTCATCTCACTCACCACGCCACACGCCCAGAACTCCCCCCAAATACACCCACTTTTGCACGCACAGGGTGACCTAGGCACGCACGCTTCGGCCACCCCACGCTACGCCGACCACTGCACTACCTTCACCGTGTCTCGACGAAGTTGTCTGCCTTTTCTGATGAGGCCGCATGGCCATTTTCTTGCTGATAGGGTTAGAGGTCTTCACCGCCATTGACACAGCAATGAGCTTGCTTGGGAGGTTCATCCAGGACTCCTCGCTCCAGGCAACAAGTCCCAAGTCGCGCGGACTCCTTTCGCACACAACCTCAGCCAAGCAATTTTTCACTAACGCCCTACACAGCTGCTGCAATCAGAGGAGAACATCCGCTGCGGGTGCTCGTGAAGAAAGGTGGGACATTCAGTCCCACCTCAAAAGTGGAAGAGCAGACACAGCAAAATAAATTGTAAAAGTGACAGGGGCTTATCGCCTCCTGACCACGGGGTGAGGTCCCACTCGCCCTCACTGCCTCGTCCATGACCCACTGCCTGCGGACCTAGCCCTGACCCGTATACCCTACTAGCCTACACTCCTCGCCTACCATGCACGTGGGTGGGCTTGGTCCCGGGCACGCATACCCGACCCGATTACACAAGAAGGCTCTACGAGAGTGAGCCTAAGAGAGAAAGAAGAAGAGAGATCGCGGGGGCGGGTAGGGGTAGGTTTTGATCTCGCAGGCAGGAGAAGAAGAAGAAGCCAAGGAATGAAAGGGCGGTAGCCTAAGAAGCCAAGGAAGGAGAAGGCAAGGCTGAAGGAGAAGAGCTGAAGAATGAAGGGCTGAAGCAAGAGAAAGAGAAGGAGAAGAAGCTGAAGAAGGGCTGCAGAGATAGAAGGAAAGGAAAAAGAAGAAGAAGAAGACAAGGGCCAGAGCAACTAAAGGCAAAAGAAGGCTAAGGCACGAAGAAATCAGAGAAGAAAAGAAGCCCGACAGAGATCAGAGATAGAGAAGAGAAGAAGAGGAGAAATAGCACAGCACTATAGCAATCACCAATTTAAGATGTCTGATTCACAAAATCAGACGTCCATTCTTTTTTGTGCTCTTCATATACATTGATATTTTGTGGCCATATTTATATTTCTTGCATTATAACTCAGATTTTTCATTGCATATTATACTCAATTTGAAAGTTGTGCTCTTGATTTTTAAACCCCAATTTACTTCCTTTGTTTGACCTCGGACTTAAAACTTCGAGTAATAAAATTTATTTGTTTTCGAGCGATTTCAACTATACTACAACACATTGATTTTAACATTGATCTTGCCTCGCTAAAAACATTTTGGCATCGTTGCCAGGGAGCAATGGGCGATTTAGAAATCTTGATCACAATTTTTGATTTGGTACTAACTTGATACATCTCTTTTGTTGTGATTGTTTCAGGGGAGAAGATTCAAAGGAAGACGGCCACACAACAAGCACACCCAGGGTAGGTAATCTCTGATTAGCCCTTTCCCTCAATCCCCTCATTCTAAAAAGGAGAAACAAGATAAAAATCAATTAGGGCTACCTACTTTCCATCTTTAGCTAAGTCACCAAAGTTGCCTGATTTGATTTCAACAAATATTGATTTGTGCATCCATTTAAGGTAACTAGGGCTACCACCTTCTTGATTGAGCCCTAGATACCATAATTGTGGCAACTAAATTTGACCAAAATTAGAGCCAAATTAAGAATTCCAGTCTAGGGTTTTAGAGACACATCTTTCTAAGCAAGAATTAACTTTTCCAAAAAGAGGTGTGCCTAAACATTGATTGAAAAGACTTATTCAAGAGAAACCCTAAAATGCAAGCTCTTAATTTCACTTGAATCCTAAAAGAAAGGACCAAAAGCTTCTCAAAGGACAAATAGGTGAAGTTGACCCCCTTGTTGGGTCAACCAACCTTGAAATTAGGTCACTTTTGCACTCAAAACATCTAAAGTTCAAATGGAATCCTAAACATCTTGACTCCACCATCTGACCCAAATATATAGCTTGGTTACTTAGGAATAGCATTCAAGAAACTTGAATCACAAAGATCCATGAGAGATAGAATGATTGAGGATGCCCTTGAATTTTATGAAATTGAATACAAAACCTCAAGACCAGTAGAAGACATTCAAGTTAGTGTACCAACAACAACAACCTTCATCATAAACTGTGCCTAAGTATTATTAACAGAAGCTACAAAAGGATCAACCCGAGAAATTCTCATAACAGGATACATTCAAATAGAAAAATTACATAACTTTGAATACCTCCAATGCATGACAAATCTTGAACTTTGGGAACAACACCAAGATGATCTTGAAAAATGGGAAGAAATGATGAGATTATTGAAACAACTTATTAATCAGAAATACTCGTACATACCCCAAATAGCTCATGAAACATCTTGGAATAGTATCAGGGACCAATCTGATTTCCCAAATCTCGGGTTCGAGGACAAGGTTGTTGTGGATTCCCAACCCAGATGGAAAATAATAGGCCTGATCTTGAATTAGGTTGGGAAGTCCCAATTGCAGGAGAACATGATTTTCAACCAACCCTAAAAAACCAAAATCCTGGGTCATCAAGCGTAGAATTCCAAGACTCCTGCAATGATGAGATTAAAATCGAACCTCTCGAGGGTGTAAATCCCACCCCTTATTCTGATAAGGTAACCCTCGAAGGTAATTCTGACCTAGATTCTAGTGATTCAACCCACAGATTCTGGATCTGAAACTTATTGGGAAGATTACAAGGCCCCGTATGATGAAGATCAAAGTTTCAATGAAGAGTATGATTCTGGGCCTTTATTTGATGAAAATCCCTCTCCAACATCCTCAGAGATGCAGATCGATTTGTTGGAAGTCACGCCAATCTACAATACAGAAATCGAGGAGTTGGAAGAGTGGGGTTCTGATTGGGTCTTTCCTACAAGCCTAAAACCTAAGCCCAGACCCTATAAGGACACCTTTTTAAGCTCAGAATCCACATATAGGCTAGACCCCAGTCAGGCTGCGGAGTTTACATCGTATGATTTATTCTGTGGTGGAAACATTGATCTCGAATCTCATTCATAACTAGATTTTCGCAATATCTCCGACGATTTCAAATCTTACCATGATTTCAGAGAACCTTTGTTTCCTTACTATGACAAGCCAATCTACGTCCTTAGCTCACATGATTCATTCTCTGACTCCGACTCTGAGGTCCCTGTTCCTGAGATCACTGATTTAAATTCAATTTCCAGGGAGATGGAATCATTTCTTTTTGATCCTCAGGAATCAAAACCAGAAAATGTCGAGAGTGACTGAAACCCAGAGTTCGAATCTTTTCTTGACTCAGATTTGACTCATCCTATAAACACTCTTCAGGCATTCACTTTTGAATTTGATAACTACTATGAGGACTCTCTAAATGAAACCACATGTAACTCCTTTCTAGAAGAACCATCATACACAATTCTTATTGAAGCCACCTCCTTCGCTTATACAGAACTGATCCAAACCCGTTTTCTACCCTGATCTGCAACCAGGCTCAATTTCTATTCTGATTCCCCTCTTACTAAGCCAATTGCAGATGATTCACCTCCACATCTATATCAGGTTTCAGACATTGATCAGACTGCAAGTCGTGCTCGATCATTCTCTGATCACTCCTGTAGGGTTTCCGTATTATCCACTGATTACTTTACGAGTCCCTACTCTGACCAAGCTGATTTGACTCAGCCAAACCCTGAATTCACACTTCCACATCATTCCAAGCTCCATAGTATATGGTGGTTTCCACATCTCTTGATCTACAATTATCAAACCACCATATTGATTGGGTTTAGGATGCATCAGCAGCCTGTTGATCTAAACAAGCACTTCGTTGGACCAACCAGGCTCTTGATCAAGGTGCTTGTTCTACAAAACTCCACCGATTTGACCACTCCCTCTCCATATCATTTCCCGCTCGGCTGAAGGCATTGAATTTAGCACTTAACGGGAGGCAACCCGTCATTCCAAAAACCCAAGATCCTTCTGATTATCCGTCTGTACTTCTTGTCTATTGCACCCTGAGTTCGATCTTAGAATAGTTGATCCCACCTCTGGTACATGTGCCAGAGCCTGAAATCTTCCGCAACAGTCATTCCTGACCCGTTCGCCCACGTGATAAATCCTGTTCTAAATCCCTGAACCCAACACTATTTCACACCCTCCATTTACAATGAGGACATTGCAAAACATAGGCATGGGGGGTGGTAAAGTGCAAACATACAAAAATCAAAACATTCAGAAGGGTTCTCACAAAAAAATCTCATATTCCAAAAACACCAAAAAAATGAAAAAATTCTTGAAAAAGAATAAAAAATTCTGAGGGGAGAGAAAATTTTGAGGCCATACAAAACTTGAGAAAAGAGAAAAATGTCAAAAAGGAGCACAAAATGAAAAGAAAAAAAGAAGAGATAGTCATTAGTAAGAAATTAAGGGATTAATTAAGTTCTAAACCATATCAAGAAAAAGAACATGAAAGAAAAACGTGCTAATGAGACACAAAAGAGATTAGTAAGAACGCTGATATTAGGCCTCTTGGGCTAGACTCTTAGGCTTAAAAATTCAAGTATCCGCTAAGATCTGGATAGTCCTCAAGAGGTTGGGGAAAATGCGAAGCTTAAGTATTAGGTCTAAGGCTTAGGGAGGATTCGACCCCATTAATTGACCTTTGGTTTGCAGGACTCGGTAACCTAAGCACCCCAATCCACACATAGTCTGGTTCAGAGTGCATAATTATCAAAATCACGCAAAAGTGTTTAAGTGTTCTGAAAAAGTCACCTAGATTAGGAGCGGCCGATCAACACAAGTTGATTTGGATGAGTTCCCAGCGCGGAGAGGCTGGAAATTCCCCTCGAAGATGCATAATAACATATCGCCTCCTCGGTGCTTATCTCCTAGGATATTTACATATCCTACCAGGGGCACGTAAGCACCCTGTGCTGGTTCAGATGCCATGGGCAGCATTATCAAAAATGTCAATTGTCAGGATCTGGATTTAGCTACAGAACGCCATGGGTAGGATTATCTCAAAATCTTGAAAGCCAGGGTTCTGGGGGTTGCCATGGGCGGTGCTATCACGCAGCATCGATTTCCAGGGACCCTTCGAGGATTGATGATGGGGACGAGGAATCCGATACAGACCGTGTTGAGAAGGCAATCTGAAGCTAGAAATATAAAGAAAAGAGAGAAAAAACTCTCCAAATAAAGAAAATCCTCTGTCTCTCTCTTACAAAAAATGTACTACAAACTAAACCGAGGCTAAAATATATTTCAAGCACGGGTGCTTTAACCGTGGAGTTCAATGAAGCTTAAGATAGCTCCTTTGGGCCTTAAAAACCTTCACAGAGGGTCAAGGCTAGAGCTGGTCAGGTCCTGATCTTGGTTGGTACTTGAGTACCTCTAGGCCTACTGTTGGCATTCTAACCTAATCAAAAAGAAAAAAAAAGCACTCATCATAATCTCTAAACATCAAGGAATTCATAGTCTAGAACAGAACTTAAAACCTTAAAATTTTGCTAAGGGACTGGCAAAAGCTAGGCATGAGGGTATGATGGGAGCACCAACATGAGCCCTAACAAGCTCATTTTAACCCAGAAAAGAGAACAAAAGCTCCTACATAACCAACTAGAGGACTTAACTCATTGAATAACCATTCTGAAAGAAAAGCAAGAAACAAGGGGTAAAACTACAATTTTACCATTGCAGTGCAACAACGGGATTTCTCATGGGCTAAACATAGGTCAAATGTTCTTAACAAGATAAAAAGTGAGTTGGTTCAAACAGAAAAGGGTTCATGTAAATTCTAGGAATTAAATGACTTCTTGTAACCGTAAAACAGACCCACTTAATTTAACAAGGTTCTGGTCAGGATAAAATTCACCTAAACCCTTTAAAAATCATGGAAAAATATCCTCTAGGGTTTGGAACCTTCAATTTGGCCCTTAAAACCTATTTTGACCTAAATTGGGGTCTTAGTCAAATATTTGCCCTAAATTAGGTTTTTATGTAAATTTCCCAGTCAAACGTGGTCAAACCCAAAATCCAACTTCACCATTGCATTCCTTATGTCCAAATTAGGTTTGTACCAAAATTTAGACCTAAAGGGACCTCATCTTGACCTACTTTGCAAACAGGTCCAGCCCAATTACATTTCTACCCCTACCTTTTGAAAACTTCTGTAGAAACCCCCTATCTTTCTCTTCATTCTTTGTCTACGCGACCATTGCACTACCTTTGCCGTGTCTCGGCAAAGCTGTCAGCGTTTTCTGACAAGGCCACAAGGCTGTTTTCTTGCTGACAGGGTTAAAGGTCTTCGCCGCCATTGACGTAGCAAGGAGCTTGCTTGGGAGGTTCATCTAGGACTCCTCGCTCCAGGCAACAAGTCCCAGGTCGCGCGGACTCCTTTCGTGCACAACCTCAGCCAAGCAATTGACACTAACGCCCTACACAGCTGCTGCAATCAGAGGAGAACATCCGCTGCAGGCGCTCGCGAAGAAAGGTGGGACGTTTAGTCCCACCTTGGAAGTGGAGGAGCGGATGCAGCGAAATAAATTGTAAAAGTGACAAGGGCTTATCACCTCCTGACCATGGGGTGAGGTCCCACTCGCCCTTACTGCCTCGTCCGTGACCCACTACCCGCGAACCTGGCCCTGACCTGTATACCTAACTAGCTTGCACTCCTCGCCCACCATGCACGCCGGTGGGCCTGGTCCCGGGCACGCATACCCGACCCGATTACTTGAGAAGGCTCTAGGAGAGCAAGCCCAAGAGAGAAAGAATAAGAAAGATCGCGGGGGCGAGTAGGGGTAGGTTTCGCTCTCGCAAGCAGGAGAAGAAGAAGAAGTCAAGGAAGGAAAGGGTGGTAGCTGATGAGTCCATTTCAATGGACTATTGCTACGCCTAAGTAATTCAATTCTAACATTGTATGTTGTTAATAATCACATTAGGTCATTAAACGATTGCATATGTCATTATTTAAGTTTACATTTATTATATTGCTTATTATGTAATTATTTTATATTTCATGCAGGTCCCGCAACAGTGCACTCATTAGATCTCCTCCACTTAATCTACTCCATCAGGCTAATAATCGGGAAGAAGAGGAAGGAGGATCAATTGTTAAAAAGAACAGGGGGTGAAAAGATATTTTCCCCACAAATTTCTCAACCTACGGCCAGCCTCAACAACCCCATCAACAGCGCCGACCATGTTTAATAAGGGATTTTGAAAATCCCTTGACTCGCGCGGGGAGAGGAGATAAAAAGAGAGAGGCAGAGGGGCTTGAGAAGGGAGAGACCATCATGAAGTTACTGCATGCACTGTGAAGAGGGCATGCACTGTGCGTGCCTCCACCCCAAACTCTACACAACCACCGCCCACACGCGCCATTGCAAGTGCCTTTGTGTGCAGCCACACCCTCACCATCCTGCCCTCACCGCACTGCCACAGCCGTGCCCTCCATCGCCTGCCCACCTGCCAGCCCTTGCAGGAGCCCTTGTAGTGCTACTGCCAACAACAACACCACCTCCAGAACCAGTGCCCTACAAGCAGCGCAGCATCCTCCGCGTAAAGGACCCCCCCTCACCGCGCTGCCCTCACCACGCCCGCAGGCAGCCCCGCCTGCAGGCCTGCCCGCCTTCGCAGCACCCTTGTGCACAGCCGCACTTCTCCAGTGAGAGCGCGGTTCATCTTCTCCAGCCCAACCGCCCGCAGGAAGACTGCACGCAGCCACACCTGCAGTGCAGCCGCCCCCAGACAACCCTAGCGTGCCCTCGTGCACGTGCCTAGCACACAACTGCTCTTCCTCATCTCCACACGCAGTTCTCCTCCACTAACAGAGCCCAACAGGCTGGCAGTTGTTCTCCACCATCCGGTCGCCACTGGCCACCTCCGGTCGCCGCATCACCACCATCACGAATCACGCGTCGAGGCGCACCACCCTGTCGACTCTCGCCGCCAATTGCACACGGCCGTCCAAGCGAGGAAGAGAGAGGAGAAATCCTCTGTTTTCTCCATAATTAAAATTTACATTGCATGCCATTGCCATTTAGATATTATTATTTTATTCAAGCCACATTGCATGGATGCACTTATAGTTTCAAGAATTTACTTAACTTGTGTTATGTGCATCATTCAACTTTGAAATTCAAATCAGATTTACATGCAAGTTAAATTTACATGATATGACATTACACATGCATCATATACATATTTTGAGAGCTTAATTCTTGATGTGAAAATTGCATAAATAACCTTGAACTTTTAAGGAAATTGTAAGCTCCATTTAGAGTAGTATATTCCTCGCATTGAACTTGCAAAGTTGTTTGCAAACAGCATCATCCTCTACTCGTGAATTTATTGGTTCTATTCCTCCCTGTGGATGAGACATTTTTATTGTGGTTAAATTTGATATTTATTTTTTATTGAGAGATTTTCCACCACATAAAACACGACATATCATTCTATTGCTATTTTAATTAAGTGAAAATCACTCCATCAGTAGCCTGAGAAGCCAAGGAAGGAGAAGGCAAGGCTAAAGGGGAAGAGCTAAAGGCTGAAGGGCTGAATCAAGAGAAAGAGAAGGAGAAGAAGTAGAAGAAGGGCTGCAGAGACAGAAGGAAAGGAAAAAGAAGAAGACAAGGGCCAGAGCAGCTAAAGGCAAAAGAAGGCTAAGGCATGAAGAAATCAGAGAAGAAAAGAAGAAGAAGCCCGACAAAGATCAAAGATAGAGAAGAGAAGAAGAGGAGAAATAGCATAGCACTGTAGCAATCACCAATTTAAGACGTCTAATTCACAAAAATCAGACGTCCATTCTTTTTTGTGCTCTTCATATACATTGATATTTTGTGGCCATATGCATATTTCTTGCATTATAACTCAGACTTTTCATTGCATATTATACTCAATTTGAAAGTTGTGCTCTTGATTTTTAAACCCCAATTTGCTCCCTGTGTTAAACCTCAGACTTAAAACTTCGAGTAATAAAATTTATTTGTTTTCGAGCGATTTCAACTATACTACGATACATTGATTTTAACATTGATCTCGCCTCGCACAAAAAATGGTGCTGCTGTAGGAGGTGCCTACACGTGGAGAGGGACGTGCGCTGGGATGGTGCTGGTGGTTGAGGAGCTGATGAAGAAGAAGCACGGTGAGGCCAGGACTCAGTTTAGCAGTGTAGGCTGTCACACCACACGCCAATGGTGGTGGAGTCACGCTACCACAATTGAGGCTGGTGGTGAGGAGCGGATGAGAAACTAGGTTCTCTACACAGTGAGGAAGGAGGTGGTGGCCTACTCTAAATGGCAGCCATTCCTCCTTTGTAGTTGTGGCTACAAGGATTTTGAAATTCAAACAAGCCACCGTCGAGTGAATGTGCAGGAGGAGGAGGCGGAGACAAAGTGGTTACCTGCAAAAAGGAGAAGAAGAAGAATAATAAAATAATTAGGATTATTTATACATAACTCCTTAAATTCTATGTTAATTAAAATAATGTATGTAATGCACCTAATTAATTAACTAATCAAATGTATGCAATCCTAGGTTAATTCTAAATGCATTTAGATATGGATGCCACACATGAATTATGCAGTTAAGCTAAAAATATGAATTAATTTAATTACATCCTAATGTATGCTATCTAAATGTTAAAATTAACTTAATGTCGAGGTACTTAAATATTTAAATAACCCACAAATATGGGCTAATCAACTATGGTTCTAGGTAAACCAAAATGTACAAACTTAAGACCTTAAGTCTACCAATTTTAGCCTAATTAGTGCCTTGAATTTCACTTGATTAGAAGTTCATTTGACTCATGACCTAATTTGGAGGTTGGTTGGCCTATAATGTAAACCGACTTCACCTAACCTACCCTAAAGATGGCAGAATGAAATCTAGGTCAAGACCTACAAATCACCCTAAATTAACTCTCACGTTATTAGATCCAAGATTTTTTAAGGTTCAAGTGAAATTAAAGCTTGATTTTTAGGGTTTTTCTTGCTTAGATGTTTTCAAACAGGGGCTTGGGGTGAGAGGGTTAATTATCTTTAATGCAAGCAAATGTGTACTAATACTTCAAACCCTAGATGCTGAAAACACTAATTGCTCTATTCCAAGTGCAATTTGATCTCAAAATGTTCACCTTGGGCTTCAACCGTGTGTTAGCCCAAAGTGATTTAGAAATTAAGTGTAGTCCCTAAAAGGTATAGGCAATCAAGGTAGGGAATTTCAAAAATCGTCTCATGCTTCAATTAGATATGAAATTTTTTTCTCAAATCAGGAAAACTTGCCTTTTAAATGATGAATACTAGAAAGTAAGGCAAGTGATTCCTAATTAGCTTTTTTTCCTTTTCTCTCTTCCACGGATTAGGAGATTAGGGAAGAAGATAGATTACCTGCCCTAGAGTGGTTGAATTGCACTGAAGTTTTCCTTGTGAAGTACCTCACAAAATCATAATAAACAAACATGGCAAGTTAGTGCTCAAATATAATCAATTAAAATAAAGAATAGCAGTGAATTGCGTGTTGCTCCTAGGTAACAGTGCCAAAATGTTGATGGGGCTTTTCGTCAATGTTAGGGAAATGCATTGTAGTATAACTGACAAATAGCTCTTTAAAAAATAAAATTTATAACTTGAATATCTAAATGAAGTCCGAGGCCGAACATAGGAAGCAAATAGGAATTCACACACTAATCTTTAATCAAAATATAAATGAGCACAAAAATATGCCAAGAATAATAATATTCAATGAATAACTACTCAAAATTGATAATCAATGCATAACATGAGTATTTCAAGAGTTTAATATGACAAAAAGACACCTAGAACAAAATAATGGTGATTTAGATCACCAATTATTAGTCTAAGCACATATATATCAACTATTCAATGAATATGAAATAAATGAACAGTGGTCAGACATCTGCCTCTCAAATCAGACGACTTAAATGTCGCCTGCTACAATGCTTTTCTTTAAGACTTCTATTCTCCTCTTTTCTTCTTCTCTCCTTAGCTTCTTCTACTCTCTTCTTCTGCCTTAGCTTCTTCTTCATAGGGTCTTCTTTTCAATGACTAAGTGTCGCTCAAAGCCTTGAGGAGCAAAACCCTCCCCTCCCCTGCTCTCTCTTTCTTTTCTTCCTCCTCTCCTCTCTCTTAAATATCCAGTTTAATCAAGTATTCGAGTATGCGTAACCAGGTCCAAGGCTGCGTGCATAGGTTGCAACCGAGGAGTGGTAGGCTTAAGCAGGTTGGGTATGTGCAGGTGAGCAAGGACCTCTCCCCCATGTGTTCTGAGGCAACCAGCCGAAAGCTTAAAATCAATTTATGCTCACACGGCTACGCTTCTCCCACTAATGTGGGACTAAACCCACGTCCCTTTTTCGCGTGCACCTACAGCTGTTGATCTCGTCCAATTAGTGGCGAAGGAGTGATCAATGCTCCCAATTAAGCACCTAGGTAGATGCCTGGAAGTCCTTCGCATCACCTAGAGGTGGCGCCTAGAGCAAACGCTGCAAGAACACACTTCGAGCTTGCTCGAAGTAGCTTCAGTAATGGCGGCAGTGACTTGTATACCTAAAAACACAAGAATAACCTATTGGCCTCGTCAGAATAGTTCATGATGAGCGTTGGAGCACGGCGAATGTAATGGTGGTCGTGGCGTGGTGTGAGAGGGAGTATGGTGGTAGGACAGAGTTGGGGATGGTTGCGCGAAGATGGGCTAGTGGACAGAGAGTTTGGGTGGATGGAATGGTGAAATAGGAGGGGCTTTTGATGGTGGTGGAACGGCGAAGGTGTAGGAAGTGAGGGCAAGTTGATTGGTGGATTGTGGAGGTGGGGCAGACTCGCCAGAGGGGTGGCCGGAGGTGAGGGAGATGACGATGAATGGAGTGTTGAGGGTTTGTTTTTAGGTTTTGAATATAGGGCTAGAACTTAGGGAACTAAGGGAACTAATCTACCTACTCTAATTGGATGAAAGGGGTAGGGTCCGTGCCAATTTTGGCAAGCCGATGACGGAGAAGATGAACTCTCTGGTGATGAAGGAGAGGCAAGGAAGATGACGTAGATGGCATCTGGTGGTATTGCGAGATGCGGACAAAGGTAGGGAAGAAAGATCCACCCACTATTATCTATGAGAGTGGACCAGGAAGGTGGTCAGAGGACTCGCTAGAGTTGGCAGAGAAGGAGGTCAGGGAGAAGGGAAGAGGGGTGTCCGGCCTCAAAACCATGCTAAGGAGGTAAGGCAGGTGTTCTGGGTTCTTTTATAGGCCATAGGGTGGAGCTTCAGGCTTGGAAACAAGCTTGAAAGCTTCGGAGATTTCACGCATGTGGGATACCCACATCTCCCACGCATTTGCATGGGAAATTGGGAAGGCAATAGGATTCATGGCCGATCTCAATTGGAAGAGAATTCCTTAAGGAATCTCTTTCAATTTTTGGACTGATTGATTGAGAATTGAGTAAAAAAATCTCGCTCAAATCTTGACGGTGAGCTGCAACCTACTCCTAATGGCTGTAGGGGCCTTTTTGTGAAGGTGACGACAAAGTTAGGAACCTATCTGCAAGGATTTCAAAAAGCTAGGGGTGCATGTGTGAGAAAAAGAATCATACTAGACTAAATTGCAAACTAGGTCAAGATGATCTTTGATTGGGCCCAAATTTTGGTACAAATCTAATTTGGACCCAAGGAATCTGATGGTGAAGTCGTATTAGGTTTTCACCAAGTTTGACTGGATAATTTGTGCAAAAACCTAAATTAGGGCAATTGTCTATCTAAGACTCTATTTTTGGTCAAAATGGGTTCAAAAGTCAAAGCAAGCATACCAAACCTTATAGAATATTTTTCTATGATTTTTACAAGGTTTAGGTGAATTTTATCTTGACCAAAATCACAGTTAATTAAGTGGGTCTATTTTTAGGGTTTCAAATTCCATTAATTCTTGAAATGTGTGAAAACTCATTTTGTTCTGTATGAACCCACTTATTAAACATTTATGAACATTTGACCTTTATTTAACCCCTAGGAAACCTCGTGATTGCTCTGCAATTAGGATATTTTGTTAAAACTACAGTTTTACCCCTATTTTACTGTTAATCTCTCAGAATGGATTTACAGTGAATTATGGTCTTCTGGTAGTTATGTAGGAGCATTTATTAATGGATTCTGACTAATTAAAGCTAGACATAGCTGATGATGACGTTATCATCACACCCTCAAACCAATAAGTAGGAGAAGGTAATCAACTGTACCATCTAATCAGTACTAAAGCACTAGCTAGACTCCATAAAGGGAAGATGGACCGAGGAGCTATCGGACGTACTGTGGGGCTACAGGACTTGTCAGAGGACTTCCACAGGTTACACACCCTTTAGCCTAGTGTACGGCATGGAAGCCTGATAGCCTATAGAGATAGTCCTTCCCACATACTGAACACAATTATACGACCCTGACACTAACCATGATCAAGTCTGCCTAGCCTTGGACCTGGTGGACGAGCCAAGGGAGAAGGCATCAGAGGCGGTACTAAAGTACAAAGACGCGACCGCAGCCACCTACAACAAGCATGGCTGCAAGTGGAAGTTCTCTGAAGGAGATCTCATCCTACGGAAAAGCAAAGTTTCCATGCCAAGCAACTCAAGCGGAAAGCTGGATGCCCCATGGGAGGGGCCTTACAAAATTTGCTAAGACAATCTAGGCAACTTGTACGAATTGTAGACTCTAGGTAGCAAGCCAATTCCTCGAAGTTGGCATGCGATCAATTTATGATTATATAATGTATGAGAAAAAAGAAAGAGAGGAGACAAAATAAAAGATATAAAATTTCTTTCATTTCTTCCCAATGTGTTGTCTTACATCTTCCATTAAAGGACATTCCCATCAAATGGCCCATAAAAAATGAAAAAGATAAAAAAAAGGGAAAAAACAACACAAGGAATGGGTAGACTGCTTCACTCGAAGTCCTCGAGGACGTCAACCTGAGGAGTCAAAGGGGACAACAAGGCTACATAAGACAGGCTGATCAAGCGTAAAGGCTGCCCCATGGCTCCTGATGGACCTGGTTTGTCTACCTCCTCTTCAGGAGCCAGGCTTTTTAGCTGGCCCGCAGGTGGCAATATGGGAGCCTTATCCACAATAAAACCCTCAACCTTCTAACAATCGAACTCGAACAAGAGTTGGCCCATAGACCAGCTGCACAACTCATCCATGGTGGTATGCTTGCCCTCCAACAGATCCTGCACAGTAGCCAAGGTGTACTTGCCAGCCTCCTTTGAGAGGAGATCCCAACTCTCCTCCATAGATGGGTCAGAGGCAAAGAACCTCATCACCATCTCGAGGGGGTAGTACTCTCTAGCTCCAACACCCTTTTGCCCCTGTACTCTGTAATCTGTCAGGCTTTAGCAAGGTCACCTCTCAGGCTTTCCATGACCACCTCCGCCTTCTCGTGACTTGCCTTCAGATTAGCAAGGTCATCAATAGTTGTGCCCAGGTGAAGGCACTCCTCTTTAAAAGCCACCTTGTATCCCTCCATGGTTGAAGAATGGGAAACCCTAAAGACCTGCACTTCTTCCTTTAGCCAAAGTATCTTACTACAGGAAGTCTGCAGACGCTTGGACAAGTCCTATAACCTCACAAGATCTCTCTTGTGAATGTTGATGAGACTCTCCTGAAGCTTCCCGACCAAGTACCCAACTCTCTCTAGGCCCAGGTGAGCCTCCTTTAGCTCCTATTTAGCCAAGACACCTGGTTAGCTGCTTGTTGCTGGAAGCGGAGCTTCTTGATAGCCTCCTCAGCAGCTTTCTCCGCCTTCTCACAGGCGGTAGTAGCCTTTTCGAGCAGAAGGGCAAAGTCCCTCTACTCCGTCTTGGCAGTAATCACCCATTTTGCAGCCAAATCGACTACCTTGATGGGACACTAGGTTCATAGACGTCAAACAGGACATCGCTAGTCGAGACAAAAGAGGTCCCAAGAGTCTCAACCTGTCAAAGAGCAGCAATGGGAATTTGAGATTCAATACTTTACAGACATCGCCAGTCGAAACAAAAGAGGTCCCAAAGAGCAGGAATCAAATATATAATAAGAGAGAAAACTTACCACTTAAAGGATGGATCTTATTTTGAAAGATAAGTCATTTGCGGATTAGTGCAGACGTCTGATTGAGGCCTTGAGTTCACTTTGGGGCAGAAATTTACTAAGTGTTGATAAAAGTTATTCTCTCTAGTTGCAACCTAATTTTTTGCTTTTTGACACTTAACTCATATATATTTTGATTAATCTTGATATATACATTGCTTCACATTGCACATCTTTTTGTTATATTAATCTTTTGAGCTTCACTTGATTACTTGATTGGTGGTTTATATTGCGATCTTGCGCTCCCTATGAACGACCTTGGAACACTTTTTCGAGCATATAAATTTAAGTGTTGACTCATTTTTCATCGCTATACTGTGACACATTTCTAAAACTCAAAGAGAACGCATTAGCATTTTGTCACCATTATCGGGGAGTAACGTGTATTTTGACCACTAGTCACATTCATTCTTGAATTGATTCTAACTTTCTCTATCTATTTTGTTGTGTTGTTGCGAGGTGAATTACCACTGAAGATCGGTCGCTTGAGCAACCACACCAAGGGCAGGTAACCACTATTCCCTCTTCCATAATCCCCTCCTTTCCTAGAAAGATCAAAAAGGAAACAACAGAATTAGGAATCAAATCTATCTTATTTTTCCCAGTAATTATCATTCAAGGAAAAAGTTTATTTATTGATTTAGCTCAATTTGATTGTTTTGATTAAGACAACCCCAATCCTGATACTTGCACCTATTAGGGACATTAAGCATCTTGGGCTATTCACCTTCTTGATTGTGCCTAAGGTGCCATCTTTGGAAGTAATTGGACTTGGAAATAGAGCCAAATTAGGGTTTCTACATTAGGGCTTCAAAAACTAGTACACATTTACCTACTAAAAAGGAAATATATATTCCTGCATTGTGTGCTACCTAAGCCCTTGGTTGAATTGATCTTAACAAGTAAACCCTAAAATCAAGGCTCTATAATCAATTGAATCATTAAAAGTTGGGACCTAATAAACTATTAAAGAACCAAATTGGGGTGGTGTGCGTGCTTTGATCCAAATTTCATCCTCAACTTTAGGGTAGGTCAAGTAAAGTTGGATCACTTTGTGAATCAACCAACCTCCAAATTATGTCATAATTCAAATCAATTCTAAATTCAAGTGAGATTCAAGGCACAAGTAGGATTAGAATTGGTAGACTTAGGTCTCAATTCACATATTCCGGTCTACTTGGAATCGTAGTGACAAGGAAAGTCAAGTGGGAGAAACCCTGTAACCCTTGGGGATGTTGTACCATGTAGGGGTCTTTGCGAGCTCTCCCTTCCTAGCTACCCAAGTAATTCTCAGGTGGGTGAGTTTCTGATCCAGAGGTCCATCTGCCTCAAACTACCTTAGTCATCCAATCTTTTGGGTGCCTTGATTGGGTCCAAGACACATTCAATCCCTCATCTGACTTTGTAGTGCATGTACAGAAGGAGGCCCTTAAGACCAGTCTTAAGGCCTCCATTAGTGGTTCAGTCTCGTTAGGGTTAAACCCCAGATCAATTGTTTAGGTCCCTTTATAATTAGATCGACATCTCTTCTAATCATTCCACATTCGAACCTAGTTCTCCATCCTCTGCTTCCATAGAGAATCAAGATCTTAAAGGAGAAGGTCAAGGTCCCAACCTACAGGACCAGTTATAGTATCTTACTGATCTACTTCATGGTTACGTCAATCCCCAATCGCATCCATAAATATTGCATAGCATGCCTCATTCTGCATTTAGAGAGTTGTGTATATTTTAGATTAATTACATCCTTTCTGTGGTCAGGAGAGAAGGAGATTTATTTTGGAGTCTCGGATTGACGATCCGACCATACGGATCTGATCAGAATGACGACCAAAGTCCAACACCTCTGAAATCGCCTTGATCGAAGTCCCGTAGCACCATATGCTGTCTGAGGAAGATAAATGACCAAGAACCTAGGTGACGTAATTCAAAGTGTCAAACGAAAAATCTGATCATGCGGATGGATTCAGGTCAACAATCGTAGCCCAATGGCATAAAAATTGACTCAATCCAACCTCTATAGCTACCCCTACAACAGAAAGAAGATGGATAGCCTAGATCGCACCACGTGGCGCAACCCAGGCTGCCAATGCGCACGCATGCACCACCGCACGCACACAGCAGGACGGGTGGCACGTGCGCGCGGAGGCATGCACGCGTAACAGCAGCAACGCACTGATAACCCTACATTCAAAGATGATTGATAAGTCAATTTTTGCTTTCAAATAATATGATTAAGATGATTTGTCGTTTTAGTATTAAAGTGGTGGAAAATCGCTTAGCAAAATAATTAGAATTAAAACTAAACCACTCACAGGGGAGCAGGTCGTGTCCACAGGGAGGCAATGACTTATTTAAACTCGCAATTAAGTATAAATCAAGTTCACTGAAATATTCGTCAAATCAAACAATGCCTATGTAGCTCTGAATGTAAACCTTAAATTTATGGAGAAGTCAAGGGTTTTTAACATAATTTTTACGTAAGAAAACTATCCATGTGCAAGGGTATGCCATCTACTTTTCACTTGCATGCATACTAAAATGTAATTCAAAATTAAATGTAATGCACATAGAGATGAATAATAAGGCTTAACAATTCTCTAGAAGCATAAGCATAAAGGCATAAATTCACCACAATTTAATTAACCAAATAAATCAAGAAAATGAATGTTGCAATGGCAATTTCTGTAAATAGAAATTCAAGTAAAAATAGAGGATTATACCTCCCTCCTCCTTGCACACGGGAGAGAGGCTCATTCGAGGGGCTACTCTGACAAAAGGTCGGCTGGAGCGAGGCCTTCGCGGCGGTGGCGGCGGCACATCACGAGATGGCCTGAGCCAGCTGGATAGAGGAGAGAAGCAGCGGTGGTGGCGGCTATCGCTGCTGCTCTTACGTGCACGGCTGGAGGCGAGGAGCGATGCTGCAAGGAGAGCGCGCTGGAGGATGCACGTAGGGAGGCATGCGCTAGCAGAGGTGCGGGAGGGCGGTCGCTGGGCGTGGTGCTTGCTGTAAAAGGTGAAGCGCGCTGAGGGGAGGCGTGCGCAGTGGCGCGTAAATGGCGCTGGAGGGCGGTGCTGCACGCTGTAGAGGGTGTGCGATGCTACGCGCTGGTGAGGGGTGTGCGGTGTTGCATGCTGGTGTGTGCTACAGGACGTGCGGCGTGCAGTTGGGCTGCGCTACAGCTGGCCGCTGCACGCAGGTGGGGGCTGCACGTTGGCTGGAAGTGAGGGTGATGCTACTGGTGCGTGTGCGCGAGGATGTGCTAAGCGGAGATGCATGGCTCACGTGGGGTGGTCGTGGAGGGCTGCTGCGGGTGTTCTGGAGGCACAGAAGGGGCTTGCACAGTCCTGCTGTTGCGGGAATGGCATGGCTTTTGGGTTTGTTTTTGTGGAGTGGAGGAAAAACAGAGGATGGGGAAGAAGATGAAGGTGGTGCTGTAGGAGTTTCAGACGTCTGGGAACATTCCCAGATGTCTTAACGGACGGGGGCGTGAAGTTGCGGCAACTACGGTGGTGGATGCTAGTGATGGCAGTGAGGTGCCTTCGCTTGGTGATGCACGTGTGATGAGAGACTCATCATGATCTCTAATTACCCCTAATTAACTAGTCTTCCTAGTTAATTAGCTAAGGTTATGAATATATAAGGGTTAATTATAAAATAAGGGACATTTAGTAAAGGACCTTAAAATAAATTTAAAATGATATTTTATCATTCAATCAATATTATTAACAATCTAATTAATAATTGGACTCAAAATCTTATTAATCATTTCCTTAATTAATAAGTTAACTTAAACATAATGTATACATAAGTATGTAATAACTTAATTAATTTTACTTAATTTAATAAATTAACCTAAAAAGGTTAAAAATGTAAATTCAAGGTCTAAACGTAATAGTTACGTTATTTACTAACATATATAAAAAGTTGAAAAAGATCTAAGTTAAAATAAACCTTTAAAACCTGAGTTTACATTTAGGTCCTTACCATTCATTGCAATCGGGTACTTAATTTTCATAAAGGTCCTTAAGTTTCACTACATTTAGGCCCCTCTCGTCTTCTTCTTATTCTTCTTCAGCCGATTGAACGGCTGATGAGGGAGAGTGACTCCAACGCACGATCACCACCCTACCAACATCATCCTTCCTTCTCCATGCTCCTAGAGCTTGCACTCACCACTCTATCTTCATCCATCGGTCTGGATTACTCGGAAATCCTAATTTCTGGTGGGAGTTAACCTCACCGTCGTCGAAGACGATGCTGGAGGTTAAGCTCCCCAAGCTTCTTCTTCGTCCAGACTCCACCGTCTTCTTCATCGCCATCCACTATAAATACCCCCTCACCCCTTCGATTTCTCTCAAGTTGGCTCCCTTCCCTCTTCTAACACTGAGCCGACCCAATAGGCTATTCGTCTGCAACTCCGACGACCTTCCACACCATTCTTTGACTTCCTCCATCCATCCTGATTAACTGAGGAGCTTCGCCGAGGTCAGCTGCGTCTCTGAACATAGGCATCGACTAAGGAGATCCTCTGCTTCATCTCGCAACCGCTCGCTGGAGATTCTTCTTTAACCCTCTGATTTTGTCTTTCGCTATGAGCCTTCGGCAAAATCCTGTTGACCCCTTCATCCAGGTAATAGTAGATTAGGAGTAGGAGTAGGGTAGTTTAGGTAGGTAGTTTGTTAGATAGCTTAGTCATAATTCAGAATTTAATGTTCGTCTTCTTCAACTCCGGCGAGCTCGCTTGAGCCTTAATTTTTTCTTTTGAACTCACTGATCACCTTCCTTTATCTTTCACTATCAATTCTATCACACTTAATTCATAATTTGATCACTTAATCGCCTAAATCACTTCCACCTCCACCGACTACTGTTGCTGTCCATAGTGGCAGTAGCTGATTTAGCTTCACATCCACAAGGTCCTCCATTGTCTTTTCATCACTAAGGACCCTATTCTACACTTTAATATGAGTAATTACCATCTATAATGTAAATGCCCAATTTTAATTAAGCTCCTGAGCTCGCTGTCTATGGCGGCTCAGGAGTAGTTCAAATCATTAATTATATATATATAGTATCGTAGATAATTGTTGACTTGTCTCAACCACTCATTTGAGTGGGAGACCAAGTCCTGAGCCTCAAATAATTCAAATTACATTTAAACTAATTTTACTGATAATCATTCATGTAATGAATTAAAGAGGAATTAAATGCGATCCTGAGGTTCCTTACAACCTCAGAAACCTTTTCAGATCAAAAATGGCACAAATTCACCACTCTAAGCATGATTTGCATTTTACTGGACTCACCGGAGCTCCGGTAAGTAATTTTCTGATCTTTAGCCTACAGAATTTAATGAAAAGCTCCATATTGATGTATTTTTTATCATAGAGTAATTTGAGGCCAATTATTTGGAATTTTAACCACTAGAGCTCAGAGTGAGATGTCTTCTTCTTCAACTCCGGTGGAGTTAGAGAAGCCTGCACAGAAGTTTTAAAGAAGCATTTAAAGAGTCTAGAAGCTTCAGTGCAATGCACTGAAGATATTCCTGATCTCAATTTTTTATAGAAACCTCCCAATCATTCTAACGAACAGAATGCTTTTAGAGTTCATGCAATGAGCCTGGAACCCTAGATTTTTAGGTTAGAACACCTGATTAAGGGATTGGGAAGATTTCTGAGGCTGAGAGGATTCTGTTTAAGGTGTTAATTTTGTGAAAAGAAGCTTAAATCAGAAAGTCAAATTCCAAGCTTCATAGTCAAAATGAGTATGAGATCTTGATTCTGAGCTCGATTTGAGGAATTGAGAAGTTTAAATGGACTCTGAGATTCTGTTGAAAAAGAATGAATTAGAAGAGCTTAACCTTCTAATTTTGTAGGAATTAACAACCTACCAATTTGGATTATTTTCGAACCCAAACTGATGGCAGTGGCTCTTTGTTGAGATTTGATCTCAAATCCTGCCCAGATCAATTTGTTTTAACCCTTAGAACTTGTTGAAATCGATCAGAAATGTTCTTAAGTGTCTGTTCAATTAATTAGAGTTAGAAATTTGTTCTTTGAAGCTTTCAGAGAAGCTTAAAGCCTCTCTGCAGTTTCAAAAGCTTAAAGAGATTCAAAACCTTTACCTATAGATGCAAATTACCTGTAGAACTTATTCAGGCCCTTAGTTAAGCTACAAAAGCCATCCTATAGACTCTGTAAGCATAATCTTTATTTCCAGGCAGTTAAAACCCATAGGAACCCCCTAGATTCACTCTTCAAATCGAAGAGGAAAATATCCCCTTAACTTAAAATTGACCATGTAATCTTGTAGAGCCACCTTAGAGCTTTCCAACAAGCTTTTGTTCACTTGATTTGGAGCTCTGAGTAGGGAGAAATCCTCAGTTGAAGTTGGGTCTGAAGGGGGAAAACAAAGTCCCACATCAGAAGTTTTTGAGCACGTGCATGGGTATAAAACTATTTTGTTACTGTGGCTTACCAGTCGTCAAGCACTCAGCGTGAAATGAACATCTGACCATTCTAAGCATTGCGTGTGTGTGTTGGCGCGTATGTGCCTGCAGGTGTGCGCCTGCGTGGGTGTGAGATGTGTGGCCCTGGGAGGCGTTGTGCCGATTGGCTCGAGAAAATAAATCGGAAATAAATTGAAATTAAATTGAACCAGGTGAGGACCTACTAGGGTCAAGTCCCACCCTGTAAAGGGTTCTGCGTATCCCCAAAAGGTCTGAGCCACAAATCAAAAACCAATTTTTGGTTGAGAAGAAAAACAAAACCCGGTTCAACTGATGGTTCAAAAGAAAGGTTTAAGTGCTGAAGGAAAATCACTAAGGGAAGAAGGGTAAAGAAGGCTGAAGGCTAAGGAAGAAGAAGAAGAATTCGCAAAGGCAATGTTACGACCCGATTTCCGAATCCCTACATGACACGAGATCAAACTGACACGACTGATCCCAAGACCCAGTCGTCCAACGAGAAAATAACCAAAAAGTAGTAAAATAAACCACATTCACCATGCAAGCAGCTAACCGTAACAAAAATACAGTAGTAAAGAAGTAAACTACTACAGTACACACCACCACAACAGTAGAAACTTAAACAGGAATATAAAGTTTACAATAAAAGAATACAGAAGTGTAATGAACGACTCACTACAATAGGAAACAGAGTACAACAGAAAGCTACAACTACTGGGCTCTACTCGGCCCAGCACCCTCTGCAGCCGTAGGCTCCGGCTGCTCAACACCTGGACCTGAAAAAGGTTATGAGTACAAATGTCAGCGAACGTTGAGTAGAGTGGCAACCAACTAACTAAAATAGTTAAGGGGGATAGGTAGCTGTTGTTTTTCAATTTCTTTCCTTCTTTAACTAATTATTCTTTATTTCATCACTTGGTTTATTTATCAGGTTTCTTTCTTGATCTCGAATGTTCCTCGTGGGAACGATCTTGATCGCAGTCTTTTCCGAAGAGTAGAAGTAGCACGTGGTGCTCTCCTGGCCGGGAGAGTCCCCCGTGGTGGTCCTACATTCAGTCAACCACCCCAAGGTCACTGACAGACATAACGGTGACTACAGCACGCGCGATAAACGCACGGGTAGCTACCCTGCACTAGCACGCGGTCAATTGTTTCCGTTAACGGGTGCGCCTAAAGCATAGCACGGAACCAGTATAGGGAATAGCCCTCTCAATAACAGGGGTCTAGCCACTAAGAACCAAACAGGGGTCTCGCCCCACCACAGTCCGCGCACCCTTTCCTGACTACCCTAGTTTGCCCAGTGGGCCTAACAAGTCGGTGTAAGGTAGCTAGCTGAACCTCGGGCCCCGTGGGGTGGCTAGCTCTCTCCCTACACTAGTAGCTCTCCCCGGTACTGTGTACACGAGGGCCAAAAAGTCGGTACAAAGTGGCCAATCCTAACCCCAGGTGCCAACCCTAGGGCGGCTAGCTCCGCTCTGCACTAAATAGAGAGACAGTCGCTCTCCTTGGTACTCCACACTCAAGGGCCAGCTCACTTCCCCATTCACATTTCCAATTCCATTCCATTTACTTCCAGGAGCTCTACTCCTAATTCCCCATAGGGTTCATGCTCATGTTTCTTAGGCCAAGCCATACCAAATTTCATCATTTCTATTTCCATGTCGCAGGTTCTACATATGTAACATGTAACCTTATCATTCACATTCCAGGTTCATTCCCAGGTAGCTCGTGTTTCCAACATTCAATCTTCCATTTCCAGTTCATGTACATGCATCTCATATTATGGCATTTAATGTAAACAATAGGAATTTACATGCAACAATTTTGCTAACACAAGTACTTTACATTTCACAGGCAGCTGTTATTCAGTGACAGGAAATTGTTATTAATCTATCTACTCATCCAAGACTGCAATCCATACATTCCATACAAATATTCCAGTGTTTCTAGTCCTAGGATTCATGCCATACCCTAGGATCCAGCATTCATTCCACATATGCATGCATGTTTGTAATTAAACTAGGGGAAGCTACTCTACCAGTAAACCCAGGAGTAATGGGGGCTTGATCGGCAGGTCCACATGCCTCAGCAAACCCCAAATCCGCAACGGAATGAGGTCCTATCACAAGGATCATTCACATGAGACTACTCAGAACAGGATAAAAAGTATTCCAACAAGTAGAGGAATTTATACGGAGAACAACGGAATCTTAATTGCGGAAATCAAACTTCAAACGGATCCTAAACGAGTCAAAATAGTAATTTTGATTCATATCAGACATCTGGAACACCTTCCAGTTGTCTTAAAAGAATCTAGAACCATACCTCAACCCCTGCGCTACTCCTCAGACGTCCAGGAACTCCGCTGGACCATTTGGACCCAGTTCCAGATGTCCGACCACCTCTCCGGACGTTTGGAGACGCTTCCTGCCGTCTAGTGCCTCGCCCAGATGTCTGAACAGCGTGGGAGGGCATGTCCCGCGCCTTCCTGAATCAAATCCTACACGCATCGACGTAAATCTGTTCAATATGGCACGGAACAGTGCCTCGGCGGAACGGTCAGCATGGCCGTATTTGCAAAGGAAGGTGTACGTTGTGGGATTTACCTCTCAATCGTCTGTAACCTCCTCCAGACGTCGTCTGCGTCATCTAGATGTCGATCCAGACGCTTGATTCTGGGAAAATCCTAGAACCAGAAGCTGCCTTCACCTTCTCGCACCGAGTGTGGCCGCGCTACGCTCGCTCACCTACTGCTTCAGTTGCAGTAGTGTCGGGGAGGACCTCCTCGACACACCTCTCCGCCTTGCGCATGCCCGACCGGACGTGAGCTCTCCGACGAGATCCCTCGTGAGCTCGCGCACGTGCTCTCCTCCCTTCCCCTCCCTGCTCCTCCTCTCCTCCCACGCCGCTCACGCCTGCTCCTCGCTACTCGCCGCTCACCGCTCTCGCTAGAGGAAGAAGAAGGGTGGCTGGAGGTGAGGCGAACGAGGGAGAAGGGGGGTTTAAGTAGGCACTGGGATAGGGTTGCATCGACGAGAGGAGAGAAGAAAACGAGGCTGTGTACTGTCTGTGCGCAGCACGCACACAAATGCGAGGACGTACATGAAATTTTCGATTTCCAGACGTCTGGGAAGGTGTCCAGACATCTGACCAGACATCTGTCCCAAGTCCCAGACATCTTAAAGGGCTCTAACAGCATGGGTCTTAACAACATAACAAACTCAAAGGAAGTTTCATCCCCGAAACTTGAGCTAGCTAGGCTGCAGAAAAAGAACAACATACGCATAACAAACTCAAAGAGGACCGAAGCCGATCCCAAAAGACGTACCCTCAAAGAGCTCCGGGTACCGCTCTCGCATCGCCTCCTCAGGCTCCCAGGTAGCCTCCTCGTACCACTGACTCCTCCACAAGACCTTCACCAGGGGTACCTGCTTCCGTCTCAGACTCTGGATGGCTCTATCTAGTATCTGCACTGGCCGCTCGGGGTAGGTCAGGTCGTCACCCACCTCGACGCTCTCGTGGCCCAAAACGTGATTGGGATCAATGACGTACTTCCTGAGGTTGGACACGTGGAACACGTCATGCACACCAGAAAGCTAGGGAGGAAGGGCAAGCCTGTAAGCAACGAGTCCAACCCGCTCTAGGACCTCAGAGGCCCCACAAACCTCGACGCGAGCTTCCCTTTCACCCCAAAATGCAACAGACCCTTCATGGGCGAAACGTAAAGGAACATGTGATCCCCGACCTCAAACTGCAGCTCTCTGCGTTTCCGATCTGCATAGCTCTTCTGCCTACTCCTAACAGTGCGGAGTCGCCTGTGAATTGCTCGATCACCTCCTGACTCTACCGGATCAGCCTGGGGCCAACCTCCCACTTGGTCCCCACCTCAACCCAACTCAAGGGTGCCGTACACCTCCGTCCATACAGAGCCTCGTAGGGTGCCATGCCGATGCTCGAGTGATAACTGTTATTATATGAAAACTCTGCCAGGGGCAAGTGTTCCTCCCAAGAGCCCCTCCAGTCCAGTACACAAGCACGCAAAAGGTCCTCAAGCGTCTGTATCGTGCACTCTAATTGTCCGTCCATCGGGGCGTGGTATGCTGTAGTGAACCTCAACCGTGTCCCCAAGGCCTACTGAAACTCAACCCAAAACTGGGACATGAAGCGGGTATCCTGATCGGATACAATCTCCAGCAGAACTCAGTGCAAACGTACCACGTCGCGGATATACCTCCCTGCCAACTATGCTGGTCCCAAAGTGACTCGGATCGGCAAGAAACGTGCTGTCTTCGTCAATCTATCTACAATCACCCAGACTGCATCGTGTCCTCGCTGGGTAATGGCCAAGCCCACCACCAAGTCCATGGTGATGCTTTCCCACTTCCACTCTGGCACTGGAAGTGGCTGCAATGGCTCTGCAGGCCTCTGATGCTCGGCCTTCACCTGCTGGCACACTAAACACTATTGCACGAATTCATCTACATCCCGCTTCATTCCCCTCCACCAAAAGTCGCGTCTCAGATCATGATACATCTTTGTCTTTTTGGGATGTATGGTGAACCTGGAACCATGTGCCTCAGTCAGGAGCTCTCACAATAGTTCCTTGTCCCTGGGAATGCACAAACGTCCCCTCATGTGCAGCACCTCGCCTGTAAAGCAGAAGTCTCCAGGGTCTTCTTACAATACTCTGTCACGCAACGACTGTAGGTACGGATCGGCCATCTGTCCTGTGATGATGCGGTCTATTAGCTCTGGCCTCGTCTGTCATGTCACAGTCACTACCCCACAGTACCCCAGTAACTCTAGGGGTCACCAACTGTCAATCTCCTCCATGAGTCTCCAACTCTGTGCCTATAAACTGGCCAAGTGGGTGGGCGCCTTCCGGCTCAAGGCGTTAGCCACCACGTTGGCCTTCCCCAGATGGTAGGAAATGCTGCAGTCATAGTCCTTTAGGAGCTCTAACCAATGTCTCTATCTCATGTTGAGCTCCTTCTGATCAAACAAGTATCTGAGGCTCTTATGATCTGTGAAAATCTCAAAAGTCTCACTGTACAGGTAGTGCCTCCAAGTCTTCAGTGCGAAGACGACAGCTGCTAGCTCTAGGTCGTAAGTAGGGTAGCTATGCTCATGGGGCTTCAGTTGCCACGAAGCATAAGCGACAACGTGACCTTGCTGCATGAGCACACCCCCTAACCCCTACAAAGAGGCATCCGTGTACACAACGAAACCGCCACTGCTGTCTGGGATGGTAAGCACGAGAGCCGAAGTCAGCCTCTCCTTCAGCTCCTGAAAACATGCCTCAGAAGCGTCTATCCAAGAAGAGGGCACATCCTTCCAGGTCAGCTGTGTCATAGGATGTGCAATCTACCAGAAACCCCTGATAAACTGCCTGTAGTAGCCTGCCAATCCCAGGAAACTGTGGATCTCTATCACTATACACGGTCTCTCCCACCTGAGTAGTGCCTCAGCCTTGGATGGGTCCACAGCCAAGCCATCCCCAGAAATCACATGACCTAAGAAGGTCACCTCCCTCAACCAGAACTCGCACTTGCTATATTTGGCGTACAGCCTACATCATCTCAGTGTGTCCAAAACCATCTGCAAGTGCTGTCTGTGATGCGCCTGATCCCGAGAGTAGATGAGCACATCATCAATAAATACCACCACGAACTAATCCAGATATGGTCTAAACACCCGATTCATCAAATCCATGAAGGCAATGGGGGCGTTGGTCAGCCCAAACGGCATGACCAAAAACTCGTAGTGTACATACCGGGTGCAGAAAGCTATCTTGGAGACGTCTGTCTCCTTGATCCTCAACTTGTGGTAGCCAGACCTCAAGTCTATCTTGGAGAATACCGTGGCACCTCGCAACTGGTCAAACAAGTCGTCAATCCTCAGCAGCGGATACCTGTTCTTCATGGTAACCCTATTCAGTTGTCTGTAGTCCACACAAAGGCATAGGATACCATCCTTCTTCTTCACAAACAATACCGGGGCTCCCCACGGATACGCACTGGGCCTCACAAAGCCCTTCTCCAAAAGGTCTTGCAACTGGAACTTGAGCTCTCGCAGCTCAAGTGGTGCCATCCTATAAGGTGCTGTAGAAATGGGGCTGGTCCCTGGAACTAGTGAGATCTCAAACTCGATCTCACGCTCGGGCAGTAGTCCTGGCAACTCCTCTGGGAACACGTCGGGGTACTCTCTGACCACTGGAATACTCTGAAAATCTAACACGGGGCTGGGCTCCGCCACCACACAAGCCAGGAAGCCCTCACACCCCTGGCCCAAAAGTCTTATTGTCCGAAGTGCAGAAATACACCTGAAGCCTCCATCCACTGGCTGTCCATGAAACTCGAAAGAAGGCAACTCCGGTATGGAGAAGACGATCTCCCTCTCAAAACAGTCTACCATGGCGTGGTAAGTGGACAGCCAGTCCATCCCCAGAATTATGCCAAAGTCCTCCATCGGTATCACAATCAGATCAGCAGGGAGGCTGTGTCCCCCAACACTAACCTTGCAACTTGTGTAAACCTCCTTAGTTACAAACAACTGACCACCCAGACCTCTGATCACAAATGGATCCTCTAATAACACACAGTCCTGCCCCAAACTGACAGCAAAACTAGCAACGACAAATGAGTGCGTGGCGCCAAAATCGAAAAGGGTGTAAACTAGTCTACTGGAAATTGTAACCATACCTGCCACCACTGAACCTGAAGCTCTGGCGACTCTGTGTGTCAGGGCATTGATACGCCCCTCAGCCCTAGGTGGGAATGAAGCAGCCACACTCTACGTTTGACGGGTAGCCACTGGCCGGTACCCTTCCTGCAACTAATGTCCTCCCCCACGCGCCTGGAAACCGCGGCCTCCTGCTCATCCTCCAGTGCCCGGTGCTGGGAGCATATGCTGACCTCCAACCCTAGACGGGCAGTCCCTCCTGATGTGACCCAGCTGGCCACACTAGTAGCAAAGGGGAGCTCGACTCCCGCCTTTAGTAGGTCCCTGCGGACGGCTAGGCGGGGGTTCGGTGCTGGCAGCTGGCCCCTGTCGGGGGCCCCCAAAAGCCACTGCCGGCCCCACAAAGTGTGACGGCTCTCCTACGGGTGCCGAGTGTCTCCTCTCTTGCCAGCCCTGTGAGTAGTCTGGCTAATAGGGCCTCTTTCATCCGCTGTCAGTGTCACGTGCGGACGGGTTGGTCTCCTCATATGTCATAGCTGCCTCCACCACCCTCAAGAACGTAGGTAGCTTCAGGGGTTTGACATACCCCCAAATAGCAGGCCGAGGCCCCTCGGCGAACCTCCAAAGGCGCTCCGCCTCGGTAGCCGCAGCTGTTGTGGCGAAACAAGACAGCTCTAGAAAACACGTGCGATACGCACTCACGGTCATCGTCCCCTGGCGAAGAGTATGGAACTCCCACCTCCTCTAGTCCTACCACATATGGGGAAAGTACTTCTCACAGAAGAGGGTGACAAACTGGTCCCAAGTCGGATCGGCCCTCTCCTAACCTCTGAATGCCCTCCACCACCTGTGTGCTGCGCTCTCTAGCTGGTAGGTGGCAAAGGCCATGCGGCACTCTGCAGGAGGCAAAGGGTGTCAAACACCTTCTCGATCTGCTCGAGCCAGTCCTCCACCTCGGTCGGGTCCTCATCCCCCTTGAAGGAGGGGGGCTTCAGCTTTCGGAACTGTCCGAAAGGCTCGTAATGGCGCTGAAGTGGGGAAACTGGTATGCCTCCAGGCAAGGAGGGCTCATGCTCGGAAGTGTCAGAGGAAGGTGGGGGCGGTGGAATGCCACCCCCTCCCCTACGTCCAGCATTGTGTCTATCTCACGGTCCCACAGAGAACTCCCCTTCCATAGCCCTAGGAAGAGGTGCCCGTGGAGGCGGGTGAAGCTCCTCTCGTACGATCTCCCATATCAGCTGGGTGAGGTCCTAGGCCTAATGCCCGGAAGTAGTGGCTGGTCCACTGAGACGTCGGGCTCAATGCGCCTGCCCCTTCGACCTCGTCCTCAGCCGCGTCCGCGGCCCGCCTCGCTGACTCCACGTCGAGGCATCACCTGCAAGGAGACACGAACACAAAACAGAAAAGACGTCAATTCAACAGACATTCAACAAAGAAACCTCAAAACAAGTATCAAAGGTACGTTGTGGTGGTTACTCTAGTCACAAGCACGTGAATTGGTTATTTTCCAGCTAGTTGGTTCACTACTCGGGATGACCTTGCACTGATACCATCTTGTTACGACCCAGTTCCCGAATCCCTTCAGGACACGAGATCGAACCGACTCAACTAATCCCAAGACCCAGTCGTCCAACGAGAAAGTAACCAAAAAGCAATAAAATAAACCACATTCACCATGCAAGCAGCTAACTGTAACAAAAGTACAGCAATAAAGAAGTAAACTACTACAGTACACACCACGACAATAGCAGAAACTAAAATAGGAATATAAAGTTCATAATAAAAGAATACAGAAGTGTAACGAACGACTCACTACAACAGGAAATGGAGTACAACAGAAAGCAACAACTACTGGGCTCTACTGGGCCCAGCACCCTCTGCAGCCTTAGGCTCTAGCTGCTCAACACCTGGACCTGAAAAAGGTTATGAGTACAAACATTAGCGAACGCTGAGTAGAGTGGCAACCAACTAACTAAAACAGTAAAGGTAGACAGGTAGCTGTTGTTTTTCAATTTCTTTCTTTCTTTAACGAATTATTCTTTATTTCATCACTTGGTTTATTTATCAGGTTTCTTTCTTGATCTCTAATGTTCCTCGTGGGAACGATCTTGATTGCAGTCTTTTCCGAAGAGTAGAAGTAGCACGTGGTGCTCTCCTGGCCGGGAGAGTCCCCCGTGGTGGTCCTACACTCAGTCAACCACCCCAAGGTCAATGATAGACGTAACAGTGACTACGGCACGCACGATAAATGCACGGGTAGCTACCTCGCACTGGCATGCGGTCAGTCGTTTCCATTAACGAGAGCGCCCAAAGCACAGCACGGAACCAGTATAGGGCATAGCCCTCTTAGTAACAGGGGTCTAGCCCCTAAGAACCAAACAGGGGTCTCGCCCCTCCACAATCTGCGCACCCTCGCCTGACTACCCTGGTTTGCCCAGTGCCTAACAAGTAGGTGTAAGGCAGCTAGCTAAACCCCGGGCCCCGTGGGGTGGCTAGCTCTCTCCCTACACTTGTAGCTCTCCCCGATACTGTGTACGCGAGGGCCAAAAAGTCGATACAAAGTGGTCAATCCTAACCTCGGGTGCCAACTCTAGGGCGGCTAGCTCCGCTCTACACTAAACAGGGGACAGTCGCTCTCCTTGGTACTCCATACTCAAGGGCCAGCTCACTTCCCCATTCACATTTCCAGTTCCATTCCATTTATTTCCAGGAGCTCTACTCCTAATTCCCCATAGGGTTCATGCTCATGTTTCTTAGACCAAGCCATACCAGGTTTCATCATTTCTATTTCCATGTCGCAGGTTCTACATATGTAACATGTAACCTTATCGTTCACATTCCAGGTTTATTCGCAGGTAGCTCGTGTTTCCAACATTCAATCTTCCATTTCCAATTCATGTACATGCATCTCATATTATGGCATTTAAAGTAAACAACAAGAATTTACATGCAACAGTTTTGCTAACACAAGTACTTTACATTTCACAGGAAGCTGTTATTCAGTGACAGACAATTGTTATTAATCTATCTACTCATCCAAGACTGCAATCCATACATTCCATACAAATATTCTAGTGTTTCTAGTCCTAGGATTCATGCCATACCCTAGGATCTAGCATTCAATCCACATATGCATTCATGTTTGTAATTAAACTAGAGGAAGCCACTCTACCAGTAAACCCAGGAGTAATGGGGGCTTGATCAGTAGGTCCACGTGCCTCAGCAAACCCTAAATCTGCAACGGAATGAGGTCCCATCAGAAGGATCATTCACAAGAGACTACTCAAAACAGGAACAAAAGTATTCCAACAAGTAGAGGAATTTATACGGAGAACAACGAAATCTTAATTGCGGAAATCAGACCTCAAACGGAACCTAAACGGGTCAAAATAGTAATTCTGATTCATATCAGATGTCTGGAACACCTTCCAGGCGTCTTAAAAGAATACAGAACCATACCTCAACTCCTGCGCTACTCCTCAGACGTCCAGGAACTCCGCTGGACCGTCTGGACCCAGTTCCAGACGTTCGACCACCTCTCCGAACGTCTAGAGAAGCTTCCCACCATCTGGTGCCTCACCCAGACATCTAAACTATGGGGAGGGCGTGTCCCGCGCCTTCCCAAAGCAAATCCCGCACACATCGATGCAAATCTCCTCAACATGGCATGGAACAGTGCCTCGACGAAACGGCCTGCATGGCCGTATCCGCAAAGGAAGGTGTACATCATGGGATTTACCACTCAGTCGTCTGGAACCTCCTCCAGACATCGTCTGCGTCATCTGGATGTCGATCCAGACCTCTGATTCTGGGAAAATCCCAAAACTAGAAGCTGCCTTCGCCTTCTTGTGCCGCGCTGCCGCGCCGCGCCCGCTCACTTGCTGCTCCGGCTACAGCTGTGTCAGGGAGGACCTCCCCGGCGCACCTCTCCACCTTACGCACGCCCGACCGGCTGTGAGCTCTTCGGTGAGCTCCCTCGCGAGCTCACGCACGTGCTCTCCTCCCTTCCCCTCGCTACTCCTCTCCTCCCACGTCACTCACGCCCGCTCCTCGCTACTCGCCGCTCTCCGCTCTCGCTGGAGGAAGAAGAAGGGTGGCTGGAGGTGAGGTGAAAGAGGGAGAGGAGGGGGGTTTAAGTAGGCACTGGGTTAGGGTTGCGTCGATGAGAGGAGAGAGAAGGAGAGAAGAAAATGAGGTTGCGTACTGTCTGCCTGCAGCACGCGCGCAGACGCGAGGACATACATGAAATTTTTGATTTCCAAACATCTGGGAAGGTGTCCAGACATCTGACGAGATGTCTGACACAAGTCCCAGACGTCTTAAAGGGCTCTAATAGCACGGGTCTTAACAGGCAAAGAGCAAGGCTGAACAGGCACTAAGGAAAGAAGGGCAGGAATAGAAGCATAAGAAAAGAAAGAAAAGAGCTCGAGAAAGTATAAGAAAGAGATAAAAAAAAGATGAAAGAATAGAATAAAAGGAAATGAAGATGAAAAAGAAAGAGAGAGAGAGAGAGAGAAAGGCTGAAGAAATGAGGAAAAGACATTATTTTTCTTGCTATTCCTTGTTGCTTTCAATTGTTGTAATAAGGCATGTTGTAATTAGAAGAACTCTTATTTGCCTTAATTTCCTTTGAAATAAATTGGAAATTAACATGTTTACTTGTTAATAAAGTAGATCATTTAAGTAAATGTGTTTTAATTTGGAATTTTGTATATTCCTTAAGTTTAAATCATTTGGCAAAATTTATGCTTTCATAATTAACTTAGATTTACCTCCTATACTTATAAAGAAAAATATAAGATAACTAGTGAATTTAGAATGAATTATACCTCCCAGCGAATGACCAGGACTCAACCAGTAAAAATTTTCTAAAATGTTAGGTTAATTCGACCCTATACTACTAATCGACACAACTTCGAGTTAACCTAAGTGACTTTTCTCTACTCTTAATTAAGTAAAATTAACTTAATTAACTGAGTTGAGGTGAGGAATAAACATTTTAGTGGCGCAAGGATGGTGCTGGTGGGTGTGGTGGTGATGAAGAAGTGGATAGGGATGTTGGTGGTAATGGTGACTGTGGATAGGGGTAACAAGTCATGCATCAGTAGATGCACTCACGATAGGCGAGCTTCAAGGAGCTCATGCACGGTGGTGGTTGAGTCCATCCTCTTGGCGTGGCAGTCTGTCACCCTGTCGTCCGAAGGCTTTGCGGTGGAATGGGTGGTGGCCTCCTTCTGAACAACAACCATTCCTCCTCCTTTGTAGCCACGGCTACAAAGATTTGAAATTCAAAAGGCCACCGTCAAGTCAATGCTGGACAAGTGAATGCACAAGAGGAGGAGGCGGAGATGGAGCGGTTACCTGCAAAAAGGAGAAGAGAAAGAATAATAAAATAATTAGGATTATTTATACATAACTCCTTAACTTCTATGTTAATTAAAACAATGTATGTAATGCACCTAATTAATTAACTAATCAATTGTATGCAATCCTAGGTTAATTCTAAATGCATTTAGATATGGATGCCACACATGAATTATGCACTTAAGCTAAAAATATGAATTAATTTAATTACATCCTAATGTAGGCTATCTAAATATTAAAATTAACTTAATGTCGAGGAACTTAATTACTTAAATGGCCCACAAATATGGGCTAATCAATGATAATTCCATCAACTGGGGTTAGTTTTAAGGATATATGCACACTAATAACATATCATGATGGGCATAGAAGCATTGCATGCATTGCGAATTAAGATTGCTTATAAATCAATGTTTAATGGCCATATGTACAAGTACATGTTGGAACAGGCCTCAGATGAGCAATCGGACCGCACGGATGGATTCAGATCGACGAATGGAGTCCAATGGACTTGAAATCACTTAAATCCAACATCCAGAGCTCTCTCGACCTGCCCAAGAAGTTTTGGTCGTTGATCTAATGATCAATGGCCCAAAACACACCACGTGGCACCTGCTCGCCCGCAGCCACCACCTCTCTTCATCGTGCAGGAGCAACCATGGATCGGACGACTAAGGACGTGCGAAGAATGCAACCATAGCGCGAGTGTGCCGCAGCAGTCAGCACTTCTCCACTCTGACCGGGGACGCACGTTCAAAATGCACTCAACAGCATCCCTACCCACGATCAAAATTCAGCGGTTGATGCTGGCGCGGACAGCGGGGATAAAGGCCACGCGGTGCAACGAGAACGCACGAATGTGCCTGGGCGGGAATGCGCACAATCCACAGCACACGCCCATGCGGAATCTCGACCGTCGATTAGCGATCGGACGATTGACGAATGCCACTCATGCACACTCACAGGAGGCTTGGACAATGTGGCGCCCCTTCAGCCGTCCGATGGCGATATGCACCTTGGATCGGATGGCTGCGAGCGCATGAGCGAGGATTGAGGGGAAAAAGCACACACACTTCAAAGGACCAATGGAAGAGGGGCTTCACCGATGCTAATGGAATGGGTTTAGCGACATCTCGGACATTGCTAAAGCCCTTAGTTTGGAAACCCCTCTTCTCTATATAAACCTCCTCAACCACCCCATTCAAAGGCATTCAAAACACACACACCTTCCATACTACTCTAGCCTTCTCCTAACTCCACCAAATACTCCATACCTGGCTCGGAGTTGTCAAGCCATCGATGGAGCCTCCCTCCAGCGCTATAGCCGCCTTGACTCCTCACACTCTCTCTTTACTTTAGTTTACATTGTACTTGTTTAAGCTTTCATCTATTGTTGTAGTTGTAAACACACTTTAATTGCATTCTATATATTGATGAAATTTTCATATATTGTAGCTCACATCCTCTTAATGCTTGTCATGTTTTAAACATGATCTCTAACCCTACTCTCTCTCTCTCTCTCATGTTTTCTCGCAAGCAAGCAAACCACCCATTCCAGTGAGAACTAAAGAGATAAAATAATCTGATTTTATGCCTTCTTGTGTTCGACACTTGGATTCACCAACTCCACTTCTTAAATTAAAACCGACGTCGCAAATGCATACTACAATAGCATAATTAAACAAATGCGTTCGCGCACATCAGTTTTTAGCACCGTTGCCGGGGAGGCAACGGATTTCTTTTGTCGCTTTTATCCCACAATTGTATTCACATCTTCTAACTCATTTTGCTCTCTCTACTTGATTGGTTGCAGGAACTCGATGCTTAGGCGACCGAGGAGCGCGATCCAAGATAGTGGATCGAGGGTGAAGTGCTATGAAGATGGTTGTGAGTACCACTTTACCCATTGATTGTTTGCTTGCCAAAACAAAAAAAATAAAAAAAAAAATCTAAAATAGGCGTGGTGAATGGCTATTTGACCCACATTCCAAACCCATCACCCAACCAAAAAAAAAAAAATACACTCTAATGTTCTTGAAGAGATAATCTTTTTTGAGTGTTCTTTCTCTTGAGTGGTGTTTGTGAAGCCACCATAACTTGATTTAGGTTGCACCACTTACCACAATTAAAATCAACTTACCTAGTAGAATTGCATGAACACTAGAGTGACCACACTAGGCTTGTTTTTCTAGGGCCACATCATTCTAAAGGGAATTGACTTTCGCCCGTTGTATGCAAAACCTTGTGTGCCCACTTGAACTTTGTTTGAAAACGTTAAGGAACTTCAACCCTAAAAAGCATTAAAGCAAGGACAAATCATTAAAAGACACCACATCTTAAACTCCTTGCTTGAAAACCATGTTTTGTTAAGTGCACACACATGCTCAAATCAGTTAACTAAGAGGCACAACCCCAAACAATGCCTCATCACATATCCTAAGCACAAGCACTAACCTAGCTCTCATTAAAATGGAGTAGACGTGCCCTAGGCAGGACCAGTCTAAGTCTTGAAGGTGTAATTAGGTTTGCTAGGCACATGGCCTTCATTCCCTTTGTAGAATCTGGTGTCTAGGCTACGGGAAAGTGTCAAACAACCGTGGTTGTGGGGTATACAAAACCGGTGGCGAAAGCCAAAGAAAGAAGCTTCCCTTCAATGCCCTCGTAATCAACCTGGCCATATTAACATCGAGAAGGGTGGTTAAGTGCTTACAGATCTGATCATTCCTCTGAGGCTTCTAGGTCACCTAAGGTATACACTATAAGGACTAGATTTGTTTGCTTGTTTGTGCACACACTTCTCGCACCTGTCTCTCTCTGCATCCCTCTCTGTTCTTCCCTAGTGTATGCACGAGAGATGATCACTACATCCCGAGCTGTTTATTTTAGATAGGGAAATCAGGAGGAGACTTGATTTTACACGAGAAATGGCTAAACCAAGAATCGATGAGGTTGAGGACCAACCCCCACCCAATGCTATGGCCATCATTCAGGCCCAGATCTCTACCAACCACCAACTTTAATAACAACAAATCCAAACCATCATGCAAGCCATACACAGATTGCAAAACCCTCAAGGGAAACCCCCACTGAACATACCTAACCAACCACAACCTCCTGAGGGCCAACCTAGGCCTCTCCATGATTTTTACAATCCGTCTGCTATCTGGATCGAGCCACATCTTAGGGTCCCCGAAGGGGGAGATGATTTTGAGCTGAAACCTAATGTTCTGAGCTTAATTCAGAGCCACTTCCATGGGAGCTCAAATAAGGACCCCCTCCAACACCTTGAGGATCTAGATCAGATCGCCCGGATAGTAAAACCCAAGAACATCAGCTTGGACAATATTTTGATTAAGATGTTCTCTTTCTCCCTAAAAGACAAAGCATCTCACTGGCTTAGAACCTTAGGCAAACCCATCTCGACCTGGAAGGACCTGAGGCATGCATTCTTGAAGAAAATTTTCCCCATAGGTAAAACCAATGCCCTCAGAAGAGCCATTACCACATTTACACTAAAAGGTGGGGAACAATTCCATGAGGCGTGGGAAAGATTTACTGAATTATTGAGGAAATGCCCACACCATGAGGTTCCAAGGTGGAAATTGGCCCAAATCTTCTACCATGGTCTGGACAGCAACCTTAGGAACTTTGTTGATTCCTCATGTGGAGGCAACTTTTTGAACAAAGATGAGGAGAGTGAGTTCGAACTCTTTCAGTCCATGAGTGAGAATTCGCTCAATAATGCCTCCATGACCCAGTTTAATTGATCCAGTCAACCCCGTGGTAGGATCTATGAAGTGCAATCCAATTCTGGAACAGTTGACATTATAGCCAAGAAGTTGGATCGAGTTGAGTTGGTAGACAAAAGGATTGATGAACTGCTAAACAAGACCAAAAACCCGCTACAGACCCTCTCCCTAGCAAAGGGAGAGCACAATGTAGATTTGGTGCAGCCAATGAATCAAATACACCTGGAACAACCCCTGACCATGTTCCAGGGAGGGACCTTTGTTCCCTCAAATCCTGATTACTCCCTCCCCTCCCCCTCAGCACCTTCTATCTTTGAAGATATCCAAGCCATCCAAGGTTACTCCAAACCTGACTCCTCCAACACCTACAACACCGGATGGCGTAATCACCCGAATTTTGCCTGGACGAACTAAAAACCGAACCAATTCCAGAACCAACCCAAGCCAAACCCCCCTCCTATCAGCAAGGTCCACCAACTAGACCACCCTATAATCAGAATAGGGTGGCTCCTCCCCCACAGAACCAAATGGACACACTAATAAAAATGATAGCTGATATGAACCAGAAACATCAGGAGGAAATGGCATTAGTGAAGGGACAGTTGAGCCAGCTGTTGGATTACAAATAATAGGGATCCCTTCCTTCTCGGCCCCAACCAAAACTGAGAAATGTGATCAATAGAGGCTCCAATTCTCAAGGGTTCCAAGCTAATCCTGGGCATGCCCTCATGGTCCAACAGGCCCCACAAACACCCCCTGGGTTTGGTGCTTCTTCTTCCTCCTCTTCTCAAGGATATACCCCTGGTCCCAACACCTCAGCCAACACGATTAGCTTGAGAAGCGACACTAAAACCCAGGACCCCAAATGGCCAACCCCTCCCATGACCTCACTTCCTGAGACACCCGAGTCTGAGGATGAGCGAGAGGAACTCAAGGACATGGAGACTGATCCGATTCAAACCCAAACACCATACCCTGAGGCCTTGAAGAAAAGGAAGAAAAAGAGAGCTGTAGTTGAAAATGAGGAGCTGTTGGAGATTTTCAAACAAGTCCAGATTAATATTCTGCTCCTCGAAGCAATCAAGCATATCCCGACTTACGCTAAGTTCTTGAAGGATGTCTGTACGCTAAAGCGTAAGGTAAAAATCCAAGTACCTAGGAAGCTAGTGCTCTCAGAACAAGCTAGTTTAGTGATATTGAGCAGCCTGCCCCCCAAACGGACTGACCCAGGAGCGCCCCTGATTTCTTGTAATATCGGGGACATAACATTTGATAGAGTGCTCTTGGACTTGGGTGCTTCAATCAACCTCATCTCGACAACCCTGTATCACCAGTTTGGATTTGGGGAGTTGAAACCCACACCTATGACTATCCAATTGGCTGATAGATCTGTGAAAACCCCGAAGGGGGTAGTCGAGGACATAATTGTTTGGGTCAAGGACTTCTACTTCCTAGTCAACTTTTTGGTCCTCGACATGGAAGTCCCCGAACAGCTACAAAACACACCCATCAACCTAGGCAGACCCTTCTTAGCTACGGCTAAGGCAAACATTGATTACGACACAGGATGCATGGAAATCGCCTTTGGAGATAAGAAGATGCAATTGGATATCTTCAGGGCGGCTAAGTCTTTTGATTGTGGCTGGGTTGAGAAGCACGATCTCGTGAAACCTTTGGTTGAAGAATGCCTCACTCTTAGCTCTTCAGCAGACCATCTGACTCAACCAGTTGATGACTACCATGAACCACCCCAACCTGTAAAGGATGACCTATGTAGAGCTGATTACCTTCACCAACCTCCATACGAGGAGATTGATGTTGATCTACTCCCCCCTTTCCCCTACCCATCAAATGTTGTCCCACCAACACCTGAACTAAAGCCTTTACCCGATAATCTCAAGTATGTCTTCCTAGGACATGACCAGACCTTCCTTGTGATTATCAATGCCCACTTAACTATGGATCAAGAACTTAGGTTGACTGCAACCCTCTCTGAACATCAGGCAGCCATTGGGTGGACAATTTTTGACCTAAGGGGAATTAGCCCTACCTATTGCACTCACAAGATCTATTTGGAAGACAGGACTCGACCTTCTTGCCAGATGCAAAGGCGATTGAACCCGAATATGTGAGAGGTCGTTAAAAAGAGATAATCAAGTGGCTTGACACAGATATCATTTACCCAATTTCCAATAGCCCCTCGGTGAGCCCCACTCAAGTGGTACCCAACAAAGCTAGGCTCACCGTGGTCACCAATGACCAGGGCGAATCCATCCCCACCCGCACCGCTACCGCATGGCAGGTGTGCATTGACTATAGGAAGCTTAATGAGGCCACAAAGAAAGATCATTTCCCTTTGCCATTCATTGACCAGATTCTCGAGCGATTAGCAAGGAAGAAATATTTTTGTTTCCTGGATGGATATTCAGGATACAACTAAGCTGCTATTGCACCAGAAGATCAAGAGAGGACCACATTCACTTGCCTGTATGGCACGTTCGCATTTCGTCGTATGTCGTTCGGGTTATGCAACGACTCACGACCTTTCAACGTTGCATGCTAGCCATTTTTTCAGAAATGGTGGGTGAATACCTAGAGGTCTTTATGGATGATTTCTCCGTGTTCGGGAACTCATTCGACCATTGTCTTAGCAACTTGGAAAAGATCCTGAAGCAATGTATTGAGGTCAACCTGGTTTTAAGCTAGGAAAAGAGTCATTTCATGGTTCAGGAAGGGATTGTCTTCGGTCACATCATCTTGCATAGGGGCATCGAACTGGATAGAGCTAAGGTTGATTTAATTTCCAAACTTCCACCCCCTAGCTCAATCAAGCAAATCCGATCTTTCCTAGGACATGTTGGCTTCTATAGAAGGTTCATTAAATATTTTTCCAAACTTGCTAAGCCCTTGACTGACCTTCCAGCCAATGACGCCCTTTTTCACATGACACCTGATTGCATCAAGGCTTACAAAACTCTTAGGGAAATAGTCTCCACTGCACCAGTTTTACAACCCCTAGACTGGTCCAAAAACTTTGAGATTATGTGCGATGCATCAAATTTTGCCATCGTTACAGTCCTAGGACAAAGAGAGAAGAAGCCCGTGGTGATCTACTACGCGAGCAAAACATTGGATGAGTCTCAATGAAATTACACCATCACAGAAAAAGAACTTCTCACCGTAGTCTTTGGATTAGAAAAGTTCTAATCATACCTTCTGGGATCACACATGACTATTTACACCGACCACTCGGCTATTCAGCATTTGTTGGCCAAAAAGGACGCTAAACCCAAGCTCATCCGATGGATCCTGCTCTTGCAGGAATTTGACCTGGAAATACATGACAAAGCTGGGTCCAAAAATGTCGTAGCCAATCACTTGTCCAAAATTCACCTAGACCACATCGGATCCTCATTACCTTTGACTAACACCTTCCCTAGTGAACAACTTCTAGCCATGCAAGGAAGAAAGCTACCATGGTATGCAGACTTAGTCAACTATCTGGTGGTAGGACAAACTCCGCACAGCTGGTCCAGACAACAATGGGACAAGTTCTTGGCTGAAGCCAAGCACTATTTCTAGGATGATCCTATGATGTTTAGACTCTATGCTGACCAGATCATTAGGAGGTGTATTCCTGAAGAGGAAGTCTAAAGTGTGCTATCCTTTTGTCACGACCAAGCCTGTGGTGGACACTTCTTTAGGAAGCAAATGGCTACAAAAGTTTTGCAGTCCAGATTTTACTGGCCATCCTTATTCAAGGATGCACACAATTTTGCCAATACTTGCTCTCGATGCCAAACATTAAGGACTATGACTAGAAAGGATATGATGCCCCTCCAACCCATTCTGATTATCGAAATTTTTGACATTTGAGGTATCGATTTTATGGGTCCCTTCTCGCCATCCAACGGCTATGAGTACATATTAGTCTCAGTAGACTATGTTTCAAAGTGGATCGAAGCTATAGCCACCCGAAGATGTGACCATAAGGCTATCATGGACTTTGTTAAGCAGAACATCTTCTCTCGGTTTAGGATACCGAAGGCCGTGATCAGTGATGGTGGGAGCCACTTTATTCATGCCCAATTCCATGCCCTAATTAGAAAATATGGGGTTACTCACTGCATTTCCACCCTGTATCACCCACAAACAAATGGAAAAACTGAGGTGTCTAATAGACAGATCAAGAATATTCTGCAAAAGACTGTGAGACCTGACCAGAAGGATTGGTCCACACAATTGGATGATGCCCTTTGGGCATACAGGACCGCTTTTAAGACCCCAATAGGTAAGTTACTGATTGCACAGCAAAAATGCACCAACAATTGTGCCATCTTGTGCTATTTCCAAGCATTTTCTGCATATATTAGGTAGCCATAGTCGCATTTGTAAAAATAAAAGCATGCATGCATTTATTTGAGAGGGGAGGAGAGTGAATAAAATGGCCTTGAAATTAACGTATTCCTCAAGTGCTGCCTCGTAAATTCACCATCTTTATTTTTATTTTCATTTTGGCTTTGAATTTCTCCGTGTGACTGTAGGGCATGGCAGCTTCCTTGTGCCATTCTCTGCAAAAGCTTGCCCTGCCAGCCGCATGCACAGCCCAGGGCATGGCTGTGCTTGCCTCCATCCTCTTTAAAAAGGGCACGGCTATCTTCTTTGAAGGGAGCCTGGTGCAGACACACAGACAGCATCTTCTTCTTCCAGGCCATCTCCTCCCCTCTCCCCTCCATACGCAGTCACTCTTCCTCCTGAGGAGCTACGCTACGGGTAGGAGCAGCTCACAGTGGTACACAACCACCACTGTGAGTCCCACCACCGCCCAGCTCATCAAAGAGCCGGTGGGAGTGGTGGTTCTCCTCTCTGTTTTCGTCATTCCATCCATTTCCTCCATTGCCAAAGAGTCAAGCTTTGAAGCTCAACCGCAGCTGTAGCAAGGAACCGGCCGCCCCACGACGCATGCAGGCCACCATGCGACCCTGCAGCAGCGGGAGTAGCTCTTTTCGCGTGCGCGGGCTCGCTCCGCAGTGCCCGCACACGCAGAACCACCAGCACCCGGTCGCGCGAGCCGAGCACGCACTGTAGCCACTGTTCAAACTAGAGAGTGCGACACTGTGGCTACAGTGCAGTGACCGAAAAGTTTCTTACTTATCCGGTCACCGCGCGCTCTCTCTCCGTGCCGAAACCGTCGCCAGCCCGTCCCCGCGCCCGCTCCCGCATACGCTAGCGCCCGCACTCATCTACGCCCGTGTCTCTCCCAGTGCCTGCTTCTTCACCCGCATTCCCCTCAGCACACAATGTGCTTCGCTGCAGTCCCTCCCTCACGCCCGCTCCCTCCAGCGTGCGTGCGTACCTTCATGCGCCTACAAGCCTGCACCTGCGCGTGGACCACCAGACGTCGACCGCTACATCCAGACGGCTTAACTCACTACGCCCCTTCCTCCAGCAGATGATCTCTCTCTATCTCTCTCTCTCTCTCTCACAGACACTCACCTCACACATACACACACATACACAACTCTTGTACACACACACTCTCACTTGTACACGCCTATATACACACTTATATATATATATATATATATATATATATATATATATATATATATATATATATATACATACATATATATATATATATATATATATATACATACATATATGTATATATATACATATTAGTACCTATACAATTATATATAAGTATATATACATACATACATACATACATATATATATATACTTATATATATATATACACATATATATTTACATATATACATATATTTATATACGTATATAAGTATATATACATATATATATATATATACAAGTATATTTACACATATATACATATATACAAATATACATACATATGTACATATATATCTATAAATATAAATACATATATGTATATATATATATATATATATATATCTACATATATCTATAACATATATTACTATATATATATATACATATACATCTATATAGCTATATATACATACATATATATATAATTATAAATATATATATATACATACATCTATCTATACATATATTTACATATCTATATATATATAAATATATATATATAGATATATATACATATATAACTACATATACACCTATATAATTATAACCATATCTATATTTATACATACAGAAATATATTTACACATATATACATACATATATATATTTCTTCATATCACCTACCACACGTTGTATCGCGGGAATATCTGCACCAGTTGCTGATATTCCCCGATACACGCGTACAGAAAGCATCTTTGCACACATCTTCCACCCATCCATCCTACACTCCACGCGGCACTTCATCCTGTTGGTTGCATCTTCCTAGACGACGATCAACTCAACACCGTGCTACAGGCCATTTCCACCTCCACCCCCACCCCTATATACATATATAATATATACATATATATATACTATATTTACCTTATTTCTATTTCTCTTTCCTGCCATTAGAAAGATAAAAAAATATACAATAGAGTAAAGATAATCCTTGACTTGCAGGTACTCAATCTTACGAATAGCAAGGCCAGTTTTGAAACCCTAATTTGGCTCAAAGCCAAGAACCTGATTTTGAGGGTGTACCTCAAGGACAAAAATTATCAGAAAAAAATCTTAAATTTAAAAACACCAAAAACATAATAAACGAATGGAAGAAATTCGTTGTAGGAAGGGCATAGAAAACTTATTCACCTCTAATCCCACTTCCCTGAGTTCGACCCTAGGCCTAAAAGTGACCAAGATAAAATCAAGTAGGCCAGGTTAAAAATTTTGTAAAAAGATGGTTAGACTCGATTTTATGTTAACCACTATGCTCATTTCAACGATTAAATCACCATATTAACACAACCTATCCGGGTCTACACCACACTTTTTCTAGCGCCGTTGCCGGGGAAGTGCGCATTCAAGTAAGTTTCTACTCCATTCCTTTAATTTTTCTCTTCTCACACCCTTCTCTTCATGGGTGTTTCTGTTTGTTGGTGTGCAGGTGAACTAGTTGCAAGGAGAAGGTCGGCAGACGAAGTCGGAGATGTGGGCAGATCCAAGGCGGGAACAGGAGCGTGAAGTCGCCGACACCACACTGGAGCTTCGCCCACATTGCTGATCAAGTAGGTCTCTCTTTCTTAGCAACTTCGGTCAACTCGTCGCCTTAATAAAAAAAAAAAACTCAAAACACTTCTTGGGATCTCTTGGGGCAAGTGAATTAAAAATCACCTATTTGATTGTTTGTCATCACTCCCACCGCCTCAGGATTTCCCGCCAAACTTCGCATAGCGAAGATCCAAGAATCTTGATTCTTGAATTTTTCGCCGTGTGAAGTATTCTTTGAGGCAAAAATAAAAAGATTGATTGCCATCCCTCTTTGCCTCATTTATCTGCAATTCGGGATCACCTTTTTGGTGGGGAGACTTGGAATTGAGTTGATTCCAACCCCACCACGGCCTTTCACGTGCCTAAGATTCGATCCCGGATACTTCAACCCCAACAATTTGATTTTCTTTATCTCATGGTTGACCCTTGTGTGTGGAAATCATTTTGGTGATTGAGAGCACTTGAATTGAAGTGCTTTGGCTCCCTTTCACACTAATCTAAAATTGATTCATGCATCCACATATAGAAATCTCCATCTAGGGAAGCCCATTGCATTTTAGCATGCATTAACCAACTGACATTGAAGAAGGGTTTGTTGGGCTTAGAAAAAAACTTGTATTCTCTCAAAACCTGGAGATTGGTTGAATTGGTAATTCAGTGAAATCCTAAAATCCATACTACTTAAGGCTGAAACTCTAAAAACCATTCACCAATTAAAACTTCAATTCGGGGAGATTTCCCCGTTGCATGCTTGGTCAACACACATTATAAAATCAATCACTTGGGAATTACCCATAAATAACGCCCTTCACACTCCAAAAGCACTTGATTCTAAGCCTCTAACTAAAACTGGTAGCAACTTGACCCTTATTAAGGATTGGAGGTCTAACTACCTGTGTGTAGCGCCTACGTGCTGGTTAGGGTTCCCGCGTGCTATCAGGTGTCTAAGACTGGGGCAAACGACCTTTCAATCTAGCCCGGTGGTTCTGCGGTGCTCGCATTCGGTTTCATAGGTCGTGATAGTAGGTAACTTAGATCTATAGGTATAAGGGCACACTGTAGAGGTTAGGAATTTGATTGTATTGATTTCTCATCAAGTGTACATTTGCGGCGTTATTTCTCTCATTTCCTTTTCCCTTCATATCCCTCCAATTCTTCCTGCAGTAGTGCATGTTTGGGAGGAGGTCACAAAACCCTGAACTGTGTGAATTGTCTGATAAATTTAGAAAAGAAGTCGAATCGTCCTCCTCCAGAAACATAGCCACATGCCCACCCCCAAATCCCGAGGGAGGAAACTACCCTCAAAACCCACCAGGTGGTGGAGCCTTGGATCCCATAACCCGCCTCCAAGCCCAAATGGAAATGTATAATGAACAAATTGAAGCCATTAGGGAAACATTGGAGGAAATGCAGAACCCTCCCGAACGGGAGGAACCTAGGTCTCCTAGCTCCTATCAGAATCCCGCTGCTACAGAGACCGTAGGGCAAATTCGGATCCCCAAGGGCGGGGATGACTTTGAATTGAAACCTAACATAATTGGCCTGATAAATTTTCACTTCCATGGTCTTGTAAGTGAAGATCCTTTTCTCCACTTGGAAGACCTAACCCGATTGGCTGAAACAGTTAAACCAAGAAATATCGGGTTACCTATAGTCCTCATGAAAATGTTCCCATTTTCATTGCGAGATAAAGCGTCGCAGTGGTTACGCACCCTTGGGAGAACCACCCACTCTTGGGAAGAGATGCGAACAACGTTTCTCAAGAAGTTCTTCCCAATCAGGCAAACCAATTCGCTTCGTCGTGCTATCACTTCATTTACGCAACAAAACGACGAACAGTTTCATGAGGCATGGGAAAGATATAATGACCTCCTCAGGAAGTGTCCGCATCATGGTCTGCCTAAGTGGCATATAGCCTAGATTTTCTAGTATGGGCTAAATGAGACTTTGAAGCAGATTGCAGACGCTTCCTGCTGAGGGAATTTCATGAATAAAGACGAGAATGGAGCATTTGAATTATTTGAAAATATGAGCGAAAACTCAATGAACAATGCCTCCATTGTCGCCTTTAATCGCACCAGCCTACCCCGTAATGTCCACGAAGTTGACACGGGACCCTCCCATGCATCCACAGATCTCAGCCTTATCGCACAGAAATAGGGTGAAGTCTCCATCATGCACAAGAAGCTGGATGAGCTTCTAGCCAACCCCACCCATTCTATGGCAAACAACCCCACCTCACCACTTCGTCACAATCCCAATTCTTCCAACACCAGGCTTATCCCGAGAAACCCCGTAAGACCTTCCTTACCGAGTGTCACACCGAGCGATTCGGTAAGTCATGTGGATCTAGCTTCTGCAAGCCAATATTTTGACACGGAGGACCAAGCCTCCGTGTGCTCGGATGCATATTTACATGCAGACGCGTCTTCTGGCATAGAAGATGCTTGCACCCTGAACAACCCGTTCTCTGCACTTATAACCCTGGGTGGTGAAATCATCCGAACTTCGCATGGTCCAACAACCCGCAGCGCCAAAACCCCACGGGTGGACCAATGCAACCGTCCGCACCCGTCATCCCAAGGGCCCAGTCTAATCCTATGGCAAATCCGCCATCAGGTCCTTGCGTACAGCAAACAGAACACGCATCAAGTCCTCTTGACAAATTGATGCGAATGATGACGGAAATGTCAAAGTGCCATGAAGAGAACATGACCTCTCTTCAGCACCAATTGACGCAGCAGAATGCTGAGATCAGTCAACTACGCATGGCGACTCGATCTCAGGGTACTCTTCCAGCCCAACCTATTCCCAACACGCGAAATTTCATACCCTGTGGTCCTCAACCATAGGTACGACCTTCTCAGGGGCAGGTTCATCAGATTCTTCAAGCTCCGACCATTCCACCAGGATTTCAGGCTAATCCCGCTACAACACCCCACTCTTATGTCCCTATTGTGAACCCTCCTCCACCTTCTGATCCCACTGGACCCGCATCGTCCAATGCGATCACTATGAGGAGCGGTAAGCAGACCTTCGATCTGCCTCGACCTAATCCTAGCCCGTCTTCTTCATCGCCCTATCATTCGAGATGCGCACCGCATTCGCGAGAGGACGATACACCAAAATTGGTGCCAGAATCAGTTCCATTCCCTGAGGCTCTACTGAGGGAGCCAAAAGGCAAAAAGAAAGATATGTAGGCCTTTTATAACCTGCATAATTTGTTTAGGGATGTTGAAATCAAGGTACCCCTGCTCGAGCCTATCGACAACATACCTACTGTCGCCCGATTTTTCAAAGGCTACACAACACCCAGGCAACAGTCAAAGAAAACTAAGAATTCGGTGGTTCTCTCGCCTCATGCAAGTTGTGCTATACTGTCAAATCTACCACCGAAGCAGAAAGATCTGGGCACACCGCTTATTTCCTGTAGCATCCAAGGCTGCAATTTTAACCGTGCCTTGCTTGATCTAGGATCTTCCATCAATCTTATACCAACCATCATGCTTGAAAAATTTTCCTTGGGAAATATAAAACCCACCTCTGTAACGTTACAGTTGGCAGATCATTCTGTCAAAATTTCGAAGGGTGTGGTGGAAGACGTGGTGGTTAGGGTCAACAGTCTTTGTTTTCCTGTTGACTTTCTTATTTTAGATATGGAAGTTCCTAACTCACTTTCTGATTGTCCGATCATCCTTGGTTGACCTTTCTTGGCCACAACCCGCGCCCATATCGACTGCGAGTCTGGTGTATTGAGATTGCCGTTGGATCTGAAAAGCTCAAGCTTAACATCTTCAAGGCAGCCAAGAACTTTGATTGCGATTGCATTGAGGATGACACGTCTGACGAGGACATGGCCGTCAGCGCATGTATCAGACTAATTGGGATCAATTATGACTGTTGCGGACAACCTTTAAACACTGACGATTGCCTGACCAACACATATTGTGACAGTTGACGCGACTAACTCGATTGTGTTTTAACAGTTAATTACGTTGTAGTATAGGTGATCAAGCATCGTCAACAAATAAAAGTTTTATTACTCGAAAATCGGAGTATCCGAGGTCGAACACAGGGAGCAATTGGAATTTTATTACTAATCTCAAGAATGTAATTGAACACTTTAATTACTCAAAACTTTTATTCAAATGTAACTGCATGAGTTTGAAAAGTAATTATGGTAAAAAGAAAGAATTGGACGTCTAATCATGGGATTAGACGTCTTAAAAGTGTGTTTTCCCTTCTTTGATTCTTCTTCTTCTTTCTCTACAGTGCCTTGCTTTTCTTCTGTCTTCTACGGGTCTTCTTACTTGTCTCTACTTCCTTTGCTTCAGTTCCTCTTCTTCTGCTTGTCTTCTATTTCTTTTCTTCTTAAGTTCTTCTTCTCTTTTTTTTCTTCGCCTCTTCCTCCTCTTTTCAATGGCTTCCTTCCTTCTTCATTTTCGCCTCTATTTGCCTTCTCTTCCTCCCTTGCTAGCAGCGGCTAAGTGTTTGCTTCACTCCTTCCTTCCCTGCACAACCACAGCAAAGCTCAAAACCTATCCCTCCACCCACACCCGCGCGTCTCTCTCTCTCTATAAACCACTCTCAACACGCTCTCCCAGAGGCAGATATAAACGGGTCAAATCGCGTGCCCGTGACTAGGCGCACCGGCGTGTGGGTGGTGCGCGAGGTGTGCTCAGGACAGGGGTCGAGTCAAGTCGCGCCAGATCCGCGTGGTGAAATCGCATACGGGGCCGTGTGAGATAGGTGAGGGACCTCACCCCAGGTGCGCTCAGAGGCGATTGGCTTATTTCATAAAATCAATATAAAGGATATCAGCGCGTCGTGAATTTCCGATGTGGGACTAAAGCTCCCGGCCTTCTCTCGCGCGCACCGGCAGAACTCCTTCATTCAATTTCCACAGCTGCGGCCTTCGTTGCGTCTCTTGCTGGGTCAGATATCTTCGCAATGCCTCCCCGAGTGAGCTGCACTTAGAGCCTTGCGGTCCTGAAGCCTGGAGCGAGCGTGGAGCTTCTCCAAGTTGTCGTTAATGGCGGCTGGGGCGTGGAACCTGTCAAACACGAAAAGAGCCTCGCGGCCTAATCAGATCACCAGGGAACCTTCGCCGTGTCACGGAGAACGTGAAACGCTAGGTGGCAGGCCGCAGGGTGGCCTAGGAGTGCATGCCTAGGTCGCCCTATGGCCAGATGGATGGGTGCGTTCGGGGGACTGTTGTGGAGGCGTAGCGGGTCTATAGACGGGTGGAGGATACTCAGTGAGGTGAGGCGGAGGTTATGTGATGGTCGGCGAGGCGTGTGGGGCTACGGAGCGACGGGACCGTGATGAGTGGCTACTCATCATAGCTAAAAGGCCGAAATTAAGCTAGATACTAAGCAAAACAATATCAAATTAACACATAAAAAGGGTTAAGTGTGGGAATTAAAGAAAAGACCTAAAACTTTTAATGTGTGTTAAAATCTCCTAATTAGGTCACAAAAATGGGATATTCTGAAAACTAAAGAACAAATGATGATCCATGCATCAATTGAACACATAAACAAGTTTGAAAAGCCAAATCAGAAGTAAAATCAATGTCGTAAATGTTCAATTAAGCACATGTAAAAATTTGAAAGCAATTGGACATCATTTAGGCTTAGAAATAAATAGATTACAATTAGGTCCTTCATGCATTACATTTCTACCCTTCAAAACTCCTTCTTGGACCTATTTGCAAGCCGCAGGGACCCTTTTATAAGACTGCAGGGCCCTTCCAGCTGCTATTCTTCTCGCCTATGGGCCTGCATGCAAATGTTCTACCCCTTCTTCTAAGGGTCCGTCTGCAAATTTCCCCTTTATTTCAAAGAGAAGCCTGTGTTCTTCACGCGCACTGTAGCGCGCGAAGAACACAGCCACTCTCGACCGTCCATCGCACTTTTGATCTTGATCTGCGGCTGGATTCAAATGGAACCTTCGCGCGATTCGGTGCGTGCGTTCACCTCTCTTCCCAGATCTCATCTGACGGTCAGATCTCTCTCTTGACTCGCCGCGCGCTCTACCCATCTCATCCTCACCGCCGGCCTGATTCTGATTAACCTCACCCTTGCGGTGATCTCAGTCACTGAGCTGCTATTTAAGCACCTCAGTGGTGTCGCGCGCGGGGATCGCTCCCTCCTACATCTCTCAGCGATCAATTCTTCCACTCCAGTCTCTCCTCCTCATCTGGACCCTGATTTCACAGCCACCGGCTGTGGAATCATCTCCTGCTCTCGACCCTCCTCGTCGCTAAGGACCTCGTAGCACCTGAGGACGACCCTGGAGTCTCACTAGCAGACTCTTCCCTCCGCTGGAGTCACCCTCCTCCTTTCTTCCTCCTTAGCCGCCGGCTAAGGACCCATAGGTCCCATTCTTCCTTTTAGTTTAGTTTTTAATTCTGCACAAGTAGTGTTAGATTTAGTTTGCAGTAGTTTAGAATAGATTTAGTTTTAATCGTTAGCGTTTAATGTTAGCTGTAGTTAGATTAGTCTTAGGAGTAGAATTAGTATTAGATCCCCTCCCTCACCTCCTCTGATCAGTCCAGATCAGAGGGGAAGAATCATCTGTTCATTAATCAATTTATCTCCCTCTTCATGTTTTGTTTTTCCACCATCCAATTCTGATTTATGTTCCTTTTAACGACGAATCTTTCATCTGTCACCCACACATCTGGACCCAATTCCAGATCTGATGGTGTACTGCCTCAGATCTGAAATTGGCGTCACAAGCACCATTTGGGGCTTCTCACTCACCCCATTTGTGTTCACAAAAGCCCCTTTTATTTTAGATTGATTGCCTCAGTTTGTCAGATTCACTTTAACATGGGTTTTGAAGAGATTTTGCTTTCTGAAATGTCTTGACAGATCTGACAAATTGAAGGGATTTTGGTTTTTCTTGAGGGCAAGGATTCTGACAAGTTCTCTGGTGACAGAGAACAAATCAGAAGAGCCTTTCATGAATTTGCTTCTGCCTTGATCTGAATGCATTTGCTAGCTTTTATAAATTCCTTTAATGCATTCTTTATTTTTCTGATTTGTCATTTCAGAACTGCCATACACCACCTGTTTGATAATTATTTTTGTATGGTGATTCTCTAACCTAAGGAGTTTTCCATACTCCTTAAGGTTGCAAGAAACTGGGATTGTATGTTTTTGGTTTTAATTGACTGAGTTAAGTCTTCCTTCATGCTGTCTATGGCATTAGGAAGACTAACTCAATGCCATTTGTGTTTTGATCTGAAATGACGCTTTTGATAAGGGCTTTTCCTTGTGGGTATTTGAACTGAATTCTTATGTGATTTTCGTGAGATTTATACCCTTATCAGATTGGGATTTCAACTCTTTAATTTTTAGTTTGTTCTGAATTTTCTCTTATTCCCAGTTATACAGTAAAATGCTGCAAACTGCAGCAACATTCCCCTCTTCTCTAAATTCTCCTCTTCTCTGTGAATGCTTTCCCCCTCTTCAAATGGACTAACTGCAGCAGCAGTTAGCCCATTTGACAGTGGCTGAAGCCACTGACACTGCTAAAACACCCTGAACAGTACATTCTCTTCCCTCTCCATCTTCTCTGACAGTAGCTTAGCTGCTGTTTAAAATGAAATAAAAACTTAATTTAACCCTCATTCCCTAAATTCCTACTAAAACCTAATTATACATACTTAATTTCACACTGTAAATATACATATCCATACTATTATAACTATAATATACAGCCTGATTATGTACGTAGACATACATAGATATACGGTAAATACTGTATAAACTTGTACATAAATCTATATACATATGTAATCTATGTAAATATATGTATAAATACTGAACTATTATGTATGTATTTACTGATATATGTATATGTATATATACAGATTCATATGTACATATTCAGTAGCTATATTGTAGAATAAATTAGCTAAATTAATAATTTAGAGTTATAATTAAGTAAATAAATCTATAGACTTAGGTTAACATATATAGTAAGTAATTTAAGTTAGTTAAAGTACAATTATACCTAGTATAGCTTACTGTAACTTAGTTTTATTTAAAACACTCAGAACAGCTAGTTTAGCTTAAATAAAATAGAAATAAATTCGTAAATATACAATAAAAATACGTATAAAATACTTAAGTATGTAAATTAAATCTGTATAAGGTCAATTAGACCATTTACTAACTATTTTATAAGTAATTAACTATTTAATCACCTAAATCAACCTGTACAACCAGCCTAGTTTAGCGAATTTATTTGTATAGTAAACATATTTAAAATTCAAAATTAATTGATCAATTATGTAGTATTATGTAAATACTTTATTAACCATATTTTATTTTATTTTATTTAATAATTTATGGCCCCCAAATCGAGGGCCAAAAGTACGATCAGACGCAGCTGCGCCTAACTTCCAGCGCACGATGTGGCGCTGGAATAGCGCCACATCGTGTGCTGCAAGTGAAGCGCAGCCGCATAAATGTAATTCGTGTTTCCTATAGGCTAGTCGTCACGGGCGCCGGGCGCCCGAAACACTGCCTTTACCCGATTACCCAATGAGCTCCGGTCTGAGTACTCTGTCTGATTTGCGATTAGTGTGTGGCCGGGGGCCCGAGCGTGTGCGAGCATATGGCGTTGGGCTGAGGCCTGGCGCTGAGATTAAAGACATAATTAAGCCACCTAATCTGAGATTAGGGCGCGCTTAGTAGAGGTCTGGTCCCACCCTTAGGGTGCTGTGTATCCCTCGAAAAGCGTGCCCGCAAACTAAACACGTTTTAACTAATGATATTAGCCTAATCCCCTCCCCACCGCAGCCTCTGAAATATGCTAAGACAGAAGAGTTAACAAAGAGAAGAACAAAGAGTTTTAACACGAGAGAAAAAAGCAAAGAGTACAAGAACAACAGAGAAAAGAACAATAGTAATAAAAAGAGAGAAGAAGATGAATACTTAAAACAGAAATATGAACACAAGAAGAACAGAGACTTAATGAAGAAAGAGAGAGAAACAAAGAATAACTAGTATACATACGTATAAGTAAATCTATATAATTACTAACAGAATAAAGCGACACTATAAACGTCGCTAAAGATCTCAGTTTTGCCTCTTTAGGTTGTATAGTGTTTTCTGAGATTTAGCGATGCTTATATCTGTCACTGAAACTGCTGTATATGTTACTGTACATAACAGACTAATAAGTTAAATTTCTACACCATTGCATTCTAATGTATTATATACTATTATGATAGTATTAATAGGATAACTTGTAAATACATAGTTTAGAGTATAATAATAGATTGTTTGATGCTTGTTCATAGTTAGTATTTTTGCAAGCATTTCTTAGTAATTAGGTAAACAAAACATTCATTCATTCTTTAAATGTAAAGTTTCTTTTTGAATAAGAAGACAATTTTGGAGATAATCAAAGAGTGACCGAATTAAATTCAATAAATTGCCTCCCAGTGAACGACCTGGAACAAAACCAGTAAAAATTAGATAAATAAGCAAATGATAATAATGGTTGTAATGACTGGAACTCACCCATACTCACCACTATACGACATCCTTAATGTTATATTGTACACCCTGTACTACAACGACATAATCAACAATTATTACCAATTTCAAACACAACAACCACACATTACACACCATTGCGAACAGACCGCCTCGCCGAAGGGTGGCCGGAGATGAGGAAGGTGGAGGTGAACAGTGGCGGTCGAGGGGTTTTTGATGAAATAAAATGAGGGGAATGAAAGAGGGGATAGAGAAGAAGAGTTTTAACCTAATTAAAGGGACGAAGGGGACGAGGAGGCAGACGGCAGTACCTGCTGTCGCCGGAGAAGAAGACGCTCAGTGGAGGAAGACGGCGGCGACGACGGGGCTATGGCAGCGCGCGTGGGTGTTGCGCGACGCAGAGGAGGATGACGAAGATGGCTCTGCCACTGGTTTTGTGGCAGAGCGAAGAGGAAGGGGAGGGGGGCTCGCCGGAGCTCGCTGGACACCTTGGCCGGAGAAGGAGATAAATTTGAGGTGGAATCCCGGCCAACTCAAGTTGAGGAGGTTCGGCCAGAGTTAGGGTTTAATTTATAGGTGCTTGGCCGTGCTTCTGGTGTGTGGAGGGCAAGCTTCTAGCCACCGACGTCTCGCCAGAGATGGAAGGTGGTTAGATACCCAAATCTCTCATGCGTTCGCACGAGAGTTTGGGTGCAAATCTAGGATCATGATCGGGCTCATATGGAAGGGGATTCCTCAGAGAATCTCCCTTCCATTTCTGGGAGGAGATCTCTAAGGGATCTGAGAGTATTCCCTCTCTAATCCTCGCCGGAGCAGGATCTCTCCCCAATAATGGCGGAGGGACTTGATTGTAAGATTTGCGATAAAGATAGGGGGGTTGTTGTGATGGTTTTCCAAAGATAGGGACCAAAATGTGATTAGGTGTACTAAATTGCAAAGTAGGTCAAGATGACCTCCCCTTAGGTCCAAATTTTGGTAAAAACCTAATTTTGACCTAAGGAATCCAATGGTGAAGTTGGATTTTAGGTTTGACCACGTTTAACTGGATATTTTGCATAAAAACCCAAATTAGGTCAATTGATAAGCTAGGACCCTATTCTAGGTAAAATTAGGTTCCAAAGGCCAATTTGAATGTCTTAAATCCTAGAGGATATTTTTCCATGATTTTTAGAGGGTTTACTTGATTTTTATCCTGACCGAAACCTTGTTAAATTATGCGGGTCTATTTTAGGGTTACTAGATGTCATTTAATTCTTGGATTGCACATGAACCCATTTCTGATTGATTCAACCCGCTTTTTATCTCATTTAGACCATTTGACCTATGTTTTGTCTCTGAGTAATTCCATTTATGTACTGCAATGGTAAAATCGTAGTTTTAACCTTTATTTCATGTTTTCTTCTCAGAACACTTATTCCTCCAATTAAGCCCTCTTCTAAGTCATGTAGGAGCTTTTATTCTCTTTATTATGTCAAAATGAGCTAGTTATGGCTCATGATGAGGCTCTCATCAGTGACATTCCCCCATCCCTCCCTATTCCCATACCTTCTCCTGGCCAGACTTCTGACGAGGTTTTCTCCACTTCCCATACCTCGTGGTCTGAGTCATATCCGGGCTACTCACCGTTGGTCCACACTCTTGAAGACTGGATTACCCTTTCTTTCCCGCCAAATCAGGTAGAATTGCAACTCCACACTGGGACCTTAAGCCCATATACTACTCACTGGGGCTATTCCTTTTTGGATCCATCTTTCTAAGAAGCCCCTCTTCTTGGCCAATCTGAGGGCCAACTTCTTCCTCCCAACTTATTTTCTGATCTGCCTAGGACACTCTCGTCCCAAGAAATGCCAGATCTTTCACCATCCACTCCCGAGCTGAAAGAGCTGCCTAGTACACTTAAGTATGTTTTCTTGGGACCAAATGAAACGCTCCCTGTAATCATCAGTTCAAAACTAACCAGGGAGCAAGAGTGCAAACTAACAAAGGTCCTCATGGAACACAAGGCAGCCATTGGATGGTCTTTATCAGACTTAACTGGCATTAGCCCCTCCTACTACACTCACTGTATATATACGGAGGAGGAGGCTCGACCTTCCCGCGAGATGCAGCGATGTCTCAACCCTATCATGCGAGAGGTCGTTAAAAAGGAAATTATTAAATGGTTGGATGCAGGTATAATCTACCTGACCAGCGATAGCCCCTGGGTGAGTCCGATTCACGTCGTGCCCAAAATGGCGGGACTCACCATCCGTGTCAATGACAAGGGCGAACCCATCCCTACACGCACTCCTACATCTTGGAGAGTGTGTAGATTATAGGAAACTCAATGCTGCAACTACGAAAGATCACTTTCCGCTACCTTTCATTGACCAAATCCTGGAGCGGTTAGCAGGAAATAAATTTTTCTGTTTCCTGGATGGATTCTCAGGATATAACCAGGTGGCAATTGACCCCTGGGACCAAGAGAAAACCACTTTTACCTGCCCCTTCGGCACCTTTGCATTTATAAGGATGCCGTTCGGACTTTGTAACGTGCCAGCAACTTTCCAGAGATGTATGCTGGCGATATTTCATGACATGGTGGGTGACTTTCTCGAGGTCTTCATGGATGACTTTTCGGTCTTTGGACCATCTTTCGATGACTGTCTTGCCAACCTGACCCGCATCCTTAGGAGATGTATCGAGGTAAACCTCATGCTTTCTTGGGAAAAAAGTCATTTTATGGTACACGACGGAATTTTTCTTAGGCATATCATCTCCGATAGGGGTATCGAGGTTGACAGAGCTAAGCTTGATGTAATTGCTGATTTACCTGTGCCTGGCTCTGTCAAACAAATCCACTCCTTCCTGGGACACGTCGGTTTCTATAGGAGATTCATCAAAGATTTCTCCAAGATTTCTCGACCTTTAACTCATCTCCTATCGACCGACATACCCTTCGATATGGGCCCTGACTGCATACGAGCATTCACGCAGCTGCATAATGCTGTCACAAAGGCCCCTGTTCTCTAGCCACCTGATTGGTCCCTTGACTTTGAACTCATGTGTGATGCTTCCGACCTTGCAGTCGGAGCCATCCTGGGACAAAGACGCGATAGACACCCCTTCGTGGTGTACTATGCCAGTAAGACGTTGGACGAGGCCCAGCGTAATTGTACTACCATTAAAAAAGAACTACTGGCGATCGTCTTTGGGCTGGAGAAATTCCGCTCTTACCTTCTGGGCTCACACGTTATTATTTTCACTGATCACGCGGCCATTCGCCATCTCATGCATAAGAAGAATGCCAAGCCTAGACTGATTCGTTGGATCCTTCTGTTCCAAGAATTTGACATTGAGATCCGCGATAAGGCCGGAGCCCAGAATGTTGTGGCTGATCATCTTTCTAGACTGGACCCTAACCATATTGGACTTACTCTACCGATTAATGAGATTTTTCCTGATGAGCACCTATTGGAAATTAATGTGGCAGGTGGACCTTGGTATGCCGACATTGCCAATTACCTTGCTTCTGGATCCCTACCACGTGGCTGTCCTAAAAACCAGTGCGAGCGTCTCATGGCAGAAGCAAAGTATCATTTCTGGGATAATTCACTTCCTTTTCGGATAGGTGCTGATCAAATCATCCGTCGCGGTATTCCTGACAACGAATTCCCTAGTGTGCTATCCTTCTGCCACAATCAGGCCTGCGGAGGCCATTTCTCTGGGAGGAAAACTGCGGCCAAGGTGTTGTAGTGCGGTTTCTTTTGGCCCTCCCTTCACCAGGATGCACACAATTATGCCAAACATTGCACTAGGTGCTAGTCGTTAGGGTCAATGTCATGTCGTGACATGATGCCCTTACAACCCATCCTAGCTGCAGAAATCTTCGACATTTAGGGAATTGATTTCACGGGTCCCTTTCCTCCTTCTAATGGCTTCAAATTCATTCTCATGGCTGTTGATTATGTTTCGAAATGGATCGAGGCTATTCCCACGCGACGTGCTGACCTTGTTATATCCACTAGATTTGTCAAAGACCACATTTTTGTGCGCTTTAGGATCCCTAGAGCCATTATCTTGGATGGAGGAAGCCACTTTACCCATGCTTCTTTTTAGGCACTTCTGAGGAAATACGGAGTCCACCATCGTATAGCATCTCCGAACGGCCAGGCAGAGGTGTCGAACAGGCAAATCAAGCAAATTCTCTAGAAAATGGTTTGGCCTGACCGTAAGGATTGGTCCGATAAGCTGATTGATGCACTTTGGGCGTATCAGACCGCCTTCAAGGCTCCCCTTGGTATGTCTCCTTATAGAATCATTTACGGGAAGCCTTGTCATTTGCCCATGGAGTTGGAGCACCGCGTTTATTGGGCAGTTCGCCAATGTAGCCTCGACCCAGACCTATGTGGTCGAGAAAGAAAACTCCAACTCCAGGAGCTGGAAGAGCACCGTCGTGAAGCCTATGATTCTGCCTTAACTTTCAAGCAACGCACTAAGTCATTTCACGACAGCCGTATTCGATGGAAGGAATTTGAGCCATCTCAGCAAGTTTGGCTCTACAATGCCCGGCTCAAATTCTTTCGTGGGAAACTAAAGTCCAAATGGACTGGTCCTTTCCTAGTCTCAAGACCATTTCCCAACGGGGCCGTTGAGATTGAAGATCCCAAATCTGGGCATAAATTTACGGTCAATGGGCAACGTTTGAAACCCTATCTTACTCATGAACCTGCCCCAGTTGGAGAAATTGTTGCCCTGCTGGAGGGTAACTAATGTTGTGCCTCATTCTGAGTCCAGCTGGGGACGTTAAATTCAGCTCTCGTTGGGAGGCACCCCAACAACACGTCGCCACTGTCACGATCACTTCACTTTTCACTTCACCACCCACCCTACCACCCTGTTGTATACCCTGCACCTCAACTCTCGTTACCCAATCTTTCGTCCTTCCTCTACCCTACCCTACATGCATATGAGGACATAGCATCGTTTGGCATGGGGGGGTGGATAAGCATCCATAGGATCTAGGCATTTTATGGTATCATGCAATCTCCATCTATCTATAAATATGTTAAAAAAAAAAAAAAGGTGTTTAGTAATGATCAGAAGGCTGAAACAAAAGTATAATAAGTGTTTATGGATATTCAACCACTGTTTTGAAGACTTTCCAAACCACAGAAGCTTGATTCGCTCAGGCTCAGCTTAATTCACTTGAGCATTGACAAGATAGATCGAAATCTCTCCTAACTAAGGACGTATTCTTGTACCAGAGACACCAGTACAGGATTCATTGGTTTGCTTCTACTCGAGAGCCTAAGTAATCTTGGTTCACACTACACATATCAAGGAAGACCAGGTGAACATCAGATCTAGCCCTAGTGTTCATTAGGGAAGGTGGAGTCCTTACCTGTGCGTCTAGGTAGACTTTTTATCCCAAGCTTTAGTCTTGTGTTTAGCCGAGACTCTTTCCACCAAAAAGAAACTCTCCCACCAAAAGAAAAGTGTGCTCCTACAAATAAAGTTGTAAGAGACAAACTAACACGTGTTTCAAAAAAAAAAGGATGCAAATAAGTCAGCATATCTCGCAAATGTCTGTAAAGTCTTCCCCCTACAAAAGTTCTTCAGAACAAGTTACAAATACCCTGTTTTCTTTGAGCCACAAATGTCATAAAATGGGAGTTGAGTTTTCCGTCATCTTTTTAAGGGTCAATCCGAAGACATGAACTGAAACTAGGACCAACCTACACTTAAAAATTCGTGAAACCCTGGGCTTGAGTCTTAATGTTCATCTGGTTAGTCTTGATACTTCACTATGCACAAGCCATAATCTCTTGAGCTCTCGAGTACGGCAAAAACCTCCTAGGTCCTGGAAATCGTACTTAAGGTTTAAACATCAAGAGTCCAAGTTAGTTGAGAGATGATCTATGTCATGTAAGACTTAAAGTACTGGTAGTCTTCTCTACAATTGGTTCTCACAATATCCAACAAATAAACACACCTATGTCACCTCAGAAGAAAATCTTCAGCTTAAGATCATTTCTAAATACAATACAAAAATGTTTTGCTAGGGACTAGCAAAAGATAGGCATGGGGGTATGATTGCACAGCAAAAATGCACCAACAATTGTGCCATCTTGTGTTATTTCCTAGCACTACCATTATATATTAGGTAGTCATAGTCGCATTTGTAAAAATAAACGCATGCATGCATTTATTTGAGAGGGGAGGAGAGAGAATAAAATGGCCCTAAAATTAACGTATTCCTCAAGTGCTCCCTTGCAAATTTACCATCTTTATTTTTATTTTTATTTTGGCTTTGAATTTCTTCGCGTGGCTGCAGGGCATGGCAGCTTCTTCTTCGCGCCATTCTCTGCAAAAGCTTGCCCTGCCAGCCGCATGCACAACCATGCACAGCCCAGGGCATGGCTGTGCATGCCTCCATCCTCTTTAAAAAGGGCACGGCTATCTTCTTTGAAGGGAGCCTGGTGCAGACACACAGACAGCATCTTCTTCTTCCAGGCCATCTCCTCCCCTCTCCCCTCCATACGCAGCCGCTCTTCCTCCTGAGGAGCTACGCTGCAGGCAGGAGCAGCTCACAGTGGTACACAACCACCACTGTGAGTCCCACCACCGCCCAGCTCATCAAAGAGCCGGTGGGCGTGGTGGTTCTCCTCTCTATTTTCGTCATTCCAACCATTTCCGCCATTGCCATAGTGTCAAGCTTTGAAGCCCAACCGTAGCTGCATCAAGGAACCGGCCACCCCATGCAGCACGCAGGCCACCGCGTGCCCCTGCAGCAGCCAGCGCAACTCTTTCCACGCATGCTAGCACCCGGTCGCGCGAGCCGAGCGCGCACTGTAGCCACTGTTCACGCTAGAGAGCGCGACACTGTGGCTACAGTGAGGTGACCGGAAGTTTCAAACTTATCCGGTCACCGCTCACTCTCACTCCGCGCCACAACCTTCACCAGCCCGACCGTGCGCCCGCTCCCGCGTACGCCAGCGCCCGCACCTGTCTACGCCCGCGTCTATCCCAGCGCCCGATTCTCCGCCCGCATCCCCCTCAATGCGCAGCGTGCTTCGCTACAATCCCTCCCTCGCTGAAATGCCAAAAACATAATAAATGAACAGAAGAGATTCGTTGTAGGAAGGGCGTAGAAAACTTATTCACCTCTAATCCCGCTTCCCTAAGTTCGACCCTGGGCCTAAAAGTGACCAAGATAAAATCAAGTAGGCCAGATTAAAAATTTTGTAAAAGGATGGTTAGGCTCGATTTAGGTTAACCACTATACTCATTTCAACAATTAAATCACCATATTAACACAACCTATCCGGGTCTACACCAGTCGCCTTATCGATTGGTCTTTAGCAAAGCTTACAACCTTCCGATCAAGTTGGAACACCGGGCATACTAGGCTGTTATGCAGTGCAATATGGATTCCCAGTTGACTGGAGCTCAAAAGACGCTCCAACTCTTCGAGCTCGAGGAAATCTGTCGGGACACCTATGTGAACAATCGACTTTACAAAGAAAAGGTGAAAGTCATCCATGATAGACACATTCATAGGAAAACCTTCGAGCCCAATCAGCAATCGAGCTTTTTGATGCAAGACTTAAACTTTTTCCTGAGAAGCTAAGATCAAAATGGACAGGAACATATCAGGTGGTCAAACCTTATCCTAACACTGGGCAAACCTTCACAGTAAATGGCCAGAGATTAAAACATTATCTTGCCTAGGTTCCTCCAAAGGAAGTAGTCACCCTCATTGCGGGTTGACACGAAGCTTCGCCCAGCTGGAAGTAATAAACTCAGCGCTTCCTGGGAGGCAACCTAGAAGATTCAGACTGATCAGGTAAACTATGACACTCAAGTGATTTCTTTCTGTACCCCCGAGCATACATTTATTTGCCAATGAGGACATTGTCCAACTTAAGCATGGGGGGGTGGTAATTCGCATTCTCTGAGTTTATATTATCAGCTTGAATTATATATATAATAAAAAAAATTAGGAAGGAAAACTTAGGCATTAGGAGCTTGTCAACTGTGGGAAATAATACGATAAGAACCTGAAACACCTAGACTTTTCAGGCCTTCAGGCTTAATCAGCCTTGGTGTCCACTAAAATGTGGATTTAGCCCCGAATCCTAGCAACCTTAATTTACATTAATCTGATCAATAAAGAAAGCTGATGAGTATACAACTAATCAACCCACCCTCTAACTCGGAGGAACTTTTAGTCTAAGCATCTGCACTAATTTTTGCACTGACTCACACCTCAAAGATTCTAACATAAATTAGGTAGCTAATGAACCTTCTAGGGTGGTATAGCTGGCAAGTTGTCGTGGGTAACAACCCATTAGCCGGTTGTCCAAAGCCCAGCCACAGGACCATTCTCTTTTATTGCCTCTAGGTAAATCTTATATCAGGGAAACCACCTACTGAAACAACAAAAGAAAAAGTAAGAAAAAAAGAGAAAAAGGGAGAAATAAAAAAATATATATAGAAAAAGAAGAAAAGGAAAAAATAAATAAGCCACACTTCACCACATGAGTATGGCTGGCAAGTGGTCGTGGGTAACAGCCCATTGGCTGGTTGTCCAGAATCCAGCTCACAAAATGCACGAAAAAGCCCAAAACACTTAAGGAAGAAGCGGGAAAGTAGAGTAATCCAAGGAGATACACACTAGAAACACCCTTGTGTTGACTCAACTCAAAATAAAAGTAGGGAGAAAGCTACCAATCGAACAGATACACCTTTAGGCAAGCATTCTCTTTTCCAATCACCTAGGGGTGTAGAAACCCGAAGTCTGTTTTAATTACCATTGAGTGAGTCTATCATAATCTTCACACCAAGATGCTTAGCACTTAGAGTCTTTTTCGAGTTATGGGTGGGTTGGGTAGCCGTAAAAAGCTACCTACACACTCTCAACTTCAAAATTCCAAAAAAAATGAGAAAACATGAAAACGAAAAAATGCCTCTGTATATATGCTTTAAAGTGAGGACTTGGGTGGCTTGCATTTTGGCAAACACACAGGCATTGTTTAGTCTCTCTAGATTAGGCTCTTAGTATATTTCCTCCCATTCACAAGCAACATATGTCTAAGTAATCAATTCCTAATTCCGACTGAAAATAACGACTAGGATAAACCTTGCTAGAGACTAGCAAGGGATGAGCATGGGGGTATGATAACTCTACATTCAATGATGATAATTCCATCAACTGGGGTTAGTTTTGAGGATATATGCATACTAATAACATATCATGATGGGCATAGGAGCACTACATGCATTGCGAATTAAGATTGCTTATAAATCAATGTTTAATGGACATATGTACAAGTGCAAGTTGAAACAGGCCTCAGATGAGCAATCGGACCACACGGATGGATTCAAATTGACGAATGGAGTCCTACGGACTTGAAATCACTTAAATTCGACATCCGGAGCTTCCTCGACCAGCCCAAGAAGTTCTGGCCATTGATCTAATGATCAATGGCCCAAAAGGCACCACGTGGCACCTGCTCGCCCGCAGCCACCGCCTTTCTTCATCGAGCAGGAGCAACCACGACCGTCTGATCTCCCATCAAACAACTGAGGACGTGCAAAGAACGCAACCATAGTGCGAGCGTGCCACAGCGGTCAACACTTCTCCATGCTCACTGGGGGCGTGCGTTCAAAACGCATCTAGCCGCATCCCCGTGCACGATCAAAATTCAGTCATTGATGCATGCGCGGACGGTGGGGATGAAAGCCACGTGACGCAACGACAGTGCGCGGATGTGCCCGAGCAAGAATGCGCATGATCCACAGCACACGCCCACACAGAATCTCGACCATCGATTAGCGATTGGACGGTTGACGCACGCCCCTCACACACACTCGCAGGCGGCCTGGACGACGTGGCACGCCTTCAGTCGTCCGATGGCGATCTGTGCCTCGGATCGGACGGCTGCAGACGCATGAGCGAGGAATGAGGGGAAGAAGCACACGTGCCTCAAAGGACCGGTGGAAGAGGGGCTTCACTGACGCTTATGAAATGGGTTTAGCAACATCCCGGACGTTGCTAAAGCCCTTACTTAGTTTGATAACCCCTTCTCTCTATATAAACCTCCTCAACCACCCCATTCAAAGGAATTCAATACACACACACATCTTCCATACTACTCTAGCCATCTCTTAACTCCACCAAATACTCCATACCTGCCTCAGAGTTGTCAAGCTGCCGACGAAGCCTCCCTCCACCGCCGTGGCCGCCTTAACTCCTTCTCACACTCCCTCTTTACTTTAGTTTAATTGTACTTGTTTAAGCTTTCACCTATTGTTCTAGTTGTAAACACACTTTAATTGCATGCTATATATTGATGAAAGTTTCATATATTGTAGCTCTCATCCTCTTGATGCTTGGCATATTTTAAACACGATCTCTAACCCTACTCTCTCTCTCGCATTTTCTCACAAGCAAGCAAACCACCCATTCCTCTGACAACTAAAGCAACAAAATAATCTGATTTTACGCCTCCTTGTGTTCGACACTTGGACTCACCAACTCCACTTCTTAAATTAAAACCAACATCACGAATGCATTACAATGGCATAAATAAACAAATGTGCTCCGCGCGCATCACATACGCAGGTGCGTAGCACGCGAAGGCACACGACACCACATCTGCCAGCGCAGCGAGAGCATGGGCATAAGGCTATCTTCAACGACGTTTCAGTGGATCTTCAGCAATGTTTATGACCTTCACTAAATGTCCTGTATACGAATTTGATTCTTTCCTCCACTATAAAAGGACCCCTACCCCTCCCATTTTTCTTCATCTCTTTCTTTCTTCCTCTCACCACCTCCAATGCTCTAGAGAGAGCTTGTCCCAAGCCCAAAATGCTCCTCTAGAGTAGAAAATAAATATTTGTTCCTGCCCCTCATCACCCTTCGTGGAGCATCCTGTGGTCGCCTTCTCACCTCCCTTCGGGAAGAAGATCCTCGCTGCGACGTCGTCCTGCCCTGCCCTCCGTCCTTCGGCTCCATCCTCATTCATCCCGCTCCTCACCACCTTCTTCCTGGTGACGTCAGAGCGAGTCATCCTCCGAGCAACCGTCGAGGGGGATTCTCTCATCTCCATCTATCTTTACTGCTTTCTAGTGTAGTTTTTCCCACTTTCATAGTTGTAGAAACACTTGTTGAGATATATGTGATTGTTTCTCTCTCTCTTATATTTGGCAAGTAGATTAGTTAGACAAGAATTCATCGACCTAATCTCTTGCTTGCTAAAAATACCAAAAAAATTAGAAAAGACAAAAATGACAAAAACAAATAAAAGTGAAATGCGTATTTTTCAAAACCTAACATTCGCCTCCTCGTGATCGACTCAGGACTCACTTTTCGAGTTTCAGTTATAAATTTTATCTGATCGATAGACTTTCTCGCGAATTGAACTACAATGACAGGTTTTCCAAATCTGAACCTTTCCGCATGCCAATCCACCGACATCATTTTGACACCGTTGTTGGGGAGGCCACAATACTTACAAATTTTTCTGACCTATCTTTCTTCTTCAATTTATTGTCTTGCAAGAACCCGATCAAGGAGTCGAAGGTGGTAGATTGAAGTAAAGTGCAAGTAAAGACATTTGTAATTTTTCCCCCACCACCCCAACCCTAGATTTCATTTCACCACACTAATAACTCAAACTCAAATCAACTTAAATGTTTTTTATAAACCCTAGGATAGATCTGGTTGTTTGTTTGCCACCTCCACCCATCTCATCCCCGCAAATATAAAAAAAAAACTCTTCTCTTGCGGGATTTACAGAAAATGACACACATTAAACACCCACAACTTTCGACTTAAGGCGCACCATTCCACTCTGATTCTACCACTTAACCGGGATCTGACCTGTGGACCCGATACACTTCAACTCAATACATATAAGTGAGTAGAAATATGAATAGGTTAAACATCTGTGTGCCTTAATCAAGTGGTGCAATATGCCAATTGATTGAGCTGTTTGGGCCGCACCACTCAAATTAAAAGCGATCCATCAGTATCTTGCCGCTTAGGGTTAATCTTTAGGGCTGAACCAGGTACTCCACATTATTTTTTTGATTTCTAAAGGAATATATCATCACCATTGCTTTCAAAACTTAGAGTGTTCTCTTGAACTTGATTGAATGTACCTAAGACTAAACCCTAAAATCTACTAAACAAGGTTAAACCCTAAAAGAATCATCATCAAATAACCTTGTTTGGAAACCCAGGTTGTGCATGCATACACATTTGAATCAATCATTAAGGGCACAACCCATCTAAAAGGCCCATCACATTCCAAGAGCACAATCATCACAAGCTTAATTAAAATTGAGTAGACGTTGACCTTAACGATTGATTCGCTCTTCGGGGCTTAGTGATGAGTCGACTTTCGCTTTCGTTATTTTGCATATAAAATAACGCGTTGTTGTAGTATGAAAGTGATGGAAAAATTGACTAATCAATAATTAAAATAACCACTCAATTAGGAGCGAGTCGTATCCATAGGGAGGTAATGGCCTATTTAAACTCTCGAGGGTCAAAAAATCGATGTTCACTATTAATTTCGTTAAGAAATCAAGCCAAAATCACTTTTCAAATGAGATAATAAGACTTTACAAGAAAGAGGGAGGTTCTTTGCATAAAATAACCAGAATAATTTAATCAGAAATTGAAGTTCACAATGGCATGAATCGTAAAAACTAATTGGCGGTTTATTATAACAAAACAAGGGAAAACTTCCACTTGTCCATGCGTGAGCAGGAGGCTATGGCCGGAGATGCGAAACTCGAAGGAAGATCTCTAGACCAAGGGCTTTGCGGCGGTGGTAGCGGCAAGTTGCGAGGTAGCCAAAGCCGGACGGACAGAGCTCCAATGAAGATGGGTTCCAGCGATGGCTGCTGGCTACGCTTGCTAGAGGAGGCGCGGAGGCGTGCGCGGGTGCTGCAGGTGGCGCGGAGGCTGCTGGAGGCACGTTGGCCGCAAGTGCTGGAGCTGCGCAGGTGACGGAAGCGCTGAAGGGGCGGGCGCACTATGGTTCTGGCAGAGCACGTGCAGGTCATGTGCATGGGGAGGAGAAGGTGCACCTACTGCTATGCGCGTAGAGGGCTACGCATGCTGGGTGCGCCAGAGGTGCTAGAGCAGCGTGCGGGCGCTGGTACTGGAGCTGCGGGGGATGAGGCCGCACGCACTACTGGAGGGCAGCTGCTACTACTGCGTGCTGGAGGAGGTGGTGTAGCGTGGAGGGGTGCTAATGGAGGGCTGCACGTGGAGGCGAAACGAGGATGGCGAGGTGCAGAGGAGGCGGGCATGTTTGGGTTCTTTTTGGTGGGGGAAAAATAGAGGAGAAAAAAAATGAAGAAGATAGAGGTCAGACGTCTGGGATCATTCCTAGATGTCTTAACTGATGCGGGGGTGAGGAAATGGAGATGGTTGCTGGTGATGGCAGTGATGTAGCGTGGAGGGGTGCACACTAAGGTGCTCGTAGTAACGTAGTTGCTCTGATTTAGCGGAGCATCCTGTCATGACGCATGCCTACGGTGGTGGAGCAACTGCCGCAGTCAAGGCTGGTGGTGATGAAATGGAGAAGCTCAAAGTCTTTGCACAATGGTGGGTCAGGATGGTGGTGGCCTCTAGAGACCGATTGAGGCTCTCCCTTTCTTATAGCTGCAGAGGAGTGTGGACGTAGGCAGACATTGGTTGAGGATGAAGCAATGCAGATCGTGGGAAAAAAGATCCACGATTGTCGCTTGTGCATTTAGCCGACGCACTCTCCTTTATGCATCCGTTAGAGATAAAATAAAGAAATTAAATGAGGGTTATTTATGTACAAGCCCTTAAAAGAAATGCAAAAATCAAGTAATGCATGTAATGCAACCTAAAAGCTTAACTATTCTAATGCATGCTATTCTAAATGAATTCTAAGTATGAATGCAATGCATGAAATATGTAAATAAATGAATAATTAGACTAATCTATTTACATCTTATTTTATGCAATTTATATGCCAATATTAATCTAATTCCTGGGCAATTAATTAACTAATTAGCCCACAAATATGGGCTCATCAAATGCCCCCATGCCTAGTTTTTGCTAGTCTCTAGCAAATTCAAGCAATAACCCAACTCTTCAAGTGGACTAATCAACCCAATCAGTCTCCCTTTAGAAACATGTTATGTTTAGACTTTAGACCTAAAGTTCCCAAGTAATTGCTAAGTTACAGACTAGGTCGGCTAAAGACGAGTTGCAGACACAGGTTTCCCTGATTTCTAACTCTACCCTAGGGTTTATTGGTCCTAGAGATTAAAGCATCCGTGCATGTGCATTGGTCTGAGTTATTTGAGGTTGGTTTGATTGCCAACCTAGAAAGAGAGTAAGAAAGAGATTTTTTTTTAATAGAAAATTTTTTGATTGATTCTTCTATATCTAACCTTGGATAAGCTATCAGCACGGTCTGTGTGGGATTCATTGTCCCCATCACCGAACCTCGAAGGGTGCCTGGATTTTGATGCTTTGAGATAGCACCGCCCATAGCGACCCCAAGAACTCCTGGCAATCGACACTTCGAGATAGTATCACCCAAGGATTTCTAAAGCGAATTCAGGCCTGTGGCAATCGACACTTCTAGATAGGGCCACCCATGGTACCTGAACCGCACGATGCTCTTACATGCCCCCAGTAGGATGGATATCCTAAGTGACAAGCACCAAGGAGGTGACATGTTATCATCGCATCTTCAAGGTGAGTATGTACTCCACCTCTCCTGCGGCAGGAACTCTTCCAATCAACTTGTGTTTTCAAGCTTCTCCTAAGTCAGAACTAAGAGAACCAAAATTTTTCTCCAAGAAAGGAATTAGGGTGATCACTATTTACACCAGACCAAGTGTGTGTGAATTGTGGATGCTTTGGTTACGAGGACCTGTAAACCAGAAGGTAGAAAAAGACATCAGGTACTATCCAACCTTTAACTCAATCCCTAACTTTCCTTCCTCAACCTCTTGAGGAATGGTCCTCAACTTAACTCCTACTTGAGATTTTAAGTCCACAAAAGACCCTAAAGGTCTAGAGCTAGTACTTCAACTTAGCTTCTAAAGTCAGACACCTAGAGTCAACATAGTCTAACCTAAAGTTCTGGTCTGCCTAAGAATGCAGGACCCAGCTAGTTAAGCTCAATAATGTAAAATGTTTTTTTTTTAACAAATGTATGCAATGCAGAATATTTAAACTAAATGCATGAATGCACTATGTATAAATGCTATGTACAGATGCATCAGGTCCTATCCCCCTATGCCTAGTCCAAACAATGTCCGCATTGAAAGTTGAATGACCAAGGGAAGATATTACCTAAGGCGGAAGAGAAAGGAGCTAAGGCTCCTTAAGAGTGACCTCGTCAACCAGATGGCCATCCAAAGTTCCATAAGGTTTTAATCATTGGCCGTTGATGGTGAAGGGTGGCGCTGAAGAGGAAGGGTTCTTGATCTCCACAGCCCCATATGAAAATATTTTGGTGATAATATAAGACCCATCCCAACATGATTTCAATTTTCCAGGAAACAACTTAAGTCTGGAATTGAAAAGCCAGACTTGTTGGTTGGGCTCAAAGGTCTTTATAAGGATGTATTTGTCATGCAAGACCTTAGTTCTCTCTTTATAAGCTTGGGAGGTGTCATAAGTGTCATTCCTTAGCTCCTCAAGCTCAGTCAACTCCAGTAAATGTGCTTTACCAACTTGCTCTAAACCCATGTTAACACTTCGGATGGCCCAAAGTGCCCTATGTTGAAGTTCAACGGGTAAGTGGCACGCTTTCCCATACACAATCCACAAGGGAGACATTCCCAAAGGGGTTTTGTGGGCCGTTCGATAAGACCATAAAAAGTCATCAAGCTTTTAGGACCAGTCCTTCCTATCTGGTCTAACAGTCTTTTCTAAAATGTTCTTGAGCTCCTTATTTAACGCTTCAACTTGGCCACTTGTCTGAGGGTGATAAGGGGTAGCAATCTTGTGAGTTACTCCCAGACTCCTGAGTAGCCGATTGAAGTGACGGTTTCGAAAATGAGGTCCCCCATCACTTATAATCATCTTAGGGAAACCAAAGCGAGAAATGATATTAGCCTTCACAAATTTCAAAACCACAGAGTGGTCATTTGTGCATGTAGGAATGGCCTCTATCCACTTGGAGACGTAATCCACCGCCACCAAGATATATTCAAATCCATGGGACGAAGGGAAGGAACTCATGAAGTCTATCCCCCAAACATCAAAAATTTCCACAGGTTGGATAGGGTGTTGAGGCATCTCATTCTGCTTCCCAATTGTTCCAGTCCGTTGACATCTTAGACAGACCTTAACAAAGTAATGGGAATCCTTAAATAAAGAAGGCCACCAAAAACTGGACTGGAGAACCTTAAAAGCTATTTTCCTAGCACCAAAGTGTCCTCCACAATGAAGCTCATGGCAAAATCTCAACACACTCTGTTGCTCTTCTTCAGGCACACATTGTCTCCAAAATTGGTCTTGTCCAATATGAAATAATTCAGGCTCTTCCCAATGAAAGAATCTAGCTTGGGAAATGAATCACTTTCGTTTTTGCGCATCCCAAGAGCCAGGGGTTTCTCCATTGACCAAGTAATTAACTGTATCCGCATACCAAGGTGAAGTTGGTGTTACTGCCATAAGGGTTTCATCGGGAAATGTCTCCTGGATGTCTCCAGATTGAGAGTCATCAAGGGGAAGGCGAGACAGGTGGTCAGCCACTACATTTTCCACTCCTTTCTTTTCACGAATCTCCAAGTCAAACTCTTGAAAGAGTAGAATCCATCTAATTAAATGTGGCTTAGAGTCTTTCTTGGCAATGAGATGTTTCATTGTTGCATGATCAGTAAAAATGACCACCTTGGATCCAAGAAGACTTAAACTTCTCCAGAGCAAAAACTATAGCAAGTAATTCCTTTTCAGTGACTGTGTAGTTTTGCTGTGGTTCAGTTAAAGTCTTGCTAGCATAATGCAGGACATGTGGTTTTCCCTCAACCCTCTATCCAAGAACAGCTCCCACAACATAATCCGAGGTGTCACACATCAGCTCAAATGGGAGTGTCCAGTTAGGAGCTCAGAGAATAGGCGCAAAGGTCAAGGCCTCCTTCAGCGTATGAAAAGCCTCGACACACTTTGAATCAAAATTGAAGGAAGATTCCTTCTCCAATAAGTGGCAAAGTGGCCTAGAAATTTTGCTGAAATTCTTAATGAATTGCCTATAAAAACCTGCATGGCACAGAAAGGATCTAATCTGTTTAACATTCATGGGCAATGGAAGTTTGGAAATAGAATCAACTTTAGCTTTATCTACTTCAAAGCCTCTTTTAGACACAACATGCCCAAGTACAATGCCTTTCTGTACCATGAAGTGGCTTTTCTCCCAGCTGAGGACTAAACCAGTCTCCTTACATCTCTTCAGCACATGCTCCAAGTGCAGGAGACACTGGTTGAAAGACGAGCCGTAAATGGAAAAGTCATCCATAAAAACCTCGATGCATTCATCAATCATGTCCGAGAAAATGGACATCATACACCATTGGAAAGTTGTAGGTGCATTACATAATCCAAACGGCATTTGCCTAAACGCAAAAGTGTCGTAAGGACCAGTGAAAGTTGTCTTATCTTGATCATCAGGGAAGACTGCAACCTGGTTGTACCCAGAATATCCATCTAAAAAGCAGAAATAGTTGTTCCCTGCCAATCTTTCTAGGATCTGATCAATAAAGGGCAAGGGAAAGTGATCCTTCTGGGTAGCGGTGTTCAGTTTGCAATAATCTGGTCACCACTTGTTCACCCTAGTCATTTGTTTCTACAGTGAAGCCTGCCTTCTTTGGCACCATATGGATTGGACTAACCCATTTGCTATCTGAGATGGGATAAATGATCCCAACATCCAACCACTTCAGAATCTCCTTTTTAACCACTTCCCTCATGTTGGGGTTAAGACATCTATGCATGTCTCGAAAGGGTTTGATGGAATCATCAGTATAAATGTGATGCATGCAAAGCATAGAGTCTATACCCTTAATATCAGCAATCGTCCAAGCTATGGCTTCCTTGTGCCTTTATAAGCAGTCTAGCAAAGCTCCCTCTTGCACTTCAGATAGTGCAAATGAGATGATTACAGGGAGTGTATCATTTGGCCCAAGGAATACATACTTGAGAGAGTTAGGGAGGGGTTTCAGTTCAAGGTCGGAGGCTTGTATGGTTGAGGGTTTCAAAATAGAAGTCCCCATCTCAGGTAGCAGATCTATGTTAGGTAGACATGATGGGGAAAGAAACTCAGTAGAAACTCCAAGCAATTCCTCAAGTTCTAGTACATCCCCTTCACATTCCTCCAAGAGATGAGAATGCTCATTTAGCATGACATGCTGAAGGTGGTCATCACATAAAATTACAGGAGTTGTCTCTTCAATCAGATCATCTACCACCTCAACTTGGGAACAATCCTCAAATCCAGCTTGTTTATAAGCATCAAACACATTTAGCCGAATTTTCCTGTTCCCAAAGCCCATTTTTAACGCTCCAGTGTGACAATTAATTGAAGCATTAGAAGTCGCAAGAAAAGGGCGACCCAAAATGATTGAGGGCTTGGTTGGTTTGTTGGTAGGGTCAATGTCCAGTACTAGAAAGTCAACAGGGAAAAAGAAATCCTCCACTCTCACGAGGACATCTTCCAACAAGCCCCATGGTGTCTTCAAAGAATGGTCTGCAACTTGGAGGATTATAGGGGAAGGCTTCAAATTGCCTCCTCCAAGTTGTTCATATACGTAACTAGGAAGGATGTTCACCCCTGCACCTAAATCAAGCAAAGCCTCATCTATTTCTAGGTTGCCAACGACCACTAAGATGTATGGGGCTCCTGGGTCCTTAAATTTTAGGGGTGTCCCATGTTGCATAATTGAGCTAATAGAATTATGCAAGATAACCTTTGATTGGACCTGTTTCCATGATTGCCACTTTTTCATGCATAGGTCCTTAAGAAAGCGGGCATAGGATGAAATCTGCCTGATAACTTCAAGCAAGGGTAGGTTAATCTGCACTTGTTTAAAAGTCTCAATTATTTTGTCTGTCCTATCTTTGGCTCCAGATAAGCCAGCAGAAGTCTGCCCAGAGTCAGATAAGCGCTCTGGAAAGGGCACTCTCAGTCTCTGGGTGGAAGGGTTGTCATGTCGGGTAAGTGGGGGAACGGAAACAACCTCTTCCAATGAGGTGATTTCAAATGGAGAAGAGTTGGGCTGCTCTTCTCCAGTGAGGTCGAAAGTCAAGGTGGATGATTTTTCAGAAGGTGGGACTGTAGGAGCATTAGGTTTGGAAATTTCTTTCCCACTCCTCAGAATAGTTACCACCTAGGCTTGCTCCCTAAAAACAATCCCTTTCCCTTTAGGGTTCTCCTCATATGAACTGGGAGCTTCCCAGTCTCTCTTTTACTCATGGCCTCGAAAAGGTGTCCAATTTGTGATTTCATCTCATTGATTGCCTTGTCATGAGATTGGATGATCATGCTTTGATTCTCTTGCATGGCTTTAAGCTCATCCATCTCAGAAGTCTTGGATGGTTGAGAGGGCATAGGAGGTTGATTATACTGTTGATTCTGAAAGGGTTGGGGTCTGTAATTCCCTGAATTAGAGACATTCCCTTGTCTCCATGAAAAATTGGGGTGGTTCCTCCATCCCTCGTTATAAGTGTTGGAAAAAGGGTCACTATGAGGTCTAGGATGGAACCCTTGGGCAGCATTCAGGTCCATCTATACAAGGTCAAGTAATTGGGAGGCCAAATGACAATCCACAGTAGCGTGCGTATTGCCATTGCAAATGGAGCATTTAGAAACTTGGGAAGTAGAGACATTTGGCATGAGTTGGCTAGGGTTTTTCATAAGCCTTTCCATGTTTTGGTTCAACAATTGAATCTGGAAGGCCAAATTCTAGGTATCCCTAGCCTTATTTGCCTCAATCTTTCACTGCATAAGAGTGGGTTTCCTATCCAAATAGGCAGAATTTAAATGGATAGAATTCTCACTCAAGGTCTCAAAAAGATCCCAAGCCTCATCTTCAGTTTTTGTAACAAAGGTTCCTGCACAGGCACCATCCACTGTTTGCCTATGATTGTCATTTAATCCAGTGTAGAACCTTTCTACAAGTTGCCATCTTGGCACTTGATGATGGGGACATAAGCGTAACAAATCTTTGAAGCTCTCCCATGCATCATGAAATTGTTCTCCATCTTGTTGAGCAAAACCTATGATTTCCCTCCTGTAGTGATTAGTCTTGCTCATGGGGAAGTATTTTTTCAAAAACTCTCCCTTCAAGGCTTCCCAAGTATCCACTCTACCATCTAGAGTGCGATACCAATGCTTCACCTTATCCTTGAGGGAGAAAGGAAAGAGGGTTCGCATTTGGGCATCATCAGTAACACCCTGCAATCTCACCGTGGAACAGACCTCGGTGAATTCCTCCAGATGCCTATTGGGGTCCTCCCTAGAAGTACCATAGAATGAGGGCAACAGAGATATGGTACTACCCTTGATTTCATATGGATTATTCCCCCCAAGTCTTCTCAGTGTATGGCTAGGTTGATTGGTAGGGATAAAATAATCTCTCAAAGATCGTTGGTTTTCCACAATTCTATTCTCTCCTTCCTTGGCCATCTCTCTTCTCTTTTGGTTAGCTTTCTTAAGGATCCTTTCAGGTTCTAAATTAAACACAAGTTGTCTCCTCAGAGATCGCTTAGCAAGCATACACAAACAAACACAATTCAAAAGGACTTTTGTGTCTTTAATCAATTAAGGCCTTTGAGATTTAAGTTCAGTTGTAGATGACAATACAAATTGCCCAAACAATTACATGCCTATTGTCAACCTACGAAATGACTTAATGAAGACCTAATTGGAACTTAGGTGCTCTGCCCTAAAGTTCAAATCGTAAAGTACTCCAAGGATGGACGATCGAGGGATGCAAGTAGGCCTAAGCCTTCCTTTGAAGCTATACTTTCGCGGTGCTTCTTAACTACCCTCAAAAATCCATGATAGGGTACCCCTCCTTGAAGTTACAAAACCTTTGAGCTTAAGTTTCAAGCACTTTGATATCCAATAATAGGAGAGTTATTTCCTAGAAGCTCAAAAACCTAGGAGTGTCTGAATGCGTGCTTTGGTGCAAGGATCAAACAAGTGTGCATGCACCAAAAAAGTTTGAATTTTTTTGAATCACAACACAATGTCACAAATCAACTCCTTGGGTTTTATATGTTCCTCCTATCGATTAGTCCTTTTTCAGAAAATGTGACCACTTATTAAATCGTTTCAAGACAACTTATGTGCTCTTAGAATTAAGTCCAAAATGTAATGCGTGATCAGAATATAGATGCAAAGTAAGAGAATGAGTATCTTTTCCCCAGCAATCAACGATGCGAGAATGCATGCAATGCAGAGAAATAAATCTAGAGGCTGCTCATACAGACCTAAATGGTTCATCCTAGGGACAGGCAGCTTCTAGCAGGTAGCTCGTGTTTTGTTTGTTTTTCTTTTAAACTACTTATGCACAATCAAGAAAAAATAAAATCAATCCACTTAAGAAAGTAAAAACATAAATCTAAAGAAAAAGGGAACATACTCCCAAAAATTACCCAACACGGGCCTAAAACAAAATCGGGGAACAAACCCCTAAAACTATACCCCAGAACAAGGATCCCAAACCAAATGTATGTGAAGTCTAAACTAAATCTAAACTAATCTAATATACTATCTATTATTGCAACTTCCTCAAAATGTTCTCTTCCGAATTGTGGCTCAAGGTCCACCTCAGTTGTGCGCACGGTAGCTATGTTGCTCCTAATGTGTGGCCAACGAATGGTGTCGAGGGTCGCCTAATCTCTGAGGCTGGTGCGGCAAGATGTAGAAGATATGTGTACCTCGCACCAAAAAGATCAAAGTTAAAAATGCCTCAAAAATAATGTGTGAGCAAATAAATAGATAAATGCGAGTTTAACTAGCCCGTTGCTTCCCCAGCAACGGCGCCATTTGACGAGTCGACTTTCACTTTCGTTGTTTCGCATATAAAATAATGCATTGTTGTAGTATGCAAGTGGTGGAAAAATCAACTAATCAACAATTAAAATAACCACTCAATTAAGAGCAGGTCATATCCACGGGGAGGTAGTGGGATATTTAAACTCACAAGGGTCAAAAAATCGATGTTCATTATTAATTTCGTCAAGAAATCAAGCCAAAAATCGCTTTTCAAATGAGATAATAAGACTTCAACATGCTGATATTGTATTTATGAGAAAGAGGGAGGTTCTTTGCATAAAATCACCAGAATAATTTAATCAGAAAATGAAGTTCACAATGGCATGAATCGTAAAAACTAATTGGTGATTTATTCTAGCAAAACAAGGGAAAACTTCCCCTTATCCGTGCGTGAGGAGGAGGTTATGGCCGAAGATGCGAAGCTCGAAGGAAGATCTCTAGACCGAGGGCTTCGCAGCAGTGGCAATGACGAGTTGCGAGGTGGTCGGAGCCGGTCGGACAGAGCTCCGGTGAAGATGGGTTCCGGCAGTGGCTGCTGGTTGCGCTTGCTGGAGGAGGTGCGGAGGCGTGCGCGGCCGCTGCAGGTGGCGTGCAGGGGCACTGCAGGTGGCATGGAGGCTGCTACTGTGGGTAATGAGGCCGCATGCACTGCTGGAGGCATGTTGGCCGCAGGTGCTAGAGCTATGCGGGTGACGAAGGCGCTGAAGGGCCAGGCGTGCTACGATTTTGGTGGAGCGCGTGCAGGTCGCGCGCTCACGGAGGAGAAAGCGCGCTTGCTACTGTGCGCGCGGAGGGCTGTGCGAGCTGGGTGCGCTGGAGGTGCTGGCGCAACGTGCAAGCACTGGTACTGGAGATGCGGGGGATGAGCTCGCAAGCACTGCTGGAGGGCAACTGCTACTGCTGTGTGTTGGAGGAGGTGGTGCAGCATGGAGGGGTGCGCATGAAGGCGCAGCGAGGATGGCGAGGTAGGGAGGCAGCAGGCACGCAGGAATGTTTGGGTTCTTTTTGGTGGAGGAAAAATGGAGGAAGAAAAAAAAATGAAGAAGATGGAGGTCAGACATCTAGGATCATTCCCAGACATCTTAACTAACGTGGGGGTGAGGAACTGGAGATGGTTGTTGGTGATGGCGGAGATGCAGCGTGGAGGGGTGCACACTGAGGTGCTTGCAGTAACGCAGTTGCTCTGATTTGGTGGAGCGTCCTGTCACGACGCACGCCTACGGTGGTGGAGCAACTACCACAGTCGAGGTCGGTGGTTGTGAAATGGGGAAGCTCAAAGGCTTTGTGCAGTGGTGGGTTGGGATGGTGGTAGCCTCTAAAGCCCGGTTGAGGCTCTCCCTTTCTTATAGCTACAGAGGAGTGCGGATGCAGGCAGACGTTGGTTAAAGATGAAGCGACGCAGATCATGGGAACAAAGATCCACGATTGTCACTTGTGCATTTAGCCAACGCACTCTCCTGCATGCATCCGTTAGAGATAAAATAAAGAAATTAAATGAGGCTTATTTATGTACAATCCCTTAAAAAGAATTGTGAAAATCAAATAATGCATGTTATGCAACCTAAAAGCTTAACTATTCTAATGCATGCTATTCTAAATGAATTCTAAGTATGAATGCAATGCATGAAATATGTAAATAAATGAATAATTAGAATAATCTATTTATATCTTATTGTATGCAATTTATATGCCAATATTAATCTAATTCCTAGGCATTTAAGTAACTAATTAGCCTACAAATATGGGCTCATCACTTAGACTGAGATTTGTTTCGATTAATCTACTTCTGCTGGTCCATCTGATGTGTGGCTAGGGGAGTAGCGCCAAACGACCGTGGCTGGGGGTACACTAGGAACCGAAGGTGCAAGCCAAAGGAAGAACCTTCTCCTCATCCCCTCCTTCTAACTGGTTGGATTGATTGGATAAAAGTAGACCAAATTGTTTATAATCTCAAGACGAGTCCTGGGAGTCTGTAGGTCTTTATGCTAACCCACCTAAGGACAGAGTTGATTGCTTGTATTGCAGGGGTCCTTTCTCTCTTCTGATTTCCCTCCTATCCTACCATGTATCCTTCCACATCCTACAATCATTTCACATCCTATCCTCCTACCATCACTTTTCCCCAAGATGATTACTATCTCGACTTGACTTATAATTACCCATCCACTAGCCAGGATAACTTTGATTAGGGATATGAATCCGAACCTCAGTGTTCAGGGCGTAACCCTGGACAAGACTATGATTACTATCCTTCCCAGAGCTACAATGATTATAGATCTCGATCTTTTGATGATCAAACCAACCCGATCTACAAGTAGGAAGGATATGATGATTATAACATCTACCCTCCCCAGTATTCCACTGAATATAAGTCACCTCCATTTTTTAAACAACGTAAGATGACCTACTATCTGGGAAGGACCCGAGAACCTCGATATCTTAACTCCCCTAGATTTAACTCGAACCCACCCAACCCTGAACCGAACCAGTCGATTCAGGTGAACCAGATCCAGGATAGGGTGTTGGCTAATTTGAAGAGCAATATACAATCTTTAGAAGATCAGCCAACACCATGCACTGAAGCATTGGAGCCTATGATCAAAATGATTGATGAACTTAATAGTTCTCTATTGGATTTGCTCCAAAATGTTAGGCATAGGGGCTTGGGTGAGTTTCTACTTGGGAAATTATCGAGGTTGAGGATGAAATTTGTGGTTGCCCTAGTCCAATCTTGGGATGATTCTCAAGATGAACCCCCTTCAAGAGAGCCAATGTCTGAATCCACTCAAGTGCCTATTGGGGGGATACATGTTCTAAGACTGGGGAAGACTAGGTTGGGCTAGAGCAACCCATTGAGGACGATCCAAGTTTCTCACCCGAGATCCCAGAGCTAGGGAATGACGAAAAATATGTCTCCATGGACCATGAAATGACATATGATTTTGAGACATATAAATGAGGATCATGAATTCTTTGATTCTGAGGGTGAGGAATCTCTTAGTGAAGTCTCACTTGAGCTTAACGAGAATGATTTTAGTGAGACTAATGGGCTTGAGGAGCAAGATGAACCATTTGATAGCCTGATTATTGAAGATTGTGATCCGATTGGGGCTGACATGGAGGATACTAATCCTAATATAATAGATGATCCAATTGATAGCCCTAACCTTCAACCACACCCTGAAGAGCTGAATGATCATACTTTTGAGATCATTGCACACAAGTCAATTCTGATTCATCCACAATTTCTAGACTTGGGTAAATCATATGGGGTGAATGATATACTAGAGGTCCCGAAACCCGAACACTTGATGTTGGACGATAGAAATGTGGAAATGAAAATATGGGAGGTTAATTCTAAGGGAATTACGATTTTGGATCTAAGGGTTCCTATTGACCTGAAACAACCTACTTTCTACCAAGACCCTTGCGATATCTTTGACGTGCAACCTAAGCTCGGAATAATTGACTATCTTTCGAAGGTGAACTATAAGTGGACACCCGATTTTAATGAATCAGATCAATCCGTTGTCCAACACTTTAGTCTTGGGTTGCACACCACCAAACCACAAGCCCAGCCCCTCAAGCACAATAATCTTAGGTTCTAGGTGATTTTCATCCAGAACCTTAGAACCACTCGACCCTGGGACATGGGTCTGCACCACAACTTAGTCCACGTCTGTGGACATCTTTTGCTAGTGGGTTTGAGGATTAATCTTTTGATTTTGATTCTGACCTGCACTTGTGAATTCACAATTTCTTCCTTGTATGTATATTATGCCTAGCTGAAGGCATTAAACTTAGCACATGTGTATACTCTGTTCTCTTTACGGAGCTAATCGGGTTGAGATGAAATTCAGGTGATATTATGTTTACTCTACCCTTTTCATGTCTTTATTTTTACAATGAGGACATTCCATCATTTAGGCATGGGGGGTGGATAATTAATTCCTGAAATCATTTTGTTAACTCCGTAGAATTTCTTTTAGTTTCTTAAAAAAAATGAAAATTCAAAAAGACAAAAAAAAATAGACTTAGGAGAAGAGAACTTAGGCATTAGGCATTATTAACATTAGGAAATGATACAAGAGGACCTAAACACTTAGACTCTTCAAGTTTTCAGGCTTAATTAACCCTAGTGTCCACTCGAATGTGGACTTAGTCTCAAGTCCTCACCAAGTAATTCTATTTTAAATTGGTCGATAAATTGGGGTGATAAGTATATGACTTATCAACTCGCCCTCTGATTTAAGGGGACTTTAAGCCTAAGTATCTACACACTGTTTTCACTAACTTACTTTTCGATGGTTTCTTCGGAAATTGGGTAGCTAATGAATCGTCTAGAGTCGTATGGCTGGCAAGTTGTCGATGGTAACAGCTCATCGGCCGATTGTCCAGAGCCTAGCCACATGACTATTCTCTTCCTGATGCCTCTAGGTAAATCTTAGATCAGGGAAACCACCTACTTAGAAAAAAAAAATAGAGAAAAAAAGAAATACTTAGAATAAAAAGAAAAAAAATAGAAAAAGGAGAAAATAAAAAAATAAATAAAACCATACTTCACCGCATGAGTATGGCTAGCAAGTTGCCAGGGGTAACAGCCCATTGGCCAGTTGTCCAGAGCTAAGCTCACAAAAATGCACAATAATCCCCAAACACTTAGGGAAGAAGCGGGGAAGTAAAATAAACCAGAGAAATATCACTAGGTTCGCCCTTGTGTTGACCCCATAAAAAAATTAAAAGTATGGAGAAAGCTACCGTTCGGAAAGATAAACCTCTAGGATGAAATCTTTAAGATCACCTAGGGTCGTAGAAACCCAAAGTCCGTTTTAACGGCCGCCTTGTGAGTCATCACTCTTTCACAAGATGCTTAGCACTTAGAGTCCTTTTCGAGTCTTGGGAGGGTCAGGTAGCCGTAAAAGGTTATCCCAAAACTCTCAAACTCCAAAAGTCCAAAAAAAATTAGAAAAGAAGAAAAACAAAAAAATGTATCTTCCCTTTTCAAATAAGGTGAGGACTTGGGCGGTCTGCATTCTAGCAGACACCCAGGTACTATTGAGTTTCCGTAGTTTAGAACCTTAGTTGAAATTTTCTATTATTAATAAATGACTTAAGCCTAAGCGATCGAGTCCTAATTCTAATTTTATACAAAGCATGTAGTTTAATTTTGCTGACTAGCAAAAGACAGGCATGGGGTATGATGTAGATACATCCATTTAGGTTAAAATGCCTATTTATGCATGTTCCTAGGCTTAAATTTGCATTCCATATTATAAATATTGCATAGCATGCATCATTCTGCATTTAGAGTAGTTGTGTATATTTTAGGTTAATTGCATCCTTTTTGTGGTTAGGATAGAAGGAGACTTATTTCAAAGCCTCGGATTGATGATCCGACCGTACGGATCTGATCAGGATGATGATCGAAGTCCAACGCCTCCAAAATCACCTTAATCGAAGTCCCATAGCACCATATGCAATCTGAGGAAGATCAATGGCCAAGGGACTAGGTGATGTAATTCAGAACTTCAAATGACAAATCCGACCGTGTGGATGGATTCAAGTCCACTATCGCAACCCAACGGCGTGAAAATCGACTCAATCCGACCTCTGTAGCAGCCCCTACAATGGAAAGAAGATGGATGGCCCAGATCACGCCACGTGGTACAACCCAGGCCGCCAATGCACGCACACGTGCCACCAGACGTGCTCAGCAATGCAGGCAGGCATGCGCGAGTGGAGGTCCGCACGCGCAGCAGCAGCAATGCACACAAGCGAGTAGCACACGCCAACACAGTGACAGCGTAGGCTCAAGGCTGTCTTCAGCGACGTTTGCGGTGGTTCTTCAGCAACGTTTATGACCGTCACTAAATGTCCTGTATATGAATTTGATTCTTTCCTACACTCTAAAAGGACCCCTACCCCTCCCATTTTTCTTCATCTCTTCCTTTCTTCCTCGAACCACCTCCAAGGCTCTAGAGAGACCTTATCCCAAGCCCGAAATGCTCCTCTAGAGTAGAAAACAAATATTTGTTCCTAGCACTCATCACCCTTCGTGGATCATCCCATGGCCGTCTTCTCACCTCCCTTCAGGAAGAAGATCCTGGCTGCGACGCCATCCTGCTGCGCCCTCCATCCTCTGGCTCCATCCTCATTCATCCCGCTCCTCACCACCTTCCTCCAGGCGACATCAGAGCAAGTCATCCTCCAAGCAACCGTCGAGGGAGATTCTCTCATCTCCATCTATCTTTTCTACTTTCTAGTGTAGTTTCTCCCACTTTCCTAGTTTTAGAAACACTTATTGAGATATATGTGATTGTTTCTCTCTCTCTTATATTTTGCAAGTAGATTAGTTAGATAAGAATTCATCAACCTACTCTCTTGCTTGTTAAAAATATCAAAATAATTAGAAAAGATAAAAATGACAAAAATAAATAAAAGCGAAATGCGTATTTTTCAAAACCAAACGTTCGCCTCCCCGTGTTCGACCTGAGACTCACTTTTCAAGTTTCGGTTATAAATTTTATCTGATCAACGGATTTTCTCAAGAATCAAACTATGACGACAGGTTTTACAAAACCAAACCTTTCCGCATGCCAATCCGTCGTCATCAATTAGGCTCCAGGGACCCTTTCCAACACATCCAACAACTAAAACATCTGGCCCAAACTTTTGGGCCACCTGTTCAAAATCAGAACACCCTGCTCATGAAGATGTTCTCCTTCTCTTTGAAGAACAAAGCTGCCCATTAATATCAATCTCTGGCTCGACCAATTGACACATGGGAGAAATTACAAGTTGAATTCCGCAAGAAATTCTTCCCAGTTGGTCGCACTAATGCCATGAGGCACCAAATCACGCATTTCATGCAAAATACGAGAGAACCACTTCATGAGGCATGGGATCGCTTTCTAGATCTTATGCGGAAATGCCTTCATCGCAGAGTTCCTAAATGGGAATAAGTCTAGTCTTTTTACCAAGGACTCCATAAGGACATCAGATTATTTGTCAATGCAGCCTGTGGAGGCAACTTCATGGGTAAGGATGAAGACATCGTTTCGGAAATTATCGAGAACATGTGCAAGAACTCCATAAACAATGATTCTATGGGAATGCTCGACCGGATGACTACCCGTGCATTAACAAACCATGAAGGGCACACGAAACACGAGACCTATCCGCATTTGTCAATCTGGAGTTGGTGGCCAGTCGCCTGGATAAGGTCTCTATTATCAAGAAGAAGGTGGACAAATTGACTCACCAATTATAGAGAGCCACTGCTTCTCAGCAGAGCACATATGCACATCCGCCCTCAGGTAGGGAGGTCGTGCATAACATTCACCACCATGGATACCAGGGGAAGGATGCATACCCAACCCCACCTGATCCTGATTTCGGAGGAAACTCCGAACCATCTTACTCTAGTTGGAGGATCTTTAAACCCTTGTACTCTGATTACTCTGGAGCTCCTCAGACCTGCGAGGACCTCCGCACCATCCAGAATGATCCATTCTCCAACTCATATAACCCTGGATGGCGCAATCATCTAAATTTCACGTGATCAGGAAATAATCAAAACTCTAGACCTCAATTCCAACCCCGACCACAAGCTCCGCAACCATATCAGCCTGCTCAGCCTAAGTCCAACTGATGGTAATGCCATCATTCATCATAACTAACTTAATTTAATCGGAATCAAGTGATAAATGCTCATAAATGATCATCTAGGGATCACAATTTCACACTAAGCTGATCTGAGAAGAAGATAGGAAAATAGGGTTAATTGTACTATTTTAACATCCAACCATAAATGCAGATTAACCAAGGGGTTGATCAGGGGTTAATTTAAGGTCGAATAAACTTAAAAGACCAAGAAGTGGGCTGACACTGACTGAATCAGGGTTTCACATATTTCGAGAATTCAAATATCATTGAACACCCTAATTATCAGCCCCACTTAAATTGAAAGGGTTCTGGTCGAAATAAATCCAATCTAAATCTTCTAAAAATTATTGAAAAATATTCTAAGAGGTTTTTTATCTTTGGTTTGACCATCTGAACACCCTTTAACCAAAAACAGAGATTCATATGGGAATTTGCCTTGATTTGGTCTCCTGTGCAATTTACCTAGTCAAACGTGGTCAAAACTCAAATCCAAGTTCACCATTAGATTCCTTGGACCCAATCAAAGTCCATCTTAACCTAGTTTGTATGTTGGCCCTTAAAATCTCTATTTTTCACATCTTGACCCCTAGGTTTCAACTTTCCTTACCAAAAGACCCCTAACTTCTCGTCACTTTCACACATAGGTCCCTGTCATCATTAAGGTCTGAACAGAACCTTCAAACCCATGGTAGCCAACTTTAATCAATGATTTCTCCTTCAATCTGTGACTGAATCCTTCCAAACTTGGAAGGATCAATCTAAAGGGGATTCTTTACCATGTGAACATGATCTTGGACCTCCATATAGAGCACATAGCTCCGACAAGCTTGCGAAAATTGAGGAACTTGTGCTTCCAAAATCACGACTCCAATTCGCGAATTCTTCCAATTTAAGGGCATATTTAAGCTCTATATAATCTTTCCGACATCCCAACATTTTCCTCAACCCGATTTAGGCCAAGGAAACATCTTCCCCTCTTCCTCCGACCGCAGCTCTGGCGAGCCCCCTCGATTTCTCCTCGCCAACCTCCCAACCATTATCTTCCTCAAGCTTGTCTGCTTCTTGCCAACCAAAGTGGAAGCCCTTTACCCCTTCTTCCTCTCCGAACCCTCCCACCAAAGACTTCACCTCCCTCGTGTCCAGCAAGCCATGCCTACGCAAGTCTCCCCCTCTTTCGACCCATATACTAGTAGGTATAGGACCTTAGAACCTCACTTTAACCACTCGCTCACCCTCTCCCACTCTGCCTTCCTCAAGTCCAGCGACAACTCCAACAAGTCTGCACTGCTACTACACATATTGAATCAATACACCACCACCACCAGTACCTTCCACTCACTCCATTGAGCAAAAGCCCCAATGTAATTGGGCGTTTCGACCACTCTAGACTCTCGTCGAACATCCCACCACATCACCTTCGTCTCCAACACTGACACACCTCCACACACTCCCAACCACCATGCAAACACCACCACCACACTCCACTCCACACAGCGATGCTGATGAGCTCTCTAATTGGAGCCTAGAGCACATGCATCTCATTTCAAGTCTTCGCCACCGTCGCTACCATCGCCATCGTCGCTACCATCACCGTCGTCATCCGCCCATCTCCAATTGCCATACACCTTGCCACCAGCACCTAAAGATGCAGTTTCACCCCACGAACCCAGCTGCAACCCCAATTCACCGAGAGAGCCCCAGCAGCAACAGCAATCAAGTGGAGCTCCATCAACAGTGCACACGCAAAGAAGGGATGCGTTGATAGTCCCACATCGATGGGCACTAAAATTGCAAAGCATATTTAACATTTTACATCTATAACCTAGTTGCCTCAATACATAGGGTGAGGTCCCCTTCACACGAGCCATGCACTCCTCGCTCATGCCCACATGCACGAGGGCCTGGTCCCCGGTTCGAATCCAATTACCCATTTACTCGGTTCTGAAGAGAAAGAAAGAAAGGGGATTTTCTGAGGGAAGGAGGGGGGTTTTGCAATGTGCATCCTTGGGAAATGCGCCTACACACTTAGGAAAGATTGTGGTTGTTTGGCTTGATACTTAAGGCATCTGAGGCTTGCCTCCGATATCTAATTGTGGCTTTCTTGAATTGGGAATTGTGTTAAGTGTTAGATAGGCTTAATTGGTAGTTTCAACCACCATTTTTGGGCTTCTCTTTATGTTATTGACTCTTGAGATACAATTTGGATCTTTATTGAATATCTTTATGATTGAGTATAATTGCATATATCAATATTTATGATTGTTGACTATTGTGTTCGCTTATATCATTTGATTAGTGAATTGAATTGCAATATTTGCTCCTTACGAATGACCTCAAAACTCACACGTTTTTCAAGTAACTTATAAATTTAAATGTTGATTCGATTTTTGTTGCATACTATATTGTGTTTTCCTAAAATACAACAATTTTCAACTCAACATCAACCCGAACTTTCAAGCTGAGCCTAGCAAGGAAGACCAAATGAGCCTGATTTTGCAGACATTGGCTAATATGCAGAAGACCAACGCAGCCATACAGAAACAGCATAAGGCCAAAATCATAGAGGTTCTCAATTAGCTTACACAAGTGGCTGGGTCTCGCCAACCAGGTGCACTTCCTTCCCAACCTCTACCAAACCCGAACAATGAGTCAAACCATAGACACGTTATGAAGCCAAATCAGGGCCAAGCTCATTATGTCTACTAGGCTCCTTCTGCACCTCTGCCTAATGGATTCGAGGCTTCAACTTTATACATGGGATATCAGCAACAACCTCCTTTCTTGCCAACTCCAACCCCTAATCCAAACCAGGCAAGCCTAAACTCTATCACTACTCATGGTGGCAAGACTACTCAAGACCCACCTTTTCCTAATCAACATAGTCCTGATAGTTTAAAGCCTAGGGTGGATATCAAGGACAAACCCACCTCAAACCCAGATCCTGAACCAACCTTGGAGAAATTTGCAAATATTCCATTTCCAGAGGCTTTAGCTAAAGGAAACAGGAAATCCAAACCTATGCCACCTGAGGAGGAATTGGTCAAGCTCTTTAAGCAAGTCCAAATAAGCATCCCCTTGATGGATATGATCCACCACGTACCAACTCATGCACGATTTCTGAAGGATTTGTGCACACCAAAGCGTAAGCCGCAAAACAAAGACGAGAGTCTGATTATACTATCAGAGCAAGTAAGCTCTATAATTTTGAGTAAACTCCTGCAAAAGGCAAAAGATCCTCGCACCCCTTTGATCTTCTGCAAGATAGGGAATTTAGAATTAGATCGAGTTTTATTGGATCTAGGAGCCTCCATAAACCTAATTCCTACCTCCCTACTAGACCATTTTGAGGAGACTGAGCTCAAACCGACTAAGGTGACTTTGTAGTTAATCGATAGATCAATCAAGTCACCACAAGGAGTTCTTGAGGATGTTTTGGTTAGAGTATGAGATTTTTATTTCCCGGTGTATTTCATAGTCCTGGATATGGATACTCCTGAAAATCTAAGACATACACCGATCATCTTGAGGAGACCGTTCCTAGCGGCTGCTAGGGCGAATATCAACTGCAAAGAGGACCAGATTGAGTTAAAATTCAGGGACAAGACATTAACGATTGATATCTTTAAGGTCCAGAAAGGAATCAACTGTGGGGCAATCGAAGAAGTCTATGACATAGGTTCTCTAGTTGAGGACCCAATTCCTGAGGTGAACCTGATTCTCCAAAATCCCCAACCGCAAGAAGATATTGACCCATAGATTAAGGAGCTTGAATCTGATTTGGACCTATCTCTATCTTCCACCTTAGCTTCTGATGCTAACCCCAAACCCCCACCCGCTACTGATAAACCAGTATTGGAGTTGAAACCTCTCCTAGACCATCTGAAATGTGTTTTTAGGTTCAAATCAAATGTTTCCTATGATTATCAACTCTCAACTCACCTCTGATTAGGAAACAAAGTTGATTGTTGTTCTCCAACAACATCGTAGGGCCATTAGTTGGACTTTGGATGACCTAACTAGAATAAGTCCCTCGTACTATACTCATCATATTTATATCGAAGAGAGCTCACAACTTTCTCACAAGATGCAGATAAGACTGAACCCAAATCTCCAAGAGGTCGTGAAGAAGATCATCAAATGGCTTGATGCAGGAATCAGTTACCCCATCTCTGATAGCCACTGCGTGAGTCCCATTCAGGTTGTGCCTAAGAAGGTGGGACTTACCGTGATTACCACTGAATCTGGAGAAACCATCCTGACACGAATTGCAAAGTCATGGAGAGTCTATATTGACTATCGAAGATTGAATTTCTCCACGAAGAAAGACAAATTCCCTCTCCTATTCATTGACCAGATCCACCAAAAACTGACAGAAAATCAATTTTTCTATTTTCTATATGGATACTCTAGATATAACCAAGTGGAAATTCATCCTGAAGATCAGGAAAAGACCACCTTTACCTACCCCTACTGTACATACGCATTCCGTAGGATGCCATTTGGGCTATGTAATGCGCCTGCCACTTTTCAACAATGCATGCTAGCCATATTCTCTGATATGATGGGTAAATACCTTGAAGTCTTCATAGATGACTTCTTGATTTTCAGTCAAACCTTTGATGATTGCCTTCTGCACTTGGTTCAGATCCTCAAACGGTGCATCGATGTGAATCTGGTTCTCTCCTGGGAAAAGAGCCATTTTATGGTTCCTGAAGGCATCGTACTTGGACACCTCGTATCTGAGAAAGGTATCCAAGTTGACCGAGCCCAAGTGAATTTGATTTCCAAATTACTTGTGCCTTCCTCGGTCAAAGATATTCGATTGTTCTTGGGGCACATCGATTTTTACCTATGGTTCATATCTAATTTCTCAAAAATTGCACACACCTTGATGAATCTTCTTTCATAGGACACTCCTTTCAAGATGACAAGTGAGTGCATTCACGCCTTTAAGATTCTATGTGACTGAGTAACCCATGCTCCAATCCTACAATCTCCTAACTGGTTTCAACCCTTCAAGATCATGTGCAATGCGTCTGACTATGTAGTAGGAGTAGTGATTGGGTAGATAATTGATGGGAAACCGATGGTGATATACTATGCCAATAAGTCCCTGGACAACGCTCAGCGTAATTACACGATTACAGAGAAAGAGCTGCTAGTTGTAGTATTTGGTCTGGAGAAATTCAGATCGTACCTCCTGGGTTCCCATGTCATCATTTACTCGGATCACATTGTAGTGAGGCACTTACTCACGAAGAAGGATACAAAATCGAGGTTGATTCAATGGATCTTGCTCTTGCAAGAATTTGACCTCGAGATACGTGATAAGGCGAGAAAGCAAAATGTGGTAGCAGACCATTTGTCCCACCTCCCTTCTTTGATCATTGACCCTTCCAGACATATTACCAAGCACTTTCCAAATGAGCACCTTCTGACTATTGATACTGGACTTTCTTGGTATGCTGATATAGTGAATTATTTGGTGTCACACCTGATTCCATCTGATTGGCCAAAAGCCAAGAAAGACAAATTGATTTTAGATGTCAAATACTATGTCTGGGAAGATCCATATATCTTCCACATCGATGCTGATCAAATCATTTAGAGATGCATTCCCAACTCTGAGGTCAAAGATATACTATCTTTTTTCCATGACCAGACCTACAGCAACCACTTCTTTGGGCACAAAACCATTGTGAAAATCCTCCAATGTAGCTTCTATTGGCCCACTGTAACGACCCGATTCCCAAGTCCCTACGAGACACGAGAACCGGACCGACTCGACTAATCCCAAGACCCAGTCGTCCAACGAGGAAGTAACCAAAAGACAGTAAAATAAACCACATTCAGCATGAATATAACTAACAGTAAGAAAGTACAGCAGTAAGGAAAGAAACTACTACAGTAGGCACCACCACAACAGTAAAACAACATTTATCATATAACAAAACTGCAGGTAAAGAAGGTACAGCGGAAACAGAAACTACTCACTAGAACAGAAACAAAAAGGGGTACAAAGCTGTGGTAACTCTACTGGACCCTACTCGGCCCAGCTTCCTCTGCAGCCGCCGACCCTGGCTGCTCAACACCTGGTCCTGAAAAAGGTAACGAGTGTAACACGTCAGCAAAACGCTGAGTAGAGTGGCAAACTAACTAAAGGCAACAGTAGAGTGTACAGTAGCTGTTATGTTCTATTACTTCCTTTATTTACATCTTTCAATTTTTCTCACTATTTCATTTACTTCTCAGATCCTTTACTTGATCTCGAATGTCCCCGTGGGACGATCTTGATTGCAGTCTTTTCCAAAAGTAGAAGTAGCACGTGGTGCTCTCCTGGCCGGGAGAGTCCCCCGTGGTGATCCTACCCTCAGTCAACCACCCCAAGGTCACTGACAGACGTAACGGTGACTACGGCACGCGCGATAAACGCACAGGTAGCTAGCCCGCACTGGCACGCGGTCAGTCGTTTCCGTTAACGGGTGCGCCCAAAGCACAGCACGGAACCAGGGCAGAGCCCTCTCAGTAACAGGGGTCCAACCCCTCCACAGTAACCAAACCGGGGCCTTGCCCCTCCACAGTCCGCGCACCCTCGCCTGACTACCCTGGTTTGCCCTAGTGGGCCTAACAAGTCGGTGAAGGAGGCTAGCAGAACCCCGGGGCCCGTGGGGTAGCTAGTACTCTCCTAACACTACTAGCTCTCCTCGGTACTACGTACACGAGGGCCAACAAGTCGGTACAGAGCGGCCAAGCCTAACCCCGGGTCCCTGGGGTGGCTGGCCCCACTCTGCACTAAAACAGGTACAGGTACTTCCCTTGGTACTGCGTACCCAAGAGACAGTACAAACTACATCTCAGTTCCATTCCTTTTCTTTCCAGGAGTTCCACTCCTAATTCCCCGTAGGGTTCCAGCTCTTTATCTCAGAACATCATATGTTTCACTTTCCAGATTCACGTTCTCAATTTCCATGATCTCAAACATGTTTCTTTGTTCATAACAGGCAGCTGTTAATTAAATTCACAGGCAGCTTATATATTCCTTTCCATTTTTCCAAGACTGCAGTAATATACATTCCACTAGTTTTTCCATCCTAGGATTCATGCCATATCCTAGGATCTATCATACAATCTAGTTTTCCGGCCCTAGGATTCATGCAACACCTAGGAGCTATCATTCCATATATTTCTCATTCCTAGGATTCATGCAATGCCCTAGGTTCTAGTTATGGTTCCATACTTTAACAGATTTTATTAATACTTAAACCACTCTACCAGGTACAACGGGAGTAATGGGGGCGTGATCGGGAATCCCGCGCGCCTCCGCGACTCTCAAGACTGCAACCGAACGAGGTCCTATCACAAGGATCAAACACAAGGACAGTCTCAAAATAGTGTATAGCTACTGTAGGCGGGTAGAGGAATAAATTCTGAAACGAACGCAACTCGAATCGCGGAAAACGGAGCCCAAACGGGCCCTAAACGGGTCGAGAAAGACAATACTGTGCAAAATCAGACGTCTGGAACTCCTTCCAGACGTCTTAAACGGTGGATCAGAGAATTACCTGTTCGGCTTGGTTCCCCGGACGTCCAGAAGTCTGTGGGGACGTCTGCCTAGATCCAAGACGTCCGATGGTCACTCCGGACGTCTGGAGGTCATTCCCGCCGTCTGGTACAAATTCCAGACGTCTGATTCGCAAAGATGACGAATCAGAGGACCTGCGCACAGCCAACCCCCCTCCCTCAGTACGGTCAGTCGACAAAAAGAAGAAGAAAGTGGAAACTCACCTTTCAGACGTCTGTATGACCTCACAGACGTCGATCTTGCCGTCTGGATATCAATCCAGACGTCTGATTCTGGAAATTTTTCCAGAATCAGAACCTTGCTCGGCCTCCGCTCGCGACGCCGCCCGCGTCGCACCTCGCGCGTCCGCTGCTCCGCCCGCAGCAGGTCCCTCTCCGCGACGCTCTGCGCCCTCCTGCGCCCTCCGCCGGCCGGCCAAGCCGCTCCCGGCGAGCTCGCTCTCACGGCAGAGCCCCGCCCTCGCACGCCGCAGCTCCTCCGCGCCTACTGCGGCTGCCGCTGCCGCTGCGCCCTCGCGTCCGCTCGCTCTCGCGCACAGGCAGGAGAAGAAGGAGGAAGATGGTGGAGACGGGAGGGGAGGCGCGCCCCCCCTTTTAACGCCGCGCGGAGAGGAGAGAGAAGGCGGTCGCAGTCGCCTGCAGCCGCAGAGAAAGAGGCAGGATCGCAGGTCTGCGCGCACAGGCGCGCAGACGAATATCCCGTGCGAGCATAACTGTTCGCCAGACGTCTGTAAACTATCCCGGACGTCTGGTCAGACGTCTGGATGTGATCCCAGACGTCTTTAAAGACGTCTGGGCCACCTCCCAAACGTCTTAAAAGACGTCTGGGGCACGCGCTCGTTACACCCACACTCTACAAAGACGCATGCAATTATTATAGGGCATACGCTCATTACCAGACCTTAGGCAACATGAGCTACCGCGACATGATTCCGTTACACCCAATTCTAGTATGAGAGATTTTTGACATCTAGAGGATTGATTTCATGGGTCCCTTCCGAAATTTGAACGGCTTTGAGTATATTCTTCTAGCTATGGACTACGTGTCCAAATGGATCAAAGTCGTTCTAACACAAACCAATGATCACAAAGTTGTGATCAAATTCATTCATGAGCATATCTTCTCTCATTTCAGTGTCCCACGTGCAATCATCTCTGATGGAGGGACCCAATTCGTGAATGTGCACTTCCAATCCCTGATGAAAAAGTATGGGGTGTCGCATCATATTTTGACTTTGTATCACCCCCAAATGAATGGATTGGCTGAGCTCTCCAATTGGGAGATCAAGAAAATTATATAGGTCATGGTCCAACCTGATAGAAAGGACCGATCTACCTGACTTCCGGAAACATTATGGGCCTATAGGACCACCCATAAAACCTAGCTGGAATGTCTCCATTCAAACTTGTGTATGGGAAGGCATGTCACCTCCCTGTAGAGATGGAGCATAAAGCCTACTAGGCAATATGGAAGTGCAATTTGGATCTCAGGGAGGCTGGAATCCACTGCCGATTGCAAATGAGCGAGATCGATGAGTTACGTAATAATGCGTACGAGAACTCGCGTATCTACAAAGAGTAGATCAAGGCCTTTCATGACAAGCAGATATCATGGAAAGCTTTCTACCCTGGTCAAAAGGTACTTCTCTTCGATGGCCGACTCAAACTCTTCCCAAGGAAATTGAGATCAAAATGGACCAAACCTTTTCTAGTCTAAAAGATCATTGGAAATGGAGTCGTGGAAATTAGGGAATGTATGGTCGGACCCGGATAGGTTGTTAATATGGTGATTTTATCGTTGAAATGTGTATAGTGGTTAACCTAAATCGGACCTAACCATCTCTTTACAAAATTTTTTTTTTACCTGGCCTACTTTATTTTATCTTGTCACTTTTAGGCCCAGGGTCGAACTCAGGGAAGTGGGGTACAAGTCAAGTTTCTGCACCTTTCCTACAACGGGTCTCTTCCGTTCGTTTATTGTGTTTTTGGTGTTTTTCTTATTTAGATTTTTTTTGGTAATCTTTGTCCTTGAGGCACACCCTCAAAATTGGGTTCTTGGCTTTGAGCCAAAACAGCGTTCCAAAATGGGTCTTGCTATTCGCAAGACGGGGTACCTACAGGTCAAAGATTATCTTTTCTCTTTTATATATATATATTTTTATCTTTTTAATAACAGGAAAGCGAAACAGAAATAAAGTAAATACAGTATATATATATGTATATATTATGTATATAAAAGGGTGGGGGTGGGGGCGGAGATGGAGTGTAGCACTGTGTCGAGTCAGTCGTCGTCTAAAGAGACGCAACCAACAGGACTAGGTGCCGCGTGGAGTGAGGGATGGATGGTGGAAGATGTATGTAACCACGCTTTTTTGTATGCGTGTATCAGGGAATATCAGCAACTGGTGCAGATATTCTCGTGATACAGCGTATGGTAAATAATGTGAAAATATATATATATATGTATGTATGTAAATATATCTATATGTATATATATATATATATAGGTAGATATATATGTAGATATGTATATGTAAGTGTATATGTATATATATATATGTGTGTGTATGTATATATAACTATATAGAGGTATATATATATGTATGTATAAGTATATAGTAATATATGTATATATAGATATATGTAGCTAAGTATATATATATATATATATATATATGTATGTATATATAGTTATAGATATATATATGTATAGATGTGTGTGTGTGTGTGCATATATATATATATATATATATGTATGTATATAATACTATATAGATGAATATATATATATATATATGTATATATATACTAATAATATATGTATATAGGTATATGTATCTAGATATGTATATATGTATATATAGTTATATAGATATATATATGTATATATAAGTAGGTGTGTATATATGTATATATATATATATATGTATGTATCTATACTTAGTTATATAGGTACTATATATATAGATATATGTATATTTATATATATGTATGTGTATAGATATATGTATATATGTAAGTATATATGTATATTTATATAAGTATATGTATATATGTATAATATATATATATATAAGTATATATATATAAGTATATAGATATATATATGTATATATATATATGTACGTATACTAATACATAAGTATATAGATATTATAATATGTATAAATATAAGTATATATATATATGTATATGTATATATATATGTATGTATATAAATATATAAGTATACGTATATATATATGTTTATAATAGAGTATAGGTGTGTGTGTGTGTGTGGAAGTGTTAGTGTAGGTGTGTGTGTGTGTCAGTGTAAAGAGAGAGTGAGTGTTGTGAGAGAGAGAGAGAGAGTGGGAGAGGAGAGGCTGCAGGTTAAATCGTCTGCATGTGAAGGCCATCGTCTGATGGCTTCCGCACGTGGGCGCGTATTCGCGCAGAGGAGAGCGCCTGCACCAGCCGGTTGTGAGCACGGAGAGCTTGCGACAGCACACGCGGAGAGGGAGGCGAGGTGTCTGCAGGCGCGCGTGGAAGCTTGCAGAGGTTGGCAGGGGATAGGGGAGGTGCTTGGCCGGCCGTTGCAGAGGCGCGCAGCGGCCGGTTGCAGGCGGGAGCGAGCTTGACAAGGTGGAGAAAGCGAAGGCAGAGAGGGCCTGCAGGCGCACGCGGAGGGCTGGGGCACCTGCAAGCATGCGCGGAAGGAGCTGCTGCAGCTTCAAGCTTCAGACCTTGAAGCTGCTCCAATGGCGGGAAGGTGCGGGAAAGTAAAAAAAATGAAAACAGACCCCCACACCCACCGGCTCTTTGAAGAACTGGGTGGTAGTGGTCTCATTGTGGTGGTGTACACCACAGTGAGGGCTCCTGGCCGCCAGGTGTCTCCTCAGAGGAGGGCCGACGTATGGAGGGGAATGGAGGAGAGGACGGTGGTGGTGATGGAGCTGCAGGTGGGAGTTTTTGACTACTGCAACCAGACCTCCTTTTGAAGAGAAGAAGACGTGGCTTTTATAAATGAAGAAGGCATGGCTGCATGCTGCTGCAGGGAGAGGGATGGAATGGCTTGGCAGGGAGAGGCAGTTGCAGCCGCAGGAAGCATGGCACGAGGAAGAAAGTTGCAGCTGTGGGAAGAGATTAAAAATCAAGTGGGAATAAAAATAGAGATGGTGGATTTTGCAAAGAGGCACTTGAGGAAAAAAGTAAAATGCAAGGCCACTTATTTATTCTCCTCTCCTCTCAATTAAATGCATGCATGCATATATTTTTACAAAATGCAACTATGGAATCCTAATATGCATAGGTAATGCTAGGAAATAGCACAAGAAGGCATTATTGCAGGCGTATTTTGTGGTGCAATCAGCGAACTCAACCAAGACTCTGACCCTTTTGTAGTGAATGGTCAAAGACTGAAAACATTCCTCGAATTCATTGATTCAAATATGAATGCTGAATCTTTTGACCTCCATTCACCATAAGCCACATTGCGCCCAACTGATGGCATTAAACTTAGTGCTTAACAGGAGGCAACCCGTGATTTGAAAACCCGAGACCCTTCTTACCCATTTCTAACCTAAATTCATTTTGCACTTTAGGGTTTGTCCCTTAGAACAGTCAACCCCACCTCTGATATTCTAGTGGAGCTTGAAATTATCCGCAACAGTCATCCCGACCCGTTCACCCACCCATCTAAACCTGTTGTAACGTACGAACTAAGCTAAACTTGAACCCACCAATTTACAATGAGGACATTACAAATCTTAGGCAAGGGGGTTATGAAAGTGAAAAACGACATGAAATTTGATTCTTTTGAGGGGTTTCGTACAAACAAAATGGAGAGGATGAAAGGAATTGAAAATTTGAGGAGGAAAAAAAAGGGAAAAATAGAGAAAAAAAGGAGCATAAAGAGAAAATTTATGTTAGTCCTAGCGATTGAGTGCGGAACCTACCTAAGTTCTAGGCTGGATCGGATGATGAATTATGACCTGAAGGGCTAAATCTTAGGAGATAAGTGAAGGATACCGACTTTAGGCCTCTTAGGACTGTTATGGGCTTAAACATTCACGTATTTGTGAAGATCAGAACTATTTCTCAAGAGGTTGAGGGAGTTGCAAAGCTGATATATTAAGTCTAAGGCTTATGGAGTATTCAGTCCCATTGTCTGCCCTTTGGTTTGTGAGACTTGGTAACCTAGGCACCCAAACATTCATACACTGGTCTGGTTCAGTACGTTTAATGAAAATAATGTCATAAAGTGTTCTATTCTGAAAAATGTCTTCTCGAAAATCTGACTTAGGAGAGGCTCGAAAACACAAGTTGATTTGGATGAGTTCTCACCGCGGAGAGTAAAAATACTCCCCTTGAAGATGAGTTATAACATATCGTCCTCAGCACTTGTCTCCTAGGATATCTACATATCCTATCGAGTGCACATAAATGCCTTATGTTGGTTCAGATGTCATGGGCGGCATTATCATGAAATATCGATTGCCAGGATCTGACTTTAGCTACAAAATTCCATGGGTAGCACTATCACGAAGTGTCGAAAGCCAAGGACCCTTCGAGGATTGATGATGGGGACAAGGAATCCAGTACAAACCATGTTTAGGGCCAATCTAATGTTGGGTTTAGAGGAATCTGAAAACAAAAGAGAGAAAACTCTAAAAATACATATCCATTTCTCCCTTCTCAAAAATACACTGGCAAATTGAACCTAAACCTTCCTGCAGGTACGCACAGGTGCTTTAACCGCTAGGGTCAACAAACCTTTAAGCAGATTATGTGGGCCTTAGAAACCTTCATGGTGGACCCAAGGCTGAGGCTAGTTAGGTCTGGATCTTGGCTAGTACTTAAATACCTCTAGGCCTATTGTTAGCATTTCGATCTAATTTTTAGAGATGCGGCTCGGTAAGGCATCCTAACGGTTTAAATCTGACCTAAAGATCTGGTTCGGTCCATAGGATTTTGTTAGGGAGTAGCAAAAGTTAGGCATGGGGGTATAATGGTAGCACCATCATTAGTGTTAATAAGCCTAACTTAGCCTAACTACAGTAATAAATGCTCCTAAATATTCATCAGAAGATCATAACTCTATTCTGAATTGCATCTTTTAACAAGAAAATGGATTAATTCTACCATTTTAACATCTAATCACTAATACAGATTAATTAAGGGGTTAATTAGGGCTCATATGAGCTTAATTTCCCAAGAAGTAGGCTTGAGCTGACTGAATCAGGGTTTTCTGCATTTTGAAGACTAATTTATTACCTGAAAATCCTAATTACAACCTCATTCAAATTGAAGGGTTCTGATAAAAATAAATTCAATCTAAACCTCCTAAAAATCATTAAAAAATATCTATGAGGTTTGGAATCTTCACCTTAACCAAAGGAACCCATTTTGACCAAAAATAGACACTTAGGCTGGAATTAGCCTTACTTTGGGCTTCTGTGTAATTTACCCAATCAAACATGGTCAAAACCCAAATATCATGTCACCATTAGATTTCTTGGGTCCAAATTAGGTTAACCCCAAAATTTGGGTCCAATGAGAGTCTATCTTGACCTAGTTTGCATTTTAGCCCATAAATTTCTATTTAGTACACATGACCCCCTGAGTTCTATGCTTTTCTCACAAACCAACCCCCATATTTTCATCATTTTCGCAAAAAGACCCCTGTTGCCTCATCCTTTCTCTCCTTCATGGTCTGAACAGCACCTTTAAACCCACATGGTTGATATTTGACCGCCAAATTGATTGACCAAATCTCTCCAAACTTGGCAAGATTGATCTTGAGAATCTTCCACATCGTTTAAACACCTCCACAGCCAATCAATGCTAAAATCCTATCAGCAAGCTCAAGCTTTTCAATCTTTGAAGTTGGCCAATAGCAAGTCCTAACTTGCTCTATCTGGGTCCAAAGGGGAGGGGGATTCCACTATTTAAAGGGTTGCATACCTACATTGCAAAATCATGCGGAATTTTGCCAGAAAACCACCCTTTTCTTCTTCCTCGCCGACAAAAAACAACCCACCTCGGAGCTCCTTCTCCCCACGTCATCACCCTCTGCCACGTACAATAGGTGAAGGGGTTTTCATCCTCTCCCTCCCACGAAGCTTCTCGCAAAGCTTCATGCCACAATTCGTCTCCTCTAGCTCTGACGACTTCATCTCCTTCCTCATCTCCGGTGAGCCACTCCCCACTTCCTTCCCAAAAATTTCTTTAGGGCTTTCTCCTATCTCCCTCAATAAGGTCTAGGTAGACTCTCGACTCCATTCTCCCTCTCCCCTTCCTTCTCCGATGCCGGAAACCACCTCTACGGACACCTTCACCGTCGGCCTACCTCCATCATACACACACCCAATTAACCTAGGCAAAAGATCCCCCTCACCTTCACGACTATTTTGCCTAAAGTTATTGCATCACACATTACCTCCATCGGCATCTCCAACTCCATTCATCGGAGCTTCTTGAAGCACCTTCAGTCGGCCACCACACGGCACCACACACCAAATCACATCCACCACACACTCTGCCTCACCATAGCAGAGCTTCACGAGTATTTGATTGGGCCCTAGGGTCGTGTTTTCTTTGTAGGACCACCGTCATTACCGGTTATCTTCCTCGTCACTGACCACCATCGTTCAGCCATCAAACACCACGCCTCCACTTCTAATAGGCGCGGACTAGCTCCAGGAGTCTCCCTACACCTTCGATTAGACAAAACACAGTAGCAGCAACTCCAATTAGAAGCAACAACCTCACTCAAGCATGTAAAGAAAGAGAGCTTCACCGATAGTCCCACATTGTGGGAAGCTAATTTGGAAATGCAGGGGGTCGGGTCCCCCACATGCACACCTCACCCACACTCACACCACGTGGGTCTGGTCCTGGGTTTGGATCCGATTGGGGTCCGATTAGGGAGAGAGAGAGGAAGGTTTGGGTCAAGAGACGAAGGGTTTTGCTTTCAGTGAAAATTAAGCATCTGAGCTTGGGTCTGATTTTGAAAGATAAGTCATCTGGAGATTTGTGCAAACGTCTGATTGAGGCCTTGACTCACTTTAGGGAAGAAATTTACTAAGTGTTGACAAGAGTTATTCTCTCTAGTTGCAACCAAATTTTTTGCTCTTTGACACTTAACTCATATATATTTTGATTAAGCTTGATGTATACATTGCTTCACATTGCATATCTTTTTGTTATATCAATCTTTTGAGCTTCACTTGATTACTTGGTCAGTTGTTTATATTGCAATCTTTTGCTCCCTGCGAACGATCTCGGAACTCTTTTTCGAGCATATAAATTTAAGTGTTGACTCATTTTTCGTTGCTATACCATGACACATTTCTAAAACTTGACGAAAATGCATTAGCAGCAACCCACGTCAACGCCACCAAAACATCTTTCCACCTCAGTTCTGATCGGGCAATCGGCCCAAATTTCATTACCTGGTCTGCGTCCGCCTACGTAGACGGGTCAAGTTTCCCTGAGCTAGGCGACAAATCTCTTTCAGGTGAGTCTTGCCATGTAGAGGGAACTACTAGGTTCTCAATGTTATGGAGGAAGAAAAAGCGGCGATCTTACCCCTTCAAGCTATCAGGGAGATCGACTATCTGGTATGTAGTATGCCAACTATACAAGGTGTATGTACTAAAGGGAGGCTTTCCCCTTTTCACCTTAAGGGGCATGAGCCCAAAAATCAAGCAGAATATGCCTAGTCGGGGAGCGATCCTCAAATGGAAACAAATAATGGTGAAGGTGTTGAGAACAGGCTAACAGTTTAGGCTAAGCTAAGAGGGGACAAGATTGTAATAAGAAAGGAAGGAAACCAAAAAAGGGTTTAAAGGGACCCACAGGCCATTCTCTCTGGCATATCTACAAATTATAAACATCATCTTCGTCCTATCAAAGCAAAGGCAGGTCATGGACCCGCAGGCATGGAACTGGACTCCATCGAGTCCATACGCTGCCAAGAACTCTTTAATGGTGGACCAGCTACGAAAGTCAGAACTAAAGCTATACAACTTTGTCTCAGGCGAGATGCCGAACAAGGAAGAGCCAGACTTACCCTTACCCGCGAGTCCAGACATGATTAAGCCTCCACTACTCCTCCATACGCGATTCTTCTAACGAATAGAAGCTCTCACAGCTCACCGAAGGAGCGGAGGCAAGCTCGCAAGGTTGGACCGCAACAGTAAAAGCAAGTAGGTAGGGCATTAACTCTGCCCCACCCCTCTATTTATAACCCTCGGAGGGAACTCTCCCTCTGCGGGGTGCAGACTTCGAAAAATAAAATCCCGTAATATGCCGTGCAGATTTCAAAAGATCACACCAAATCCGAAATGGCCTTAGTCATCATTACAAGCATTACCTTGGTCATCATTACGGGCATTAAATGCCCTTGCGCGCACATCAAATCTCCACAATCATACCGATCGCTTCACTATCGATTACGACATTTAAGGAAAATATGGCTCATAATGATGGTAATTAATGGTAGTCTTGTCACACATATGGACAAATCCAGTTCTCGCAGTGATTGGCCACCACTCGCGAAAGTTGGCACTTATGTCACATTTTTACCTGAGACATTGGCCTCTTAAGGATGACAGGGACCCATGAAAGAGTGATCTTCATTTCAGATAAAAACTTTAACATAAAATGACATGTCATTGTATTTAATCGTGTGGTAGAAAATTGCTTTTCAAAACATTTAATATTCAAAATATAACCACGAAAATAGTTAAGTCGTGTCCACAGGGAGGAAATAACCTATTAGACTAGTAAGTAGTGCTTTGTTTATTCAGGAATCTCAATGGGCGTGCATACTAGTTATTGCAATTCATTTTCAACATAAATTAGCATTTATGTAATTACTCAAGAATAGGGAGGTTACATGCAAAATCACCACTATGGAATACGTGAATCGTAGTCTTAGTACTAACAACTATCGTCAATATAAATCAAAACCAAACCTGTTCCCTATAACCAATATCCCATACTCTATTATTTAAGAGATAAATGCAACTATTCATAATTCAAATAAACATGAGGGATATTCATGCAAATCCGTTATAATATAATAATTAGATAAATAAATGAACAGTGATTTTTGCAATGGCATTTATCATAAATTTTAATTGGGATGTTACTGTAGCAAAACAGGGGAAACGAACCCCCTGCTCACACGTGAGGGAGAGGCGGTGGCTGGCGTCGCAGCTGCAAGTGAAGATGCGTCGGAGGACGGCCTTCGCTATGGCATAGGAAGCACTGCCGGCAGTAGCCGAACGTGGCCAGACGGAGGAGGAGAGCTTGCCAGCGGTAGGTGTCTCCACGCTCACGTGTGGGTAGCAAGAGGAGTTGCTGGAGGTGTGGACGACCTCGTGAGGGTGAGGCGAGTCCACTGACTTCGTCGGCACATCAGACGGTGGACTCGAGTGGCGGCTACGTGGAAGGGGGTGATGCTGGTGATGGGTTCTTCACCCCTTACTAATGGAGAAGGAGAGGAGTGGTGACCAGCTTCTGCAGCTTTCACACAAGCATGCAAGGACTGCGTGCGAGGCTGTGGTGCCGCGCGCACGCAGCTGTGACATGATGGTGGCACGCGCGACCGATGGCTAAGGTATGAAGGTGCGGTGGTTGCGGTCGTGGTTGAGAGGGTGTTGGGTTCCCTCCTTGGTTGCAGTAGGTGGAGGAAGAGGATGCACTGGTGGCGTGTCAAGCGAAGTGCATGATGAGGGAATGGCTGCATTCTAGCAGAGGAGAGGGGCGGTGGCATGCACGCACTATCACTGCATGCATGAGAGGAGATGAGGGCGAGGTCGGAGCACACAGCGGTCTATGGTATTCATTGGATTCACAATGCACGCTTAAAGTTCACGATGTACGCTCCGACCACAGGGTGCGCGCCTCCTTCACGGTGGAGAGGATGATGAAGTCCCCGCCAGGGGGAGAAGGCATATATCTCCTCTTCATATGGCCCACTCTCTTTTAAAATCTCTACGGCCAAATTTTGCAACCACTCGCGAAGATTGCGAGTGGTTGGAACAGAAGGATAAGTTCTATCTGTTAATCATCAGACGTCCGATAAAAATATCGGACATCTTAAAAAATGTAGACTTCAAGGGGTCTACGATGGTAGTTTCCAGACATTTGATTTGAGCTCCAGACATCTTATATAAGCAAAATGGACATCTAACCCTTGCACCTAGCCTGCATTCAACAAATAGACCATATCATATGTTATTAAATGTAAAATTAACATATAAAATTATATGCAGACTAAGGAGAATTGCCATTTAACTCCCACTTAAAAATTAAAATCAACTAATTAAAGAGTACTTAGGCCAAATAATGGTCCACGAAAGTGGACTTATCAACCCACGTGGCAATATGCCTATGATCCCTTCATTAAACGTTGGCTACTTAAGGTCGATAGGAACTTAAGCGAACATGCCTATGTTCCCTTCATTATATGTTGACCTCTTAAGGCCGACAGGAACTCAGGCAAAACATGCCTACATTACTTTCCCTACAAATCTTAGTGTTCATACACTACATCAATAAAGGCATCATGCCCGCCTAAAATTAAAACGTACACCTCATGAAAAATGTTCATTCCGCTTGAAAGACAACCAGAATATCATTTAGGAGGACCATTCATATGCAAAGTTTCAATCCCTTAACTACTCTCTCAGCAGCATCCGCTAGCTAGAGAATGGGGGCATACGATGAGGGACAAAAAGTGCCCTCGAATTTAAAACTTTGCTCAAAGACGAAAAGAATCTAGCCACCTGAGTACCCAACAATTAGGTAGATCCAGTTTGACCCAACCTGTCCATATTCAGACAGATCTGAGCCCACCAACGTCTAGGTGAATTCGGGTGAGTCCAACCTGCCAAAGAATCTAGTTGACCGAAGTTGAAGAGGCGACAACAACATCGACGTCAGCATTAACGGTAGCGTTACAAACGCTATTCATGGCCAAGTAATAGACATGTCAAGGAATCCGCGAAATCCATTATAAGGATTAAATGTTGTTAGATATTTCCTGTACTATAAATAGAGTAGAGAGACTCGCAAAGGCTCTCTTCATGCAACCCTGGAGAGAGAATAAGAGATATTGTATCACCCACAACTATCATGGAAATTCATGAGCATCGCCCTCTCCCCAAACGGACACACCTTTGGGTGGAACTAGGTTACCAATTTCTTGGGCATCTTTTTTGTGTGTTTGTTTGCAATTCTTGTTGATTCAGGTCCCCCATCGGTAATGGGCCTCGATTAGTACTAGACCCGTGAACACCCCTAGTTGTGTGTAGATGGAAGGGTGGTGATCATAAGGTGAGTGATGTAAACACATTTACACTACTTAAGATGTCTATTTATGCATGTTCTTAAGCATAGGATTGCATTTCATGATATAAATATTGCATAACATGCATCATCTTGCATTTAGAGTAGTTTGAATAAAATGGAGGTTAATTGTCTCCTTTTATGTGCTTGGACAGGGCAAAATTTTTATCGGAGCCTTGGATCAAAGATCCAACCGTATGGATGTGATCAGGGCGACGATTGGAGTTCAACGACTCCAAGATCGCCCTAATCAGACATCCATAGCATCAGATAGTAACTGGGAAACCCTAGAAGATCAAGGGCTAGGATGGTGTAAATCAGCACTTCAAATGACAAATCCGACTGCACGAATGAATTTGAATCGACGATCGCAGCCTAAAGACGTAAAAATCGAGTCAATCCAACATCCGTGGCACCATCTACAACATCCAGAAGATGGATGGCCAAGATAGCACCATGTGGCGCCATCTCAGCCGCCCAAATGGCTGCATGCATCCATTGAAGCTTCCCATCTGCTCTCTCTCTGCCGTTGGATCTCGATCCAACGGCTGTGAACGGCCGCACCACAATTTGCCCGCTCGACCATCCGCACCCCGTAGCCAACAGTCGAAGGCACTATCGCGTTCACAAGCCACAGGTTCGAGCCACAGCGAAGGGGAGAAGGGCGAGAGCGAGCGAGCGCGGGGGTGCGTTGGATCGTCATCGGGTGGCTCAGATCTCCCAATAGCGGCCACGCGCTATTTCACGCTAGGCGAGGATGCGCCATAGTACGCGTTGAGGTGGGCGCACAACAGCGGGCGAAGGCGCATCCTAAGCCGTCCGATCTAGCGATCGGACGACTGAGATTTGATGAACGTGGGCGGGAGTTGAGCGCGAGCAACTGAGGAGGCACGCGTGGGGAGCGCCCACTACACCCACATTGGGGCTTTAGAGACAGTTTTATCCGTCACTAAAGACCCCTCATTTAATGTTTTAAAGATGTAATGACCAATTTACCCCCACTCCTTGCAACTATAAAAGGAGACCCCCTCCATGCGAAATTATCATCCCTTCCTTCTCTTCTCTACCTCTCCAAAGCTCAAGAGAAGCTTGTCCCACACCCGGGATGCTTCTCGCAAGATAAAGTCCAAATTTTCATCCCCCTTCGGAAGTGGATCCCGCGACGACAATGGCGTGCGGCTCCATTCCCGTTCTTCTGCTTCGTCCTCCTTCATCCAGGCGTCGTCCCGTCCGGCTCGTCCTCCAAGCGACCATCGAGGAGGATATCTCTCTCCCTATTCTTTTTACTACTTTCTAGTATAGATTTACTACTTTCTAGAGTAATCCTGCTCGTCCTCCAAGCAATCATCGAGGAAGACATTTTTCCCTCCATTCTTTTAACGTTTTCTAGAGTAAATTTATCGCTTTCTAGTGCAATTGTTTTATGCTTTCTAGTTGTAATGAACAATCTCTTTAATGATAAATTCTCTGTTTATTCCACATCTCATTTTGATTTTTGTGTATAATATTCTCTCTCTCTCTTACCCTCTCTCTCTTCTATTTATTGTAAATAATTAGATAGTTTTAAATTGAATTACTTTGTGACAAATAATAACAAACACGTAGTTTTTAAATCAAACGTCCACCTCCCTGTGTTCGACCTGGAATTTTCATTTCGGTATAAATTTTATTTGTTGAACACGAGTTCTTCTCTTTCAAACTACAACAACAGGTTTTGCAAAACCTAACACGTTAACGTAGCAATTAGAGAGTTCAACATTTTGGCACCGTTGCCGGGGAGGCGACGATCTTTGATTTCTCTTCGCGTTTTGTAACTTATAAAATATTTACCTCACTTTTCTCCTTTCTTATTGTAATTGCAGGTACTCTTTCGAGATAGGAAAAAGTGGTAGATCAGAGTAAAGTGCTATGGAAGGTTCTGTAAGTTATCCCCAACCTCCCACCCATTAGATTTCATTTCACCACATAATAACTCAAACATCAATCAACTTAGGTGTTCTTATAAACTCTAAGGTTAGATTGTTTGTTGTTTGACACCCATACTCACCCCAACCCCCACATTAAAAAAAAAAAGAAAAATTAAAAAATCTCACAAAGGTACACAACCTCATCTGATTTTCAAACTCAACCAGTAAACTGATCTTTGAAGCCGATACACACATTCAAATACATAATTGAGTAGAAATCAGATTATGTAATCATTTGTGTGCCTAATTAAGCGGTGCAACATGCCAATTGTTTGAGTTAATTGGGCCGCACCACTTCAAATAAAATCAACTCATCAAGTAGCTGCCACTTAGGTTCAACTCTTAGGGATTTACCAGGCACTCCACATTTTTTTTAAATTTTAAAGGAAAACATCTTCACCTATGCTTGCAAAATCTGGTGTGCCAACGAAACTTGTTTGAAAACACCTAAAGTTGAATCCTAAAAGCTACTAAGAAAGATTTGAACCTTAAAATTCACCACATCAAAAATAATCTTGCTTGAAAACCATTGGTTGTGCACGCACACACAAAACAAATCAATCATTAAGGGCACAACCCATTTAAAGGGCCATCACATTCCAAAGCACATTCAAACCTAGCCCTAAATAAAATAGAGTAGACATTGGCCTTAAGGATTAGACTCGCTCTTCAGAGCCCAGAACGAGATTATTTTCGATTAGTCTATTTCTATTGTTCAATCTGATGTCTAGCTAGGGGAGCAGAATCAAACGATCGCGGCTAGGGGGTATACTAGGAACCAGAGGCACAAGCCGAAGGAAGAACCTTCTCCCCAGTCCCTCCTTCTAACTAGTTGGATTGAACAAATAGAAGTAGATCAAATCGTTTCTCTATCTCAAGACTAATTTTGGGAGTCTATAGGTCTGTAGGCTAACCTACTTAAGGACTAGTTTGATTGTTTGTATTACAGGGCTCCTTTCTTCGTCTAGCTTATCATGAATCCTTCCACATATTACACGCATTCCCACTCTTTCCCTTCTGTTGTGAATTATCCTCAACATGATGATTATCCCGACTCGCACTGTAATCAACCATCAGTTGGTTGGGATAATTCGGATTGGGGATACAACTCCGGACCTCCGTGTTTAGGGTCTAACCCTGAACACTTTGATTCTGATTTCTATCCTTCTCAGAGCCACATCGATTATAGATCGTCAACCTTTTATGAACAATCTAATACGATCTACAATCAAGAAAGATACATAGATCCTTACCCATCCTCTGATTACACTGCCTATAGGTCATCACCACCTTTTGAACAATCTGAAATGACCTATTTTTAGGAAGGGTATAACTAATCTCAATTCGTTAATTCCCTTGCATTAACCCCAAACCCGCCCAACCCTGAACCAACTCATTTGGTTCAGAGTAATCAGGTTCAAGATAAGGTTTTGGCTAACTTGAGGAATATCATACAATCTTTAGAAGTTCATCCAATAGCTTGCATTGAGAGATTGGAGCCCCTGATTGAAATGATTGATGATTTGAACAAGTCGTTGTTGGATTGGCTCCAGGATGTTAAGGATAAGAACCCGAGTGAGTTTCTACTTGGGAAATTAGCGAAATTCAAGATGAGATTCGTGGTTGCTTTGATTCAATCATGGGATGATTCCCAGGATAAACCCTCTTCAGGAAAGCCAAAGACAGAACCCGCTCAAGTACTTGTTGGGGGAGACACGTGTTATGAGGCTGACCAAATTGAATTAAATTAACCAATTAAGAAAAATCTGATTTCTTCACCTAAGATCCCTGAGCCGGGTTACGAGGAAACGTATGTCTCCTTGGAACAGAAAGTGACAGATGATTTTGGGACATACATAAATAATTAGATAGTTTTAAATTGAATTACTTTGTGACAAATAATAACAAACGCATAGTTTTTAAATCAAACATCCGCCTCCCTGTGTTCGACCCGGAATTTTCATTTCGGTATAAATTTTATTTGTTGAACACGAGTTCTTCACTTTCAAACTACAACGACAGGTTTTCCAAAACCTAACACGTTAGCGTAGCAATTCGTGCGTTCAACAGCGAGATGGAGTATGGAGAGGTTAAGGTGGATGATGGGAGAGAGATGGCCTTAGATGTGGGATGGGAGGAGGATGGTGGTCGTGATTGATGTGGAAGAGGATGTGTGTATGCAAATGGTAGTGGGAATAAATGGATAGATGATGGGTCAGTATGGAAGGGTGGTGTGCATTAAGTGAGATGTGGTTATTTTTGGAAGGTTTGTGCATTGGATAAGGAGGGAATTGGGTCGTGAGGTTTGAATTGGGAGGTGGTGTGTAAGTTGGGTGGATGGTAAATTTATGGGGAGGCTGGAAGGTGAAGGGAATTTCTTTTGGATGTGGGAGAGAGAGGGGACCATGGGATTAAGATGGGATAAAAGTTCATATTAAGGTAGAGGGGGATGAGAAATTATTACTCCGAGACTCTAGCCTCTTAGTGAATCTTCATTTCGCATAATCCTACGATGAGTAAAAGTTCTTAGTGAATCTTCATTTCGCATAATCCTATGATGAGTAAAAGTGACTTATTACAATTTATAATATAAAGGTTAAGTGACACATAATCAATCCAAAATGTGTGCAAGAGTAACTAAATGAGCATTTATGCAAAGTGCAACAATTCTAATGTAATAATGTAATTATTTATGCGGAACTAGCATAGAATAAGCACAAATTATGTAGACATTTATAAGCTCAATAGCTGATAAGTTCATATTTGCACAAATAATTCATGCCTAATGTTGTGCTTTCTTGCATTACTTATTGAGAATAAAGTATTATTTGTAGTATTAAGCATCTATCTATTTAAATTGATCTTTTGCATAATTTCATCTTTGTAGAGGGCAACTAAATAAGAGATATTGTAACACATGATGGAGTGAAGATTAAAGCAACAAACACTGTTGTTTATGTCTTTGACCTTATATGCATTTTACTTGTATCACCTCATTTGATATATCCCAAGTGTAGTGGATTCCATGCAATTTTCCTAACATTATCACTTGAAATAAATTGCAATTCTAATTGCATATCCTCTTGTCCAATGCCAATCAAAAGTGGTTTATTTCATGCACTCACCACCACATCTTTCTTACGTAGCCCATGCAAGCACAAGCCAATCCCATGCATTACTTAGGTTGACATCCATATCATTATTGCACCAACATAATTCCAAAACACACCACCTTTATAACCATTCATGTTGGCCAACTCACACACATATACACAACCCATGCAAAACGTCACATTGAATTCTTTATTTTTAATGGTGGCAAATATCTCTTGGTAGTTGTTGCTTTGTGTAAGTCTTAAATATTGCCTCCATATCCCCATTGATACAGAAAACATTACAAATAAATGTATTTTGACAACAATGCTCCTTGATTCTTCTTTACTATTCTTTATTCTCCTCTTAATTCCATTCATTATTTTGTTTATTTGATTTTCTTTATTCCCTCCACCTCCCCACGCTATAAATATAGCATCAATCCCCTCCTAACCACCTGGCTAGTCTCTCACTAACAATCCCACCTATACACTTCTTCCATAGGCTAGGTCCATTCCCTTTCTATCATGGCCACCTTTCTCCACCTTGGCTATTCATCTCGTTTCACCATCGCCATCATCACCACCACCTTGGGCTACATCCACGCATCATCTTCATCCATACCACCAACAAAATCACCAAGCACCACCTTATCATCAACTCTGCCTCTACGCCATTCCCACAACCTCGAGTAGATTTGGAATCGAGAAAGGCATGATTGTCGTGACAGTGGTTACATGCAATGTTCGTGGCTTCCACCTAGGGGTCGTTGTCCACGAATCACATGTAGGTTGGGGCTTGGAGCTGTCTTTGTAAGAAATTATTTATTATTTTTTTTTTACATCTTTATGTAATCAAACTTGTGATTCAATCGTATATCTTGTACTTGTTTGGTTCTATAACAATTTAGTTACTCATCTTTTGCCAAAAAGAAAAAGAAAAAAGCTTTGCATTCCATTCTCATTGCTAATTTGAATTTCAATTGGTAGTTTAAGACTATATTAGAATTAGTTTTGTCACTCATTACCACACTCCGTGGATTGACTCAATTTACCGATAGCTACATGGTTTCGATTTTCAATTTTTTTTAAAATTGCATTTGAACAACAAAGCGATCAATTGCTCGAAAGATGAAACATCGCCGGAGGTGATTACACTACACAAGAAGGAAATAATTACTTGTCTTAACTGTGATCCGATACCCTTATAAAAAGGGACCCATGTACACAAGAGAAAGGTAGTCACCCTCATTTTTTTTTTTAAACAACAAGGAAAGCTATTGTACTACGATAGTGATGCGGGAGAGTATTTTATTAATTATAAAAAAAAATGAGTTTGCAAAATGGATCCCCATATACGTATGAGGGACAAGCATGCATTTACAATTTGTTCCACACATACTGGCCTCTCTTGAAATAAAAACTCATTTCTCACTCTCCAAATGCACCACATCACTATTGCCATATGTATATGCAACTTATCCTTTGTCAAGAATTTTTTCCATAGCAAGTCCCACGTGGGTAGTGGCTCCCCACATACTCTCGTCCAAACTGTATCGTCACCACAGACGATGAGAAGATGTGCCTAGAGCTGTCAATGGGAAGTTCACAAAGCAAGCACGGCTGTAGTGCCACGCCCATCCTTCTATGTCTGAGATCCCCTGTAACCAATCCATCTCTCCTACACAGCCATAAGAAGATTTGGACCTTTGTTGGAACTTTCAAGAGCCATAGCTTTCTTGCTATCAGATCTGCCTCCTCCGAGTTAGACAAAAGTCTGATCTTGTCATATGCACTAGCTAGGGTGAAGATCCCCTCCCATCTATAATGATCCTCCAGCCCAGCCACCGGTCTAAATGCCTTCAAGTCTAGCTGTAGCCTTGCCTTCTCTTCCCAAGTTCTGGTGCCATCCCTATTGGATGCTGCCGCTTCAATCTGCCAAGACGCATCAAATTCTGACCAACAGCAATTGACTGGTTCCCATTTATCTTCAGCAGCTGCGTATGCTCTTGGATATGCATTTTTTAGCACGCCCAAAGTTGACCACTCCTGCCATAATTTGAAGGAACTGCCATCACCAAGGACCGGCTAGAATAGCTGCCAGTTGTTCCTTATGGCCTACACCACAGAAGCCCAGAATGGAGACGGTCTGACAGGATGAAGTCTGTTCAGCGAGTTGTGTGGCTTGCCATAGCTATCACCAATAAAGATTGCCCAGTTCTTACTGTCATCGTTAAAAAGCTTGATTGCCCATTTAAGGAGCAGAGCTTCATTGAATTCTTTTAGATATTTAATCCCCAAACCACCATGTTTTTTTGTCTTGGATAGCAGGTCCCACTTCAGGGCCTGAAAAAAACTCCCCTCATGCTTCGAACCCTTCCAAAAGAAGCATTTTCTCAAAATATCAATGCATTTCCAAATAGATTTAGGTGCTTTGAATATGGAGAAAAGGAAAACGGGGATGGAGGTTATCACTGAGTTCAAGAGGGTGAGTCTACCCCCCTTAGTCACCCTCATTATACTCCAACAAAAAAGGGGATAACTTGATAGTGTGATATTAAGGGTTAGATCCCCTCTCCATTATACATCTTTTAGGTGGAACTGAGTCTTTACAACTCGATTAATCCTCAATGATCATCTTTGAGATATCCTCGATGCATTTTTAGGGGATGATTATGAATAAAGGAAGTTCCTACTTCCTTTACCTTGTGTGCATTGAGTTCATCTTTGAACAAGTTGTCAGCTATATTGAATTTGTAAGGTAATATAATGAAAGATTATTAGGTATCAAAATGGAGTTGTATTAGATAAAGATGAACTCAACCAATTAAATGGATGACACTACCTGTTTCTCTTGTTAAGCACCATTTTACACATTGTCCGACTAAGCCACTTGGCTCACCCTATATATTGTGCCTATCTTCAATTCAGGATGCCAGTGTCCCAGTTCCCGACAAACTGAGAATTAGGGCATTACAATAGCACATCCAATGCCTCTGTGACCATTTGATGTGGCTCAAGTCCTATTGTCCGTTCCAAGGAATTAGTAGAGTTAGTTTAGGAAACAATGCGAAAGGAGCTCATGAGGGTGATAGAAGATCTAATTAGGGAGTTGAAGGAGAACAATATCATTTAAACTAATATTTATAGTTTAATTTTTCAGTTATGTACATATATACTTTTATCTTGTTAGCATGGCTTATGTCTTGCTCAATGCAAGGTAACGACCATTTCTGGGGAGTGCACACTTGTGTTACAAATGTACAGATGTATCTTTAAATTTCATACAGGTTACAAGTTGCCTTTATATAGGTTTTGAATAGGTCATGCACATTGGACTACAACTGATATCCACCTTTTAACCGTACTCACCCTTAAAGTGATGATTAACAGGGTGGGAAGTTGCAAAATGGAGGAGACTTGTGCATTAACTGTAGTAGTAGAGAAAGGGGAGGGGTTAGTAGGAACCTCAGCACCCCTCCCACCAATAGGCCACGAAATACGTGGATCCCATCCCCTAGCCCCATCCATTCGATTATACTAATAAACCCTAGAGGGGTTTATCTAACCATAGTTAAACCCACCTGCCCTGTCAACTTAATGGGGAGGGCATCTATGACTACCAATGCATGTTTTTGGGGATATGGATGTAATAATAAAGTATTGAGGGGTACATATGTAATTAGGATTATTTATAGGGCATGGATGTAAAAATCCCTAACTATAAACATAAACTATGTTTATGATACATATTTTGGAATAGTTGTAAAGATGTGTTCTAGTGTATAAGTATAAATCTTCTACCTGAAGCATTGTAAAAAGATGTACAAAATTATTCATTTAACATTGCATCGCATTATTTAGTTGGTGGTATAACTTTGTGAGTACGACAACACTCCAAGCAAGTTGCTTACATGCTTCATTGCCTTTCAACAATAATAATACCTCTCCCTCCTCCCTAACCCTAAGGGTTCATTTGGAGTTGGTGTTAGTGGGTGATAACCCTCCTTAGGGTTTTCGTTGGAGTTTTTGATGAGGCTTATCCCATCAAATCATAATAACTTTCAGTTCCACTTTTAATACTAAATAAATACCTACTAACATCCTTCACTCACATTTTTAATATCAAACAAATATCAACTAGCATCCTCTACTCCCACTTCTAATATTAAATAAATACCAACCAATATCACATCAATATACTAATCATTTTATCCTACCACCTAACCCTCACTTATTCCATCACACAAATAAACATCCCTCTCCACTTATCCTAACCCTACAGCATCGTTGACTTCCAAGCTCTCGAGGCCCTTGATTAGCCACGAGGGCTGGTCGGGGGGGGTCTTCCCTCGTCATCTAGCTTATCTCCCTCCCTCTTTGCCTCGTCAATAAAGGTTCCATCTCCATCACTCATCAAGCCCCACACCCATCGTATCTCTTTGACCTCTCTACTCAAGCCCATCACCTCTGCTCTGCTTATATGGTTGTCACACACAACTATGGCTACTTTACTAGGGGATGGCAGCCATGTTCTAGGTTGGTGGGTTGCCTCTGACTTTTTGAAGCCTTGGATCTTTAGGTTGTTGCATGGGGCTTTCCCAGCTTCATGAGTTTCCTTCAAAGTGGTGGTTCATCTCAAACTTTAAGGGGCATCTCTGACTTCATGGGTCTTTTGCTCTAGCTTTGAGGGTTGTCTCTACCTTTTTCATGGTCATCTCTCATTGGCCTTGCTCCTAGCTTCCTCTCCACTATAGGGGTCAATGACCTCGCTCCTCATGTCCACCCTCTCTCTTGATTCATCTAGCTTATCGTCTTTGCCCTGCTATTTCATTTTAACATTGTATCTTTATTAGGTTTATGGTGGAGTAGACGAAAAAATCGTTTGGGCTTAGCATGCACTCTTTCCAACTTCTTGTTGCAACCACTTCTACAAGCTTAGTGTTACATGCTTTTTTTGCTTATTGTCAAGTGAATGGATGAGAAGTTCGGCTTTAGATGCTTGCGTAAGGTTGCTACTTGGCGTGAACGGGATTTTGAAAGGTATCAATGAGCGAGATCTCCATTAAGTAAGCAAGAGGTTTGGATTGGACCTATGGTTGAAGCTCTGGTTGGCTACGTTGATTTGCATAGGTTTCGTTATTCACCCCTGTGGCTACTCCTCTTGTCGGGACCACACCCATTTTTGTACCTACACACGACCAAGATGTTTTTTGACTCCATTCGGTTGCCATCTTCCTAGATTCTCTTTAGCATGGATCACATTGATCGCTAAGGGTACTCTCTCTATAGTGTTGTCATAATCCAAAAGCATGGAGAATCTACTTCAAATTGCTATCGGACTACATTACAAGATCACTTTATTTTCTCTTTATTTTATTTTATTTCTTTTGTTCTAATTTCTCTTCATTTTGTCTCTAATTTTGAAACTTATCTTTGCGCATTTAGGTTTCGTTTGTCTGGTAGTATTGTGATCACAATCCTTCATTTGGATAAGTTAATCCTAGGTTTGTTCTATATCAAAAGTGAGGCCTAAAATCTGACATAAGATCATCCTAATGGGAGGTGGGATTATTTAATCCTACTCTCAATCCCGTAGTTCATATACTTTTTGACCTCGAGCGGGATTGTGTAAACCCTTGATGAGTCCACTTTAATGGACTATAATTAAGCTTAAATCAGCTAATTTCCATATCTTAGGATGCATTACAATATGCATTTAATTATAGAATACTATACGCATTAGAATTTAGGTTTACGTAAGTTTTGTTTGCTTTATAAATAATTAGGTGCATTTTTGGTCATTACAAAAAATGATAGTCACCCAATTTGCATCTTTAAGACGTCCAAAGCTCAGTTTGGGTGTCTGATGACCGTCAATCATGGTACCAATCTTGATAATGGTGCCAACACCACCACTGCCTCACCACTATCATCAGTTTGTTGGAGAAGCCTGAGTCTTTGGGGGAGAGAAAATAGATTAAGAGAGAAAGTCGCAATAGTAGTATGATTTTTAAAAGGAGAAGAAACCACCTGCACGGGGGCCATCTCCATCTCCACCGTGAAATAGAGCCTACACTGTGGGACATGCACACACTGTGGTCACTATGAGCTTCGATGTCACCTCTACACCCATACACGTAGTGACAGTGTGTGCACACCGCTTCTCCATCTCTCAACACCACCACCATCACCACCACCAAGACCCAACCCTCCACCACCAACACATCCCACTACCACCACACAGCATGCTCTCATCTCCCTCTCCATCGCCTTCTTTCTTTCTCTTCTTCTTCCTCCTCCTCTGCTTCACCTCCAAGAAGGACCCATCCACGACTACCACCACCCATCACCACCACTCCACATATTCTTCTTCTTTTTCCTTCTTTTCTTCCTTTATCTTCTCCACCTCTCAATGCCACCACCTGCAACTTCACTGAGAACCCAACAGCATCCCCCACCATGCCTCTCCACAGCACCACCTCCAGCCCTCATTCTCACTATCGACAGCACCAGACGTTCACGGCGTGCTCACCAACGTTGAAGCCCTCACCTCCACACATGCCCACAACCATCCACGCGAGCCACGACTGCCCGTGGCCACCCATCGCTATTGGTCACCTTCTGCTCCGATCGCCACCTCCAGCCATCCCACACCCTGGCGCCACCACCAGAGCGACCCCTTCCTCCGACGGACCTCTTCCTCAGATCCGCACCGCCAACCCTCCTCGCCTCCATGCGTGCCAAGCACCTCAACACCTTCCCTTATTTTGCAACAATGAAAGGGCAATTAAAATTTACATTTTTATGCCATTGCTACACTATTCTTTTATGCAATGAATTATTACATTGAGTGGGATTTGCTGACCAACCCCTCTATTCCTCTCTATTTCTATTGCTATCTGTTACTTTTAATTGCACATTTCACTCTCTCTTACTCTCTGATAGTATCCAATCTCTTCATTCATTATACCATTAGGCCATGAATATTTTTAAGAGTAGTAGAAAAAAAAAATATTGGTTTGATTGTGAGTCTTACATGTGGTTGATCTCGTGGTTATATTGGTTCCTAATTTGTCTCTGAATATTGATACATGCAATAAGTTTTATTTTATGATATTTCGAACATAAATGGAAAATATGTGGGATTATTCTTAGTAAAAATATCTGAGTTTATTGGCCTTATGTCTCCCTGTGGATACAACACTCTAAACCATTATGGTTAGATTCTCATTATTTATTGTTTTGATAGTCAATTTTCCACCACGTAAAATACAACGATGCAACATTCCAGGTGAATAAAATTATCAAAAGTGAAAATCAACATGTCAACAGGCCTAATAAACTCACACATATTTCCTATTTGCAGTGATTCCTAATTGGGGCTATATATTCATTGGTCTATCATTTTTTTATGCAAGGTACATTCTTGAGGAGGAGGAGCACACAGCAGACACTCATCTTGGTGGACCTTGTCACCACCTCGAGGATAATCGCGAGTGCACATGGACCTTGATCCCATGCACAAGGATGGAGGATTGGTGACCAAAGACCTGTTTGCTTCTTTTAGATTTAGATTAGGCTAGATGACATTAGACATTTAATTTCTATCTTGTGGACCCATGTTGGGCATTTTTGGAAACCTGTTCCCAGTGCTTTTATTGCCTATCTCTCTTGTATGTGGGAGCGTCTTTTTGGGAGCGTGTTCCCATTTTATTTAGATTATAGGTCTATTTGAACTTTTTGAATTGCATGCTAGTTAGTTGGCTAGCTAACTTAGATTAAATTTGTTTGCTTAGTGATAAGTCAATTTTCACTTTCGAATAATGTGATTAAGATGATCTGTCATTTTAGTAACAAAGTGGTGGAAAATCACTTAACAAAATAATTATAATAAAAATTACCACTCACAGAAGAGCGGGTCGTGTCCACAGGGAAGCAATGATGCAATAAAATCTCAATTATTTCATATTCTTTCAATCAAGTGCGAAATCCATAATCAAATCCGACATGAAATGCGATGGAAAGAAGATGCACAATAACTCAAAAATATAAGGGTATATGAGCAATTTTTCCTCACTGAAATATTCAATAAATATGTGATGATTTTATGTAATTTTCAATTGACATGTATTAGAGAAAATTTATGCACATTTTAATCCTAAAACCAATGTTAAAACATGTGAATATCAATAACCACGCAATTATCAGAAAGCATGAGTATGCAGTCACAACTTCATCACAATAAAATAATCATAAATTAAAATTGATTTTGGTAGCAATGGCATTCAAATGTAAATTTTAATTAACATGAAAACTGGGGATTTTAGCTCTCTCCTCCTTGCACATGGGAGAGAGGTTCAATTGAGGAGATACTACTACAGGAGGTTGGCTGAAGCGAGGCCGTTGCGGTGGTAGCAGCGGTGCGTCGTGAGATGGCCGAAGCCGGCCTACCAGAGGAGAGGAGTGGCGACGGTGGAGAAACTGCTGCTACCGGGCATGCTATAGGCACAAGGAGAGCAGCATGCGTGAGTGCTGGAGGTGCTACAGACACGCGGAGACGCGGAGGCATGGGCGCGCAGGCACTCTACAGAGCGCAGAAGCGCGTGAGGGTGTGGGTGTGGCGTCGGTTGCAGGTGCTACAGGCAGGCACTGGAAGTGGGCGTGCGGAGGTGTGACGCTGCAAGCCTGCAGGGAGGACGCGGGCGTGAAAGCTGGAGTACGGGTTGCTAGTGCACTAAGCTCACACTATGGCGAGCAAAGGTGCAGAAGTGCAGTGGCACTGGAGGTGGGCACGCGGAGGTGGGCGCAGGTTCTACAGGCTAGGCTAGAGGCGCGTGGTGGGCTGGATGAAGCGGATATAGGCGCTGCTGGCGCGTGCGCTGGGGGTGAAGTGAGAGCGCACGCGCAGGTGGTTTGCAGGCGCTGTTGGAGGTTCTGGTGGAGAAAAGGAGGCGCGGGCATGGTGAAGGCGAAGGTTGCTGTGAGCAGCTAGCGTGCGGTGTGCAGTGGCTAGTGGCTGGAACTGAAGTGAGAGTGCTCACGGTGGTCTGATGGAGCGGTGGTAGGAAGAGTTGTAGAGACTCTTTGGTAGTGTGGGTATCACCCCACACGCCCACGGTGGTGAATCGTTCTACCGTGGTGAGGCTGGTGGTATGGAATGGAAGAGGAGCAAGGTCCTCTCAACACAGTGATGGACAAGGGGTGGTGGCCTGTGGAGCATGGCAGCTCTCCCTCCTCCTTTTATAGCCACGGCCACCGTTTCAAATTCAAAATGCCATAGCGTAAATGTGATGTGTAGGAGGAGGAGGCGGAGCCGAAGCCGGAGGTGTTACCTGTGCAAAGGAGAAAAAAATAAAAGAATCAAATATTATGGTTATTTATGCATAAGTCCTTAACTTCTATGTTAAATTAAAACAATGCATGCAATGCACCTAATTGGTTAACTAATTAAATGAATGCAATTCTAAGTTAATTCTAAATGCATTTAGTTATGAATGCAATGCATGAATTATGTAATTAAATCAGAAATATGAATTAATCTATTTACATCCTAATGCATGCTAAATAAATGTTAGAATTAACTTAATGTCTAGGCACTTAAATACTTAAATAGCCCACAAATATGGGCTAATCAAATACCCCCATGCCTAGTTTTTGCTAGTCCCTAGCAAATCCAAGCAAAACCTAGCACTCCAAGTAGGCTAGCAAACCCAATCGGTCTTCCTTTAGAAACATATTAAGTTCAGACTTTAGACCTAAGGTTCTCAAGTAGTTGCTAAGTTACAGACTAGGTCGGCTAAAGACAGATTGCAAGCACAAGTTTCCCTAATTTCTGACTCTACCCTAAGGTTTATTGATCCCTGAGATTAAAGCATCCGTGCAAGTGCATTGGTCTGAGTTATTTGAGTTAAAGGAAAAAGGATTTTTTTTTTGTTTGATTCCTCTAAGTCTAACCTCGGATCAGCTATCAACACAGTCTATGTCGGATTCATTGTCCCCATCACCATACCTTGAAGGGTGCCTGGTTTTCGATGCTTCGAGATAGCACCGCCCATAACAACCCCAAGAACTCCTGGCAATCGACACTTCGAGATAGTATCGCCCATGGATTTCTTAAGAAAATTCAGGCATGTGGCAATCGACACTTCGAGATAGGGCCGCCCATGGTACCTGAACCGCACAATGCACTTACATGCCCCCAGTAGGATGGATATCCTAAGAGACAAGCGCCGAGGAGGTAATATGTTATCATCGCATCCTCAAGGTGAGTATATACTCCACCTCTCCTGCGGCGGGAACTCTTCCAATCAAATTGTATTTTCAAGCCTCTCCTAAGTCAAAACTAAGAGAACCAAATCTCTTTTAAGAAAGGAATTAAGTTGATTACTTACACCAAACCAAGTGTGTAAAATTTGGATGCTTGGGTTACAAGGACCCGTAAATCAAAAGGTAGAATAAGACTCTAGGTACTATCCCAACCTTTAAACTCAATCCCTAGCTTTCCTTCCTCAACCTCTTGAGGAATGGTCTGCAACTTAACTCCTACTTAAGTTTTCAAGTCCACAAAGGACCCTAAAGTCTAAAACTAGTAGCTCACATAGCTTCTAAAGTTCAACCCTAGAATCAACTTAGTCTAACCTAGAGTTCTGATTTGCTTAAGAATGCAGGACCTAGCCAGTTAAGCTCAAAACTCTCTCTTTTTTTATTTTATTTTACTTTAATTTTTTTAAATGCAATATGCATGAATGAATGCAAAATGTAGACATGCTATAAACAAAATGCCTCAAGTCCTCTCCCCCATGCCTGGTCCAAACAATGTCCTCATTGCACACAAAAATAGTTAAAGGAAGATATTACCTGAGGTGGAGAATGGTAGGAGGTAAGGCTCCTCAAGAGTGACCTCGTCAACCAGATGGCCAACCAAAGTAATGTATGATTTTAACCGTTGACCATTGACGATAAAGGGAGTTGCTGAAGAGGAAGGGTTTTTAATCTCCACAGCTCCATGCGGAAACACTTTAGTGATTATGTAAGGCCCATCCCAATGAGATTTTAACTTCCCAAGAAAAAGCATAAGTCTGGAATTGAAAACACAATGCATGCAATGCACCTAATTGGTTAACTAATTAAATGAATGCAATTCTAAGTTAATTCTAAATGCATTTAGTTATGAATGCAATGCATGAATTATGTAATTAAATCAAAAATATGAATTAATCTATTTACATCCTAATGCATGCTAAATAAATGTTAGAATTAACTTAATGTCTAGGAACTTAAATACTTAAATAGCCCACAAATATGGGCTAATCACTTAGTATAAAAAAAAAAATCCATGCTACCTACTAGAAGCTGCATATCTATAGGGCAACCATATAGGATTATTTGAGCAACATCTAGTTTTTCTTTCTACATTGCAGACATCTTGCATTGAAGAGAGCTGGAGTAAGCTACGTCCTCTCTTTAGGATCAAATACCTTTCATGCATCTGCATTGGACTTAAATCCAAGACCACTAAAGTCTTTGAATCCAATTAATTCAGTGGTCACCTTAAAAAGAAATTGGGACTGCTAAGAGGTTGGACCTTAAAATCAATGAATTTAAATTACGTTCAAAAGGACTTGTTTGCTGGATTTCAAACTACAAAATATGTGCATGTCACACATAAGGTCACTAGATAAATTTCTACCTCTCCTCTTTGCACCACAAGGGAAGTTAGTCGGAAATTAGCAAGCCTATCCACCAAGTCACTTCAATTCCTCGTGCGTGGGCTCAATTCGAGACTTCCATCCCTTGCAAATAGGCTGTAGGCACCAACAAAGGTCGGCCTAGGAAGTGTAATTCTTGTAAAACTTGTTTGGCCATCTATTGTAACACTGTTAACATCAACCTTCCTTAGGCAAGTTTGGTTAAGGATCCCAAGGTGCAGTTGACCTCTTATTCCACTTAAGTGGGAACGTAGGAGCACTGACTTGACTTCTTTAACTAACCTATGGAGTACGATTAAGGAGTCCTGCAATCTAATAAAAATAGAATCTTGTCGTATTTACTTTTGTATTGCCAGTGGTTTGTGTGTAGAGCTCTCTAGGAAGTTTCTGTCTCTATTTTGAATTCTTTTGAGTCCTAAGAGAGTTAAACTGGTTTGGCTTGAAAGAAATGGATCATCTTACTCCTATCATTTAGATTATCAGAACCAATACTTCCCATCTTTAAACCATGATCCCATGTCCCAAGCATATCCATCTTTTGATGGGTACAATGACAATTTATGGGGTCATTCATATTCTCACTACAGGAGTACTGACCCGATAACTCCCACTTTTGAGCAGAGCCTAGGAGTGAAATTTCCCACCCCAGGAGTCGCTACTACTATGCAACCGCCCAACCCTCCCACCCTTCATGATTTTTCTTATCGAGGTTAGACCAATACCCCTAGGCAACTGATGACTCTACAAATAATAACATTAATTACCTCAATTAGAAACAATCTCAAGGGCACATGCGCATTAATATCATGCTTTGTGGGTTTGGGAGCATTGCATGCATTCTACAATATTTTATGATAAGATTGCTTAGAATTAAGGTTTAATGACATGTTGTACAAGTGCCTATTGAAACAAGTCTTAAATGAGAAATCAGATCGTTCAGATGGATCCAAATTGACAAACGAAGTCCAACTGACTCAAAATCACCTCAATCCGACCTCCATAGCTCCCACAACAAATCCAAGAAGTTATGACCATTGATCTGATGATCAATGATCCTCGTCGCACCACATGGCGCTCGCTCTGGCCTCCATCGTGCACCAACATCAACTCCATCACGTGACAACCACCGTCAGATTTGCATCCAACAATTGCCCGCTTGTGCGCACCTCATCGTCCTTGCAACCATTCACGAATGTAGCGCAGTGGGCGGGCGAGGCGTTCTCAAACAAATGGCACAAGATCGAGACTTCGGGCGCCTCAAATCAACTGAGCGGAGGTTGGGTGTGAAATTGGACCACCCGATTGTCGATGAGCGGCTGAGATCATAACGACATGGACGTACGAATGAAGCACGTGCCTCACGTGCATGATAATGCGTAGATCAATTCACTTAATCCAACGCTAGCGCAACCGTGGATCATGCAATCAAATCTCAATGGAAGACATCCAAGCGTAGCCTCAGTCATCAGATGGCGATCCGCAGCTCTAATCCAGTAGCTAGCGATGCAAGCACATAGATCGCGCGTGACAGTTGGGCGCGTGTGCACCAGCGAGTGAGCGGCCAACAACGACGATTGTAGCTGGCCTACAGCGACATCTTTGCTGTCGCTATTGATGCGATGCCTATTCTAGCTCTCTTTCTTCCACTATAAAGAGACCTATGGACCTCCATTGCAAGGGCTCTCATCATCTACTACCAAGCACATACTCCCACCTCCATAGAGTTTCAAGCAAGGCCCCAGAGCTATCGAGTTACTAACGAAAGCCCTGATTGCACAGCAAAAATACACCACTAAATATGCCATCTTGTGTTATTTCCTAGCACTGCCATTGCATATTAGGTAGCCATAGTTGCATTTGTAAAAATTGACACATGCATGCATTTATTTGAGAGGGGAGGAAAGTGAATAATTGGCCTTGTAATTAATGTCTTCATCAAGTGCTGCCTCGCAATTTCACCATCCTCATTTTTTTATTTTGCTTTGAACTTCTCCGCATGGCTCAGGGCATGGCTTGCTCTTCTTCGCGCCATTCTCTGCCAACACATGCCCTGCCAGCTGCATGCCTGGTCATGCACACCCAGGGCATGGCCGTGCATGCCTTCTTCTCCTTTAAAAAGCCCTCCCCGCTTCCTTGTGAGAGAGGGCCTGGTCCAGACACACCCGCAGATCCTTCCTCCAGGCCATCTTCCTCCCTCTCTCCCCTCCATACGCAGTACCTCTTCCCACTGAAGAGATACACTGCGACTAGGAGTAAGCTCACAGTGGTCCCACGACCACCACTGTGAGTCCCACCACCACCTAGCTCATCTAAGAGTAGGTGGGCATGGTGGATTCCACTCTCTGTTTCCATCGCTCAGCCCTTCCCGCCATTGCTGAAGACCCGAGCTCTGAAGCTCAGCAGCAGCAGCAGTACAGCACCAACAGCAGCAGTAGCAGCCGCGCGCACGCCAGCAGCCGGCACCAGCTCCTTCCACACGCACAGGCACCTTCCAACGCGCCCGCGCACGCAGAACCGGTCGCAACCGATTGTCCAAGCCGCGCGGGCACTATAGCTACTGTTCATGCGTTTCTGCGCAACACTGTAGCAACAATGCGATGACCGGAAAGTTTCTCACTTATCCGGTCATCGTGTGCTCTCTCTCCACGCCGCTACCGCCTCCAGCCCGTAGCGCGCGCTTGCGCCCCCATACACTCGAGCTTGCTTCCGCTCCAGCGCCTACACCCGTCTTCCCCACTCCCACTCTAGCCCGCAGCGTGGTGTGCTGCACTACGCAGCGTGCTGCGTTGCACTCTCCCTCACGCCTGCTCCTTCCACTGCGCGTGCCTACGCACACCCGTGCCATCAGACGACGGCTACCTCCACCAGACGCCTTAAACGACCGCGCTCAATCTCACAGCCACTCCCTCACTCTCCAGCAGACACACACATACACACACCACACTTGTACACACTCATGTGTACACACACACTCACTTGTACACATCTATATACATATATATACACATATTCATACCTATACACTATATATAAGTAGATATACATACATGCATAAATAAATATATAGATATATATATATATATATATATTTATACACATATATATACATATATACATACATATATACATATATATATACATATATATAAATACATATATATACAGATTTACATGTATATATATATACATATCTATATATATCTATATACATAGATATTTATACAAATATATCTATATACATATATACATATATATATACTTATATATACATATATTACTATATATATATATATATACCTATATATATATAGTTAAATACCTAGTTTTAAATAAATATATATACATATATATTTACATATCTATATATATATGTGTATATATATAACTACATATACATCTATATAATTACAACCCTATCTATATATATGCATATAAATATGTATATTTACATATACATATATATATATATATATATTTACATTCATATCCCCTACAACGCGTTATATCGCGGGAATATCTGCACCAGTTGCTGATATTCCCCGATACCCGTGTAGGGAAAGCACCTTCGCACACACTTTCACACATCCATCCTACACTTCACACAGCACTTCGTCCTATTGGTTGCATCTTCCTAGATGTCGATCAACTTGACATCGTGCTACACACCATTTCCACCTCCACCCCCACCCCTATATATATAATATATATATCTCTATATATATATATACTATATTTATTTCTTTACAAGCAACCTCTATTTCTCTTTTGTTTCCTACTATTAAAAAGATAAAAAAAAAAGAGTAAAAGAGAAAAGATAATCCTTGTCTTGCAGGTACTCGGTCTTGCGAATAGGAAGACCAGTTTTTGGAACCCTAAATTGGCTCAAAGCCAAGAACAATTTGGCTCAAAGCCAAGGACCTGATTTTGAGGGCGTACCTCAAGGACAAAATTATCAGCAAAAAGAATCTTAAATAGAAAAGAACCAAAAACATAATAAACGCACGGAAGAGATTCGTTGTAGGAAAGGCGTAGAAACTTATTCACCTCTAATTCCCGCCTCCCTGAGTTCGACCCTGGGCATAAAAGTGACCAAGATAAAATCAAGTAGGCCAGGTTAAAAATTTTGTAAAAAGATGGTTAGGCTCGATTTAGGTTAACCACTATACTCATTTCAACGATTAATTCACTATATTAACACAACCTATCCGAGTCCCGACCATACTTTTTCTGGCGCCGTTGCCAGGGAGGTACGCATTCAAGTAAGTTTCTACTCCATTCCTTTAGTTTTCTCTTCTCACACACTTCCCTTCACGGGTGTTTTTGTTTGCTGGCATGCAGGTGAACCAGTTGCAAGGAGGAGGCAAGCAGAGGAAGTCAGAGACATGGGCAGATCCAAGGTGGGAACGAGAGCAAGAAGTCGCTGACATCGCATTGGAGCTTCGCCCACGTTGCTGAACAGGTAAGTCTCTCTCTCTTAGCAACTTAGGTCAACTTGTCACCTTAATAAAAAAAAAAAAAACTTCTTGGGATCTCTTGGGGCAAGTGGATTAAAAATCACTTGCTTGATTGTTTGCCCTCACTCCCATCGCCCCGGGATTTCCCGCCAAACTTCACATAGCGAAGATCCAAGAATCTTGATTCTTGAATCTTTCGCCGTGTAAAGTATTCTTTGAGGCAAGAATAAATAGATTGATTGCCATACCTCCTTGCCTCATTTATCCACAATTCGGGATCACATTTTTGGTGGGGAGACTTGGAATTGAGTTGATTCCAACCCCACCATGACCTTTCACGTGCCTAAGAATTGATCCCGAATACTTCAACCCCAACACTTTGATTTTATTTATCTTGTGGTTGAGCCTTGTGTGTGGAACATCATTCTGGTGATTGGGAGCACTTGAATTGAAGTGCTTTGGCTCCCTTTCACATTAACTTAAAATTGACTCGTGCATCCACACATAGAAATTTCCACTTGGGGAAGCCCATTGCATTTTTAGCATGCATTAACTAACTCATATTGAAGAAGGGTTTGTTGGGCATAGAAAAACTTGTATTTTCTCAAAACCTGAAGATTGGTTGAATTGGTAATTCAACGAAATCTTAAAATCCATACTACTTAAAGGCTGAATTCTAAAAACCATTTACCAATTAAAACTTCAATTCGGGGAGATTTCCCCGTTGCATGCTTGGTCTACACACTTTCTAAAATCAACGCACTTGGGCATTACCCATAAACAACGCCCTTCACATTCCAGAAGCACTTGATCCTAAGCCTCCAATTAAAACTGGTAGAAACTTAACCCTTATTAAGGATTGGAGTTCAACTACCTACGTGTAGCGCCTACGTGCTGGTGCGGGTTCCCGCGTGCTATCGGGTGTCTAAGACTGGGGAAAACGGCCTTTCAATCTAGCCCGGTGGTTCCGCGATGCTCGCATTTGGTTCCATAGGTTGTGATAGTAGGTAACTTAGATCTTTAGGTCTAAAGGCACACTGTAGAGGTTAGGGCTTTAATTGTCTTGATTTGTCATCAAGTGTACCTTTGCAGCGTCATTTCTCTCATCTCCTTTTCCCTTCGTATCCCCCCAATTCTTCCTGCGGTAGTGCATGTTTGGGAGGAGGTCACAAAACTTTGAATTGTTTGAATTGTCTGATAATTTTAAAACAACAGAAGCTGAATCGTCATCCTCCTCCACAAACATGGCTGCACGCCCACCCCCAAATCTCGAGGGAGGAAATCGCCCTCAAAACCCACCAGGTGGTGGAGCCATGGATCCCATAACCCGCCTCCAAGCCCAAATGGAAATGAATAATGAGAAAATTGAAGCCATTAGGGAAACCTTGATGGAAATGCAGAACCCTCCCGAATGGGAGGAGCCTAGGTCTCTTAGCTCCTATCAGAATCTCGCTGCTACAGAGACCATAGGACAAATTCGGGTCCCCATGGGCTGGGACGACTTTGAATTGAAACCCAATATAATTGGCCTAATTAATTTTCACTTCCATGGTCTTACAAGTGAAAATCCTTTTCTCTATTTGGAAGACCTAACCCGATTGGCTGAAACGGTTAAACCAAGAAACATCGGGTTATCAATTGTCCTCATGAAAATGTTCCCATTTTCGTTGCAGGATAAAGCATCATAATGGTTACTCACCCTTGGGAGAACCATCCATTCTTGGGAAGAGATGCGAAAACATTTCTCAAGAAATTCTTCCCAATCGGGCGAACCAATGTGCTTCGCCGTGCTATAACATCCTTTACGCAACAAAACGGCAAATAGTTTCATGAGGCTTGGGAGAGGTATAATGACCTCCTCCGGAAGTGTCCTCACCACGGTCTACCTAAGTGGCATATAGCCCAGATTTTCTATTATGGGCTTAATGAGACTTTGAAGCAGATTGCATACGCTTCCTATGGAGGGAATTTCATGAATAAAGGCGAGAATGGAGCATTCGAATTATTTGAAAACATGAGCGAAAACTCAATGAATAATGCCTCCATTGTCACCTTAATCGTACCAGCCTACCCCGTAATGTCCACGAAGTTGACACGGGACCCTCCCATTCATCCACTAATCTTAACCTTATCGCACAGAAATTGGATGAAGTCTCCTTCGTGCACAAGAAGCTGGACGAGCTTCTAGCCAATCCCGCCCGTTCTATGGCAAACACCCCCACCTCACCACTTCGTCACAATCTCAATTCTTCCAACACCAGGCTTATCCCTAGAAACCCTGTAAGATCTTCCTTACTGAGCGTCGCACCGAGAGATTCGGTAAGTTATGTGGATCTGGCTTCTGTAAGCCAGTATTTTGACACGAAGGACCAAGCCTCCCTGTACTCGGATGCGTATCTACATGCGGACTCATCTTCTAGCTTAGAAGACGCTTGCACCCTGGGGAATAACCCATTCTCTACTACTTATAACCCAGGCTGGCGAAATCATCCATACTTCGCATGGTCTAGCAACCCACAGCGCCAAAAGCCTGCGGGTGGGCCAATGCGACCATCTGCAACCGTCATCCCAAGGGCCCAGTCTAATCTTGTGGCGAATCCGCCATCGGGTCCTTGCATACCACAAACAGAACACACATCAAGTCCTCTTGAGAAATTGATGCTAATGATGACGGAAATGTCAAAGCGCCATGAAGAGTACATGACCTCTCTTCAGCACCAATTGGCGCAGCAGAATGCTGAGATCAGTCAACTACGCATGGCGACTTGATCTCAGGGCACTCTTCCAGCCCAACCTATTCCCAACCCGTGAAATTTCGTACCCCGTGGTCCTCAACCACAGGTACGACCTTCTCAGGGGCAAGTTCATCAGATTCTGCAGACTCCGAGCATTCCACCGGGATTTCATACTAATCCCACTGCAGCACCTCACTCTTATGTCCCTATTGCGAATCGTCCTCCGCCTTATGATCCCACTGGACCTGCAACGTCCAATGTGATTACTACGAGGAGCGGTAAGCAGACCGTCGATTTGCCTCGACCTGATCCTGGCCCATCTTCTTCATCGCCTTCTCATTCAGGATGCGCACCGCATTTGCGAGAGGACGATACACCCAAACTGGTGCTAGAATCAGTCTCATTCCCTGAGGCTCTACTGAGGGAGCCAAAAGGCAAGAAAAAGGATACGCAGGACTTTGATAACCTGCATAATTTATTCAGGGATGTTGAAATCAAGGTACCCCTACTCATGGCTATCGATCACATACCTACTGTCACCTAATTTTTCAAAGACTACACAACACCCAGGCGACAGTCAAAGAAAACAAAGAATCCGATGGTTTTCTTGCCTCATGCGAGTTGTGCTATACTATCAAATCTACCACCGAAGCAGAAAGATCCGAGCACACCACTTATTTCCTGTAGCATCCAAGGCTGCAACTTTAACTGTGCCTTGCTTGATCTAGGATCTTCCATCAATCTTATACCAACCATCATGCTCGAAAAATTTGCCTTAGGAAATCTGAAACCTACCGCTGTCACGTTTCAGTTGGCAGATCGTTCTATTAAAATTCCAAAGGGTGTGGTGGAAGACGTGGTGGTTAGGGTAAACAGTCTCTGTTTTCCTGTTGACTTTCTTGTTTTGGATATGGAAGTTCCTAGCTCACTTTTTGATTGTCCGATCATCCTTGGTCGACCTTTCTTGGCCACAGCCCACGCCCATATCAATTGCGAGTCAGGTTGTATTGAGATTGTCGTTGGATCTGAGAAGTTCAAGCTTAACATCTTTAAGGCAGCCAAGAACTTTGATTGCGATTGCATCGAGGATGACACGTCTGACGAGGACATGGCCGTCAGCGCGTGTATCGGACTAATTGGGACCTACTCTGACTATTGTGGATTGCCTTTAACCACTAACGATTGCTTAACCAACACATATTGTGGCGTTCCCCCATCCCTCCCTTTTCCCATACCTTCTCCTGACCAGACTTCTGACGAGGTTTTCTCCACTTCCCATACCTCGTGGTCTGAGTCATATTTGGGCTACTCATCGCCGGTCCACACTCTTAAAGACCGAATTGCCCTTTCTTTCCCACCAAATCAGGCGGATTTGCAACTCCACACTGGGGCCTTCAGCCCACATACTGCTCACTGGGGCTATCCCTTTTTGGATCCATCTATCCAAGATGCCCCCCTTCTTGGCCAATCTGAGGGCCAACTTCTTCCTCCTGAATTATTTTCTTCCGATCCGCTTGGGACACCCTCATCCCAAGAAATGCCAGATCTTTCACCATCCACTCCCGAGCCGAAAGAGCTGCCTGATACGCGTAAGTATGTTTTCTTAGGACCAAATGAAAGTCTCCCCGTAATCATTAGTTAAAAATTGACCAAGGAGAAAGAGTGCAAACTAACAAAGGTCCTTATGGAACACAAGGCAGCCATTGGATGGTCTTTATCAGACTTAACTGGCATTAGCCCCTCCTACGGCACTCATCGTATATATATGGAGGAGGAGGCTCGACCTTCCCATGAGATGCAGCGGCGTCTCAACCCCAACATGTGGGAGGTCGTTAAGAAGGAAATTATTAAGTGGTTGGATGCGAGTATAATCTACCCGATCAGCGATAGCCCCTGGGTGAGTCTGATTCACGTAGTGCCCAAAAAGGCAGGACTCACCATCCGTGTCAATGATAGGGACGAATCCATCCCTACACGCACTCCTACATCTTGGAGAGTGTGTGTAGATTATAGGAAACTAAATGCTACAACTAAGAAAATCACTTTCCGCTATGTTAATCGCGCTTAATCAGGGTTTTTAAAGGATAACACGTTGTAATATAGCCGAAAAAGCGTTCAAAACAAATAAAGAATTTTTTACTCGAAAATCGGAGTATCCGAGGTCGAACACAGGGAGCAATCTCAATACTTCTAAAAACTAGAGAGTACAACTTTTAAATGAAAGACAATTGATTCAAAGAGAGAAAAAAATTGCTAAGAAAGAACAGGATTGGACGTCTGATTTCTGTATCAGACGTCTCAAATGTAAGGCTTCTTGTTGTTCTTCTTCTTCTTGCGTGTGCCTCTGATCTTCTTTTTCTTCTTCTTCCTTGCTGTTTTCTTCTTTCTTGGTCTTCTTCTTTCTTGGTCTTCTTCTTCTTCTTCCTTCTCTTTCTTCTGCGAAGGCTTCTTCTTCCTTGGTCTTCTGCCTTGCCTTTTTCTTTCTTCTTTTTTCCTTGCTCAGCCTCTTCTTCAGAGTTTCTTCTTCTTCTGCTTCTTCTCTTCTTCTTCCTAGGGATAAGTGTTGAGCCCTTCTTCAGCACTCCTATCTTGCACACAAGGGGGAAGCAAAACCTATCCCCTTCCCTCTACCTGCACGTATCTCTCTCTCTCTGCAAATTGCTCACAGAAAGCTCTCGCAGAGCCGCGAGTTAATGGGTCGGGTTGCGTACCCGGGACCAGGCGTACCGGTGTGTATGGTACGCGAGGTGTGCATGGGTGGTGTCGGGTCGGGTCCGCGAGATGAAACCGCAGACGAGGAGGTGAAGGGCGAGGGACCTCACCCCAAGTGTGTCGGAGGCAACCAGCCGAAGGTGCAAAAACAATTTAAATCAGTGAATTACTGCGAGAGTTACCGATGTGGGACTATCTTTTGCTTCTCCTCCCGTGCGCCCGCAGGAAGACCTTCTTGCAATCCGCTCAGCTGCTGCCGCTGTTGGTGCCAAGTGTTGAAGCAACAGTCTTCACAGACTTCACCCCAGTCCACAGCACCTGGAGCGCAGCTGCACCGATGCCTGGAGCTTGCTTGGAAGCTGCTTCAATCGTCGTTAATGGCGGCTGGGCTCAAAACCTGTCAGACAAGAATACGACCTATCGGCCTAATCAAACCACCGGGAGACCTTCACCGTGGCACGGCGAAGGTGGTGCGAGGTGCAACAGGTCGCGGGATGGCCTAGACGTGCGTGCCTAGGTCATCCTATGACCGGAAATGTGGGTGTGTTCGGGGGTGCGTTGAGTGGGTGTAGAGCGGCAGTGGGTGGGCGGAGGGTGTTCAGCGTGATGAGGCGGAGCCTCTGGGTCGGTCGGCGGGTCGTGTGGAAGTGTGGAGCGACGAGGGCGACTCGCCGGAGGTTGGCCGGAGGGATGGAAGATGACGGTGGTCAGGCATGGTCGAGGGGTAATCAAATGAAATGCAGTGGGGAAAAGAGAGAGAAGAAGATAGGGAACGTATCTGGACTATTTTGGGAGAGAAGGAGGCAGCGGAGTGGACGGCTCGTAGCTGTCGTCATCGGAGAAAAAGCACCCTAATGGAGAGAGCGGTGACGAGGAAGAGGTCGAGGAAACGTGAGTTTGGTGCAGTGCGACGCAGGAGAATGAGGCGAAGTAGACTCTGCTACTGGTATGGCAGCAGAGTGACGAGAAGGAGGGGAGGAGGTCACCGGAGCTTGCGGGTTCCTTGGCCGGAGGGAGGAGAGAAGAAAATTTGGAGGAATCTCCACCAAGACAAACTTGAAATTGAGCGGCCGGGTTTGGGAGTTCTTTTATAGGTGCTGGCTGAACTTTCTAGTGTGTGGAGGGCGAATTTTGGCTACCGCTATCTCGCCAGAGAAGGAAGGTGGTCGAGACCCAAAATTCTCGTGCGTTCGCACGAGAGTTTGAAAAGAAATCAACGATCAAGATTGGGCTTAGATGGAAGGGAATTCCTCAGAGAATCTCCCTTCCAATTCTGGGAGGAGATCTCTGAGGAATGTGAGCGTATCCCCCCTGTCAACCTCGCTGAAGAAGAATCTTCCCCAATAATGGTGGAAGGACCTGATTGCAAAGTTGGAAAGGAAGTTAGGGGCTCTCTGCGATGATTTTCAAAAGATAGGGACCAAATTGTGATTTGGGTGTACTAAATTGCAAAGTAGGTCAAGATGACCTCCCCTTAGGTCCAAATTTTGGTATAAACCTAATTTGGACCTAAGGAATCCAATGGTAAAGTTGGATTTTAGGTTTGACTACGTTTGACTGGATATTTTGCATAAAAACCCAAATTAGGTCAATTAATAAGCTAGGACCCTAATCTAGGTCAAACTGGGTTCCAAAGGTCAAATTAAGTGTTTTAAACCCTATGGCATATTTTTCCATGATTTTTAGAGGGTTTACTTGATTTTTATCCTCAGAACCTTGTTAATTGAAGCAGGTCTGTTTTAGGGTTACCAAATGTCATTTAATACCTAGATTGCACATAAACCCATTTCTGATTGACTCAACCCACTTTTTTTCTTATTTAGACCATTTGACCTATGTTTTGCCTCTGAGAAATCCCGTTTATGTACTGCAATGGTAAAATTACAGTTTTAACCTTTATTTCATGTTTTCTTCCCAGAATACTTATTCCTTCATTTAGGCCTTCTACTAGGTTATGTAGGAGCTTTTATTCTCTTTATTGGGTCAAAATGAGCTAGTTATGGCTTATGATGAGGCACTCAGCACGCTACCTTTCATTGACCAAATACTGGAGCAGTTAATAGGAAATAAACTTTTCTGTTTCCTAGATGGATTCTCAGGATATAACCAGGTGGCAATTGACCCCCGGGACCAAGAGAAAACCACCTTTAATTGCCCCTTCGGGACCTTTGCATTTAAAAGGATGCCATTCGGACTTTGTAACGCGCCAGTAACTTTCCAGAGATGTATGCTGGCAATATTCCATGACATGGTGGGTGACTTTCTCGAGGTTTTCATGGATGACTTTTCTGTCTTTGGACCCTCTTTTGATGACTGTCTTGCCAACCTGACCCGTATCCTTAGGAGATGTATTGATGTGAACCTCATGCTTTCCTGGGAAAAAAGTCATTTTATTGTACACGAGGGAATTGTTCTCGAGCATATCATCTCCAATAGGGGTATCAAGGTTGACAGAGCTAAGCTTGATGTAATTGCTAATTTACCTGTGCCTGGCTCTGTCAAACAAATCCGCTCCTTCCTGGGACACGTCAGTTTCTATAGGAGATTCATCAAAGACTTGTCCAAGATTTCTTGACCATTAACTCATCTCCTATCGACCGACGTACCCTTTAATATGGGCCCCGACTACATACGAGCATTCACGCAGCTGCGTGATGCTGTCACCAAGGCCCCTGTTCTCCAGCCACCTGATTGGTCCCTCGACTTTGAACTCATGTGTGATGCTTCCGACCTTGCAGTCGGAGCCGTCCTAGGACAAAGACGCGATAGACACCCTTCATGGTATACTACGCCAGCAAGACGTTGGACGAGGCCCAGCGTAATTATACAACCACTGAGAAAGAACTACTGGTGGTCATCTTTAGGCTGGAGAAATTCCACTCTTACTTTCTGGGCTCACATGTTATTGTTTTCATTGATCATGTGACCATTCGCCATCTCATGCACAAGGAGGATGCCAAGCCTAGACTGCTTCGTTGGATCCTTCTACTTCAAGAATTTGACATTGAGATCCGCGATAAGGCCAGAGCCTAGAATGTTGTGGGCGATCATCTCTCGAGACTAGACCCTGACCACATTGGACTTACCCTGCCGATCAATGAGATTTTTCCCGATGAGCACCTATTAGCAATTAATGTGGCAAGTGGACCTTGGTATGCCAACAATGCCAATTACCTTGCTTTTGGTTCCCTTCCACGTGGCTGGCCTAAAAACCAACGTGAGCGTCTCATGGTAGAAACAAAGTATTATTTTTGCGATAATCCACTTCTTTTTCGAATAGGTGCTGATCAGATCATTCATCGCTGTATTCCTGACAGCGAATTCCCTAGTGTGCTCTCCTTCTACCACGATCAGGCCTGCGGAGGCCATTTCTTTGGGAGGAAAATTGTAGCCAAGGTGTTGCAGTGCGGGTTCTTTTGACCCTCCCTTCACCAGGATGAACACAATTATGCCAAACATTGCATTAGGTGCCAGTCATTAGGGTCAATGTCACATCGTGACATGATGCCCTTGCAACCCATCCTAGCTGCTGAAATTTTTTGACATTTGGGGAATTGATTTCATGAGTCCCTTTCCCCCTTCCAATGGCTTCGAATACATCCTCGTTGATGTTGATTATGTTTCAAAATGGATCGAGGCTATTCCCAAGCGCCATGCCGACCATGTCACATACACTCAATTTGTCAAAGACCACATTTTTACGCGCTTTGGGATCCCTCGAGCCATTATCTTGGATGGAGGAAGCCACTTTACCCATGCTTCTTTTCAGGCACTTCTGAGGAAATATGGAGTCCACCATCGTATCGCATCTCCGTATCATCCTCAGACGAACGGCCAGGCAGAGGTGTCGAACCAACAAATCAAGCAAATTCTCCAGAAAATGGTTCGGCCTGACCGTAAGGATTTGTCCGACAAGCTGATTGACGCACTTTGGGCGTATCGGATCGCCTTCAAGGCTCCCCTAGGTATGTCTCCTTATAGAATCGTTTACGGGAAGCCTTGCAATTTTCCCATGGAGCTGGAGCACCATGCTTATTGGGCGGTTCGCCAATGTAACCTCGACCCAGACCTGTATGGTCGAGAAAGGAAACTCCAACTCCAAGAGCTGGAAGAGCTCCGTCATGAAGCCTATGATTCTGCCTTAACTTTCAAGCAACGCACTAAGGCTTTTCACGATAGCCGTATTCAGCGGAAGGAATTTGAGCCATCTTAGCAAGTTTGGCTTTACAATGCCCGGCTCAAATTCTTTCCTGGGAAATTGAAGTCCAAATGGACTGGTCCCTTCCTGGTCTTGAGACCATTTCCCAACGAGGCCGTGGAAATTGAAGATCCTAAATCTGGGCATAAATTTATGGTCAATGGGCAGCGTTTAAAACCTATCTTACTCATGAACCTGCCCCCGTTGGAGAACTGCTGCCCTGCTAGAGGGTAAATAATGTCGTGCCTCATTCTGAGTCCAACTGGGGACGTTAAATTCAGCGCTCGTTGGTAGGCACCCCAGCAACATTCCGCCACTATCACATACACTTCACTTCGCACCTTTTCACTTCACCACCCACCATCCACCCACCCTACCACCCTGTTGTATACCCTGCACCTCAGCTCTCGTTACCCGATCTTTGGACCTTCCTCTACCCTACCCTACATGCATATGAGGACATGGCATCGTTTGGCATGGGGGGGTGGATAGGCATCTATAGGATCTGGATATTATATGGTATCATGCAGCTTCCATCCATCTATAAATATGTACATAAAAAAAAAGAAATGTGTTTAGTAATGATCTGAAGGCTAAAACAAAAATACAATAAGTGTTTATGGATATTCAACCACTATTTTGAAGACTTTCCAGGCCACAGAAGCTTGATTCACTTAGGCTCGGCTTAATTCACTTGAGTATTGACAAGATAGATCGGAATCTCTCCTAATCAAGGATGTATTCTTGTACCTGAGACATCAGTACAGGATCCGTTGGTTGGCTTCTACTCGAGAGCCTAAGGAATCTTGGTTCACACTACACATATCAAGAAAGACCAGGTGAACATAAGATCCAACCCTAGTGTTCATTAGGGAAGGTGGAGTCCTTACCTATGCGTGTAGGTAGACTTTTTATCCCGGGCTTTAGTCTTGTGTTTAGGAGAGACTCTTTCCACCAAAAAAGGAACTCTCCCACCAAAAGAAAAGTGTGCTCCTCCAAATAAAATTGTAAGAGACATACTGACACGTGTTTCAAAAAAAAAACTGTGCAAATAAGTCAGTATATCTCGCAAATGTCTATAAATTCATCTCCCTCAAAAATGTTTCAGGGCAAAGTTACAAATACCCTGTCTCTACCATATATTCTTTGAGCCACAAAAGAAAAAAATGAGGGTTGAGTTTTCTGTCATCTTTTTAAAGGTCAATCTGAAGACACGAGCTGAAACTGGGACCAACCTGCACTTAAAAATTCATGAAACCCTGGGCTTGAGTCTTAATGTTCATCTGGTCAGTCTTGATCCTTCACTATGCACAAGCCATAATCTCTTGAGCTCTCGAGTATGGCAAAAACCTCCTGAATCCTGGAAATCATTCTTAAGGTTTAAATATCAAGAGTCCAGGTTAGTTGAGAGATGGTCTATGTCATGTAAGACTTAAAGTACTGGTAGTCTTCTCTACAATTGGTTCTCACAATATCCAACAAATAAACACACCTATGTCGCCTCAAAAGAAAACCTTCAGCTTAAGAACATTTCTAAATACAATAAAAAATGTTTTGCTAGAGACTAGCAAAAGATAGGCATGGGGGTATGATTGCACAACAAAAATACACCAATAAATATGCCATCTTGTGTTATTTCCTAGCACTACCATTACATATTAGGTAGCCATAGTTGCATTTGTAAAAAATTGACACATGCATGCATTTATTTGAGAGGGGAGGAAAGTGAATAATTGGCCTTGTAATTAACGTCTTCATCAAGTGCTGCCTCGCAATTTCACCATCCTCATTTTTTTATTTTGCTTTGAACTTCTTCTCCGCGTGGCTCGGGGCATGGCTTGCTCTTCTTCGTGCCATTCTCTACCAACACATGCCCTGCCAGCTGCATGGCTGGTCATGCACACCCAGGGCATGGCCGTGCATGCCTTCTTCTCCTTTAAAAAGCCATCCCCGCTTCCTTATGAGAGAGAGCCTGGTCCAGACACACCCGCAGATCCTTCCTCCAGGCCATCTTCCTCCCTCTCTCCCCTCCATACGCAGTACCTCTTCCCACTGAAGAGATACACTGCGAGAAGGAGCAGGCTCACAGTGGTCCCACGACCACCACTCTGAGTCCCACCACCACCCAGCTCATCCAAGAGCAGGTGGGCATGGTGGATTCCACTCTCTGTTTCCATTGCTCAGCCCTTCCCACCACTACCGAAGACCCGAGCTCTGAAGCTCAACAGCAGCAGCAACCGCGCGCATGCCATCAGACGGCGCAAGCTCCTTTTGCGCGTGCAGGCACCTTCCAGCGTGCCCGTGCATGTAGAACCGGCCACAACCAATTGTCCAAGCCGCACAGGCACTGTAGCTACTGTTCACACGTTTCTACATGACACTGTAGCTACAGTGCGGTGACCAGAAAGTTTCTCACTTATCCGATCACCGCGTGCTCTCTCTCCGCGCCACTATCGTCTCCAGCCCATAGCACGTGCCTGCGCCCGCGTATGATCGCTCCCGCTTCCGCTCCAGTGCCTGCACCCGTCTACCCCACTCCCGCTCCAACCCACAGCGCGCTGCGTTGCACTCTCTCTCATGCCTGCTCCCTCCAGCACAAGCGGACACCCTTGCGTGCCTGTGCACATCCGCGCCATCAGACAACGGCTGCCACCATCAAATGCCTTAAACACCCGCACTCTATCTCACAGACACTCCCTCACTCTCCAACAGACACACACATACACACACCACACTTGTACACACTCACGTGTACACACACACACTCACTTGTACACACCTATATATATATACTTATATATATATATCTACTTATATATATATATATATACATGTATACATATATATTTATATATACATGTACATATTCATACCTATACACTATATATAAGTAGATATATATACATACATAAATAAATATATAGATATATATTTATAGATATATATTTATACACATATATATACATATATACATATATATATCTATAGATATAAATACATATATATACAGATTTACATATACATATCTATATATATCTATATACATAGATATTTATACAAATATATCTATATACATATATACATATATATATACCTATATATACATATATTACTATATATATATATATATACCTATATCTATATAGTTAAATACCTAGTTATAAATATATATATATATATTTACATATCTATATATATATATATAACTACATATACATCTATATAATTACAACCCTATCTATATATATATACATATAAATATATATATTTACATATACATATATATATATTTACATTCATATCCCCTACCACACGTTATATCGCGGGAATATCTGCACCAGTTGCTGATATTCCCCGATACCCGCATAGAGAAAATGCCTCCGCACAAACTTTCACACATCCATCCTACACTCCACGTGGCACTTCATCCTGTTGGTTGCGTCTTCCTAGACGTCGATCAACTCGACACCGTGCTACACACCATTTCCACCTCCACCCCCACCCCTATATATATAATATATATATATACTATATTTATTTCTTTACAAGCAACCTCTATTTCTCTTTTGTTTCCTACTATTAAAAAGATAAAAGAAAAGAGTAAAAGAGAAAAGGTAATCCATGTCTTGCAGGTACTCAATCTTGCAAATAACAAGACCAATTTTTGGAACCCTAAATTAGCTCAAAGCCAAGAACAATTTGGCTCAAAGCCAAGGACCTGATTTTGAGGGTGTACCTCAAGGACAAAATTATCAGCAAAAAAAATCTTAAATAGAAAAGAACCAAAAACATAATAAATGCACGGAAGAGATTCGTTGTAGGAAAGGCATAGAAACTTATTCACCCCTAATTCCCGCCTCCCTGAGTTCGACCCTGGGCCTAAAAGTGACCAAGATAAAATCAAGTAGGCCAGGTTAAAAATTTTGTAAAAAGATGGTTAGGCTCGATTTAGGTTAACCACTATACTCATTTCAATGATTAATTCACAATATTAACACAACCTATCTGGGTCCCGACCAGGCCCCTCCACTGCCGTGGCTACTGATGAGACACTCATCATGATTTCTAATTACCCCTAATTAACTAGTCTTCCTAGTTAATTAGCTAGGGTTATGAATATATAAGGGTTAATTATAGAATAAGGGATATTTAGTTAAGGACCTTAAAATAAGTTTAAAATGACATTTTATCATTCAATTAACATTATTAATAATTTAGATAATAATTGGACTCGAAATCCTATTAATCATTCCCTTAATTAATAAGATAAGTAACCTAAGTATGTAATAACTTAATTGATTTTACTTAATTTAATAAATTAACCTAACAAGGTCAAAAATGTAAATTCAAGGTGTAAACATAATATTTACCTTATTTACTAACATATATATAAAGTTGAAAAAGATTTAAGTTAAAATAAACCTTCAAAACCTAGGTTTACATTTTAGTCCTTAATATTCATTACAGTCGGGTCCTTATTTCTCACATAGGTCCTTATGTTTTATTACTTCTAAGTCCCTCTTCGTCTTCTTCTTCTTCTCCAGCCAAACGAACGGCTGGCGGCAGAGAGTCACCCCACTGTGCGATCACCGCCCTGCTGACATCATTCCTCTTTGCCCAAGCTCTTGCAGCTTGCGCTCACCACCTCCACTTCATCCATCGGTTTGGATTAACCGAGAATCCTATTTTTCAGTGGGAGATAACCTCACCGTCGTCGGACACGATGACGGAGGTTAAGCTCCTCATGCTCCTTCTTCGGCCAGACCCTGCCTCTCTCTTCGCCACAGACTGCTATAAATACCCCCTCACACCTCCGATTTTAGGCAAGTTGGCTCCCTTCCCTCTTCTAACACTGAAGCTGACCCAATAAGCTATTCTTCCAAACCTATGATGATTCCCCATTCCATCTTCTGACTTCCTCCGTCTATCTTAACTAGCCGAGGAGATCTGCCGTGGTCTTCCGCACCTCTGACAAAGGCGCCGACCCTAGGATTCCTCCACTCCACCTCAAATCCGCCGCCGGAGATCTTTCTTCAACCCTCTGATTTCGTCGTCCGCCATGAGACTTCGGCGGAACCCTATTGACCCCTTCGTCCAGGTAACAGTAGACTAGGAGTAGGAGTAGGAGTAGGCTAGATTAGTTAGTTAGTTTAGTTAGTTAGGTTAGAGTAATGTTAGAATTTACCTTCATCTCTTCCGACTCCGACGAGTTCCTTGAGCTCACCAGAGACTTCAATTTTGTCTTTTAATTCACTACACACCATCCTATATCTTCCATGTTCACTTCTAATCCACTTAATCATTAATTAAATCACCTAAACGCCTAATTCAAACCTCACCTTCACCGACTACTACACTGTCTATGGTGACAGTACTCGACCTAATTCCACCTTCACTGGGTTCTTTTATCACCTATCACCACTAATGAACCCTAATCGACATTATATTACCTATTATTATCATTTATAATTAAATGCCTAAATCTTAATTAAGTTTCTGAGCTTGCTGTCCATGGCGGCTCAGGAACATTTCTAACTATAAATTAAATATATATTTATGAATAATAATATCTGTTGACTTGATTTAACTTCTCAATCGAGTAGTTAAATCAAGTCCTGAGCTTAAACCATTCAAATTCTTAAGAAACAAACTTACTGTCAAATCTTTTATTTCAATGAACAAATGAAGAATTTAATATGATAAAGAGGTTCCTTGTAACCTCATAATCATTTTTAGATCAAAAATGGTTAATTTTGTCAATCTGTTCATACAATTTACATTTTCTGGACTCACCGGAGCTCCGACGAGCTCCGGTGAGCCAAAGTTGTGTTGCAGCCTCTGGAACTTGCTAAGTGGCTCTAGAACAATAAAATAAAGATTAATGACTATTTTAAAGAAATTTGTTTGATGTTTTAACCACTGGAGTTTTAGATGTAACTTCATCTTCCCCAACTCCAGCGAGTTGGAGAAATCCGTTATGAAGGATTTGAGAAACACTTAAGGAGCTCAAAAGCTTCAGTACGATGCACTGAAGCTATTTTAACTCTCAAAACATTGTAACAAACTCTGATTAATTCTGTCGAACACATACCTATTTTAGTTCAGGCAGCGAGCCTGAAACCCTAGAAATTAAGGTTGAAACACAAATCTAAAGATCTAAATGAGTTTCTGATGTTGAGGAGACTCTGATTGAGGCATTAATTTCTTAGGAGGAAGCTTTAAACAGAAAGTCAATCTTCGAGCCTCCATAGTCAAACCTGAGTTTGATAATGGTGTTCTGAGCATGAATTGAGGAATTGAGATGTGGAAATTGTTTCTGAGATTCTGTTTGATGTTTTTAGAAAGAATAAAGTAAGCTCAGATGATGTATTTAGTGAAAATTTTGTTTCTGTCAAGTTGGGTTACTTTCGGGCCCAAACCAACAAAAGCACTATTTTGATGAAATTCAAACTTAAAACCTGCCCAGATTGATTTGTTATAACCCTTAGAATTAATCTAAATAGATTAAGAACACTTTAAAGTGTCTGTTGCACTTATTGAAATCTGTAAATCAACCTCTGAAGTTTTCAGAAAAGAGAAAAGCTTCTCTGCAGGTTCTGTAGGTCTCAAGAGTTTAAAATCTATCCTAACAGAAGCAGAAGTGCATATATAACATATACAGACCTTTAAATAGATGAGAGAAGTCCATCTGAGGACTCCCCTGACTTTAATTTCACTTTCCAAGTTTTTTTAAAACCCATAGAAACCCCTGATTTAATCTCTTAAATTGAAGAGAAAACATCATTAAAACATTAAATTGACCCTAAAATTATGTAGATTACCCTTAGAGCTTTCCAACAAACTTTAAATCATTCAATTTGGAGCTCTGGGTAGAAAGTTACGATCGATTGAATTCGGGTCTGAAAGGGTTAGCTTTTCCCACCTCGGATATCCACGAGCGCGTGCCTGGGAATAAAACTGATTTGTTCCCTTGGCTATACAGTCGTCAGCGCTCAGTGCACCGGTTCCGATTCCTTCTGATCTGAGCATTGTTCTGAGTGTGCGGGCATATGCCTGCGGGTGTGTGCGCCCTTAGGGGCGTGTAGAAATGGTTGTGCCCTGGGAGGGCGAGTGTGGCCTGGGAGGCCGAGTTGAGCCGATGAGGCTTGAGACTGTGAACCGATTAATGAATGAACCAAAACCAACCTAACTAAGATTAGGCGAGGACAGAGTAGGGTCTGGTCCCACCCTGGTACCAGGGTGCTGTGTATCCTCGAAAAAACCTCGTCGCAAATAAAAAAACTTTTGGTTTAAAAAGTAAAAAAACCCGATTCAGCTGAAAGCTTAAGGAAAAGAGAAGCTGCTAAAGGAGGCTAAGTGCTAAAGGAGAAGGCACAGGCACTGAGAAGTATTAAGGAAAAAAGACTAAGGAACAAAGCTAAAAACTAAGGGAAGAAGAGAAGGCAGGAGAAGATTAAAGGGAAAAAGGAAGAAGAGGAGGAAAGAAGGCATGAACAACACAAGAAAGGTAAGAAGAAAGAGAGCTCGAGAGAAGAAAATAAAAGAGAGAAAGAAAAGAAAGAAAGAAAGAAAGAAGAAGATTAGAGGTTGTAGAGAGATGAAGAGATAAATGAATTTTCTCTTGCATAATTACTTTTTGTTCTTAATTGTAAAAGGCATGTTTTAATTGGATAACTTTTTAATTACCTTAATTTCTTAGAATGAAATAAAATTGAAAAATTAGCATGCTTACTTGTTAATAAAGTACAACATTTTGAGTAAATATGTTTGCATATGGAATTTTGTATGTTCTTTATAGTTTAAATATTTTGACAAAATTCATGTTTTGAAAATCAAATTAGTTTTACCTCCTAAACTTAAAGAGATAAAAGAAAATTGGTGAATTTAGAGAAAATTATTATGCCTCCCAGTGAACGACTTGAACTCAACCAATAAAAATTTCTAAAATGTTAGGTTAATTCGACCCTATACTACATAACCGACACAACTTCGAGTTAACCTAAGTGATTTCTTCTACTCTTAATTAAGTGAAATTAACTTAATTACTGAGTTGAGTGAACCCACGCTACCACCTTGCCTCTCCATTTAGCTGCTAGTTTCTTTCGTTTAATGTTTATGTTGTTTTAAGCTTTCGTCTAGCATCATAGTTGTAAAACGATTCTGTCTTTTGCAATATATTACCATCTACTTGGTTTCATGCATAGTTAGCAATCATCACATTATCATGAATCTCTAACCCTATCTCTCTCTCCCCTCTCTCTCGCTTTTCACAAACAAACCTAACAACCTATTTTGTGACATTAAAGCGATTAACTGATCCGATTTCATGCCTCTTTGTGCTCGTCACTCGTATTCACATTCGATTATTCTTATTAAAATTGATGTCGTAAACACATACTACAACAAACGACTTACATTTACATGTTTTCTCGATGTCAGTTTTTTGTGCCATTGCCGAGGAGGCAATGGATCTTTTAGTCACTTTCATATCTATATTAGTGATATTCATTAGATTTCTCTCTCACTTTTCCTTCTCCTTATTGATTGGTTATAGGAACTCAGTGCCTAGGCAATTGAAGGAGAGCGATCAACTTGGTGGAGTTGGAGCAAAGTGCAGAGAAGACTGTTGTAAGTATCACTTTACCTACAATAGTCTCACCTTTCTTTTATTTTTGAAAAAAAAGAAAAAAAAATTGTATTTAGGCTTGTGCATAAATGCTAGGCTAGTTGATTGTTTGCTTACCAAAAAAATAAAATAAAATAAAATATAAAAAAATCCAAAAAAAATCAAAAAAAGTTGGCATGATGAATTGTTACTTGATCCACATCTTAAACCCACCACTCAGAGAAAAAATATATTCTCTTTGCACTCTAATATCTTTTGAAAATCATGTTGAGTGTTTCTCCCTTTGAGTGATGTTTGTGAAGCCACCCATGTTTTGTATTGGACCGCAACACTTATCAAGAATTAAAATTGATTCACCAAGTAGAATTGCATGAAATTTAGGGTAGATACATTATGGTTACTTTTCTAGGGTCACATTAATTGCACTAGAGGAAATTTACAATCATTTGTTGTATGCAAAACGTTGTGTGCCAACTACAAACATTGAGAAATTCCAACCCTAAAAAAAAAAACCTAAAGCAAGGACGAATCATTAAAAGATGCCACATCCTAAAAACCTTGCTTGAAAATCATGATTTGTTGAGTGCACACACATGCTCAATTGGATTAATTAAGAGGCACAACCCCTAACAACGCCTCATCATGTACCTTGAGCAAAAGCACTAACCTAGCCCTAATAAAATTGAGTAGACGTTGGCCCTAGAATTCATTGAATCCATTTCAGGGTATTTTCCTGAACGCATTGCAAATTAGTGACGTCTACTTGCTTCAAAAGGTGCTAAGTTGGGAGGCCTGATTGTCAAACGACTTAAATAAGTAGGGCTTTGGCAAAATTAGTGGCCCTCGAGACACGCTCCCCCTGCTTCACCTTCCCAACTTTACCACCTTTGGGAGTAAGGACAACACCAAATTCGTCGTGTGGTTGGAGTTTATTTTTAAAACATAGGTCACCTAGGTCTACACTATAGGGCTTAGTTTTGTTTGCTTGACTGTGCACACTTAATTCTCTCATCTGTTCTTCCCTCATCCCTCCACTTCTTCCAAACCATGGATTTCAATGCCTATCCTTCCTATCCACACTATCCCCAACAAGATTTATATTCTAACCTAAGTAGACCATATCCACAATTCACTTGGGATACCCAACCACTTAGTTGGGGATATAACCTAGAATCTGAGTACCCAGAATACCCCTCTTGTCCCAACTATCCCAATTTTACCCAAGCCGCACCAACCTTCTATTGGGATACATCCAACCCACCCACCGAGGGGTACGATCCAAACCTTGGGGATCCTTATCTCGATTCTCCTTATGATGACTCTTCTTTTAGGTCCCACTCACCCACTAACCAATCCGATAGGACCTACACTATAGGAGAACACCACAACCCCTACCCTTCTTTGAACCATAACCAAGATAGGTCATCTAAAATCAAGGAGCTCTCCTACTTGACCTATGGATTGGAAGGGATTTTAGAAAAATGTAAATCAAATGATGATCATAAACCTGGGCAAATCAAGAATGATCAACCCCTTCTTTGGACCCCTGACAAAGAATTCGACTAAGAGGAGGACTTAGAACCACAATTATTTTGGAGTAGGACTAAATAGAAAATGGTGCCTCTTGAGGAATTGGACCCTGAAAATGATAGAATAGAGGACCCACCTAAGAACCTAAACCCCAATACAGATTCTAACACACATCCTCACCCATACCCCTTAACCCTGAGTTGAATGCTAAGGAAATCAAAGGTAAACCTAATGACACTCAGTCAATTTCTGATAGCCTTCAGTTGAAGTTATATAGACAAAACCAAGAATTGATTAAGAGGAAACAAGCCATGATTGATATTTTCCAACAACTGGATGAAGAGGGACAAAGAACAATGATGGAAGCAACTCCTTTTATGGAATTCATGAAGTAAGGCCCTGTGGTAATTGATTGGACTACACCTAGTTGCCCAAAAATGGTTTAGTCCACCATTGATACTCCCCCGATGTTGGACAACTCATTAGAAAATGTCATTAAGAATTCCTTAGAACATGATTTGGGAAGGGTTGAGGACAAAAATGAGGAGAAAATTGGGAATTTGGGGGTCGATGTCTGTGAATCCAAATCTAATCTTCTTGAGGAAAGTGATTTGGTGGAAGAGACATCCAAAATTGAAGATGGGGAGTGGGATTACAACTCCGAAATATTTAATTTTGAATCATTTGAAACCCCCAACACAAGTTTAGTGGATGCCAAGGGAAAGAATCTGAGCTAGATGATGAAATTAGCCCTACCTCTACTGCAACCTTGAAAATTGAGTCTGATATAATAGAGGTTGAAGATAATATTCTAGGGGTCAAGGAATTGGAGGGAATAAGCAATGAAATCCTAGTTAAAGAAGAAGGGATGGATGTTTCTTTGGAGAGAGACCTCATGCTTGATTTTAGGGCCTATTGTGAAACACTTGATTTTGTTACATGCCCTATCAAAACTAAAATCCCGCAACCCGAATTCATTGGAATCAATATAACTCTGAGGGATAACAACTTTAAAGGGACACAACCTTATTACAAAGCCTACATCTTTAGTGTCCGACATTTTAGATTCGGGTTGCATTCATCCAAATCAACTTCTCTGCATTCCCGCAAATTAAGAGAGGAACAGACACGAGCATGAGTAATACACCATTTGCAAAGTTCCCATCCCTTAGGGATGAGACTACACCATAATTTGGTCTGCATTTGCAGACTTCTAGATGATTATGTCTTCCCCTTCTTGACCCAGACCATTCAACCAATTGATCCTTTGTTGTCTGTATACTATGTCCAGTTGAAGGCACTAAAGTCAGAGCTTCCTGGGAGGCAACCTAAAAAATTCAGGCTGACCAGATACATAGCTGAAACTCAGGTGATTTCTTTCCTTACTCCCTTGCATATATCTATCTTCCAATGAGGACATTATCCAACTTAGGCATGGCAGGGTAGAAATTCATATGTTTTGAGTACATACTATCAGCTTGAATTATCTTTCTGAAAAAAAAAAAGGAATTAGGAAAAGAAAACTTAGGCATTAAGAGGTTGTCAACCTTAAGGAAATGATACGTTAAGGACCTGAACGCTTAGACTCTTCAGGTCTTTGGGCTTAATCAGTCCAGGTGTCCACTAAACTGTGGACTTATTCTTGAGTCCTCACCACCTTAATTTATATCAATCTAGTTAATAAAGTAGGGTGATAAGTATACGACTTATCAACCTATCCTCTGATTTGGGGGGACTTTTAGTCTAAGCATCTACACACATTTGCACTGACTCACACCTCGGCCGTTCTAACGAAAATTGGGTAGCTAATGAACCTTCTAGGGTGGTATGGCTGGCAAGTTGTCGTGGGTAATAGCCCATTGGCTGGTTGTCTAAAGCCCAGCCATAGGACCATTCCTTTTTTACCAGTGCCTTTAGGTAAATCTTAGATTAGGGGAGCCACCTACTTAAAGAAAAAAAATGATGATGATTAAAAAAAATACAGAAAAATAAAAAAAGGAGAAAAAAAAAGAAAAATAAGCCACACTTCACCACATGAGTATGGCTGACAAGTTATCGTGGCTAATAGGCCATTGGCCAGTTGTCTAGATCCTAGCTCATAAAATGCACAAGAATTTCAAAACACTCAAGGAAGAGGCGGGAAAGTAAAATAATCCGAGGAGATATACATTGGGTTTTCCCTTGTGTTGACCCCATCCAAACAAAAGTAGGGAGAAAGCTACCGTCAGATAGATACACCTTTGGGTAGCCGTAAAAAGTTATCCCGAAACTCTCAACTCCAAAATTGAAAAAAAATTAGAAAAGATGAAAAAGAAAAATTATATATATTTGCTTCTATATAAAATAAGGCAAGGACTTGGGTGGTCTGCATTTTAACAATCACCCGGATGTTATTGAGTCTCTGTAGGTTAGGTTCTTAGTAGAAATTTCTTCCTGTTGACAAGCAACTGGTGCTTGACCGATCAATTCTTGATTTTAGTTGTAAATAACATTTAGGTTAACCTTACTAGGGAGTAGCAAGGGATGGGCATGGGGCTATAATGACACTACAAATAATAATGTTAATTACCTCAATTAGAGTCAATCTCGAGGGCACATGCGCATTAATATCACCTTTAGTGGGTTAGGGAGCATTGCATGCATTCCGCAGTATTTTATGATAAGATTTCTTAGAATTAAGGTTTAATGACCTGTTGTACAAGTGCATATTGAAACAGGTCTCAGATGAGCAATCAGATCGTACGGATGGATCCGGATCAACGAACGGAGTATAACGAACACAAAATCACCTCAATTCGACCTCCGTAGCTCCCACAACAAGCCCAAGAAGTTATGATCGCTGATCTAATGATCAACAGTCCTCGTCGCGCCATGTGGCACCCACTCCGGCCTCCGACGCATACCAGCATCAACTCCTTCATCACGCAACATCCACCATTAGATTTGCATCCAACCATCACCCGCATGCACATGTTTCGTCGTCCTCGTGACCATTCGTAAAGCATAACGCAGCGGACGAGCGAGGCGTTCGTAAATGAGTGCCGCGGGATAGAGACTTCGGGCACCTCAAATCAGTTGAGCGGATGTTGGGCGCGAAATTGGACCGCCCGATCGTCGATGTGCGGCTGAGATCGTCAGAACGTGGACGCACGGATGAAGCACACACGTATAACGCGTAGATCAACGTACCTAATCCAGTGCTAGTGCGAGTGTGGACCGTGTGATCAGATCTCAATGATAGAAGTCCAAGCACAACCTTAGTCATCCAATGGCGATCTGTGGCTCTGATCCAACGACGGGCGATGCGAGCACGCGGATCGCGCATAATAGCTGGGCGACGATCGGAGTTCAATGACAATCATGCATTTAGGTTAGATTATATAAATTTTAGGATAATTTTCTCTTTTTGTGGTCAAGGAACAAGGAAACATTTATCGAGGCCTCAGATTTGAGATTCAACTGTACGGATCTGATTAGGGCAACTATCGGAGTTCAACAACTCCAAGATCGCCCCAATCGGATGTCCATAGCAACAGATGTAGTCCGAGAAAGATCAGAGGTCAAGGGCCAAGGTGGTGTTAAATCTGCACCTCAGATGAAAAATCCAACCACACAGATGGACTCGGATCGACAATTACAACCCAACGATGCAAAATCGGTTCAATCCAACATCCGTGGCACCATCTACAAGTCAGAGAAGATGGACAACCAGGATGGCGCCACGTGGCGCCATCCCAACCACCCAACATCGGCCAAGGCTTCCGCTCCACCTTTGAAGGTGTGATCAAGATGCGATCTTAGCCATTGGATCAAGATCCAACGGCTGAGAGCACGCGAACATTAAATCCAAAACATGCCTCAAACGGCCGTGTAGCACGTTGGTTGCGCACCTTCACGCGAAGAAGAAGGCACCAGTTCAAAGCACGGCATGCCTCAAATCAAAGCAAGGAGTGGGAGCGAATGGAATTCGGCCATCAGATGTACATTGAACGGTGGATGCGAGCACGACATGGCACCTTATCGAGCGCCAGATGGTAGCGTAGCACGAACACGCACTATGATGTGCCATCGCACGTGAGGGGCAAGTAACACTGAAGAGGAAGCGACGTGCGAGGATCTAAGCCATCTGATCTCTTGATCGAACTGCTGAGGATGCACGAAAATGGGTGAAGCGCTCAGCGGCTGAAGATGAAGGGGTGGGGGTGTGCACACGTGTTTAGTGACATGGGGGCTTTAGTGATGGTTATATCTGTCACTAAAAACCCTTACATTAATGTTTTAAGATTAAAATGACCTGCTTGCCCCTCTATTCCTCACCTATAAAAGGCCCTATGCCCTCCACATTTTGATCATCTCTTCCTCTCTTCTCTCACCCCCTTCAAAGCTCTAAGAGCTTGTTCCAAACCTGGGATGCTCCATTAGAGTTAAAAATATAATTTTTTCGCCTTCTTACCCCCTTCGTGGAGTAACCTGCGATTGTCCTCTCACAGTCGTTCAAGAAGTGGATCCCGCTACGATGTAGCCCTGCTCCGTCTTTGTTCTCCCTCATCCAGCATCTCACCAACTTTGTCCAGGCGCTCTGTCAATGCAACTCGTCCTACAAGCAACCGTCGAGGAGGATAACTTCTCTCCCTCTTCTCTTTATCGCTTTCTAGATTAGATTTCCCGCTTTCTAATGTAGCGAGTAGTTGTAATGAACATGATTATGTGACTATGAAATGTTTGTCTATTCTCTCTCTATTTTCGCTTTATTTGTATTATTCTTTCTCTGTCATTTATTGTTTATTCTTTAAGTAGAATAGCTACGGTAGATTTAATTCAACTAGCTACTCTACTTCGTGACAACAAATATTAACATGATTTTTGATCAAGCATACGTCTCCCCGTGTTCGACCCGGGACTCACCAGAGTTTCGATTAAATTATTTGTTTGATGGATTTTTACATGACTACAATGATAAGGTTTTCAAAACTCAAATTTTCAATGTACAAATCCCGTCCAACATTTTGGCACCATTGCCGGGAGGCAACACTCTTTGATTTCTCACTTTTTCCACTTTACTTATCTTTTACCTCACTTTTCTCTTTTCCTACTGTAATTGCAGGTACTCTTTCAAGATGTGCAAAAGCAATTAATTGGAGTAAAGTGTTGTTGAAGGGTCTGTAAGTATACCCCACCTCCCACCCACTAGTTTTCATTCCATCACCTAATAACACAAACCTTAATTAACCTAGGAGCTCTCATAAACCCTAAGGTTAGTCTTGGTTATTTGTTTGTCACCTCCACCCGCCTCACCCTTCATTTTAAAAAAATGAAAATCTAAAAAATCTCATAGAGGTACACAACCTCTTCTGATTCTTCTTACTCAACCGGTAACCTGATCTTTGGAACTGGTACACCCATCAACACATAATTGAGTAGAAATCAGATTAGGTAATCACTTGTGTGCCTAATTCAGTGGTGCATCAAGCTGATTGTTTGAGTTGTTTGGGACGCACCACTTCATCTAAAAACAACTCATTGAGTAGCTGCCTCTTAGGGTTCAATTTTTAGGAATTAACCAGGCACTCCAAATTCTTTTAAGTTTCAAAGGAGGACATCTTTACCCGTGCTTTCAAAACTTGGAGTGCCAATTGAACTTTGATTGAATATACCTAAAGTTGAACTCTAAAAGCTACTAAACAAGGTTGAACCCTAAAAGACAAATCATCAATAAACCGTGTTCGAAAACCATTGGTTGTGCACGCACACACATTGAAATTGAACTTTAAGGGCACAACCTAGATAAAGGGCCCATCACATTCCAAAGCACATTCAAACCTAATCTTAATTAAAATAAAGTAGACATTGGCCTTAAGGATTGAACTCGCTCTTCGAGGCCCAGATCGAGATTATTTTTGATTAATCTGATTCTACCATTCAATCTAATGTCTAGCTAGGGGAGTAGAGTCAAACAACTGCAATTAGGGGTTATCAAAGGAACCTGAGGCGAAAGCCAAGGGAAGAACCTTCTCCCCAACCCCTCCTTCTAACTGGTTGGATTGACCAGAAAGAACTAGATCAAATCATTCTTTTCATCTCAATACGGGTTCTGAGAGTCTGTAGATCTTTAGGCTACCCTACATAAGGATAGGTTTGATTGTTTGTATTGGAGGGCACCTTTCTTCTTCCCGCTTTGCCATGGATGCTTCCACATCCTACTCGCATTTCCACTCTTACCCTCTTAACACATCTTATTCCCAAGATGATTATTATCCCAACCAGACTTATTCTCATCCATCTACTACTTGGGATAATCCTGATTAGGGATACAATTTCGGACCTCCATGTTCAAGGTCTAACCCTGAATACCATGATTGTGATTTCTATCCTTCTCCGAGCTATAATGATTATAGATCTCCACCTGTTAATGATCAATTTAACCTGATCTACAATCAAGAAGAATATCTTGATTACAACTCTTACCCTCCCCTAAATTACACTGCATATGGGTCACTACTCCTCTTTGAACAACCAGAAATGACCTATTATCAGGGAGGGTATCAAGAACCTCAATTCATTGACTCCCCTGGACTGAGCCCAAACCCACCTAAGCCTAAACCAAACCATTTGGTTCAAGTGAACCAGGTCCAAGATAGGGTGTTGGCTAACTTAAGGAATACCATTCAATCTTTAAAAGCTCAGCCAACACCCTGCACTAAAGAATTGGAGCCTCTAATTCAAACGATTGACGATCTTAACAAGTATTTGTTGGATTGGCTCCAAGATGTTAAGGATAAGGACCCGGGTGAGTTTTTACTTGGGGAGTTATCGAAATTGAGGATGAAATTTGTAGTTACTTTAGTTCAATCTTGGGATGATTCCCAGAATGAACCCCCATCAGGAGAGCAAATGTTAGAATCCGCTCATGCACCTATAGGGGGACACGCTTTACGAAACCAGGGATGACCAAGTTGTTCTATAGCAACCAAGTGTGGATGAATTGATTACTTCACCCAAGATCCCTGAGCCAGGATACGAAGAAAAGTATGTCTCCATGGACCAGGCAATAATAGATGATTTTAAGACATACATAAATGCGGATTCAGAATTCTTTGATTCTGGAGGTAAAGAATTGATATGTGAAGTCTCACTTGAGTTAGAGAGCAATGATTTCAGTGAGATGACTGGACCTGAGGAATCCGATGAATCTTTTGATGGCTCTATATTTGAGGAATTTTATCCTATTGGGGCTAGCATGGTGGATTCAGATCTTGATTTCATAAAGGATTCAATTCATAGCCCCATTCCTTAAACACACCCCATTGAGCAAACTGACGATTTTGATTTTGAGATCATTAGACCCAAGTCAATTCTGATTCAGCCACAAATCTTCGACTTGAACAATTTAGATAGGGTGCAAAAACATGCAGGATGTCTCAAAATCTGAAATTATGATTATGGAGGATGGGAACTGGGAAATGACAATTTGGGAAGCCAATTCCAAGGGAAGCAGAAGTCTGAATCTAAGGGTTCCTATAGATCTGAAACCACCAACCTTCTACCACAACCCTTATGACATTTTCAACTTCGAGGATATCCAACCCAAGCACAAAGTCACTTATTATCTTTTTGATCTTGATTTTCCTATTGTCTAACTTTTTGGACTTAGGTTGCATCCTCACAAATTGTAGGCCTAGCCCCTCTTGCATACTAATTTCAGGTTTTGGGTAATTTTTATCCAGAACCTTAGATACACTCGACCATGGGGCATGGGTTTGCACCAAAACCTCATCCACATCTGTGGACATCTTCTCCTGGCAAGTCCACAAATAAATATTCTTATCTTAATCCTGACCTGCACCTGCGAATTCTCTATTTCTTCTTTATTTGTATAGTGTGCCTTGCTAAAAGCACTAAATTTAGCACATATACAGTCTGTTTTCATCTCGGAGCTAACTGGGTAAGCACGAAATTTAGGGGCTTTCTTCTCTACTCCTCTCTTTTTCATGTCTTTTTAATACAATGAGGACATTACATTAGATAGGAATGGGGAGTGGATATCATTATTTGAATCATCTTGTTAGCTTCGAAGATTCTTTTTATTTTCTCTTTATTTTTGAAAAAAAAATTAAATTAGGAAAAAGGAGTTTGGGCATTAGAAAATTTCAACCTTAGGGAATGATACGATAGGATTTGAACACTTAGATTCTTCAGGTCTTCGAGCTTAATTAGCCCGGGTGTCCACTAAAATGTGAACTTGTTTCTCGAGTCCTCGTCATTTGAAAATTCATTTCTAATTGGTTAATAAGTTGGGGTGATAAGTACATAACTTATCAACCCGCCCTCTGATTTGAGGGGACATTAAGCCTAAGCATCTACACACACTTTGCACTAACTCATTTTTTTGTGATTTTAATGGAAATTTGGTAGCTAATGAACCTTCTGGGGTGGTATGGTTGGCAAGTTGTCGGTGGTAACAGCTCATCAGCCGATTATTCAGAGCCCAACCGCACGACCATTCTCTTCCTACTGCCTTTAGGTAAATCTTAGATCAGAGAAGCCACCTGCTTAGAAAAAAAGAAAAAAAATAGAAAAATATCCAAAAAAGAAAAGAAAACAAAATAGAAAAGAAGAAAAAGAAATAAGCCACACTTTACCCCATGAGTGATGCAAACACATTTATTCAGGGTAAAATGCCTATTCATGCATGTTCCTAGGCTTAGCTTTGCATTTCATGTTATAAATATTGCATAGCATGCATCATTCTGCATTTAGATTAGTTGTATATAATTTAGGTTAATTACGTCCTTTTGTAGTTAGGAGGGAAGGATATTTATTTTAGAGCTTCGGATTGTTGATCCGACCGTACGGATGTGATCAAGACGACAATCGGAGTCCAACGTCTCTAAAATTGCCTCGATCGGAGTCCCATAGCACCATATGCAGTCCAAGGAAGATCAACGGCCAAGGGACTATGAGACATAATTTGGAGCTTCAGATGATAAATCCGACCGCACGGATGGATTCGGGTCGACGATCGTAGCCTAACGGCGCGAAAATCGACTCAATCCGACCTCTGTAGCAGCCCCTACACAAGAAGATGGACAGCCCAGACTGCGCCACGTGGCACAGCCCAGGCCGCCAACACATGCACGCAACACCACACGCGTGCAGCAACGCGGGTGTGTGCGCGGGTGCGCAGGCACGCATGTGCGCAGCGCCAGCACGTGGTAGCGTGCGCACAGCAAGGCAGGAGCGGCGCCAGCAAAGCATGAGGTGGACTACATCGACGGATGAGCTGGATTTACAGCGACGCCTACAGCCGTCGATAATTCATCGCACACCAGCAAAGCCAGCTGTGGGCACCAGTGGGCATGAGCTACCTACAGCGACATTTCTAGCGATGGCCTGGATGTCACTAATGGTCCCATATCGATTTTTGCCTCTTCTCCACCACTATAAAAGGAACTTCACCCCCTCCCTTCCAAGCCATCTCTACCTACTCTACTCCCACCTACTCCCAAGCTCTAGCAAGCCTACCAACGCTCCATTAGAGCTTGTTCTCAAGCTCCCAAGGTGCCTATTAGTGTAGCGAATCTCTACCTCACCAAATACTCCTCCAACTTCCCATCTCCCTTCATAGGTCACCTTGGAGCCGTCCTCCCACCTCCATTCCGGTAGCAGATCAACTCCGTCTTCTCACCTCCATTCCGGAGCTATGCCAAAGCTTTCCTCAACCCGACGTCCTCCAACATCTCACCTCCGTCGTCCTGCTCCTCACCTCCTTCATCCAAGCTTCCGCCAGGCACCGTCGTCTCGTCGAACAGTCGATTCGGGAGATTTTCTCTCACCTCCCTCTCTTTATATGCTTTCATAGTTTCCTGTAATTGACACTAGAAGTAATATTTATCATATTTGTTCCACATCTCTATCTTGTGATACGTTTCCTTTTTTTATTTCAAAAATAAAAAAAATAACAAAACCCCAAAATACCAAAAAGAAATGAAACGAAGCGTTGTTTTCACGTAAAGTAAACGTCACCTCCCTGTGTTCGACCTGGGACTCCCTTGGAGTTTCGGTATAAATTTTATTTGATCGACGTGTTTTGCAACTAAAACGACAAGTTACTTGTAACCCTGATTTCTAACATGCAAAACAGGCACGACCATTTTGGCGCTGTTACCGGGGAGGCAACGGAATTTACTTTATTGTTTATTGTGTTTCTTTGCATTTACATAGCATTAACCCTACTTGTCTTTGATCTACTGTCTTGCAGGTACCCTAGCATGGAGATCCAAGTGCGGTAGACCAAAGTAAAGTGCAGGTAGAGTGTTTTGTAAGTGTCCCCAATGATGGTCGGCCTGGATAGGTTGTTAATATGATATTTTTATCGTTGAAATGTGTATAGTGGTTAACCTAATTCAGACCTAACCATCTCTTTACAAAATTTTTTAACCTGGCCTAATTGATTTTATCTTGTCACTTTTAAGCCCAGGGTCGAACTCAGGGAAGTGGGGTTCAAGTCGAGTTTCTACGTTTTCCTTAAAATGCGTCTCTTCCGTTCGTTTATTCTGTTTTTGGTATTTTTCTTATTTAGGTTTTTTTCTGGTAATCCTTGTTCTTGAGGCACACCCTCAAAATTGTGTCCTTGGCTTTTAGCCAAAACAGAGTTTCAAAACACGTCTTGCTATTTGCAAGACGGGGTACCTGCAAATCAAAGATTATCTTTTCACTTTTATACCTTTTTTTTATCTTTTTACTAAGGAAGCTATCAGATAGAAAGTAAATATAGTAGCTATAGATATATATTTATATGTAGTATATATATAAAGGGGTGGGGGTGGAGGTGACGATGGAGTGTAGCACTATATCGAGTCAGCCGACGTCTAGAGAGACGCAACCAACACGACTAGGTGCCGCGTGGAGTGTGGATGGAGGATGGATGATGTATGGGACCACGCTTTTTTTGTACGCGTGTATCAGGGAATATCAGCAACTGGTGCAGATATCCCCGCGATACAGCGTATAATAAATAACGTGAAAATATATGTACATATGTATGTATATAAATGTATAAGTATATATGTATAGATATATATAGATATATATATATATATATAGGTGTATATATGTATATATATATATATATGTATGTATATATGTATATAGCTATGTATATATGTATATAAGTATATATATATAATACTATATAGATATATATATATATATATGTATATAGGTATATATGTATCTAGATATATATGTATATATATATGTGTATATGTATAAGTATATAGATATGTATATATATATATATGTATATGAGTATGTGTATATATATATATATATATATATATATATATATATATATATATTATATATGTATATGTATATATATATTATACTATATGTATGTATACATAACTATATAGATATACTATGTATATATAAGTATATATATATAGATATATGTATATGTATATGTATATATATATATATATATATGTATGTATATAAGTTACTATTAGTGTGTGAGTGTGTGTGTCGGTGAATGGGTGTGTGTGTCGGTGAATGGGTGTGTGTGTGTTGCTGTAAGTAAAAAAAAAGAGAGAGAGAGAGAGAGAGAGAGATAGAGAATACGTGAGAGAGAGAGAGAGCGGCAGACAGAGAGGGAGCGGGCGGCAGAGAGGGCGGACGCGCGCGGGAGAGATCAGCAAAGAGAGAGCGGGCGAGAGAGCTGGTGATGGCGTGAGTTAAGACGTCTGTGGATGGCGGCAGACGTCTTGGAGCCGCGTCGTCTGCAGGCGGCGCCCGACGTCTGGAGGTCGCGGATGCACGGGGGCGTACTCGCGCAGAGGAGATGAGGAGTCTGCGTCGTCCTGCTGCGAGCGCGGAGGCTCGCGACAGCGCGCTCGGAGAAGGAGGCGGGGAGTCTGCAGGCACGCGCGGGCGCTTGCAGAGGCTGGTGGGGGTCGGCGCGCGGCCGTAGCCGGCCGCTGCAGTGCGCGCAGCGGCCTGTCGCGGGTGGAATTGCAGAGGCGACAGAGCAGAGGCGGAGACGGGGCAGTGCCCTGCAGGCGCGCGCGGAGAGCTGTGCGCCTGCGGGGAAGGTCGCGGAGGTGCGAGGGGAGGTTCTGCAGTGGTTGCGGAGGGTCGCGGGGGTCGGCGCGAGGAGGCCTGGCCGCTGCAGTGCGCGCAGCGGCCTGCTGCGGCTGTAACTGCGGCGTGGACAGAACGGAGACGGAGGCGGGGAACGGGCCTGCAGGCGCGCGCGGAGGGTTGCACGCCTGCGGGGAAGGTCGCGGAGGAGGCGGGGGTGCTGCTGCTGCTGCTGTCGACGCTGGGCTGCTGCTGCTGCTGCTGCTTCAAGCTTCGGACCTTGAAGCGGCAGCAATGGCGTGGAGATGCAAACGAAGAGAAAAGAACACACCACGCCCACCGGCTCGTTGAAGAGCTGGGCGGTGGTGCTCCCACTGTGGTGGTGTGCACCACAGTGGGTTCTCCTGCTCGTCGGGTGCCTCCTCGACGGAGGGCCGACGTATGGGAGGGGAGAACGGTGGAGAGGAAGGTGGCGGCCTGCTGGTGGTGTTTCTTTCTTGCTGCAGCCCGCAGCTGCGTATTGCAGCAACGTTTTTTTCTTGCTGCCGCCCCCCACGTCGAAGAAGAAGAACCAGTGGCTTCTTATAGAAGAAGAGAGCATGGTCATGCAGCATGCGGGAAATGGGAGGAATGGCAGCCGCAGGGAATGGCTTGGGCAGGGAGAGGGCGCGGGAAGTTGCAGCAGCGGGAAGGACCGCAGGACAGCAGGGAGAGGCAGCGTGGCAGAAGTTGCAGCCGTAGGAAAAATAAAAATCAAGTGGAGATAAAAAATAGAAGAGATGGATTTTTGTAAAGAGGCACTTGAGGAAAATGTAAATTATGAAGCCCTTTTATTCCAATCTTCCCTCCTCTTAATTTAAATGCATGAATGCAAGTATTTTTACAGATGCGACTATAGGATTATAATATACATAGTTAATGCTAGAAAATAGCATAAGAAGGCGTCCTTATAGGCGTGTTTTGAGGTGCAAACATATACCCCCATGCCTATCTTTTGCTAGTCCCTAGCAAAACCGTATTTAGAAATGTTCTTAAGCTGAAGATTTTCTTCTGAGATGATATCGGTGTGTTTATTATCGGATATTGTGAGAACCAATTGTAAAGAAGACTACCAGTACTTTAAGTCTTACATGACAAAGATTATCTCTCAACTAACCAGGACTCTTGATATTTAAACCTTAAGTACGATTTCCAGGACCCAGGAGGTTTTTCCATACTCGAGAGCTCAAGAGGTTATGGTTTGTGCATAGTGAAGGATCAAGACTGACCAGATGAACCTTAAGACTCACTCCCAGGGTTTCACGAATTTTTAAGTACAGGTTGGTCCCAATTTCAGCTCGTGTTTTCGGATTGACCCTTAAGATGATTACGGAAAACTCAACTCCCATTTTTGATTTTTTTTTCTTTCTTTTTTTTTTTTTTTGTGGCTCACCGAAAAATAAAGTATACAGACATTTATGAGATATACTGACTCTTTTATATTTTTTTCTTTTCTTCTTCTTTTTTTTTTTTTTTTTTTTTCAACTCTTTTTTTTTTTTTCTTTTTGGTGGGAGAGTTTCTTTTTGGTGGAAAGAGCCGCTCCTAAACACAAGACTAAAGCTTGGGATAAAAAGTCTACCTGCACGCACAGGTAAGGACTCCACCTTTCCTAATGAACACTAGGGTTGGATCTTATGTTCACCTGATCTTTCCTGATATGTGTAGTGTGAACCAAGTTTACTTAAGCTCTCAAGAAAAAACAAACCAACGAATCCTGTACTGGTGTCTCAGGTACAAGAAACGTTCTTAGTTAGGAGAGATTTTGATCTATTTCGTCAATGCTTTAAGTGAATTAAGCCGAGCCTGAGCGAATCAAGCTTCTGTGGCCTGGAAATTCTTCAAAACAGAGGTTGAATATCCATAAACACTTATTGTATTTTTGTTTCAGCTTTTAGATCATTACTAAACACCATTTATTACTAATATATATATATATTTTTTTTCTTTTCTTTTCTTTTCTTTTTTCTTTTTCTTGCATATTTATAAATAGGTGGTAATTGTCTGATACCATAAAATACCCGGATCCTATGGATGCCTATCCACCCCCCCATGCCAAACAATGCTATGTCCTCATATGCATGCAAGGAAAGGCAGAGAACGGACGACAGATCGGGTAACAGGAGCTGAGGTTTAGGGTATAAATCAGGGTGGAAGGGTGGGTGGATGGTGGGTGGTGAAGAGAAAAGCGAAGTAATCGCGATAGAGGCGTGAAAAGTAATGGTGGATGGTGAGAGATTTGGCGTTTTCTGGGACGAGAATGTCCCAGGCGGATCAGAAAACAGATCAGGAAGAGGAAGTTGGCCCTTAGATTGGCCAAGAAGGGGGGCTTTTTGGATAGATGGATCCAAAAGGGAATAGCCCCGGTGAGTAAGCTGTGGGCTCAAGGTCCCAGTGTGGATTTGCAAATCCGCCTGATTTAGCGGGAAAGAAAGGGCAATCCGATCTTCCATAGTGTGGACCGGCGGTGAGCAGCCCGGCAATGACTCAGACCACGAGGTATGGGAAGCGGAGAAAACCTCGTCAGAAGTCTGGTCAGGAGAAGGTACAGGAATAGGGAGGGATTGGGGAACGTCACAGTTTGTGTTGGTCAGGCAGTCATCAGGTAATTTGCAGCAGTCTGAATCGGCTCCAATTAGTTCAATACACGTACTGACAGTCACGTCCTCGTCAGACGTGTCATCCTTGATGTGATCACTATCATCATAAGAGTGCGGTGCTGCAGCGGGATTAACCTGAAATCCCGAAGGAATACTCGGAGCTTGCAGAATTTGATGAACCTGTTCCTGAGAAGGTTGTACCTGTGGTTGCGGACCACAGGGTACAAAGTTTTGCGGGTTTGGAACAGGTTGGGCGGGAAGAGTGCCCTGAGATCGAGTCGCCATGCGTAGTTGACTGATCTCGGCATTCTGCTGCGCCAATTGGTGCTGAAGAGAGGTCATGTTCTCTTCATGGCGCTTTGACATTTCCGTCATCATTTGCATCAATTTGTCAAGAGGGCTTGATGCGTGTTCAGTTTGTGGTACGCAAGGGCCTGATGGCGGATTTGCCATAGGATTAAACTGGACCCTTGGGATGACGGGTGCGGACGGTCGCATTGGTCCACCCGCGGGGTTTTGGCGCTGCGGGTTGTTGGACCATGCAAAGTTCGGGTGATTACGCCACCCTGGGTTATAAGTGGCAGAGAACGGGTTGTTCCCCAGGGCGCAAGCATCTTCTATGCCAGAAGACGCGTCCGCATGTAGATATGCGTCAGAGCACACGGAGGCTTGGTCCTCCGTGTCGAAATACTGGCTCGCAGAAGCCAGTTCCACATGACTTACCGAGTCGCTTGGCGCGACACTCGGTAAGGAAGGTCTAACGGGGTTTCTCGGGATAAGCCTGGTATTAGAAGAACTTGGATTGTGACGAAGTGGTGAAGAGGTGGTGTTTGCCATAGATCGGGCGGGGTTGGCCAGAAGCTCGTCCAGCTTCTTGTGCACGACGGAGACTTCATCCAGTTTTTGTGCAATAAGGCTTAGATCAGTGGATGAATGGGAGGGTCCCGTGTCAACTTCGTGGACATTTCGGGGCTGGCTGGTACGATTAAAGGCGACAATGGAAGCATTGTTCATCGAGTTTTCACTCATATTTTCAAACAGCTCGAATGCTCCATTCTCGTCTTTATTCATAAAGTTCCCTCCGCAGGAAGCGTCTGCAATCTGCTTCAAAGTCTCATTTAGCCCATAGTAGAAAATCTGGGCTATATGCCACTTAGGCAGACCGTGATGCGGACACTTCCTGAGGAGGTCGTTATACCTCTCCCATGCCTCATGAAATTGTTCGCCGTTTTGTTGCGTAAATGAAATGATAGCACGGCGAAGCGCATTGGTTCGCCCGATTGGGAAGAACTTCTTGAGAAATGCTGTTCGCATCTCTTCCCAAGAGTGGATGGTTCTCCCAAGGGTGCGTAACCATTGCGACGCTTTATCCCGTAATGAAAACGGGAACATCTTCATGAGGACTATAGATAACCCGACATTTCTTGGTTTAACGGTTTCAGCAAGTCGGGTTAGGTCTTCCAAGTGGAGAAATGGGTCTTCACTTGCAAGACCATGAAAGTGAAAATTGATTAGGCCAATTATGTTTGGTTTTAATTCAAAGTCGTCCCCGCCCATGGGAACCCGAATTTGTCCTATGGTCTCTGTAGCAGCGGGATTCTGATAAGAGCTAAGAGACCTAGGCTCCTCCCGTTCGGGAGGGTTCTGCATTTCCTCCAATGTTTCCCGAATGGCTTCGATTTGCTCATTATACATTTCCATTTGGGCTTGGAGGCGGGTTATGGGTTCTAAGGCTCCACCACCTGGTGGATTCTGAGGGCGGTTTCCTCCCTCGGGATTTGGGGGTGGGCGTGCAGCCATGTTTGTGGAGGAGGAGGACGATTCGACTTGTTTTCTAGATTTATCAGTCAATTCAAATAGTTCAGGGTTTTGTGACCTCCTCCCAAACATGCACTACCGCAGGAAGAATTGGGGAGATGAGAAGGGAAAAGGGATGAGAGAAATGACGCCGCAAAGGTACACTTGATTACAAATCAATACAGTCAAGTTCCTAACCTCTACAGTGTGCCCTTAGACCTAAAGATCTAAGTTACCTACTATCACGAACTACGGAACCGAATGCGAGCACCACGGAACCACTGGGCCAGATTGAAAGGCCGTTTGCCCCAGTCTTAGACACCCGATAGCACGCGGGAACTCTCACCAGCACGTAGTCGCTACACACAGGTAGTTAGACCTCCAATCCTTAGTAAGGGTCAAGTTACTACCAGTTTTAATTAGAGACTTAGGGTCAAGTGCTTTTGGAATGTGAAGGGCGTTGTTTATGGGTAATGCCCAAGTGATTGATTTTAAGAGTGTGTAAGAACAAGCATGCAACGGGGAAATCTCCCCGAATTGAAGTTTTTATTGGCGAATGGTTTTTAGAGTTCAGCCTTAAGTAGTATGAATTTTAGGGTTTTGCTGAATTACCAATTCAACCAATCTCCGGGTTTTTGCAAAAATACAGGTTTTCCTTCTAAAACCCAAGAAACCCTTCTTCAATTATCAGTTAGTTAATGCATGCTAAAATGCAATGGGCTACCCTAAATGGAGATTTCTAAGTGTGGATGCACGAATCAGTTTTATATCAATGTGACAGGGAGCCAAAACACTTCAATTCAAGTGCTCCCAATCACCAGAAAGATATCCACACACAAGGCTTCAACCAACAGATAAAGAAACTAAAACTGTCGGGGTTGAAGTATTCAGGATCGAATCACAGGCAAGTTTGAAAAGTCGTGGTGGGGTTGGAATCAACTCAATTCCAAGTCTCCCCACCAAAAAATGTGATCCTGAATTAAAGATAAGTGAGGCAAAAGAGGGATACAAGCAATCTTTTTCTTTGCCTCAAAGAATACTTCCCACGGCGAAAAATCTAAGAATGAAGATTCTCGGATTTTCGCTATGCGAAGTAAGGCGGGAAATCCCGGGGCAGTGGGAGTGAAGACAACCAATCAATCAAGTGAATTTTAATCCACTTGCCCTCAAGAAATCCCAAGAAGTTTTTCTAATTTTTAGTTTTAAAATTTTTTTTTTTTTTTTGTGTGGTGGCAAGTTAACCCTAATTTGATGAGAAAAGAAAACCTACTTGTTCGGCAACGTGTGCGAAGTTCCAATGCGATGTCGGCGTCTTCACGCTCTCGTTCCCGCCTTGGATCTGCTCACGTCCTCGACTTTGTCAGCCTTCTTCTCCTTCCACCAGGTTCACCTGCACACCAAAAACAATAATACCCGTGAAGAGAGAAGAGACAAATTTAAAGGAATTGGATAGAAACTTACTCGAAAGCACACCTCCCCGGCAACGGCGCCAGAAAAGCTATGATGGTCGGCCTGGATAGGTTGTTAATATGATATTTTTATCGTTGAAATGTGTATAGTGGTTAACCTAATTCAGACCTAACCATCTCTTTACAAAATTTTTTAACCTGGCCTAATTGATTTTATCTTGTCACTTTTAAGCCCAGGGTCGAACTCAGGGAAGTGGGGTTCAAGTCGAGTTTCTACGTTTTCCTTAAAACGCGTCTCTTCCGTTCGTTTATTCTGTTTTTGGTATTTTTCTTATTTAGGTTTTTTTCTGGTAATCCTTGTTCTTGAGGCACACCCTCAAAATTGTGTCCTTGGCTTTTAGCCAAAACAGAGTTTCAAAACACGTCTTGCTATTTGCAAGACGGGGGTACCTGCAAATCAAAGATTATCTTTTCACTTTTATACCTTTTTTTTATCTTTTTACTAAGGAAGCTATCAGATAGAAAGTAAATATAGTAGCTATAGATATATATTTATATGTAGTATATATATAAAGGGGTGGGGGTGGAGGTGACGATGGAGTGTAGCACTATATCGAGTCAGCCGACGTCTAGAGAGACGCAACCAACACGACTAGGTGCCGCGTGGAGTGTGGATGGAGGATGGATGATGTATGGGACCACGCTTTTTTTGTACGCGTGTATCAGGGAATATCAGCAACTGGTGCAGATATCCCCGCGATACAGCGTATAATAAATAACGTGAAAATATATGTACATATGTATGTATATAAATGTATAAGTATATATGTATAGATATATATAGATATATATATATATATATAGGTGTATATATGTATATATATATATATATGTATGTATATATGTATATAGCTATGTATATATGTATATAAGTATATATATATAATACTATATAGATATATATATATATATATGTATATAGGTATATATGTATCTAGATATATATGTATATATATATGTGTATATGTATAAGTATATAGATATGTATATATATATATATGTATATGAGTATGTGTATATATATATATATATATATATATATATATATATATATTATATATGTATATGTATATATATATTATACTATATGTATGTATACATAACTATATAGATATACTATGTATATATAAGTATATATATATAGATATATGTATATGTATATGTATATATATATATATATATATATATGTATGTATATAAGTTACTATTAGTGTGTGAGTGTGTGTGTCGGTGAATGGGTGTGTGTGTCGGTGAATGGGTGTGTGTGTGTTGCTGTAAGTAAAAAAAGAGAGAGAGAGAGAGAGAGAGAGAGATAGAGAATACGTGAGAGAGAGAGAGAGCGGCAGACAGAGAGGGAGCGGGCGGCAGAGAGGGCGGACGCGCGCGGGAGAGATCAGCAAAGAGAGAGCGGGCGAGAGAGCTGGTGATGGCGTGAGTTAAGACGTCTGTGGATGGCGGCAGACGTCTTGGAGCCGCGTCGTCTGCAGGCGGCGCCCGACGTCTGGAGGTCGCGGATGCACGGGGGCGTACTCGCGCAGAGGAGATGAGGAGTCTGCGTCGTCCTGCTGCGAGCGCGGAGGCTCGCGACAGCGCGCTCGGAGAAGGAGGCGGGGAGTCTGCAGGCACGCGCGGGCGCTTGCAGAGGCTGGTGGGGGTCGGCGCGCGGCCGTAGCCGGCCGCTGCAGTGCGCGCAGCGGCCTGTCGCGGGTGGAATTGCAGAGGCGACAGAGCAGAGGCGGAGACGGGGCAGTGCCCTGCAGGCGCGCGCGGAGAGCTGTGCGCCTGCGGGGAAGGTCGCGGAGGTGCGAGGGGAGGTTCTGCAGTGGTTGCGGAGGGTCGCGGGGGTCGGCGCGAGGAGGCCTGGCCGCTGCAGTGCGCGCAGCGGCCTGCTGCGGCTGTAACTGCGGCGTGGACAGAACGGAGACGGAGGCGGGGAACGGGCCTGCAGGCGCGCGCGGAGGGTTGCACGCCTGCGGGGAAGGTCGCGGAGGAGGCGGGGGTGCTGCTGCTGCTGCTGTCGACGCTGGGCTGCTGCTGCTGCTGCTGCTTCAAGCTTCGGACCTTGAAGCGGCAGCAATGGCGTGGAGATGCAAACGAAGAGAAAAGAACACACCACGCCCACCGGCTCGTTGAAGAGCTGGGCGGTGGTGCTCCCACTGTGGTGGTGTGCACCACAGTGGGTTCTCCTGCTCGTCGGGTGCCTCCTCGACGGAGGGCCGACGTATGGGAGGGGAGAACGGTGGAGAGGAAGGTGGCGGCCTGCTGGTGGTGTTTCTTTCTTGCTGCAGCCCGCAGCTGCGTATTGCAGCAACGTTTTTTTCTTGCTGCCGCCCCCCACGTCGAAGAAGAAGAACCAGTGGCTTCTTATAGAAGAAGAGAGCATGGTCATGCAGCATGCGGGAAATGGGAGGAATGGCAGCCGCAGGGAATGGCTTGGGCAGGGAGAGGGCGCGGGAAGTTGCAGCAGCGGGAAGGACCGCAGGACAGCAGGGAGAGGCAGCGTGGCAGAAGTTGCAGCCGTAGGAAAAATAAAAATCAAGTGGAGATAAAAAATAGAAGAGATGGATTTTTGTAAAGAGGCACTTGAGGAAAATGTAAATTATGAAGCCCTTTTATTCCAATCTTCCCTCCTCTTAATTTAAATGCATGAATGCAAGTATTTTTACAGATGCGACTATAGGATTATAATATACATAGTTAATGCTAGAAAATAGCATAAGAAGGCGTCCTTATAGGCGTGTTTTGAGGTGCAAACACCCAACACCACCCCCACCTTAGTTTTCATTCCATAATCGAATAACTCAAACCCAAATCAACTTAGGTGCTTTTTATGAACCCTAGGATAGATTTGGTTGTTTGTTTACCACCTCCACTCACCTCACCATCCACATAAATAAAAATAAAAATAAAAAAGTATTATCTAATTGTGGGATTTTCTGTAAGCTACACACTTAACACCCACAACTTCTCACCCTAAGGCGCACAATCACATCGATTCTACCACTTAACCGGGATCTGACCTGTGGACCCGGTACACTTAATTCAACACACAAATAAGTGAGTAGAAATCTGAATAGGTCAAAAATTTTTGTGTGCCTTAACTAAGTGGTGCAATAGGCTAATTGATTGAACTGTTTGGGCCGCACCACTTAAGATAAAAGCGATTCATCAAGTAGCTTGCCACTTAGGGTTGATTCTTAGGGCTAAACCAGGCACTCCACATTTTTTTCTTTGATTTCTAAAGGAATATATCATCACCAGTGCTTGCAAAACTTGGAGTGTGTTCCTAAACTTGATTGAATATACCTAAGATTTAACCCTAAAAGCTACTAAACAAGGTTGAACTCTAAAAGACACATCATCAAATAACCTTGTTTGAGAACCCTGGTTGTGCACGCACACACATTTTAATTGATCATTAAGGGCACAACCCATCTAAAGGGCCCATCACATTCCTGAAGCACCATTGTCCCAAGCCTTAACTAAAATTCATTAGACACTGGTCCTAAGGACTGGTTCGCTCATCGGGATCCAGATTGAGATTGTTCACGATTAACCTGCTTATACTAGTCAATCTGATGTCTAACTAGGGGAGTAGCGTCAAATGACCGCAGGTGGGGGGTACACTAGGAACTGAAGGCGTAAGCCAAAGGAAGAACCTTCTCCCCAATCCCTCCTTCTAACTGGTTGGATTGCCTGGACATAAGTAGAGTAAATCATCTATAATCTTAGGATGGATTCTAAGAGTCTGTAGACCTTTAGATACCCAACCTAAGGACAAGCTTGTATTTTTGTATTGCAGGGCTCCTTTCTCTTCTGATTTCCCTCCTTACTTCACCATGTACCCTTCCACATCCTACACACATTTCACATCCTATCCTCCTACCATCACTTACCCCCAAGATGATTACTATCCCGACTTAACTTGTAATTATCCATCCACTAGCCGGGATGACTTTGTTTGGGGATATGAATCCGAACCTCAATGTCCAGGGCTTAACCCTAGACAACAGGACTATGACTACTATCCTTCTCAGAGCTACAATAATAATAGATCTCCATCCTTTAATGATCAACCTAACCAGATCTACGACCGTGAAGGATATGCTGATTATAACACTTACCCTCCCTAGAATTATGCTGAATTTAGGTCGCCACCAACCTTTAAACAACCTGAAACGACCTACTATCAAGGAGGGTCCCGAGAACCTCGACACCTTGACTCCCCTAGATTCAACCCAAACCCACCCAAACCTGAATCGAACTAATCGGGTCAGGTGAACCAGATCCAGGATAGGGTGTTGGCTAATTTAAGGAACACTATACAATCTTTAGAAGATCAGCCAACACCATGCACTAAAGCATTGGAGCCTATGATCAAAATGATTGATGAACTTAATAGTTCTCTATTGGATTTTCTCCAAAGTGTTAGGGATAGGGACTTGGGTGAGTTCCTTCTTGAGAAATTGTCGAGGTTGAGGATGAAATTTGTGGTTGCACTAGTCAAATCTTGGGATGATTCTCAAGATGAACCCTCTTCAGGAGAGCCAATGTCTGAACCTGCTTAGGTGCCTATCGAAGGGGACACTTATTCAGAGATTGGAGATGACCAGATTGGTCTAGAGCAACCCTTTGAGGATGAACCGATTGATTCACCTGAGATCCCCAAGTCAGGAAACGAAAAAAATTATGTCTCCTTGGATGATGGAATGACTTGCGATGTTGAGACATATACAAATGAGGATCATGAATTCTTTGATTTTGAGGGTGAGGAATCTCTTAGTGAAGTCTCACTTAAGCTTGAGGAGAATGATTTTAGTGAGACATACGGGCTCAAAGAGTATGACGACCAATTTTGTGATAGCGATTTCACACGGTTTGTTAAAATACGTCGTTGTAACGCGTAAAATCGATCAACTCTTAAATTTATATTCCTAGATAGGGGAGTATCTAGGGTCGTCCAAGGAGGCCAAATGTTTGCAATAGTGATTCTCTTGCTAGGAATATAAATCTCAACTTTCTTTTTGGTATTTTTCAATATATCATTTTTTTTTATTTTTAAACTAAGGCAACATGCGAACTGATGGCGGGAAAAGTGTTTACACTTCGAATTAAAATACTACTTTTATGTGACAAGCAGAACCTCTCCCTAAGCTCACTCTAGGCAAGTGGAGGCCTAGAATAATTAGGGAGAGGGAGTGAAGAATGCTGAAAATAAGCTAATAGAAATGCAAAAAAAAAAATTGCAAAGAAGGCAACTAGATAATTGATAAAGTGTTTTACAAAAGGCCTAGTAGAGGAAAGCTTGTACTACTAGAAAATTGCAAATAAGAAAATAAAACACAAATCCTCTAGATAGATGGTGAAGAAGAGGGCTTCTTGCTCCAAGGTTGGTGGCTCCCAAGCTTGAAAAGAATCCTTCAACTCCTTCCTTGCAGAACTTCGCCAAGGTGATGACCTCCAAGGCAAGCCCTAAGGGGGCGTGCCCTAAGTTTCTCTCCAAGGGTGGATGTCCACCCTAAGCTTTTCTCCTTTGCCTGGCCATCCTCCTTGAAGTGGGAGAGTCCTCCTCCTTGGCGTGGCTCAAGTTGAAGAGAGTGGGGAGAAGAAGGCACCAAAAGGGCTGGTGATGTGCCCCTTTAATCTCCTTCTCTACTCCTTCTTCTTGGCCGTAGGTATAGGTGGTTTAGGTAGAAAATATACTAAGGGAGGATGCCCAAAAATGGTGGTAGGTGGTGGCTTTTTATAGAATAGGAGGGGGGCTATGGTGACCTTTGAAATGGATGGCCAAGATGAGTTGATGGAGGTGGTTGGAGATCCCATGGCCAAGGAGAGTTGGCGCCATCTTAAAGGGCACCAAGGGGTAGTTATGGGTGTTGACACCCTTTGGTGTTGGTGCCAAAATGGGCATTCTAGAAGGTCATTAGGTGGTGCCACCTTAAGGTTCTAGAAGGGGGGTATGTGGATGGCTAGGATGGCTTATGTGGGTAGGTGTAGGGTGGATTTAAGGGGCTGAAAGTGGCGCCAATATAGAGGTGGTTAGGGGTGGTTTTTGGCGCCAACTTGAAGTGTCTTTTGGTGGAGATAATGGGGTGAAGGGATGGCTAGGAGGTGGCGCCAACTTGAGTAGAGTAGCTAGCTTAGGTAGGCTTGAGTTGGTGGAGCTAGCTAGGGTTGATTTTGGAGGTAATGAATGGCCAAGGAGCTGGTTGTTAGCTATGCTAAGCTAAGCTAAGATAAGCTAAGCTAGCTTAGCTAAAGGTGGAGTGGAGGAGAAGGTGTTGGAGCTAGGGTTTGGAGGAAGGAGCTAAGGAGGAGAGTCTGGAGCTGGAGCTGGAGCAGGCTGCTACTGAAGAGGCTGGCATGGGGCTACTCTAGCTGGCTTAGCTTGCTAGTTCTTTGCTAGCTACTAAGCCAAGCTAAAGTGAGCTAGCTTCTACCAAAATGAGCTGAGGTGAGCTAGGTCTGGTGCTCCCGGGGAGAATCAAGCTGGTTGAGGCAACTAAGGTAGCTTAGCTCACTGAGTTGAGCTAAGCTGAGTCCCCGGGAGCTGGACTTGAGCTTCCTGAGCTGAGATGAATTCTTCTTCAGCTGGCTGGAGTTGAGTGAAGCTGAATGTAGCTGGATCTGAGATGGGGTGAACTCCTGTCAACTCAGCTGAGCTAGCTAGAGCTCCCTGTGAACTAGTAGGAGCTGAGATGAGCTAGACTCGGCTAAGTTGAGCTGGATCTGAGCTGACTTGAGCTAGGGTGAGCTAAGATGAACTCTCTTGAGCTGCCATCCAGCTGAGATTAGCTGAATGGAGCTGGGATGAGCTAACCCTAGTTCAAGTAAGCTAGGTTCCAGTTGCGGTGAGCTGGATCAAGCTGAGGTGAGCTGGATTAGGCTGAGTTCCAGTTAGTCTGGGCTTCTCCTTCACCATTTTCCTTCTTGAGTGTTAGGGTTTTAGGGATCTGTGCATCTGTACATCCCTAACACTCACAAAAACTCATTAAAATGACAATAAAAAATGCAATGCATGCCTATCCTAATTTATGCCTAAATGCAGCCCAAAAACCCATTTGCGGAGTAAAATCCTAAGAGCTAGGTTTGTTTTAATGCATAAGAATGATGATAAACTGGCGTTTATCACACCCCCATGCTTATCTTTTGCTAGTCTCTTAGCAAAACTTAAAACGGAATTTTTGGGAAATCTAATTTTTTTGACTTTGGAGGAGAAAAAGAGATCAATTGACCTTGGCAGATTAAAAACACTGGAGGTACGGGATTTGTTAAAGATAAACATCGGGATTTGTTTTTGGATTCAACCATTAGATAGAACGGGATCAATATATCTTCCAAAAAATTCTCAAATTAACCCCTTGTTAATTCAGATGACTTGAAATGTTTGTTTTTAGGAATTTTTTTTTTGGCTCATGAATCTGATTCTCAACTTGCAAAATCCTTTAAAACCTTGTGGCTGTGCTTGTGAAAGGCCAACATTTATAAGGGCGTGTTAATTTATTTATATATATATTTTTTTTTTCTCCCCCATGCTTATTTTTAGCTTAGTCTTACAACAGATGTGTTGGGATCATCATTCCCGTTACCATTTCTCGAGGGGGCTCTGGCGCCAGTACTTCGAGATAGCACTGTCCATGACACCACCCAGGAGCTCACAACCCCAGAACACGATGCGGTGAAAAGGGGCTCTCCAAACAAACTCAAGCTCTTGCTCCGACACTATAGGTAGAGCACCGTCCAAGACACTTGAGCTGCTAAAATGCGCTTTAATGCTCCGTCTAAAGATATGAAATATAGATATGGAGCAACCCCGAGGTGGTAACATGTTGACATCGCGTCCTTAAAGGAGGCATTTTCCTCCTTCTCGGCGGTGGGAACTCAAACCAATGATCTGCTTCAGACTTTCACTAAGTCCAAACAAGGGAGTTTTTCAAATTTTTAGTTATTTTTAAGTGTTGGCTTGTGCGTGAAGAGTGACACAAGAAGTTTCTCAAAACATGCAAGTTTTTGAATCAGAGCTAAGTCAAATAATTTCCATATTGCAAAATAGGATCAAGTCACCTGAACTATTATGAGTTCAGGTGGAATTTTATAGAAAGATATCTGATCTTGTCTAAAATAGACCCTGGAATTCTAATGATCAGATCCATATCCTCATCCTTAGTTTGTTAAGGATTAAATCCATTGTACCAAAAGTGAATTTTTCGACCTTAGTCCCGATTTCAAAATTTTTCCTCAAAAAGTTTTGAACATCTTTTATTTATTTTTTTATTTTTTTTTATTTTTTTGGGTATGCAAGCAGGAAATAAATTAAACAAAAATGCATGTTTTTAGGTTTTGAAAATCCTGAATCGATCGTAAAAATTTAAAAACACCCCCCCATGCTTAAGATATGCCATGTCCTCATGCATTAGGAGGGAAAAGGGATCACCTTAGTGATGACGGTCGGGTTTAGGATGAACAAAACCTGGAAAAAGAAGAAAAAAGGAATGCAAGAAAATGATGGGTTACCTCCCATCCAGTGCTATCTTTTACGCCATTCAGCCGGGCGTGAAGGTATGCACAGAAGATGGAAAATCATGTAAATAATTGGACACTTGAATGTCTTTAATAAAAGTGTCTTCCTCAAGATCCCTAAAAAGATGAGTGGTAAAGATAAAGGGATCAAAATAAAATAGAGAAATGGAAAAAGGACCCCGGTCTGGCCATGGTTTGAATTGATGATGAAGGCCAAACTCAGGTGGATCAGGTGGTAGGTCCAATAGAAAAGGGAGGGGAAAGGAGTTAGTGATATGCAAGATGGGTGAAGTTAGTGTGGATATTTTTGGTGAAAAATCAGGAAGATGAAAAGGGGGAAAGTCAAACCCTAGTTGATCTGGAAAGTCTTGGACCACATAATTATCCTTAGAATAAGAATCAATAAAATCTATATCAATAGTGGTCAAAGCTGAATGAGATTGGATCAACATATACTTTTCAAATACTACTTCCATTTTATTATTAGTATCCTCAAAAAATTTATGATCACTGGACCTCTTGGAAGCTAGAAATAAATCTAATGAGAAGGTCTGGTTACTACAACTTATATTCATTTTCCCAGAATGAGAATGGATATTAGATGTTGCGGTAATCAAAAGGGGTCTTCCAAGAATGGTATTAATGAGAGCCTTAGGTACCTCTATGTTAAGTACCAGAAAATTTACCGGAAATAAACAATTTCGGACCTTGATAATACTATCCTCAACAACTCCCCGCGGTTGAATGGTAGATCGATCTTCCGATTGAAATTGAACCTTAGGAGGTTTTAAATCACTGAATCGAAATTCCTCAAATAAGATTGGGGGGATGAGATTACTAGAGGTACCTAAGTTGAGAGGGGCGCGAGAAAAAATGGTGTCAATTATGACAACTGAGGTGAGCGATGTGCCCTGGTCCTTTTTTGTGAAAGGCAGCATGCTCTGAAAAACTGAGCTGGCTGTCTTAGAAAGGACCAACCTTTCTAGATTTTGATCATGACCTTTTGAAGTAAATTTTTTAGAGGCATGGGGAGAATCTAGGAGGGGAATATTCCTCTTGACTTGCTCAAATAAGTCCAAAGGATTGTGGTCAGAGGGCTCTGATTTTGGATTGTTGGATTGCAGTTTTTGAGAGTGGGAAATAGGGTTTGAATCAGGTGTTTTTGGGATTTCTTTTTCTTCTTCCTTGTTGAGGTTAGGGGAGTCAATCTGCATTGGTTGAGAATCAGTTTCATCATTTGCATGTGAAGGCCTTAAATCCATGTTGGTTTCCTCACTCCTCAAAGTCTCTGCATACGCAGCTTGGTGGTCACTGGGAGGAGATGGGGGAGGCTGATTTTGATAGAAACTGGGTTGGTGCTGTGATATTGGGTTAATAGGAGGCTGAACCATGTGGTTCTGATGTTGGTATCCACCTGGGTGTTGGTTCCTGGGATTAATAAAGTTTGGTGTGGGTTGGGATGGTGAGTGTCCTGCAGGTCTTTGAGTCGGAATATCCCCAATTTGATCATTGAGATTGTTAATAAGACGGGTTGTTTCCTTTGTTTTTCTTTGTAACTCCTGTAGGGTTTTCATCATCTGGGCATTAATGTCTTCTTGAGATTGCCCAGATTGATAAGTCTGATTAGAATCATACCCTCCAAACGGGTTTTGTTGTTGGTGTGGAACCGGATTGGTCCAAGAGTGAGCCGGATAATTTCCCCTATTAGAGGAATTTTTCAATTTCTCCTGGAAAGTAGGGACATTTTGGGTGGGGTGATGATTGGGATAAACATAATTCCCTATTGAACCATAGAAAGCCTCAGAATAATAATTATACTCAGCACGAGATTTATGCAGATTTTCTCTCTTGCGGGTGTTTAAAGGGATGAGATGTGGAATGTGTGGAGCTTGGGTAGGTGTGGCAGGACTCCCTTGTTTGGCTAGGTTTGTTAAATCCTTATGCAACTGTTGTTGCTTAACTTGTAGCTGAGCCATGATAGAGTAGAGATTAGGTGGAGGGGCCTGATTAAGTAGCTCCTGGGTGGAAAAATAGGGGAAAGAAAAATTAGCATGCGGGTTAGAGGACCAATTTTGATTTTCCATTTTGAGAGAAGAGGAAGAATGCAGGAAAAGTCTTTTTTGGGGAGGCAAAATCAAGTGGTCTCTCCAAGTGTGGAGTTTTGGACCGCCGCCCGTGCAAAATGGAAGAAATGGCAGGGGAGGAGAAGAGATGGGGATGAGAGAAGTGTGCACACAAGCAATCAAATTCTAGACCTAACTTAATTGTGACTCCCTAGAATTTAACCTAAGACTTGGTCTACCTAGGAAACAAGTAATCAATAGTGAATACCCATTCTATCAACAAATCTAGCCAAGTTGCTTAAGGGGAGGTTTGGGCCCAAGCGTTTCCCAGGAAAATCCTCAGGTGCTTGTACAAACCTGCGCCTGGTCGTTTGACACGGCCCCTCAGCCTGAACACCAGATATAGATGACAGAATTGGTATTAACTAGAGAAAACTTAAATCCTATATAGCAAGCCTAAATTGATGAAACCTTAGGGGTCAAATTGCTACAAATTTTAGTTAGGTATAGGATACTACAGTGCACATGGAATGTGGAGGGCGTTATTGGGATGTTGCCCTGTTATTTAGATTTTTGTGTGTGTGTGCAGGAATTGGACAGTGGCTCCAATGAAAATCAAGTTGTCACACAATTTTTTTGTATTTTTGTCTTTTAGGATTTGATTTAATTAAATGTATTTTAGGGTTTCTCTAGTTAAATTTTCAAACAAGTTTGAAAACTCACAATCAAAGGAAAACAAGTTGTATGGGTGATTGTATATTTCCTTTGAATTAAGCCTCAAAAGAGAAAGAAAGAAACCCTAAGCCAATTATCCCTAAGACAGAAATTTAACTACCAATGAGTTATTTTTTAGGCTTTTAGAATTAAGTAGTGGTCCAAACAAGTCAAAAAACACCACTACTTTGAATAAAATCAAACAAGGATTCCATAAAAGATTTTTGTAAGATTTTAGGAATTTGTTTGATAATAGTTTTGAATTTTTAATTGTACTGGTGTCAAAGTCCAGAAATAATACCCGTGGGTATTATAGACTTTTCAGTATTACCACCGACCTAAGAAAATTTTTATGATTTTATATGATATGCAAAATTTCACAGGGATTCCAACAAGGTAAATTTCACAAAAATTGGATGAGTATAAAAATTCTGAAAATTCGCGGACAGTAGCAAAACAGGAAGATAAGAGGGTATGACCTCTCTGCAATCCACGAATTTTGAAAAATTAAATACGAATCCAATTGATTTGAAATTTGGAACAAATGTTCCTAACTTAATTGGGAATCACTCTATGAAATTTTATGATTTTAGGAGGCCTAGGGTGTTAGGAATCGATTTTTCAAATCCAGACAGAAATCTGGACCCGAAAAACAGAACACCAATACTTGCAATGGAGTGGTGTTAAAGAAGCATACAAGCAAACAATGGATTTTAAAATGCACCACTCCACTTAATTTAAGTGTTTAGGGTCCTAAAAGCCAAGTTTAATATATTTTTGGTAGTTTTAATTATTTATGTGATCAGAAAGAGGAACCAACCTGAATTTTCGTGGGAAGAAAAGGACCTTTGAGCTCTCTCTTCTAGATTCCCGCCTTCCCGCTGTAGTTCCTGCACACACAAAAGAAAGAAAGAGAAGGGGATGAGATCCACTTCAAGTAAGAGAAAATGAGTTAATGCAAAGCCGTGCCTCCCCGGCAACGGCGCCAAAAAGTGATAGTGATTTCACACGGTTTGTTAAAATCGATCAACTCTTAAATTTATATTCCTAGATAGGGGAGTATCTAGGGTCGTCCAAGGAGGCCAAATGTTTGCAATAGTGATTCTCTTGCTAGGAATATAAATCTCAACTTTCTTTTTGGTATTTTTCAATATATCATTTTTTTTTTATTTTTAAACTAAGGCAACATGCGAACTGATGGCGGGAAAAGTGTATACACTTCGAATTAAAATACTACTTTTATGTGACAAGCAGAACCTCTCCCTAAGCTCACTCTAGGCAAGTGGAGGCCTAGAATAATTAGGGAGAGGGAGTGAAGAATGCTGAAAATAAGCTAATAGAAATGCAAAAAAAAAAATTGCAAAGAAGGCAACTAGATAATTGATAAAGTGTTTTACAAAAGGCCTAGTAGAGGAAAGCTTGTACTACTAGAAAATTGCAAATAAGAAAATAAACACAAATCCTCTAGATAGATGGTGAAGAAGAGGGCTTCTTGCTCCAAGGTTGGTGGCTCCCAAGCTTAAAAAGAATCCTTCAACTCCTTCCTTGCAGAACTTCGCCAAGGTGATGACCTCCAAGCCAAGCCCTAAGGGGGCGTGCCCTAAGTTTCTCTCCAAGGGTGGATGTCCACCCTAAGCTTTTCTCCTTTGCCTGGCCATCCTCCTTGAAGTGGGAGAGTCCTCCTCCTTGGCGTGGCTCAAGTTGAAGAGAGTGGGGAGAAGAAGGCACCAAAAGGGCTGGTGATGTGCCCCTTTAATCTCCTTCTCTACTCCTTCTTCTTGGCCGTAGGTATAGGTGGTTTAGGTAGAAAATATACTAAGGGAGGATGCCCAAAAATGGTGGTAGGTGGTGGCTTTTTATAGAATAGGAGGGGGGCTATGGTGACCTTTGAAATGGATGGCCAAGATGAGTTGATGGAGGTGGTTGGAGATCCCATGGCCAAGGAGAGTTGGCGCCACCTTAAAGGGCACCAAGGGGTAGTTATGGGTGTTGACACCCTTTGGTGTTGGCACCAAAATGGGCATTCTAGAAGGTCATTAGGTGGTGCCACCTTAAGGTTCTAGAAGGGGGGTATGTGGATGGCTAGGATGGCTTATGTGGGTAGGTGTAGGGTGGATTTAAGGGGCTGAAAGTGGCGCCAATATAGAGGTGGTTAGGGGTGGTTTTTGGCGCCAACTTGAAGTGTCTTTTGGTGGAGATAATGGGGTGAAGGGATGGCTAGGAGGTGGCGCCAACTTGAGTAGAGTAGCTAGCTTAGGTAGGCTTGAGTTGGTGGAGCTAGCTAGGGTTGATTTTGGAGGTAATGAATGGCCAAGGAGCTGGTTGTTAGCTATGCTAAGCTAAGCTAAGATAAGCTAAGCTAGCTTAGCTAAAGGTGGAGTGGAGGAGAAGGTGTTGGAGCTAGGGTTTGGAGGAAGGAGCTGAGGAGGAGAGTCTGGAGCTGGAGCTGGAGCAGGCTGCTACTGAAGAGGCTGGCATGGGGCTACTCTAGCTGGCTTAGCTTGCTAGTTCTTTGCTAGCTACTAAGCCAAGCTAAAGTGAGCTAGCTTCTACCAAAATGAGCTGAGGTGAGCTAGGTCTGGTGCTCCCGGGGAGAATCAAGCTGGTTGAGGCAGCTAAGGTAGCTTAGCTCACTGAGTTGAGCTAAACTGAGTCCCCGGGAGCTGGACTTGAGCTTCCTGAGCTGAGATGAATTCTTCTTCAGCTGGCTGGAGTTGAGTGAAGCTGAATGTAGCTGGATCTGAGATGGGGTGAACTCCTGTCAACTCAGCTGAGCTAGCTAGAGCTCCCTGTGAACTAGTAGGAGCTGAGATGAGCTAGACTCAGCTAAGTTGAGCTGGATCTGAGCTGACTTGAGCTAGGGTGAGCTAAGATGAACTCTCTTGAGCTGCCATCCAGCTGAGATTAGCTGAATGGAGCTAGGATGAGCTAACCCTAGTTCAAGTAAGCTAGGTTCCAGTTGCGGTGAGCTGGATCAAGCTGAGGTGAGCTGGATTAGGCTGAGTTCCAGCTAGTCTAGGCTTCTCCTTCACCATTTGCCTTCTTGAGTGTTAGGGTTTTAGGGATCTGTGCATCTGTACATCCCTAACACTCACAAAAACTCATTAAAATGACAATAAAAAATGCAATGCATGCCTATCCTAATTTATGCCTAAATGCAGCCCAAAAACCCGTTTGCGGAGTAAAATCCTAAGAGCTAGGTTTGTTTTAATGCATAAGAATGATGATAAACTGGCGTTTATCAGTAGCCCGACTACTGAAGACTCTGATTCAGTTGGGGCTAACTTGGACTATCCGATACCTGACAACTCAATTAGTAGCCCCATTCCTCAACCACACCCTGAAGAGCTGAATGAACATACTTTTGAGATCATTGTGCCCAAGTCAATCCTGATTCAGCCACAATTGTTGAACTTGGGTACTTTAGATGGGGTGTACAATGATCTAGAGGTCCTGGAAACCTTAATTTCAGAGGATAGGAAGTTGGAAATGAAAATTTGGGAGGTTAATTTTGAGGGAAAAATAAGTTTGGATATAAGGGTACCTATTGACCTGAAACCACCTAACTTCTATATGAACCCTTATGATATCTTTCACGTGTGACCCAAGCCTGGAATAAGTGATTATTTTTCTGAGCAAGATGTTAAGTGGACAACCGCATCTATTGAACCATCTTTACCCATTGTCCGACACTTTGATCTTGGGTTGCACACCACTAAACTGCAAGCATGGCCCCGCAAACACAACAACCTTCAGTTCTGGGTGATTTTCATCCAGAACCTAAAAACCACTCGTCCCTGGGGCATGGGTCTGCACCATAATCTCGTCCACATATGTGGACATCTTCTGCAGATGGGTTTCAGGATCAACCTTTTTATTTTGATTCTGACCCGCACTTGTGAATTCTCAATTTCTTCTTTGTATGTATGTTATGCCTAGCTAAAGGCATTAAACGTAGCACGTGTGTATACACTCTTCTCTCTGCGGAGCTGACCGGATTTTCATGACACTCAGGTGATGTTTTGTCTACTCTACCCTTTTCATGTCTTTATTTTTACAATGAGGACATTGCATCATTTAGGCATGAAGGGTGGATAATCAATTCCTGAAATCATTATGTTAACTCAGTAGAGTTTCTTTTAGTTTCTTATAAAATTAAAAAAAAATTGAAAACTTGAAAAAAAGATAAAAAAAGAAATTAGGAAAAGAGAACTTAGGCATTTAGAAGTTATTAACTTTAGGAAATGATACGAGAGGACCTAAACACCTAGACTCTTCAGGTCTTCAGGCTTAATTAGCCCGAGTGTCCACTCAAATGTGGATTTAGTCTCGAGTCCTCGACAATTAAAATTCATTTTAATTTGGTAAATAAATTGGGATGATAAGTATGCGACTTATCAACCCGCCCTCTAATTTGGGGGGACTTTAAGCCGAAGCATCTACACACTTTTTTTTTGCATTGACTCACTTTCCGACGATTTTTATGGAAATTGGGTAGCTAAGAGATCGACTTGGGTGGTATTGCTGGTAAATTGTCGGTGGTAACAACTCATCGGCCGGTTGTCTAGAGCCCATCCATAAGACCATTTTCGTTGTACTGCCTTTAGGTAAATCTTAGATTAGGGAAGCCACCTACTTAGAAAAAAAAAAGAAACACTAAAAAAAATAAGAAAAAGAAACAGGAGAAAATAAAAATAAATAAATAAAATCGCACTTCACCGCACGAGTATGGCTGGCAAGTTGTCAGTGGTAACAACTCATTGGCCGGTTGTCCAGAACCCAGCTCACAAAAAAAAATGCATAATAATTCCCAAAACACTTAGGGAAGAAGTAGGGAAGTAGAATAAACTGGGTAGATATACACTGGGATCACCCTTGTGTTGACCCCATAAATAAAAGAAGTAGGGAGAAAGCTACCGATCATAAAGATAAACCTTTAGGCAAGGTCACCTAGGGTCGTAGAAACCCGAAGTCCATCTTAACGGCCGTTTTGTGAGTCTATCACTTTTTCACAAAGATGCTTAGTACTTAGAGTCCTTTTCGAGTCTTGGGCGGGTCGGGTAGCCGTAAAAAGTTATCCCGTAACTCTCAAACTCCAAAAGTACAAAAAAATTAGAAAAGAAGAAAAAGAAAAAAAATATACATATCTTCCCTTCTCAAATAAAGTGAGAACTTAGGCGGTATGCATTCTAGTAAACACCCGGGTACTGTTGAGTTTTTATAGTTTAGGACCTTAGTTGAAATTTTCCATTGTTAATAAACGACTTAGGCCTAAGTGGTTTAATCCTAATTCAACTTTTATACAAAGCATATAGTTTAATTTTGCTAGGGACTAGCAAAAGATAAGCATGGGGGTATGATGCAAACACATTTATTGATGGTAAAATGCCTATTCATGCATGTTCCTAGGCTTAGATTTGCATTTCATGTTATAAATATTGCATAGCATGCATCATTCTGCATTTAGATTACTTGTATATAATTTAGGTTAATTACGTCATTTTGTGGTTAGGAGGGAAGGATATTTATTTCAAAGCCTCAGATTGACAATCCGACCGTACGGATGTGATCAAGATGACGATCGAAGTCCAACGCCTCTGAAATCGCCCCGATCGAAGTCACGTAGCACCATATGCAGTCTGAGGAAGATCAACGGCCAAGGGACTAGCAGACATAATTTGGAGCTTCAAATGATAAATCCGACTGCACGGATGGATTCGAGTCGACGATCGCAGCCTAACGGCGCGAAAATCGACTCAATCCGACCTCTGTAGCAGCCCCTACAACAAGAAGATGGACGGCCCAGACTACGCCACATGGCGCAGCCCAGGCCGCCAACACACGCATGCAACACCGCACGCATGCAGCAGCGCGGGTGCGTGTGCGGGCGTACAGGCGTGCATGCACGCAGCGCCAGCGCGTGGGCGCGTGCGTGCGCACGGCAAGGCAGGAGCAGCGCCAACACAGCGTAAGGTGGACTACAGCGACGCATCAGCTGGACTTACAATGATGCTTACAACTGTCGGTAATTCATCGCATGCCAGCAAAGCCAGCTGTGGGCGCAGCAGGCATGAGCTACCTACAGCGACGTTTCCAGTGACGGCCTGGATGTCACTAATGGTCCCATACCGATTTTTGCCTCTTCTCCACCACTATAAAAGGACCTTCACCCCCTCCCTTCCAAGCCATCTCTACCTACTCTACTCCCACCTACTCCCAAGCTCTAGCAAGCCTACCAACGCTCCATTAGAGCTTGTTCTCAAGCTCCCAATGTGCCTATTAGTGTAGCGAACCTCTACCTCACCAAATACTCCTCCAACTTCCCATCGCCCTTCATAGGTCACCTTGGAGCCGTCCTCCCACCTCCATTCCGGTAGCAGATCAACTCCATCTTCTCACCTCCATTCCGGAGCTACACCGAAGCTTTCCTCAACCTGACGTCCTCCAGCATCTCACCTCCGTCGTCCCGCTCACCTCCTTCGTCCAAGCTTCCACCAGGCGCAGTCCTCTCGTCAAACATCCAATTCGGGAGATTTCCTCTCACCTCCCTCTCTTTATATGCTTTCATAGTTTCCTATAATTGACATTGGAAGTAATATATATCATATTTGTTCCACATCTCTATCTTGTGATACGTTTTCTTATTTTCTTTTATTTCAAAAAATAATAATAATAACAAAACCACAAAATACCAAAAAGAAACGAAACGAAGTGTGCTTTTCACGTAAAGTAAACGTCACCTCCCTGTGTTCGACCCAGCACTTCCTTGGAGTTTTGGTATAAATTTTATCTGATCGACGTGTTTTGCAACTACAATGACAAATTACTTGTAACTCTGATTTCTAACACACACAACCAACGAGTATGGCTAGCAAGTTGTCAATGGTAACAACTCATTGGCCGGTTGTCCAGAACCCAGCTCACAAAGATGCATGTTTAATTCCAAACACTTAAGAAAAAGTGAAGAAGTAGAATAAGCTAGGAAAATATACACTGGGTTCGCCCTTGTGTTGACCCCATTAAAAATAAAAGTAAGGAGAAAGCTATTGGTCGTATAGATACACCTTTAGGCAGAATTCTTTTCAAGGTCACCTAGGGTCATAGAAACCCGAAGTCCTTTCTAATTGCCAATCAGTAAGTCAATCACATTTCACACAAAAAGATGCTTAGTACTTAGAGTTCTCTTCGAGTCTTGGGTGGGTTGGGTAGCCATAGAAAGCTTCCTCAAAACCCTAAACTTAAAAATCCAAAAAAATTAGACAAGAAGAAAAAGAAAAAGATCCTTTTACTTTTGAGTAAGACAAGGGCTTGGGCAGTCTGCATTTTGGCAAACACCCGGACCCTGTTATGTCTCTGTAGTTCAAGTCTTAGTTATAGAAAACATTGGATTCAGAAATATATGCGATTCTCTCTCTCTGTGTTATTTTTTTTTCCAGTAGATAAAGTTTTCATCGACCTAATCTCTTGCTTGATAAAAATACCAAAAAAATTAGAAAAGATAAAAATGACAAAAATAAATAAAAATGAAATGCGGATTTTTCAAAACCAAACGTTCGCCTCCCCGTGTTCAACCCGGGACTCACTTTTTGAGTTTCGATTATAAATTTTATTTGATAGGCGCATTTTGCAAGTTGCGACAACGGGTCCTCCAAACCCCAATTTTTACCTCCCGAAATGTGCCCCCATCAATCCTCCTTCCTCCATCTTCGTTCTCCCTCATCCAACATCTCACCACCATCATCTGGGCACTCCGTCAATGCAGCTCATCCTCCAAGCAACCGTCGAGGAGAATAACTTCTCACTCTCTTCTCTTTATCGCTTTCTAGATTAGATTTCCCACTTTCTAGTGTAGTAAGTAGTTGTAATGAACATGATTATGTGGCTATGAAATGTTTGTCTATTCTCTCTTTTTTTTCTCTTTATTTGTATTATTCTTTCTCTATCTTTTATTGTTTATTCTTTAAGTAGAATAGCTAGGGTAGATTTAATTCGACTAGCTACTCTACTTCGTGACAACAAATATTAACACGATTTTTAATCAAACGTACGCCTCCCTGTGTTATACCAGAGACTCACCAGAGTTTCAGTTAAATTATTTGTTTGACGGATTTTTATTCGACTACAATGACAGGGTTTTCAAAACTTAAATTTTCAGCGTACAAATCCCATCCAACACTCCCACCTCCATAGAGCTTCAAGCAAGGTCCTGGAGCTGTCGAGCCGCCGAGGGAAGCCCCTCTACCACCATGGCTGCCTCGCCTCTCCATTTATCTACTAGTTTCTTTAGTTTAATGTTTATGCTATTTGAAGCTTTCATCTAGCATTATAGTTGTAAAATGATTCTATCTTTTGCAATATATTATCATCTACTTGGTTTCATGCATAATTAGCAATCTTCACATTATCATGAATCTCTAACCCTATCTCTCTCTCTACTCAAACAAATCAAATGATGTATTTTGTGACATTAAAGCGATTAACAGATCTGATTTCACGCCTCCTTGTGTTCGACACTCGTACTCACGTTCGATTATTATTATTAAAATTGATGTTGTAAACGCATGCTACAACGAATGACTTACACTTATGCATTTTCTCAACGTCAACAACCTGAGCCTAAGGTGGACTATCCTCTCCATTCTGACATCAACCTCTCCTCTTTTATGATAGAAATGATGGAGTCTATGGGAGAGATTTTGAGGAATAGTAAATGACTAAATGAAGAAATTAGTCAACTTAACTACCCTCCTATGAGTGATTCTGATCCCTACCTCTTTACCCCCGACCACCAAGATCATTTTGCGGAAAAATCGGATAACAAGGATCCTATTTTGAGGAGTAGATATCACTTAGACTCCCCCCATGAAACACGGCCACAAGAGGGGAATGATCCTATTGATTATCCACCTGAGCTATATTGTAGTCAAAAGAAAGGAGAGATGGTACCACTAAAGGACCTTGACCCCACTGACAGTGTCTTTCTTACCCTTGATGACTCGGGTCAAGGGCGTGTTGTTCCTGCCACTTCCCCAATTGATCATGTGGTGGAGCCCCATTCTACCTTTAGTAAGCTCAATCCTGATCCTCCACGTAGGGAACCAATACCTACCATACAACATTATAAGGATTTACATGTACCCCACATAGGTGACCCTAAGGAAATGGACCAAGATTTGGATGAATTGGATCAATTCTGGTCTCAGGGACACAAAGAGTCTATTTGAGAGGAGGATGACCCAATGGAGGAACCCGGACTTAGAGTTTGGAGTGAATCTTAGGGGATTATGTGTTATTCGAAGACTTACCCCCTAAGGATATGAATGATCTAGTGAAATCTGGATTCCTCCCTACTTGTGATTTTGAAAATCATCCTCCCTAAAATTAGGAAGATATGGAGTCTAACTTGGAAGAGGACGAACATAAGATTGAGGAGCCTTGGTGTTTCGACACTTTGTCGGGCTTATAACTCAATCATGTTGTAGAATAGGTGACCAAGCGTTGACAACAAATAAAAATTTATTACTTGAAAACCTAAGTATCCGAGGTCGAACACAGGGAGCAAATGGAATTTATTCACTAATCTCAATAATGTAATTGAACACTTAGAATTACTCAAAACTTAATTCAGAATATAAATGCAAGAGTTTATGAATTAAATTTATAGCAAAAATAGAAGAGTTGGATGTCTGATTCTATGATCAGACGTCTTAAATGATGGCCTCTTATTCTTCTCCTTGCAGCTTTCTCTTCTTCTTCCTTCTCTTTCTGTCTCTGCTTCAGTTGCTTCTCTTCTGCCTTCTTAGCTTTTGCTTTCTTCCTTCTCTTCTGCACAATGTCATTCTCCTTCTTCCTCTGTGGGTCTTCTTCTTCTTTCTTGGTTCTTCCTTCTTCCTTAGCTCTACTTCCCTTGGCTTCAGCCTTTCTTCTTCTTCTTCCTTTTGCAGCTAAGTCTACTTAGCCGCTTCACCGTGCCTTAGCTTCAGCTGCGCCTTCCTTCTCCTTCTTCTTCCCTGCACACATTGAAGAGAACAACCTACCCCCTACCCTCCCCCGCATCTCTCTCTCTCTCTCTATTTCTCTCTTCGGTACGCTCTCCCAGAGCCGGGTAATCAGGTCGGGTGCGCACCCGGGTCCAGGCACATCGGCGTGGGTGTGGTGCGCGAGGAGTGCTAGGTTAGGTTAGTCAGGTTGAGTGCCAGGTCCGGGGGGGAAATGTCACGGACGAGGCATGGCGAGTGAGGGCGAGGGACCTCACCCCTGTGTGTCTCAAGGCGAACAGCATAAAACACAATTTCAATTTACCCTACTTACCTCACTCATGCGTTTACGAGGTGGGACTAAATGTCCCACCCCCTTATGCGCTTTCGCCCGCAGGAACTCCTTCAATTGCTGCTAATGGGTCGCTCGCCAAACCAATTGCTCGGTCGTATGAGTTCACGCACTCATCTGCTTCCTCTGGGACCCTGACGCCTGGAGCACGCAGCCTGGGATGAAGCTCGCGACCTTCTCACTGTGTGCGTCAATGGCAGCAGGTGGTGAGATCTGTCACACACAAACACGGCCTTGCAGCCCTGTTAAGACACATGGGAAGCTTTGTCGTATCAAGGTGAAAATGGGACAGTAGGTGGCAGGCTGTGGGGCAGTCCAGGCGTGCTTGCCTAGGTCACCCTGTGGCCAGGCTTATGGGTTAAGTCGGGGGGCCTTTAGGGCGGTGATGGTGGTCGATGGCTAGGCGGACGGTGATCAGTGGACTGTGGCAGAGGTGGTGAGGTGTTTGGCGAGGCGTGTGGAGGTGTGGAGCGGTGGAGGCACCTCGTCGGTGGGTGGTCAGAGATGGAGAAGATGGAGGTGGTCTGCCGCTGCGAGGGGTCGAAAGGGAAAATAAACAGAGGGGAATTGAAGAGGGGATAGGGAGGAGTAAGTCTAACCTAATTAAGTGGATGAAGGGGGAGAGGTGGCGACTGGCAGTACCTGCTATCGCCGGAGAAGGTGTCCAGTGGAGGGAGACGGCGGTAACGACGGGGCTAGAGGTGCTCGCGCGGGTGTTGCACGACGTAGACGAAGATGGTGAGGGATGCTCTGCCATTGATATTGTGGCAGAGCGACTCAAAAGAGGAGGGAGGCTCGCCGAAGCTCGCTGGACTACTTGACCGGAGGAGGAGAAGATGAAATTGGGGTGGATCTCTGGCCAAGTCGAGCTGAAGAGATGCAGTCGGAGGTGGTGGTGCTTTTATAGTCGCTGGCAGGGACTCTTATGCTTGGAAGACAAGCTTCCAAGCACAAGAGACCTCGCCGAAGATGGAAATCGTTGGAGACCCAAATCTCTCATGCGTTCGCATGAGAGATTGGGTGCAAATCAAAGATTAGGACCACGCTCAGATGGAAGGGAATTCCTCAAAGAATCTCCCTTCTAATTCGGGGAGATCTCTGAGGAATCAGGGAGTACTCCCCCTCCATTCCTCGTCGGAGTAGGATTTCTCCCATTAATGGTGGAGGGACCTATTTGTAAGAGTGGTGAGGAAGTTAGGGGGGTCTGTGCAATGATTTTCAAAAGATAGGGGCCAAAATGTAATTTGGTGTACTATTTTGCAAAGTAGGTCAAGATGACCTCCCCTTAGGTCTAAATTTTGGTACAAACCTAATTTGAACCTAAGTAATCCAATGGTGAAGTTGGATTTTAGGTTTGACCACGTTTGATTGGATATTTTTCATAAAAACCCAAATTAGGTCAATTAATGAGCTAGGACCCCAATCTAGGTCAAAATAGGTTCCAAAGGCCAATTTGAAGGTTCTAAGCCCTACGGGATATTTTTCCATAAATTTTAGAGGGTTAGTTGATTTTTATCCTGACTAGAACCTTGTTGAATTAAGAGGGTCTATTTTAGGGTTACAGAATGTCATTTAATTCCTAGACTGTACATTAACCCATTTCTAACTGATCCAACCCACTTTTTATCTTATTCAGACCATTTGACCTATGTTTTGCCTCTGAGAAATCCTGTTTATGTTCTGCAATGGTGAAATTGCAGTTTTAACCTTTATTTCATGCTTTCTTCTCAGAACACTTATTCCTTGAATTAGGCCCTTCTCTAGGTTATGTAGAAGCTCTTATTCTCTTTCTTAGGTCAAAATGAGCTAGTTAGGGCTCATGATGAGGCTCTCGTCACTTGGATAGATTCTCAGGGACAATATGTATCAATTGAGTATTTATGCCTCAAGGAGAACAAAGAATAGAGAGGTATAGGTTTACCCTATTCGTATAACATTGAGAATGTTCCTCCTCCTAAAGATATAAAAGATAATGAAATGGTAACTGTGTTTAATGATAAAGCACACAAAGCCCCCGGAAAGGATGTTATTGATGAGAAAGAACACGAGGATGGACTTAATGATGATTATGATTTCGCTATTTCCCATGAGACCCAACTATCGCCAAAGCATGTTGATCATGAGTTTACTTATGATAATGAGATAATCAATTCTGTGCATGACTCATCTATTGTAGAGGAGTAGTAGGAGTTTCACGAAATAATGAAATTATTTAAAGTTATGGATGGAAAAGAAGAATGCTTTTTGGGAATGCACTCTAAACAAACTAAGCCCTCTTTAGATTTAGTCATTATCACCCAATCACTCAAGCAAAATTTAGACTTCTTACCTAATCCTTGGCTCAAGTCTCTACTCACATGCATTCTATCTGGGGAGTATATCAGGTCAGTACATCCCCAAGTGAAATGGCAAGTGTGGATTGATGCTTGTACTTTTAGTCTCATCGTTCAAGAGTTTGAAATAATTGTGCATATATCTTTTAACACCCTACCTACTTTGGAGGACCCTTGTTATCCTCCACTTGTTCTATTTCGGGAGGTCCCTTCTCATGTTCCTTCTATTATTCCTAGACCTCTATAGGTAGCCTACAAGATTCTCTATTTTCATATCTTCTGGCTAGCATTTGGATTTACGCTGCATCATCAGCTTACCAACATCCACGGCTACCTATTTTCTAGGCCTATGCTTTCACGTATGCTTTTAGGGCCTAGTTCTATCTGTGTGGAACCAGACTACAGGTTCCCTATAAGTCTGGCTACCAACAGAAAATGCAGCACTTTTTGGGATGCAACCCATCTAGAAATAATGTGGTGCAATCACAATTTTTTCTAGGGGACTAGCAAAAAGAAAAGCATGGGGGTGTGATAAACGCCAGTTTATCATCATCCTTAGCATCCATTCACATCTTGTTCCTAAGATTTTGTCAACTGCATTGCATTATATCATTGCATTTAGCATGCATGTGCATTTAGGGTTTAGAGCATACATTAGCATTCATTTCACATATCTCATGTAGTTTCCATTTGATTGCTAGGGATGAATGCATTGGAAATGAGAGAAATCCAAGCAGTATGGAAGGCACTTGGAACATTTGTGAAGACAGAAGCTCTAGTAGTTGGACCCCAACTCAACTCAGCTGGATCCAACTCCCACCATACTCCCTCTCCACCTTAATGGCCATCCATCCACATTAAAACCACCAACCATTGGTGCCTAAAATACACTCCTTGGCACCATTTCACATGGCACCAAGGAAGCTTCCTAACCATCCTCCTTGGCACCCTTTCACATGGCACCAAGGAAGCTTCCTAACCACCATCCAAGCCACCCTCCTTGGCACCCTCTCACATGGTGCCAAGGCAGCTTCCTAACCACCATCCATACTAGCCTATAAAAAGACCCCCCATCCTACCATTCAAACCATCCTTGGCAAGCAACAATTCTTCCTATCAAACACCTATAGCCACCATACATCCCATGCCTAAGAAAGGAGAAGGAGAGAAGAAGATTAAGGGAGTACCCTACCCTCTCCCTTGGTGCCTTCTTCCTCTTCTCTCTCCTTCCTTGTGCCACGCCAAGGAGAAAGCTTCCATCTAGGGAGGACAGCCAGGCAGGAGGAAAGAAGGGTAGAGGGCATCTACATTTGAGAGGAGCAACTCAAGGAGCTAGAAGGAATTTTTCTTCAAATCTAGGAGCCACCATTCTTGGAGCGAAGGCTACCTCAGCTACTCGAGAGAACTTTCTGTCTTTTATTTTGTTGCATTTTAATTTCTGTTAAGCATTCATCTACCTAGGGATTAACTAAGTGGAACCTCTGCTTAGTTGAGCATCCTAGGTACTTTCTAAACATTTCTTCTTAATAGCAAAGTGCCTTTCTTCATTCTTGAATTTCAATTTCAAGTAGCAACTTTATTTATTTTAGTGCATCGCATCTCTTTTCTAAGTACCCTAGGTGCACTTGCCTGGGGTGAGATTAGAAGAGAAGACTTCTCTTGTCACTTAGGTTCTAGTTGTTAGAAGTAGTTTCTTTAGCGTAGTTCTATCTTTGCATTCGTATCCCGCTTATTTCCAAACATAAAAATTTACAAAAATCAAAATACAAAAAAAGTGTTGATTTGAGAGGTGAGAAAGAGAATCACTTATTCGACTAACAAATTGGCCTCCTTGGATGACCCTAGATACCACCACTATCTAGGAATATAAATTTAAAAGCTAATCGATTTTGCGCGTTGCAACGACATAAAACCCCCATTTATAAAATCATGCAAATCTCACATCACTATCACTAGGGCTCTGAGAGCTTAAAAAGTCTGAGTATCCATTAAGATGCAGATTGTTCCTTGAGTGGTTGAAGATGTTGCGAAGCTAAGTGTTGAAGTGGAAAATCCATCGCAAAAAGATTGAGTTTTGAAAACCCGTCGTTGTAGCGCAATTTGCGAGAAAATCCGTCAATAGATAATTTTAACCAAAACTCAAAAGGAGTATCGGGTCGAACACAGGGAGGCAGATGTTTGATCAAAAATCGCATTTGGATTTATTATCACGAAGCAAATTAGCTAGTTGAATTGAATCTACGCTAGCTACTTACTTAAAGAATAATTAATAGAAGAGAGAGAGAATGATACAAATAAAGAGAAAATAGAAAGAGAATGAACAAGTATTTCATAACCACAGAATCAGGTTCGTTACAACTACTCGTTACAATTACTCGTTACACTAGAAAGTAGGAAATCTAAGCTAGAAAGCAATAAAAGAGAAGGTGGCAGGAAGTTATCCTCCTCGACGGCTGCTTGGAGGACGAACCGCATTGACAGAGCGCCCGAAGGAACGTGGTGAGATGCAGGATGAGGGAGAATGAAGACAGACGATGGAGGATGGCACAGGGCAACGTCACAGCAGGATCCACTTCCTGAACAATTGTTTACAGAAGCAAAATCGGGTTTAAAAGAAATGTGTCGTAGTATAGCCAAAATCGCTTCGAAAATAAATAAAGTTTATTACTCGAGAAATATAAATCCGAGGTCGAACACAGGTAGCCAATTGGGATTTATAAACCAAGAACACAACTTTCAAATTTGACAAAATATGTAATGACTAATCAAAGTTATGAAGCAAGAAAATGATATCAATGTATGTAAAAAGCTCAAAATGCAATAAGGACGTCTGATGTAAAAATCAGACATCTTAAGTGCTCAATGCTGCAGTGCTTCTTCAATCTCTCTTCTTGTTCTCTATCTTTTGCTTTCTCTAGCTCTTCTTCTTCTTCTTTCTTCCTTCTCTTATTTCTTCTCTCTTCTCTGGCCTTAGCTTCTTCTTCCTTTCTTCTTTCTCCTTCTTTGCTTCTGACTTCAGCCTTGCCCTTCTCTTCAGTCGAGCCTTCTCAGACTTCTGCCCTTCTCCTTCTTCTTCCTTTAGCTTCTGCTAAGGCGCTCTTTCCTTAGCTTCTTCTTCAGCCTTCTTCTTCTTCTCCAGCGGCTTGACCCTTAGAGTCCTCTTCTTCCTTGCCATTGAGAGCAAAACCTACCCCATACCCTCCCTGCAAATTCTCTCTTCTTTCTTCTCTCTTAGGCTCGCTCTCCCAGAGCCTTCTCAGGTTAATGTGTCGGGTCAGCTCACCTAGGACCAGGCCCACCGGCACGAGTGGTGGGCAAGGAGTGCGCGAGTAGTCGAGTCGAGAACCAGGGTCGCGGAGGTGTGGGTCGCGAATGAGGCGCATGGGATGAGTGGGACCTCACCCTGTGTCAGGAGGTGCTAAGCCCTTAGCATTTTTTCCACTTATATTGCTTTGCCTACTTGAAATCTTCCGAGGTAGGACTAAATGTCCCACCTTCTTCTCGCGCGCACTCGCAGCAGGCAACGCATTCGATTGCAGCAGATGCAGGGACTTTGGTCTCCAATATCTGGCTGGAGTTGTTCGCAAAGGGAGCCCGCACATCTAGGAACCTGGAGTCTGATGCCTGGGGCCTTGGATGAAGCTTGCAAGCTTCTTCAAGCTCGCTCCAATGGCGTCGAAGCACCTGAACCTGTCTACAATCAAAATGGCCTTACGGCCTCATCAAATCACACAGAAAGCTTCGTTGTGACACGACGAAGGTGGCCAAGTGGTCGACGTGGCACGGGGTGGCCTGGACATGCATGTCTAGGTCGCTCTATGGCTGTGGAGATGGGTGTGTTCGGGGGAAGTGTGTGGAGTGTGTGGCGATCAATGGAAAGAGGGATGATGATCAGTGGGATGTGGCAGAGCTTGTAAGGTGGCTAGCGAGGTGGATGGGTATGTGGAATGACGGAAGCACCTCACTGGTGGTCTACCGGAGGTGGAGAAGATGGCGGTGATGTGTAATCGTCGAGGCGTGATAATAGAAATAGATTATCACTGGGAAAATAAAGGGCAGAGGGAGAGGACTTATCTACGAGGGGATAGACGAAGGGGGAGAGGAGAAGGCAAACGGCTTGTTTGTGCCGTCGCCGGAGACGAAAACCCAGTGAGAGTGGGACGGTGACGATGAGAGGGAGGCAGGCGCGGGTGCAGGTGTGGCGCGGCACGGATGAAGGAGGCAGAGGCAACTCTGCCACTGGTACAGTGGCAGAGCGATGAGAGGAGGTAGGAGCCACCGGAGCTTGCTGGGATTTTGGCCGGAGGGGAAGAGAGGAAGATTGGGGGTTTTCTCAGGCTAAATCAAGCTTAAGAGGAGCGGGAGGATCTAGGGTCCCTTTTATGGCACTCGATAGAGGGCCTTATGCATGGAAGTAAGCTTCCAACCATGGCAACCTCGCCAGACTTGGAAGGTCAGAGAAGGCCCAAATCTCTCATGCATTCGCATGAGAGATTGGGTGGAAATTGGACCTCAAGATTGGGTTCACATGAACGAGAATTCCTTAGAGAATCTCCCTTTCAAATTTGAGAGGGATTCTTTGAGGAATCAGGGAGATGTTTCCCTTGAATCCTCGTTGGAGTAGGATTCCTCCGCTGTAATGGCAGAGGGACCTAATTGCAAAGAACGACGAGGAAGCTAGGGGGTGTCTGCAAGAGTTTTCAAAAGCTAGGGCTATAAATGTAATTGGGTTGGACTGTTTTGCAAAGTAGGTTAAGGTGAACTCCCCTTAGGTCCAAATTTTGGTATAAAGCTAATTTAGACCTAAGGAATCCACTGGTGAAGTTGGATTTTAGGTTTAACCATGTTTGACTAGGCATTTTACAGAAAAAACCTAATTTAGGGCAAACATTTGACTGAGACCCCTATCTAGGTCAAAATAGGTTCTAAAGGCCAAATTGAGGGTTCTAAACCCTAGAGGATATTTTTCCATGAATTTCAGAGGGTTTAGGTGAATTTTCTCCTGACCAGAGCCTTTTTAAATTAAGCATGTCTATTTTAGGGTTACAAGAAGTCATTTAATTCCCAGATTTCACGTTAACCCTTTTCTGTTTGAACCAACCCAGTTTTTATCTTGTTAAGATCATTTAACCTATGTTTAGCCTTGAGAAATCCCGTTGTTGCACTGCAATGGTAAAATTGCAATTTTACCCTTTGTCTCTTGCTTTTCTCTCATACTGGTTATTCTTTGAGTTAAGACCTCCATTTGGTTATGTGGGAGCTTTTGTTCTCTTTTCTGGGTCAAAATGAGCTAGTTAGGGCTCATGATGGTGTTTTCATCATACCCCCATGCCTGGCTTTTGCTAGTCCCTTAGCAAAATTTTAAGGTTTTAACTTCTGTTCTAGATCATGAGTTCCTTTCACATATTATGATGAGTGATTTTTCTTTGTCTTTTTGATTAGGTTAGAATGCTGACAGTAGGCCTAGAGGTACTCAAGTACCAACCAAGATCCACACCTGACCAGCTCTAGCCTCGATCCTCCACGAAGGTTTTTAAGGCCCGCAGGAACTATCCTAAGGTTCATTGGACTTCGCGGTTAAAGCACCCGTGCTTGAGACATATTTTAGCCTCTGTTCAGTTTGCAGTGCATTTTTTTGTAAGAGAGAGACGGAGGATTTATTTGTTTGGAGAGTTTTCTCTCTCTTTTCTTTTTATTTCTAGCTTCAGATTGGCTTCTCAACATGGTCCGTATCGGATTCCTCGTCCCCATCATCAATCATCAAAAGGTCCCTGGAAATCGATGCTTCGTGATAGCATCGCCCATGGCAACCCCCAGAACCTTGGCTTTCGATATTTCAAGATAATCCCACCAATGACGTTCTGTAGCTAAATCCAAACCCTGGCAATCAACATTTCGTGATAATGCCACCCATGGCATCTAAACCAGCAGGGTGCTTACATGCCCCCAGTAGTATATGTACATATCCTAGGAGACAAGCACCGAGGAGACGATATGTTGTTACGCATCTTCGAGGGGAATTTCCTGCCTCTCCACGCTAGGAACACGTCCAAATCAACTTATGTTGATCGACCGCTCCTAATCTAGGCAACTTTTTTCAGAACATTTAAATTCTTTTGCGTAATTTTGATAGTTATGCGCATTGAACCAAACTGTGTGTGGATTAGGGTGCTTAGGTTACCGAATCCCGCAAATCAAAGGTCAGTTAACGAGGCCGAATACTCCCTAAGCCTTAGACCTAATACTTAAGCTTCTCATTTTCCCCAACCTCTTGAGGACTACCCAGATCTTAGCGGATACTTGAATTTTTAAGCCTAAGAGTTTAGCCCAAGAGGCCTAAGATCAGCGTTCCTACTAATCTCTTTTTGTGTCTCATTAGCACTTTTTCCTTCATTTTTCTTTTCCTTGATGTGGTTTAGAACTTCAGTTAATCCCTCAATTTCTTACTAATGACTACCTTTTTTCTTTTTCATTTTGTGCTCCTTTTTTGACATTTTGCTCTTTTCCTCCACATTTTCTCCTCATGATTTGTATGGCCACAAAATTTTTCTCTCCCCTCAATTTTTTTTGTTCTTTTTCAAGATTTTTTCCTTTTTTTTTATATGTGATTTTTTATTGAAACCTTTTCTTGTGAGATGAGTTTTCATGATGTTTTGCACTTTCATACCCCCCCATGCCTACAATTTGCAATGTCCCCATTGTAAATTAAGTGGGTTCGAATTCAGCTTAGATCATTCATTAGAACAAGTTTTGGGTGGGCGAACGGGTCCAGGTGACTATTGCGAACGATTTCTAAACTTGGGTACGGGTACCTGAGGTGGAGTTGGCTATTCTAATGGATGAACCCTAAAGTGCAATATGAATTCAACATAGGAATGTCAAGAAAGGTTTCGGGTTTTTCAGGAATGTTGGGTTGCCTCCCGTTAAGCATTGAGTTCTACGCCATTGGCTGGGCGCAATGAGCTCAAGGAGAATGGAGGGTAAGGGATATCTCAGCCAAATTTGTATCGGTCACATTAATGAACGGTTTGAGTCTCTGACCATTCACAATGAAAGGTTCGGAATCGTGGCTAAGTGGACTGATCTCAATGGCTCCATTTCCAAAGATTCGTCGAACTAGGTAGGGTCCGATCCATTTTGATCGTAATTTTCCTGGGAACGGTTTGAGTTTGGCATCGAAGAGTAGGACCTTTTGACCAAGATGGAAGATCTTTCTAGAAATGTGCTTGTTGTGAAAGGCTTTAACCCGCTCTTTGTAAATTCACGAGTTCTCATACGCGTCGTGGCATAATTCATCGATCTCGCTCATTTGAAGCTTTCTATGGGTTCCAGCCTTAGAAAGATCTAGGTTGCAGTTCCATACTGCCCAATAGGCTTTATGCTCCAATTAGACAGGGAGGTGACATGCTTTCCCATACACCAATCTGAAGGGAGACATACCTAATTGGGTTTTGTGGGCGATCCTATAAGCCCACAAGGCTTCCAGAAGCTGGGATGACGAGTCCTTCCTATCAGGTCAAACAGTAACCTGGAGGATTTTCTTGATCTCCCGATTTGATAGCTCAGCTAGACCATTAGTTTGGGGGTTGTAAGGAGTAGAGATTCGGTGTGACACCCCATATTTGGTCATCAGTGACCTGAACTGAGCGTTGGTGAAATGGGTCCCTCCGTCGAAAATTATAGCACGTGGAATCCCGAACCGTGAGAAGATGTTCTGATGAATGAATTTGATAACAACTTTATGGTCATTGGTTCGGGTCGGAATGGCTTCAATCCATTTGAACACATAGTCAACAGTGAGTAAAATGTACTTGAAGCCATCCGAGACAGGGAAGGGTCCCATAAAATCAATCCCCCAAATGTCAAAAATTTTGCATACTAGAATCGGTTGTAAAGGCATCATATCACGATGGCTCATGTTGCCCAAGGTCTGGCAATGGGTACATGCCTTACAGTGATTGCATGCGTCTTTGAAAATTATGGGCCAATAGAAGCCGCACTAGAGGACTTTCACTGCAGTTTTATGACCTGAAAAATGTCCACCGCATGCCTAGTCATGGCAGAAAGATAGTATGTCTTGGATTTCCGCTTCCGTGATGCATCGTCAAATTATCTGATCAGCATCGATGTGGAAAAGATACTGGTCTTCCTAGAAGTAATACTTGGCATCGGAAAGCAATTTGTCCTTCTTGGCCTTCGGCCAATCGGATGGGATCTGATGTGATGCCAGGTAGTTTACTATATCAGCAAACCATGGAAGCCCTGTATTGATAGTTAGAAGGTGCTCATCAGAAAAATGTTCCGTGATGGGTCCAGAAGGGTCGATGATCTCAGAAGGAAGGTAAGACAAGTGATCAGCTACCACATTCTATTTTCCTGCTTTGTCACCAATTTCGAGGTTAAATTCTTGCAACAGTAAGATCCAGCAGATTAATCGAGGTTCGCATCCTTCTTCGCAAGGAGATGCCTCACAGCTGTGTGATCCGAGTAGATGATAACACTGGAACCCAAGAGATAAGATCTGAATTTTTCCAGGGCAAATACTACAGCTAGCAGCTCTTTCTCAGTAACTGTGTAGTTACGCTGAGCCTCGTCAAGTGTTTTGCTAGTGTAGTAAATGACCACGGGTTTCCCATCAATTTTCTGCCCTAGTATCGCTCCTACAGCGAAATCAGATGCATCACACATGATCTCAAAGGGTTGAGACCAATCAAGGGACTGTAGGATCGGGGCTTGGGTAACTCGATCATGGAGGATGTCAAATGCTTGAGTGCATTCCTTGGAGATTTCGAAAGGTACATCCTTAGAGAGAAGAATGGTCAGGGGGCACGCAATTTTTGAAAAATCAAGAATAAATCGACGGTAGAAATCGACGTGCCCCAGAAATGATCGGATGTCCTTGATCGAGCCAAGCATCGGGAGTTTGGAAATCAAGTTCACCTTGGCTCGATCGACTTGGATGCCTTTCTCTGAAATAAGATGTCCCAGGACAATTCCTTCAGGCACCATGAAATGGCTCTTTTCCCAGGAAAGAACCAAATTCACGTCAATGCACCGCCTAAGGATTTGGACCAAGTACAAGAGGTAATCGTCAAATGATGCTCCGAATACTGAAAAGTCATCCATGAAGACTTCCGGATAGTCACCTACCATATCTGAGAATATGGCAAGCATGCACAGCTGAAAAGTCACGGATGCATTGCAGAGACCGAATGGCATCCTTCGGAATGCGTACGTCACGAAGGGGCAGGTGAAAGTGATCTTTTCTTGATCCCCAGAATGGATTGCCACCTGGTTATAACCGAAGTACCCATCCAAAAATCAGAAGAACCTATTTCCAGCTAGTTTCTCGAGGATCTGATCAATAAACGGTAGTGGAAAATGATCCTTGTTCGTGGAGGAATTGAATCTTCTATAATCAATGCAGACTCTCCACGAGTTAGCCACACGGGTCAGTATGACTTCTCCGATTTCAGTCGTGATGACGGTAAGTCCTGCCTTCTTAGGCACAACCTAGATTGGACTCACCCATCAACTATCGGAGATCGGGTAGATGATCCCTGCATCAACCACTTAATGATCTCCTTTTTCATGACCTCCTACAGATTGGGATTCGAACGTCTCTCCATTTCCCGCGAAGGTCGTGTGCCATCTTCGGTGTAGATACGGTGTGTGCAATAAGAGGGGCTAATACCAGTGAAATCATCAAGAGTCCATATGATGGCTCTACGATGTTGTTGGAGAATAGTAATCAGATGGGATTCTCGGTCAGGTGTGAGTCTGGAGTTTATAATCACAGGAAACGTATAATTGGAACCCAAAAAGATGTATTTCAGATCGTCGGGAAGAGGCTTGAGTTCCAGAACAGGGTTATCAGCAGCAGTGTGCAGTTCAGGGTGCGTGTCAGGAGCAAGGGAAGGAGTTATGGGTGTATCTAGATCAAGGTCAGACTCCTCTGTTTGCAAGTTTTGATCTTCTTGTGGTCGATCTGGAGTAATCAGGTTGTCCTCGATGTATGGTTCATCAACCATGGTCTTAATATCACATATTTGTTCTATGACCTTGCAATTAATCCCTTTTTGGGCTTTAAAGATGTCAATCTTCAGTGTTTGGTTCCCGAATTTCAGTTCTATTTGGCCCTCCTCACAGTTTATATTGGCCCTAGAAGTGGCCAGAAAGGGTCTCCCTAGTATAATCGATGTATCCCTTGGGTTTTCAGGTGCATCCATATCCAAGACTAAAAAATCTATCGGGAAATAGAAATCTCGTACCTTAACGATGACATCCTCAAGTACTCCTTTAGGTGACTTAATGGATCGAGCAACTAACTGCAACGTCACCTCTATCGGTTTAAGCTCAGATTCTTCAAGGTGGTCAAGGAGGGATGTAGGTATTATGTTTATGGAGGCACCTAGATCTAGTAAGGCTCTATCGAATTGGGTATCACCAATAGTACATGAAATCAGGGGAGTACCTAGGTCATTAGCCTTAGGTAGGAGTTTGCTCAAGATTACAGATCTAGCTTGTTCTGACAGTAAGATCGGACTCCCACTTTTGGTTCGTGTCTTACGCTTGGGTGTACACACGTCCTTTAGAAATCGTGCGTAAGACGGTACATGATGGATTGCATCCATCAAGGGGATGTTTATATGGACCTGTCCAGCTCCTCCTCAGGAGCCATGGGTTTGGTTATCCTCTTTCCCTTGGTCAAGGCCTCAGGAAATGGAACCTTGGTTGGTTCCTCTAGAATAGGTCCAAGTACTTTATCTGGGACAGGGGTGTCCTGGATAACTATCTTAGGGCTTGGGTTACTACCAGGCTTAGAGTGGTTTGGATAAGGTGGGTCATGAGTTTCTTTACCACTACGGGTTGTTATGGAATTCAGTCCTGCCTGGTTTTGGTTTGGGGTTGGTAATATAGGTGGCTGCTGTTGAAATCTCGCGTAAGATGTCTAAGCTTCCATCCCATCGGGTGATGGAACAGAAGGGGCCTGATAAATCATGTGGGTGGCTCCAGTGGCTAAATCTTCAAACAAATATCCTCAAAACAATCAGTGATCCTTATTTTGTCATTCTGGAGCTTCTTAGCAAGTTTTAGAGGCTGAAACACAATTTTGGTTCGCCGGAGCTTGCCAGAGCTCCGATGAGTCCAAAAAATGTAAAAAGTATACACAGATTGATAAAACTTACCACTTTTTATTCAAAAAGGATCCTAAGGTTGCAAGGAACCTCAGTATCACATTTAATTCTTCATTATTTCTTTAGAGTTAAGATTTGTCAGTGAATTCATTTTCTTAAAGGGTCTGAGTGGTTAAAGGTCAGGACTTGTTTAACCACTCAATTGAGAGGTTAAAACAAGTCAACAGATGTTAATAGTTATAATTATATAATTAATTAATAGTTTGAACTGTTCCTGAGCTACCATGGACAATGAGCTCAGGAACTAAATTAAATTTGGGAATTTAATTTATAAATGATATTTATATGTATTATAGTGTCGATTAGGGTTCATAAGTGGTGGATAGTTGATGAAGAACCCAATGAAGGTGAAATTATCTCGATTACTGTCACCATGGACAGTGATAGTAAACGGTGAAGGTGGAATATGAATTAAGCGAATAGGTGATCGATTAAGCGATTAAGTGATTTAGAAGTGATCATGGAAGATACAGGAAGGTGTACAATGATTAAAAAGACAAGATTGAAGCTCTGGCAAGCTCAAGGAACTCGCCGGAGTCGGAGAAGATGAAGCTAAAATCTAAAATTACTCTAATCTAACTACCTAAACTAACTACCTAAGCTAGCCTACTCCTACTCCTAATCTACTGTTACCTAGACGAAGGGGTCAATAGGGTTCCACCAAAGGTTCATAGCAGACGAAGAAATCAGAGGGTGGAAGAAAGATCTCCGGCGGGTGGATTTGAGGTGGAGCAGAGGATTCCTTAGGTCGGCGCCTGTGTCAGAGGTGCGGAAGACCACGGCGGATCTCCTTGGCTACTTAAGATGGACGGAGGAAGTTGGAAAATGGAATGGGAAGTCGCCAGAGTTTTGGACGAATAGCCTATTGGGTCGGCTGCAGTGTTAGAAGAGGGAAGGGAGCCAACTTGAATAAAATCCGAGGTGTAAGGGGGTATTTATAGCAGTTTGCGGTGAAGAGAGTGGCGGGGTCTGGCCGAAGAAGGAGCTCGAGGAGCTTAACCTCCGTCGTCGTCTCTGACGACAGTGAGGTTATCTCCCACTGAAAAATAGGACTCCCGGTTAATCCAAACCGGTGGATGAAGTAGAGGTGGTGAGCACAAGCTGCAAGAGCTTGGACAAAGAGGGACAATGTCGGCAGGGCAGTGATCGCGTGGTGGGGTGACTCTCTGCCGTCAACCGTTCATTTGGCTGAAGAAGAAGAAGACGAAGAGGGACATAAAAGTAATAAAACTTAAGGACCTGTGTGAGAAATAAGGACCCAATTGCAATGAAAAGTAAGGACTAAAATGTAAACCCAGGTTTTGAAGGTTTATTTTAACTTAGATTTTTTTCAACTTTTTATATATGTTAGTAAGGTAAATATTATATTTTCACCTTGAATTTACATTTTTGACCTTTTTAGGTTAATTTATTAGATTAAGTAAAATTACTTAAGTTATTACATACTTAGGTATACATTATATTTAAGTTACTTAACTTATTAATTAAGAGAATGATTAATAGGATTTCGAGTCCAATTATTATCTAAATTATTAATAATGTTAATTGAATGATACAATGTCATTTTTAACTTATTTTAAGGTCCTTGACTAAATATCCCTTATTCTATAATTAACCCTTATAAATTCATAACCTTAGCTAATTAACTAGGAAGACTAGTTAATTAGGGGTAATTAGAGATCATGATGTGTGTCTCATTAGGCATGGCCCGGATTTGGGTTCATAACATGCCTCTGGGTCGGCATATTATTTGGATTCGGCAGAGGTTGCGAAGGGAGTGTGACAGGTTGGCGGGAATTTGCCAGATCTAGGCAAGTTGATTGCGAACCTCTGTGATCTCGTCCTTGTGATGTATTTGTATTGCCGCATTCATCTTCTGAATGTCGGCCAAAGTCTAAAGGATGAGAGTCATTTAATTTTCTTGGTTCGGCCCAGATTGATAGGTGGAGTTGGGCTGATGCTGAGGCGGTTGATATGGACAAGGAGCTTGTGGACGAGATTGATAAGGTGGTCTTCAATTCTGAGTATTTCCCACCCACAGGAAGTTGGGATGATTCTGCCATCCAGGGTTATAGGCATTAGAGAACAGGTCAATCTGGATGTCGTTGAGGTCCTCGCATGTCTGAGGAACCTCGAGAAAATCGGAGTACGAGGGTTCAGAGTTACCCTTAACTAGAGCAGATTCAATCAGAGTTTCCCCCGACCCTGGAGTCAAACGGGGGTGGATACGGGTCCATCCTTTGAGAAGATCGATGATAGATCTTCTGCACAGCTTCCCTTGCAAGAGGTGGCTGTGCAAACGGGTTTTGCATAGAGGTGGCTCGCTACAGATGTCGAGTCAGCTCATCCACCTTCTTTTCTGTGATAGAGACCTTGTCCAACCGACTGGCCATTAGTTCCAAGTCGATGGATGCGGATAGGCCCTGTGTCTCATGTGCTCCCCTAGGATTCATCGATGCGCGAGCTTTCATCCAGTCGAATAAGCACATGGCGTCATTATTGATGGAGTTCTCGCACATATTCTTGAGAATCTCCCACACATTCTTCGTGTTAACCCATAATGTTTCCTCCGCAGGTTGCATTGACGAATAATCAAATGTCTTCACGGAGTCCCTGGTAAAAGGACTGGACTTGTTCCTACTTAGGAACTCCGTGGTGGGGCCACTTTCACATGAGATCCAAGAATCGGTCCCATGCCTCATGAAGAAGTTCTCCAGATTGTTGAGTGAAGTGAGTGATCTGGTGGCGCAAGGCATTTGTCCGGCCAACGGGGAAGAACTTTTTCAAAAATTCGGACTGGAGTTCAACCCACATGTTAATTGGATGCATCTAAGTCTGATACCAATGAGCTGTCTTGTCCATGAGGGAGAAGAAAAACATCTTCATAAGCAAAATATCCTGGTTTTGTACATCTGACCCGAAGGTCTGGGCCAGATGTTTAAGTTGTTTGATGTGCTAGAAGGGATCCTCGGAGTTAAGCCCATGGAATTTTGGAATAGCATGAATCATGTTGGGCTTGAGTTCAAAATCAGGACCTCCAGCCAGGATTTAGACTCGAGGCTCGATCTCCACCGCAACGGAATTATAGTGATCTCGCATCATAGGACACTGCGGTGGGTTTACAAAGTTCTAGAATAGATCATTCAAGCATTGGAGTTGGTGTTCAAGGTTGTTCTCTTCTTCAATTGGTTGTGCCATGATGGAAGGAGAACTTAGTTCTGATGAATCAGAGGAGAGGTCTATGTGGTGGGGTTGCTGCACAAACACAGGTGATGAGTCCATTTTATTGGACTAGTATTACGCCTAAGTAACTTTAATCTTACCTTTTAGGTTTGTTAATAACTACATTAAGTTATAGAATATTTGCATGCATCATAATTTAAGTTTACATCTATTTTATAACATTCTACAACTTAATATGTAATGATTTTGTTATTTTTTTATGTGCAGGAATGATATTTAGAAAGAACAAGGAGTTGGGCAATAAATTTCCCCAACAAACAACCGGCGGCATATGTTTTTCCCCCATCCTCCGACCACCCTCAACAGCCACCGGCCAAAAATAGCAAGGGATTTTGAAAATTCTGGGAAGGGCAGAAGAAAGGAGTTAAGAGGAGGCAGAGCGCAGGAGAAGAGGGCATCATCCAGGAACGGTGCAACCACCATGTGCACTATGCACCAAGCTTCCCCCTCCAGCGCTCACACCACTCCAGCCCACTCACGCACCCACTCCAGCACCACCAGCGCACCTCCCTGCAGCGCCTGGTGCTCCCCTCTACAGACCGCCCTCGCCACCAGCGCGCCCATCTCCAGCCGCCCCTACAGGCGCCCACTCACGCACCCGCACAGCTCCCGCCTCCTGCCAGTGCCTTTCCAGCGCCTAGTGCTCCCCTCTGTAGACCGCCCTCGCCACCAGCGTGCCCATCTCCAGCGCCCCCCCACAGGCAGTGCCTCTCCAGCGCCTGGTGCTCCCCTCTGCTAGGCCCACGCCTCTCCAGCCACCGCAGTGTGCCCCCTCCTCCAGCGCCCTTCACTGCAGGCGCTGCACCGCTAACCGCCCTTGCCACCAGCACCTGCAGGCACCGCACCTGCGCCTCCAGCGCCTGGCGCTCCCCTCTGCAGACGCTGAAGAGCCACCAGCCACGACTACAGATGTCCGCGCCCTCGCCACCAGACCCCTGCAGGTGCGCATAGGTGCACACCAGCACGCACCTACGCCTGCGCGTCTAATGCGCAGTCAGCTGTGCGGCTGCAACAGCTGCCATCCTCCTCCAATAGGACGACGGCCCTCCTCTGCCTGCCAGCCGCCGCCGGCCACCTCCGGCCGCCGCATCACCGCCATTACATAGCCCTCGTTGAGCCGCACCTCCCCGCCGACTCTTGCGGCCAACCATGCGCGGCCGCACACGTGAGGAGAGAGGACAATTCCTCTATTGTTATCTCCATTAATAATTACATTCAATGCCATTGCCAATTTTATATTAATATTTTATTCAGGCCACTGATGCACTCAGAGTTTCCTGAAAATATTTTACTTGTGTTATGTGCATGTTTCTACCTTGAATTTCAAATCAGAATAGCATGAAAGTTGAATTTACATGATAAGCCATTACACATGCATCATACACATATTTTTGGAGATTAATTCCTGACGTGAAAACTGCATAAATACCCCTGAACCTTTATGGAAATTGCAAACTTCATTTAAAATAGCATATTCCTCACATTAAAGTTGCAAAAGAGTTTGCAAACTGTGAATTCCTTGACTCGTGAATTTATTAGTCTATTCCTCCCAGTGGATACAACATCCGTTATTGTGGTTTAAATTCATATCTGTTTAATCTTTGATTGAGAAATTTTCCACCACCTTTTGTGCTAAACGATTTATTATCTTAATATTAATTATTCAAAGTGAAAATCACTCTGCCAAATTGGAGCTGTTGCCGGGGAGGCAACAGACGCAATAGATTCACTTCATTATTTTTGAATATTCTGAGTTGCGCAATTATCTGATCAATTTTCTTTTTCTTACAATGCGAGGAATCTGACGAGGCGACAAGGTGCAACAGAGCAGCGAGAACAACCACGAGCTAAGCCACACGAGGAAAAGACGTAAGAGACCAAGATCCTGCTTTCACAAAGGATTCTCCATCGTCACAAAATTTATTTCTGTCTTTTCGCCCTTGTAGTAATTAGGGCTGAATTTTTGGGGGTTTGTCCCCACATTCTTTAGCTACTAGGGCTTACATTATTTTATTTTGCATGCGTGATTCTATTTTCTGCTTGCCTGCCTTTAAAACCAACAAAGAAAATATCGAGCTACCTATTTAGAAGTTGCATGCCCTTAGGTGCACACATTTAGGGGTGATTAAGCAGCACATTAGATCTTATTATTGCATTGCAAGCATATTAGCATGAAGATTACTGGAGACGGGTACACCTTTCTAACTTTTTGCATCCAGCTCCTGTTCACGCATTTGCATTCAAATTAAAATTCAAGACCACCAAGTTGTTTGAATTTACTAATTCAGTGGTCACATAACTAAAAGTGAGACTGATAATCAGATTCAACCCTAAAAGCAATTCACATTTGATCTAATTCTAAGGGACTTGTCTGCGATTTCAAAAGAAATTACAAAGATTTGTGGTGTGTTGCACACTTCTGACACTGAGCATGCACATTAGGCACCGCACTAAGGCTCGATCCCTTAAGGCTATAGTCACCGATCTCTTTATCAGTGCAAACCCTCCTATTGTGCATTGTGGTGGTGGTGATACTATCTTTTGACCAAGTGTTTTGATACTCCACGGAGGGGGACACCCATTAAAGGAACAAAAGGGTAGTCAAGGGGCACCGCATACGCATCGCCTCAAAGGAAGGGTTTGCCCTACTTGCATCCCTTTGTTCGTCCTTGGAGTAACTTCTTACTTGATCACCTAGGAGTATCATCCAAGTAAAGTATAGGTCCTAGGGCACTCGAAGGTTGAATTAAGGCATGTAATTGCAGTGAAAAACTTGTTTGGCCATTTATATTAACTAATTCGACCTCTGCAACAAAGAAGGTTAAGATTTCAAGTCACACCCCTCTTATACCACTTACGTGGGAACGGAGGGATAAGTCTTGATCTTTTGACTTATCTTTGGAGTGGAGGCTTCACTTACTCAATAAGAACCTGAAGTGTGTTTTGTATGCTTGGTAGACGCTCTCTTGAGGGTAGTCTAGTATTTGATCCTGAGCCTGAGAGAATTCTTAGGAGAGCTCACCTAGGAGAGGAAAAAGAAGGAATGGCTGAGCAAGGTGCAAATCAACAAAGGACCCTAAGGGACTATTTTATTCCAACTAACCAACCTGCACAAGCACTAAGACGACCGGAAGGGGATAATCCGTATGAGATCAAGAGCAGTACCATATCTTTATTGCCCTCTTTTTATGGTACTACTAGGGAGGACCCCTACCGGCATTTGGAGGAATTCACCGAGGTCTACTCCACGGTGAAGCTCCAAGGCTTTACTGATGAAGCCCTGATGAGGACTCTATTTCCTTTCTCCCTAAAGGATAAGGCCAAGCACTGGTATCATACCCTCGATGCAAGGGTAAATGATTGGGCCACCCTTAAGGGAGAATTTTTGAAAAAGTATTTTCCTATGAGTAAAACCAACCATTACCAAAGAGAGATTATGGGTTTTACTCAACAGGAAAGGGAGCAATTTCATGAGACTTGGGAGCACTTTAATGACCTTCTTAGGTATGCCCCCACCATCAAGTGCCAAGATGGCAGTTGGTCGAAAGGTTCTATAACGGATTATCTAAAAGGCATAGGCAAATCATCGATGCAGCCTATGCAGGAACCTTCATGACCAGAACTGAGGATGAGGCATGGGAAATATTTGAAACATTAAGCGACAACTCCATACATCTATCCTCTGCCTATCAAGAAAGAAAACCATCAATCTTGCAGAGGAAGATAGAGGCCCATGAAGCTGGGGCTTCTCAGGATTTGGCTTATCAGATTCAACTATTGAATAATAACTTTGATAGGCTTTTAGCAAACCCCGGCATGAACCCACAAGCAACCTCTATTTTTCAGGATTCAAGAGAATGCTCCATTTTCCAAAGCACAATGCACGCCACTGCGAAGTGCCATCAAGCAAATCAATTCCCTAAGTTGATTCAGGCCGACTTGAATGCGGCCCAAGGTTTCCGCCCCCTCGCAATAACCCTTATTCCAATACTTATAATCCAGGGTGCCAGAACCATCCAAACTTTTCTTGGAAGCAAGGTGATGCTTCTAACTCAGGGAATACAAGACTCTTACCTCCCCAGCCCATATACCAACCTTCTTATGAAAACCCTCCTCCAAACAAGCCCTCTGAGATGGATGAACTGAAGGCCATGATGAAAGTAATGCAAGAGCATCAGAATATGGTTATCCAATCTCAGAATAAGATGATTACTGATATGCAATCCCAAATTGGTCATCTTACTGAGGCAGTTAGGCAACGTGATCCCGGGAAGCTGCCTAGCTCCTCTGAGGAGAACCCTAAGGGCAAGGGGGTTGTATTCAGGGAGCACGCCCAAGCAGTGACTGATTAACCCATAGTTGTGGGCTATTTAAGTATTTAAGTGCCTACACATTAGGTTAATTCTAACATTTATTTAGTATAAATTAGGATGTAAATAGATTAATTCATAGTTTTAATCTAATTACATAATCCATACATTGCATTCATATCTTAAGTGCATTTAGAATTAGCTTAGAATAGCATTCATCTAATTAGATAACCAATTAGGTATATTGTTTTTATTAACATAGAAGTTGAGGGTCTATACATAAATAACCCTAATATTTTAATAATATTTTCTTTATTCGTCTTCTTTCAGAACGGCTGGCTGTAGCTCCAACGCCCGGCTGATGCAGTGAAGAAGCCATTCAAGGGGGAGCGGATGTGGTGGATCTGGTCGGCCGCTGATTTCAAATTTGTTCAAGACACTACAAAAGGAGCAGGGAGGCAGCCGAGCTCAGGAGGCCTCCGCCACCGACCCACCACTGTGCAGAGAGAACCTCTCTCTTCCGCTCCACACTGCCGGCCTCTACCGTGGCGGCGAGTCTCCACCACCGTGGGCGTGTGGTGTGACAGGCCACACCGCCATCCGGAGCTCGCCTACATTACCGTGAGCACCTTAGCGTGCAACTCCCTCGCCGTCGTCGCAGACCACCACCACCGAGCTACTGATCAGCCACCCTCTCAGTAACTAAAGACGTCTGGGAAATTTCCCAGACGTCTGAAGTTACCCGCTCACCTCCACTTCCTCAGCCTGCACTCTCCAACCGGCCACCAGACCGCCTGCGCCCTCCACCGCTCACCGGCTGCAGACCTGCGCACGCCTGCAGATCAGCCCGTGCTCTCCTCCAACGCCTGCAGACCAGCCTGCAGCATCCTCCAACAGCCGCCTGCAGCTTCCACCGCACACGCCAACCGCCTGCAGCTTCCACCGCGCCAGCGCCCTCCGCAGACCCTCCGCCCACGCCAGCTTCCACCGCACACGCCAACCGCCTGCAGACCACCGCGCAAGCGCCCTCCTGCAGACCACCGCCCACGCACAACCGCGCGCCCTCCTGTAGACCCTCCGCGCACCCACGCACAACCGCCTGCAGACCGCCCAACCGACCACCGCGCACGCCAGCCGCACACGCCAGCCGCAGCAGCCACCCCCGCAGCAGCAGCAGGCGGCGGACTTCACGCCAACAGGCTGCGCAAGCTGCCGGCTGCAGCACCTCCGCCGGAGCTCGTCCGGCCACCTCCGACCGCCGCGCGACTCGCCGCCACCACCTATTCGAAGCCCTTGATCCAAGGGACCTCCTCCGAGCTTCCCGCGCCCGACCATCGGCTCCTCGTCGCGCAAGACAACGGGGAAAAATTCCCCTATTTTGCTACAGTAAAACGTTAATTAAAATTTACATTTTCTGCCATTGCCACATTTTAATCATATTCTATTCACTCTGCATTGCGGAAAATATCCTGTAGTTTCTCATAATTGCTATTTCAGCATTGTTTCTTGCTTAAACCTTAATCTAAAGGCAATCTTGGCTTGGTTCTTGTCCAAATTGACTCCGAACAAACATTTTTAAGTGGCGCGAATTTTAATACGTTATTGCCTCCCTGTGGATACGACCCGCTCCTCTGCGAGTGGTTATTTCTTATTAAAAATTGATTAGTCGATTTTTCCACCACATTAAACTACAAACGACTTAAAAGTGAAAGATCGACCGGTCAAATGGCGCCGCTGCCGGGGAGGCAACAGACGTAATAATTTCACCTAATTTTATTTTCATTATTTGTCAATTGCACAGAGATTTGACCATCTATTATTTTCCTTTCTGTGCGAGAAAATTTATGCAAGAATCAGCCAATGTGAGAGGCGACCCTTGACGTCGTCAGACGAGAAGTGGACAAACAATTTTGAAAGGAGGAGAAGGACGAGGACACGACGGACACCATTGTATTTAATCGCTAATTTAATTAGAATAGAATTAAGACTGAAGACTTAATTTTTCATTACAGTTAGTTTGAAACCCTTGTTCTGGGGCAAATTTTGAGGGGTTTGTTCCCCGATTTTGTTTTGGACCCGTGTTGGGTAATTTTTGGGAGCCTGTTCCCTTTTCTTTAGATTTAGGTTTTTTTTTTTTTATTATTTCTTTTATTTGCTTGTGCATAAGTAGTTCTAAAAAAAAATAGAAAAAGAAAAAAAATGAGCTGCCTGCTAGAAGTTGCCTGCCCTAGGACGAACCATTTAGGTCTGTATGAGCAGCCTCTAGATTTGCTTTTCTGCATTGCATGCATTTTTGCATCGAAGATCGTTGGAGGCAAGGTACGCATTCTCTTACTTTGCATCCTATTTTTGATCACGCATTGCATTTGGGATTTAATGCAAAGACCACCTAATCTGTACTGAATAAATCTAACAAGTGGTCACATATTTTCTTTAGAAAAAGGACTAATTAAAGGAAGGACATTTTAAAAACCAAGGATTTGATTTTCAAACTTGGCGTGCGATTCAAAGTTCAAAATCTTTGACGATGTATGCACACTTATTTCACTTGCACCACGGCACGTTTCTAGACACTCCTTAGGTTTGGAAATACTAGGACAAGAGCCCTCCTTTCGTTGGATTTTGAAGTGTTCGGAACTTGAGATCAAAGGTTTTGTAAATCCAAAGAGGGGGATACCCTGTCACGGATTTTCGGGGGTAGTTGAGGAGCACCGCGAAAGCACAGCTTCAAAGGAAGGCTTAGGCCTACTTGCATCCCTCGATCTTCCGTCTTTGGATTTACTTGACCATTTGAGATTTAGGGAAGAACACCTAAGCTCCAACTAGGTCTTTTTAGGTGAGCCGTAGGTCGACAATAGGCGCGTAAATTGATTGAACAAATTGTATTGTCACCTGCAATCTGACTTAAAATCAAAAGCCTAAATCTGTAAAGACCAAACAAGTCCGTTTGAATTGTGTTTGTAGTGCATGCTTGGTAGGCGTTCTCTTAGGAGACAACTTGTATTTGATCCGGAACCGGAAAGAATCCTAAGAAAAGACCTCCCAAGGGTAGAAATGGCCGGTCAAAGGAGCCTTAAGGAATATTTCATCCCAACCAACCAAGCTGGCCCAGCACTACATAGACCTGGAGGGGATAATCCATATGAGATCAAAAGTAGTACCATATCCTTGCTACCCTCCTTTTAAGGTACTACTAGGGAAGACCCTTACAGGCATATTGAGGAATTCACCGAGGTCTGTTCCACGGTGAAGCTGCAGGGCGTTACTAATGACGCTCAAATGCGGACCCTTTTTCCCTTCTCCCTAAAGGACAAAGCCAAGTATTGGTATCACACCCTTGATAATTTAAATACTTGGGATGCCCTGAAAAAGGAGTTTTTGAAGAAGTACTTCCCCATGAGCAAAACAAATCACTTTAGGAGGGAAATCATGAGTTTTGCTCAAAAGGATGGGGAAGCTTTCCATGATGCGTGGGAGCGCTTTAACGATTTGCTGAGACTTTGCCCACATCACCAGGTGCCTAAATGGCAACTGGTTGAAAGGTTCTACACCGGACTTAATGATTCTCATAGGCAAACTGTGGATGGTGCCTGTGCAGGAACCTTTCTATCTAAGACTGAGGATGAAGCTTGGAACTTATTTGATACTTTGAGTGAGAATTCTATTCACTTGAATTCTGCCTACATGGATAGAAAGCCCACTCTCATGCAAAGAAAGTTGGAGGCGAATGAAGCAAGGGAAACCCAGAATTTAGCTTATCAAATTCAATTACTGAATCAAAACATGGAAAGGCTTATGTCGAACCCGAGTTCATTCACACCTAACACCTCCACATCCCAAGCTTCCGAATGTGTAATTTGTCAAGGCAATACACACGCCACTGTGGATTGCCACTTAGCCTCCCAATTCCCTGAGCTTGTACAAGCAGATTTGAATGCCGCTCAAGGGTTCCGTCCAAGACCTCGTAATGATCCTTTCTCCAACACTTATAATGAGGGATGGAGGAACCACCCAAACTTTTCATGGAGACAAGGAAATGTCTCAAATTCAGGGAATTACAAACCGCAATCCTTTCAAAACCATCAAATGAACCAACCTCAGACCTTTGCCCAACCTAAAACCTCTGAGATGGATGAATTGAAGGCGATATTGAAAACTATGCAAGAAAGTCAAAGTGCCATCATCCAATCTCATGACAAGGCTATACATGAGATGAAATCACAAATTGGACACCTTGTTGAGGCCGTTAGACAGAGGGAGACTGGGAAGTTTCCAAGTGCTGCTGAGGAAAATCCTAAAGGAAAAGGGATTGTCTTTAGGGAGCATGCTCAGGCGGTGACTATTCTGAGGAGTGGGAAAGAAATTTCCAAACCCGATGCTCCTATAGTCTCACCCCCTAAAAAAAATCCACCCCGACTTTCACCCCCACCGAAGAAGATTTGCCCAAATCTTCTCCGCTTGAAATCACCTCACCGGAAGAAGTTGCCCCCGTTCCACCCCTTACTTGACATGACAACCCTTCCACCCAGAGATCGAGAGTGCCATTTCCAGAGCGCTTATCCACCTCTGGGCAGACTTCTGCTGGCTCATCTGGAGCCAAAGATAAGACGGATGAGATTATGGAAACTTTCAAGCAAGTGCAGATTAACCTGCCTTTGCTTGAAGCTATCAGGCAGATTCCGTCTTATGCCCGCTTCTTAAAGGACTTGTGCACGAAAAAGCGGCAATCTAGAAAACAGGTCCAGTCTAAAGTTGTCCTGCCTGATTCTGTTAGCTCAATTGTTCAACATGGCACACCTCCGAAACTTAAGGACCCAGGGGCCCCATATATCTCTGTAGTTATTGGTGACTTACAAATTGATGAGGCTCTGCTTGATCTGGGTGCGGGGGTGAACATCCTTCCGAGCTATGTATATGAACAACTTGGGGGAGGCAATCTGAAGCCTAGCCCTGTAGTCCTTCAAGTTGCTGATCGATCACTTAAGACACCACGGGGAATTTTGGAAGATGTCCTCGTAAGAGTGGAGGATTTCTTCTTTCCCGTTGACTTCTTAGTTTTGGACACTGACCCTACCAACAAGCCAACCAAACCCTCCATCATTTTGGGCTGCCCCTTCCTTGCAACTTCCCATGCTTCAATTAATTGCAATACTGGGGCATTGAAAATGGGCTTTGGGAATAGGAAAATCCGGCTTAATGTGTTTGATGCTTACAGACAAGCTGGACTTGAGGATTGTTCTCAGGTTGAGGTGATAGATGACCTGATTGAAGAGGCAACTCCTGCAATGTTATGTGATGACCCCCTTCAGCATGTCATGCTAAATGAGCATTCCCATCTCTTGGAGGAATGTGAAGGGGATATACTAGAACTAGAGGAATTGCTAGGAGTTTCTGCTGAGTCTCTTCCCCCATCATTTCCGCCGAAGGCAGATTTGCTACCTGAGATGGGGACATCTATTATGAAACCCTCAACCATACAAGCCCCCAACCTTGAGTTGAAACCCCTCCCTGACACTCTCAAGTATGTTTTCCTAGGTGCCAATGATACGCTCCCAGTTATCATTTCGGCTGTGCTGTCTGAGGCACAGGAGGGAGCCTTGATTGAATGCCTGTCTAGGCATAAGGAAGCTATTGCTTGGAGCATTGCTGACATTAAGGGTATAGACTCTACACTCTGCATGCACCACATTTATACTGATGATTCCATCAAGCCTTTTAGGGACATGCAGAGACGTCTGAACCCTAATATGAGGGAGGTTGTAAAAAAGGAAATCCTGAAGTGGTTGGACGCTGGGATCATATATCCCATTGCTGATAGTAAATGGGTCAGTCCCATTCATGTGGTGCCAAAGAAGGCAGGCTTTACTGTGGAACTCAACGACCAAGGTGAACAAGTTGTCACTAGACCCTCAACTGGATGGAGGGTCTGTATTGATTACCGCAAGCTGAACACCGCTACCCAGAAGGATCACTTTCCTTTGCCTTTTATTGATCAAATTCTCGAAAAATTGGCAGGGAATAAGTATTATTGCTTTCTCGATGGATATTCTGGGTACAATCAGGTGGCAGTCTTTCCTGATGACCAGGAAAAGACGACATTCACGAGTCCTTACGGTACTTTTGCATTCAGGCGTATGCCGTTTGGATTATGTAATGCCCCTGCAACTTTCCAGCGGTGTATGATGTCTATCTTTTCGGACATGATTGACGAGTGTGTCGAAGTATTTATGGATGACTTCTCTATTTATGGCTCGTCTTTCGACCAGTGTCTCCTGCACCTGGAGAATGTGTTGAAACGATGTAAGGAGACTGGTTTAGTCCTCAGCTGGGAGAAAAGTCACTTCATGGTACAGAAAGGAATTGTACTTGGGCATGTTGTATCTGAGCAAGGTTTGGAAGTAGATAAAGCCAAGATTGATTCTATTTCCAAACTTCCATTGCCTACTAATGTCAAACAGATTAGATCCTTTCTGGGCCATGCTGGCTTTTACAGGCGCTTTATTAAAAATTTTAGTAAGATTTCTAGGCCACTTTGTGACTTATTGGCGAAGGAATCTTCCTTCAGTTTTGATTCAAAGTGTGCCGAGGCCTTTCAAACTCTAAAGGAGGCCTTGATCTCTGCGCCTGTTCTCCAAGCTCCTGATTGGGCACTCCCCTTTGAGCTTATGTGTGATGCTTCGGATTATGCAGTGGGAGCAGTCCTTGGACAAAGGGTTGAGGGAAGACCTCATGTGCTGCATTATGCAAGCAAGACTTTAACTGAACCTCAGCAAAACTACACCGTCACTGAAAAAGAATTACTTGCTGTAGTTTTTGCTCTGGAGAAGTTTAGGTCTTATTTACTTGGGTCTAAGGTGGTTATTTTTACTGATCATGCAGCAGTGAAACATCTCATTGCTAAGAAAGATTCTAAGCCACGTCTGATTAGGTGGATCTTACTCCTTCAAGAATTTGACTTGGAAATACGTGAAAAGAAAGGAGTAGAAAATGTTGTGGCTGACCACCTGTCTCGTCTTCCTCTTAACGACTCTATTTCTGAAGACATTCGCGAGACATTCCCCGATGAAACTCTGATGGCGGTAACACCAACTTTACCTTGGTATGCAGACATTGTAAATTACTTGGTCACTGGACAAACTCCTGGCTCTTGGGATAAGCAGAAAAGAAAGAGATTCATTTCTCAAGCGAGATATTTTCATTGGGAAGAGCCAGAATTATTTAGAATTGGACAAGACCAAGTTTTGAGACGTTGTGTGCCTGAAGAGGAACAACAAAGTGTTATGACATTTTGCCATGCACTTCATTGTGGAGGACACTTTGGTGCTAAGAAAACTGCTTTTAAGGTTCTCCAGTCTGGTTTTTGGTGGCCTTCCTTATTTAAGGATTCTCATAATTTTGTTAAGGCCTGTATTAGATGTCAACGGACTGGAACGATTGGGAAGAAGAATGAAATGCCTCAACATCCTATTCAATCTGTTGAAATTTTTGATGTGTGGGGAATTGACTTTATGGGCCCCTTCCCGTCGTCCCATGGTTTTGAATATATCTTGGTGGCAGTTGATTGTCTCTAAATGGATAGAGGCCATTCCGACGCGCACAAATGACCACTCTGTGGTTTTGAAATTTGTGAAGGCCAATATCATATCCCGTTTCGGCTGCCCCAAGACTATTATAAGTGATGGGGGACCTCATTTCCGAAACCACCACTTCAATCGGTTAATTAAGAGTTTGGGAGTGACTCACAAGGTTGCTACCCCTTACCACCCTCAGACAAGTGGTCAGGTTGAAGTATCAAATAGGGAGATAAAAAATATTTTGGAAAAGACCGTTAGACCTGATAGGAAAGATTAGTCCCAAAAGCTCGATGATGCTTTGTGGGCTTATCGAACGGCTTATAAGACCCCTTTGGGTACTTCTCCCTTTCGGATTGTGTATGGAAAAGCATGCCATTTACCTGTTGAGTTGGAACATAAAGCACTTTGGGCTATTCGAAGTGTTAACATGGATTTAGAGAAGGCAGGTAAGGCACGATTTCTAGAATTAAGTGAGCTTGAGGAGCTGAGGAATGATGCTTATGACACCTCTCAAGCTTATAAAGAAAGAACTAAGGTCTTGCATGACAAGTTTATTCTTCAAAAGACCTTTGAACCCAACCAACAAGTCTGGCTTTTCAATTCCAGATTTAAGCTTTTTCCTGGGAAATTAAAATCTCGTTGGGATGGGCCTTACATAATCACCAAAGTATTCCCCCATGGAGCTGTGGAGATCAAAAATCCTTCCTCTTCAGCAACTCCCTTTATCGTCAATGGTCAACGGTTAAAACCATACATAACTTTAGATGGCCATCTAGTTGACGAAGTCACTCTTGAGGAGCCTTAGCTCCTACTATTCTCCGCCTCAGGTAATATCTTCCTTTAGCTATTTTTGATTTTCAATGAGGACATTGTTTGAACCAGGCATGGGAGAGAGGACCTGAGGCATTTTGTTTATAGCATGCATTTATAAAAAAAAAAAAAAAAAAAAGTTTTGAGCTTAACTGGCTAGATCTTGCAGTCTTAAGCAAATCAGAACTTTAGGGTAGACTAAGTTAATTTTAGGGTCAAACTTTAGAAGCTAAATAAGCTACTAGCTTTAGACCTTTAGGGTCCTTTGTGGACTTAAAAACTTAAGTAGGAGTTAAGTTGCGGACCATTCTTCAAGAGGTTGAGGAAGGGAAGCTAGGGTTTGAGTTAAAAGGTGGGGTAGTACCTGGAGTCTTATTCTACCTTTTGGTTTACGGGTCCTTGTAACCCAAGCATCCAAATTGTTCACACTTGGTCTGGTAATTAACTTAATTTCTGAAAAGAGATTTGGTTCTCTTAGTTTTGACTTAAGAAAGGCTTGAAAACACATTTTGATTGGAAGAGTTCCTGCCGCAGGAGAGGTCGAGTATATACTCACCTTGAGGATGCGATGGTAACATATTACCTCCTCGGTGCTTGTCTCTTAGGATATCCATCCTACTGGGGGCATGTAAGCACATTGCGCGGTTCAGGTACCATGGGCGGCCCTATCTCAAAGTGCCGATTGCCAGGAGTTCTTGGGGTCGTTATGGGCGGTGCTATCTCGAAGCATCGAAAGCCAGGCACCCTTCAAGGTATGGTAATGGGGACAATGAATCCGACACAGACCGTGTTGATAGCTGATCTGAGGTTAGACTTAGAAGAATCAAACAAAAAAAAAAAAAAAGTATATATATTTAAAAAAAAAATTCCTTTAACTCAAATAACTCGGACCAATGCAAAAGCACGGATGCTTTAATCTCAGGGATCAATAAACTTTAGGGCAGAGTCAGAAATCAGGGAAACTTGTGCTTACAACTCGTCTTTAGCCGACCTAGTCTGTAACTTAGCAACTACTTAGGGACCTTGGGTTTAGAACCTGAACTTAATATGCTTCTGAAGGAAGACTAAGTGAGTTGACTAGTCTACTTAGAGTGCTAGGTTTCGCTTAATTTTGCTAGGGACTAGCAAAAACTAGGCATGGGGGTATTTGATTAACCCATAGTTGTGGGCTATTTAAGTATTTAAGTGCCTACACATTAGGTTAATTCTAACATTTATTTAGTATAAATTAGGATGTAAATAGATTAATTCATAGTTTTAATCTAATTACATAATCCATACATTGCATTCATATCTTAAGTGCATTTAGAATTAGCTTAGAATAGCATTCATCTAATTAGATAACCAATTAGGTATATTGTTTTTATTAACATATAAGTTGAGGGTCTATACATAAATAACCCTAATATTTTAATAATATTTTCTTTATTCGTCTTCTTTTAGAACGGCTGGCTGCAGCTCCAACGCCCGGCTGATGCAGTGAAGAAGCCATTCAAGGGGGAGCGGATGTGGTGGATCTGGTCGGCCGCTGATTTCAAATTTGTTCAAGACACTACAAAAGGAGCAGGGAGGCAGCCGAGCTCAAGAGGCCTCCGCCACCGACCCACCACTGTGCAGAGAGAACCTCTCTCTTCCACTCCACACTGCCGGCCTCTACCGTGGCGGCGAGTCTCCACCACCGTGGGCGTGTGGTGTGACAGGCCACACCGCCATCCGGAGCTCGCCTGCATTACCGTGAGCACCTTAGCATGCAACTCCCTCGCCGTCGTCGCAGACCACCACCACCGAGCTACTGATCAGCCACCCTCTCAGTAACTTAAGACGTCTGGGAAATTTCCCAGACGTCTGAAGTTACCCGCTCACCTCCACTTCCTCAGCCTGCACTCTCCAACCGGCCACCAGACCGCCTGCGCCCTCCACCGCTCACCGGCTGCAGACCTGCGCACGCCTGCAGATCAGCCCGCGCTCTCCTCCAACGCCTGCAGACCAGCCTGCAGCATCCTCCAACAGCCGCCTGCAGCTTCCACTGCACACGCCAACCGCCTGCAGCTTCCACCGCGCCAGCGCCCTCCGCAGACCCTCCGCCCACGCCAGCTTCCACCGCACACGCCAACCGCCTGCAGACCACCGCGCAAGCGCCCTCCTGCAGACCACCGCCCACGCACAACCGCGCGCCCTCCTGCAGACCCTCCGCGCACCCACGCACAACCGCCTGCAGACCGCCCAACCGACCACCGCGCACGCCAGCCTCACACGCCAGCCGCAGCAGCCACCCCCGCAGCAGCAGCAGGCGGCGGACTTCACGCCAACAGGCTGCGCAAGCTGCCGGCTGCAGCACCTCCGCCGGAGCTCGTCCGGCCACCTCCGACCGCCGCGCGACTCGCCGCCACCACCGATTCGAAGCCCTTGATCCAAGGGACCTCCTCCGAGCTTCCCACGCCCGACCATCGGCTCCTCGTCGCGCAAGACAACGGGGAAAAATTCCCCTATTTTGCTACAGTAAAACGTTAATTAAAATTTACATTTTCTGCCATTGCCGCATTTTAATCATATTCTATTCACTCTGCAATGCGGAAAATATCCTGTAGTTTCTCATAATTGCCATTTCAGCATTGTTTCTTGCTTAAACCTTAATCTAAAGGCAATCTTGGCTTGGTTCTTGTCCAAATTGACTCTGAACAAACATTTTTAAGTGGCGCGAATTTTAATACGTTATTGCCTCCCTGTGGATACGACTCGCTCCTCTGCGAGTGGTTATTTCTTATTAAAAATTGATTAGTCGATTTTTCCACCACATTAAACTACAAACGACTTAAAAGCGAAAGATCGACCGGTCAGTGACCGTGTTGAGTGGAAAAAAGATTGACAAGCCTGATAACACTCCTATGGTTACATCTCATAATTCCCCTTCTACACTTGACCCGACTTCCATCTCCACTGAGGAGAGCCACACTGCTCTCCCTCGCACAAAATCACCCACAATGAGGATGTCGTCCTCCCACCACCCCTTTCCCGCCATGACGACCCCTCTACCCAGAAGCTGAGGGTGCCCTATCCAGAGCGCCTATCTACTCCTGGGGAATCTTCTGTTGGCTTGTCTGGAGCCAAGGATAGGACGGAAGAGATTATGGATACTTTTAGGCAAGTCCAGATTAACTTGCCTCTGTTGGAAGTGATTAAACAGATTCCGTCCTATGCCAAGTTTCTGAAGGACCTGTGCACCCAGAAGCGTCGATCTAGGAAATAGGTCCAAACCAAGGTCATCCTGCCTAACCATGTTAGCTCGATTCTCCAGCATGGAACATCCCCCAAAATGAAAGACCTAGGGCCCTATATATTTTAGTGGTTATAGGTAACCAACACATTGATGAGGCTCTGCTCGATCTGGGTGCGGGGGTGAACATTCTACCGAGCTCTGTCTATGACCTTTTGGGAGGAGGCAAGCTAAAGCCTAGTCCAGTAATCCTCCACGTTGCAGACAGATCACTTAAGACACTGAAGGGATTGTTGGAAGATGTCCTTGTGAGAGTGGAGGATTTCTTCTTCCCCGTTGACTTTCTGGTACATGATACTGACCCATCTAATAAGCCCACAAAATCGTCCATTATTCTGGGATGCCCCTTCTTGGCCACAGCCAATGCCTCTATAAATTGTAGAGCTAGGGCACTTAAAATGGGCTTTGGGAACAAGAAGATCCGGTTGAATGTTTTTGATACTTACAAGCAACCCAGATTTGAAGATTATTCTCAGATTGAGGTCGTTGATGAAATAATTGAAGTGACTACTCCAGCACTCTTATGTAGAGATCCCCTTCAGAAGGTCATATCTAAGGACCATCCCTTGATTATTAAAGAAACTGAAAGGGAAATGCCTGAACTAGAAGAGTTGTTGGGGATACACACTGAGTTTCTATCCCCACCCTGGACTATGAAGGTAGATCCGCTGCCTGAGGCAGGGACATCTCAACTAAAACCCTCAATCCAAAAGGCTCCTGAATTGGAGTTGAAACCCCTCCCGAGCACATTGAAATATGATTTCCTTGGCCCTAATAACACGCTCCCCGTTATTATCTCATCTGCATTATCTAAATTGCAGGAGGGAGCTCTGCTTGAGTGTTTACAAAGGCATAAGGATGCAATTTCCTGGACAATTGCTGATATTATGGGTGTTGATCCCTCTCTTAGCATGCATCATATATACACGGATGAGTCTGTGAAGGCTTTCCGAGATATGCAGAGAAGGCTCAATCCAAATATGCGGGAGGTTGTTAAAAAGGAGATTCTGAAATGGCTGGATGCAGGGATTATCTATCCCATTCCAGATAGTAAATGGGTCAGTCCTATTTACGTAGTTCCCAAAAAGGCAGGAATCACTGTGGAAGAGAATGACCAAGGAGAACTGGTGACCACTAGACCCTCAACTGGTTGGAGGGTCTGCATTCATTACCGCCGTTTAAACACGGCTACCCAGAAAGACCATTTCCCCTTATCGTTTATCGATCAAATTCTAGAACAATTGGCGGGGAACAAGTACTTTTGTTTTCTTGACGGGTACTCTGGGTACAATCAGATAGTCATTTTTCCTGATGATCAGAAGCGTAGCACCTTCACGAGTCTATATGGCACTTTTGCGTTCCGCCGAATGCCATTCGGGTTATGTAATGCTCCTACCACTTTCCAACATATGATGGCTATCTTTTCTGATATGATCGACGAGTTCATTGAAATTTTCATGGATGACTTCTCCATTTATGGCTCGTCGTTTGACCTATGCCTTTCACACCTTGATAAAGTCTTAACCCGTTGCGAAGAGGCAAAGCTGGTGCTTAGCTGGGAGAAAAGCCACTTTATGGTCCAGCAGGGCATTGTGTTAGGGCATATAGTTTCCGAGAGAGGATTAGAGGTGGACACCGCAAAAATTGATTCCATCTCTAAGCTTCCATTGCCCGCCAATGTTCACCAGGTTAGATCTTTCCTTGGCCATGCTGGATTTTATAGGCGCTTCATTAGAGATTTCAGTAAAATCTCTAAGCCACTCTGCGACCTGTTAGCAAAGGATGTCTCCTTCGATTTTGATGATAGATGTGGCGAGGCTTTCCAAGTTTTGAAGAAAGCCCTCATTACCGCGCCAATTCTCCAAGCACCAAATTGGACCCTCCCGTTTGAGCTTATGTGCGATGCTTCCGATTTTGCAGTGGGAGCAGTCATAGGTCAAAGGGTTGATGGCAAACCTCATGTGCTGCATTATGCCAGCAAGACCCTTACGGATCCTCAGCAAAACTACACGGTCACTGAAAAGGAATTACTTGCTGTAGTATTTGCTTTGGAAAAGTTTCGATCTTATCTTTTGGGATCCAAGGTTGTAGTGTTCACTAATCAGTCTGCCCTAAAGCATCTTCTGGCTAAAAAGGACACCAAACCTCACCTAATTCGTTGGATTCTGCTACTCCAAGAATTTGACCTAGAAATTAAAGACAAGGAGTTGAGAATGTGGTAGCAGACCATTTATCTAGGATCCCTATTGAGGCATCAAACCCTGCTGATGGTATTCAAGAGACTTTCCCTGATGAGTCTCTGATGGCCGTGGAAGCTAAAACTCCTTGGTTCGCTGACATAGTGAACTATTTGGTCACGGGCATTACCCCCACTACTTGGGACAAGCAAAAACGAGATAGGTTTCTTGCCAACGCTAAATTTTATCACTAGGAGGAACCCGAGCTTTTTAGAATAGGCCCTGACCAGCTTTTTCACCATTGCATCCCTGACAAAGAACAAAGAAGTGTTATGAGTTTCTACCATAACCTCCATTGTGGGGGACATTTTAGTGGGAAGAAGACTGCCCATAAGGTTCTTCAGTCTGGCTTTTGGTGGCCCACATTATTCCGAGATGCACATACGTATGTGGGTGCATGTCTACGTTGCCAGCAGACGGGAACCATTGGAAAAAGGGATCAGATGCCCCAACAACCTATCCTCCCTATTGAAATCTTTGATATTTGGGGCATTGACTTCATGGGTCCCTTTCCTATGTCCTTCGGATATGAATACATCCTTGTGGCTGTAGACTATGTATCGAAATGGATAGAAGCCACACCAACGTGAACCAATGACCATTCCGTGGTCTTGGGCTTTGTTAAGGCTAATATCATTTCTCGGTATGGGTGCCCAAGGACAATCATAAGTGATGGAGGACTGATTGCATAGTAATCATAGGTTTTAATTGACCTAGATTAGGCTAGAACTTAGAATAAGTTAGGGTAATTCATGCATGCATAAGCATTATCTGTATCTTTACCGCTTTACTTTAGCTATGCATAAAATAATGTTATAATGTGCTGCTTAAGTGCATTATGTCGATTGCAGGCAATAAGCTGATCAGGAGCTAGATCTGAAGCTGGATCTGAAGCTAGATCTGGAGCAGGATCTGAAGCTGGATCTGGAATAACGGGTGTTGCAGCAGAGCTAGAGCAGAAGGCTTAGATTAGATGTAGGAATAATAATGTAAGGGATTTAAAGGTTTGCTATGCTATTAAGTAGGAATAAAGCAGTAAAATGTGAAGAGCTTAGGTCCATCCTAGCCCTAGGATAGCCTAGAGACCTCCCCAAGCCTTAACCACCCTTAGATTAGGTCACAACACCCTAGGAAGCCCTAAAACCCTAGTTACAACCCTTATCTGGATGTCCAGATAAGTTATAGGACGTCCAAGACCCTTAGCCATCTCCCGCACACTTCAAACCCACTTCTGCAGTGTTATTGGATGTCCAGACACTTTGTTAGACGTCCAATTTCTACAGAATACCCAAAACAGAACCCGAAATCCTTCCTGACTCTGATTGGACGTCCAGACAACAAGTCTGGACATCTGATTTTTGAGTATAAGACGTCTGATTATATTATTAGACATCTGATACTGCTCTCCAATTCCTATTTTGAGATTTAAGCCTTGATCTTGGATCTCTAGGTCCCTAAACTAAATTCCAACCCCATAGGAACCTAAATTAAGGTGCCCTAACCCTAGTACATCACCTCTAGACCTCCCTAAAGACCTAATTAGGTCCTCACTAAACCTAATTGACTTGGATCTTAGTCAATTCCATCAACCTATTCAATTGGACTCATTGAGTCCTGATCTCAGCACACACTGTCCAATTGGACTCAGTGAGAGTCCAATTTACCTAGACCTAAATTAATTGAGTTTTTTTACTCTCAATTAAGTTTCCACACACCCAATTAAACTTGTATTAAGTTTAATTACACTTTACATTAGTGAATTAGGGTTTATAACCCTAATTTGAGACATACCTTGACCTAAACCCACTAGAACCTAACCTAATCAACCTAGCCACCTAAGTTTCGACCCACACACACCCACACACACCATCCACACGAAAATACCTAGCCTAGAGTTCTCTAGAACTCTCTACCATGTGTGCTTGCCTTGGTTGCCAAAAATAGCAACCAAGAGCCATTCAATTTTTAGATCCACATTTGGTGGATCTAAAAACCACCATCCACCCTCTCTCTCTCACTCTCCCATGAGCTCCCACCATAGGCCTCTCTAGAGAATTCCATAATTCTCTAGACAGCTTCCCTTAGGTCTATAAAAAGACCCAATGGGTGGCCATTTGCACCCATTCACTTCCTTGGCATTCATTCCACTTAGGCTAGCCACTCCCATCTCCACCCCACCTCTACGAGTTGAGCACCACCATGGAGGCCACCATCTCCACGCCAGGAAGCTGGCTGGCCTCTAAGCTCCATTGGCTGCCCCTCCTTCTTCTCTCAGCCACTCAAAGGCCATCAGAGACCACCTCCGAATGCCCTTCCTTCTGCTAGATTAATAGCTTAGCTTTTCGTATATTTACTACTTAGTAGTATAGTCTTACTTCTCACCCAATGATGCATGCGAAATCCCCCCATCGATTCTTGTATGCAATCATTTTCTGGTAGTTAGGTTTAATTTTTAAGCATTCATGTATAAGCTTTCCTCTAGATTTCCTTGTGCAACAACTCTCCAATGATGAATGAAATTGCATTATATATATATATATATTATGTGTTTGAAATCACCATGAGCTGAATGACTATCATATTTGCGTGATTCAAGTTGCCTGTCTTAATTGTCTATCAATTCTGCAACTAAGCATGTCATACTTAAATACGTAATAATCACGAACCGACATGCGATTCTAAATAAAGTAGAGCTGGATAAGATCAATTTCAAAAGGAAAAGCAACGCCTCCCAGAGACGAACGACCAAGACTCAAAGTCCCGTTATTTTTACAAAATAATATCTTTGTTGGATCATATTTTGCAACTATACTATGATGCTTTTATCAAAAATGAGAGCTATGATTTTTCACCAACAAGGACCTCACTTTAAGAATGTACACTTCACAAGACTACTCCAAAATTTGGGAGTCAACCACATGATAGCCACACCTTATCATCCCCAAACGAGTGGACAAGTTGAAGTGTCTAATAGGGAGATTAAGCGAATTTTAGAAAAAACTGTCAGGCCTGATCGGAAGGATTGGTCTAAAAACTAAATGATGCTCTTTGGGCCTACAGAACTGCATATAAGACTCCCTTGGGCATGTCTCCTTTCCGTCTTGTCTACGGAAAAGTGTGCCACCTTCCCGTGGAAATCCAACATAAAGCTTATTGGGCTATTAAAAACATTAACTTGAATCTGGATAAAGCGGGAAAGGCACATATGTTAGAATTAAGTGAGCTTGAGGAGCTTCATAATGAAGCTTATGAAACTTCTCAAGCTTACAAGCAATGTACAAAAGTCTTCCATGATAAGCACATCATTAGAAAGACTTTTGAGCCCAACCAGTGGATCTAGCTTTTCAATTCTAGACTTAAATTATTTCCTGGAAAGCTCAAGTCCCGCTGGGATGGGCCATACGTTGTTATCAATACTTTCCCTCATGGAGCTGTAGAGATTAGGAACCCTATTTCAGGTGCAAGCTTTAAGGTAATGGCCAGCGACTTAAACCGTACATTACTCTTTCAGATGGCCAGGTTTTGGACGCACTTCGGCTTGAGGAGCCTTAGCTCCTCCCACTCTCCTCCTCAGGTGATATTCTTCTATGTCTGCATTTTTCCAATGAGGACATTGTCAGTCTTAGGCATGGGGAGTATAACCTGAGAATGTTTATAGCATTTATAAATATTTGCATGCATATATATTTATATGTATATAAAAAAAAGAGTTTCTTGAGCTGAATGGGTTAGTCCCTAGCAGAATACCCTTGTCATTGGAGGTTTTTCTTCTTGAATTATTTCTTAAGTTTAGAATCCAGTACATTTATTTCATGTGCACGTAGACTAAGTAATGGATCCTTGAGGAAAACCAATGAGCATTTGTAGTTTACTAAACCCTTGGACAATCCATAGGGAGTCAGGTATACTATCTTCTAGTAGATCCACCTCATATTTGTGAGAAGAAAATAGAGAGATTACTAGTGCAATAAGTCTAGTGCAAGGACACTTAAGTTTTGGACAATTAGATGATGATACTTCAGAGTTAGGCATAGTTTTTGCTCTCTGTTCCTGTGTGCGTACTTTGTGTGAATTCCTGAGAGTCACCAAATAAGGTAGATACACAGAGATTGAGTTTTAATAAAGCTATGACTATGGTGGATGGTTATGACCGTCCTTCATAGAGTCTTCAGCTGAAGGAGGGTAATAGTGTCAAAGGTCAGAAATATGCCTGTCCTATCCATTTCTTCCCGGAGCCGAGAATAGGCACTTCCACCAAATAAGCCACACAACATCCTCTTGACCATCATCATCCCTAATAATGCCTCATAAATAAAAGTCTGTTGTCTTATTATGTTGATTTATAAAAAAAAAAATAGAAAGAAGAAAAAGAAGAAACAGTTATATTAAAAAAAAAAAAAAAAGAGTCCAAGTTTATAATGTAACACTGTTTCTGAGGCAACAGAACACCTATCGCGTTCCACCAAATATGACCCATACCTACCTTCTAGTATTTCTGATCGCTCGAATACTGGTTGAGGACTCTAACTTAGTTGTAGAGTTATTAGGACTTTAATTAAAATGTGGATGCCATGTGAGGCCACCAAACAGTGAATACAATTACTAAATCTAACGAGATTTGTGATCTCAGAAAGAAAGAAAAGAGTGAGCGCCCAGGAACATCAAGAGAGCACAGTTGTTTAGCCTCTCTCTAAGTTGACTTTTCTACTAGTCTAGAGATCTAGAGTCTGTAGTACTAGACTACATGTAGCACCAGATGAGTGTGTGACACCAAATACAAATCCATTTTACTCGATATCTCCTACCTAAGCCAAAAGCCGGGGTCAAATTACAGATTATCTTCTACTTTATCCCCGAGGGAAGTAGTTGCCTATCCCGGCAGAAATATTTACCAAGGGGGAAGTACGAACTCCCAATGCGAAATGGCTTTTTCACTTGGATCTGTTACCTAGGCTATTATCACTTCACATTTGTCTGGATTTCTAAAGTTTTGAAATAAGAAAAGAAGACATCTTCTGATTACTTCTCTTATTTTTCATTTTTGCTAGGGACTAGCAAATCTTAGGCATGGGGGTATTTGATGAGTCCATTTTAATGGACTAGTGTTACGCCTAAGTAACTTTAATATTACCTTTTAGGTTTGTTAATAACTACACTAAGTTATAGAATATTTGCATGCATCATAATTTAAGTTTACATCTATTTTATAACACTCTATAACTTAATATGTAATGATTTTGTTATTTTTTTATGTGCAGGAATGATATTTAGAAAGAACAAGGAGTTGGGGAATAAATTTCATCAACAAACAACCGACACCATATGTTTTTCCCCCATCTCCGGCCACCCTCAACAGCCGCCGGCCAAAAATAGCAAGGGGATTTTGAAAATTCCGGGAAGGGCGAAAGAGAGGAGTTAAGAGGAGGCGAAGCGCAGGAGAAGAGGGCATCATCCAGGAATGGTGCAACCACCGTGTGCACTGTGCACCAAGCTTCCCCCTCCTGTGCTCACACCACTCCAGCCTGCTCACGCACCCCCTCTAGCACCACCAGCACGCCTCCCTGCAGCGCCTGGTGCTCCCCTCTGCAAATCGCCCTCGCCACCAGCAAGCCCATCTCCAGCCGCCCCTGCAGTCGCCTGCTCACGCACCCGCACAGCGCCTGCCTCCTGCCAGTGCCTTTCCAGCGCCAGGTGCTCCACTCTGCAGACTGCCCTCGCCACCAGCGCGCCCATCTCCAGCGTCCCCCACAAACAACGCCTCTCCAGTGCCTAGCGCTCTCCTCTGCCAGGCCCGCACCTCTCCAGCCACCTCAGCGTGCCCCCCTCCTCCAGCGCCTTTCACAGCAGGCGCTGCACCGCTCACCGCCCTTGCCACCAGCGCCCGCAGGCACCACGTCCGCGCCTCAAGCGCCTGGCGCTCCCCTTTGCAGACGCTGAAGAGCCACCAGCCGCGCCTGCAAACGTCCGCACCCTCACCACCAGACCCCTACAGGCGCGTACAGGCGCGCACCAGTGCACACCTACGCCTACGTGTCCAACGCACAACCAGCCGCATGGCTACAGCAGCTGCCATCCTCCTCCAACAGGCCGGCAGCCCTCCTCCACCCGCCAGCCGCCACGTCACCACCATTGCGTAGCCCTCGTCAAGCCACACCTCCTCGCCGACTCTCGTGGCCAATCGTGCGCGACCGCACACGTGAGGAGGAGAGAGGAGAAATCCTCTATTTTTATCTCCATTAAAAATTACATTCAATGCCATTGCCAATTTTATATTAATATTTTATTCAGGCCACTGATGCACTCAGAGTTTCCTGAAATTATGTTACTTGTGTTATGTGCATGTTTCTACCTTGAATTTTAAATCAGAATTGCATGAAAGTTGAATTTACATGATAAACCATTACACATGCATCATATACATATTTTTGGAGATTAATTGCTGATGTGAAAACTGCATAAATACCCCTAAACCTTTAAGGAAATTGCAAACTTCATTTAAAATAGCATATTCCTCGCATTAAAGTTGCAGAAGAGTTTGCGAACTGTGAATTCCTTGACTCGTGAATTTATTGGTCTATTCCTCCCTGTGGATACGACATCCATTATTGTGGTTTAAATTCATATCTGTTTAATCTTTGATTAAGAGATTTTCTACCACCTTTTGTGCTACAACGATTTATTATCTTAATATTAATTATTCAAAGTGAAAATCGCTCTGCCAACGGGCATCAAGGCTTGGCCTCAGCGGGAGTGGATTTCTAAAGGAGGTCTTAAAGATGGTCTCAAGGACCTCCTACCAAACATGCATTGAAGGATTAGATGAGATTAGAATGTGCTAGACCCAATCGAGATACCCAAAAAATTTGGATGACTATAGAGGTTCGGGGCAGATGATACCCCTTAGTCAAAAAAGCTGTCCACCTGAGAAATACCTAGGCAGCCAGAGAGGGAGAGTCCCGCAAGACCCCTACATAGTAGAGCATCCCCACGAGTTACAGGGTTTCCCCCACCCAACCTCTCTTATCACTGAGATTTCAAGTAGACCAAAATGGGGACCTTGACCTCTTAAGTCTACCACTTTTAATTAAGATCAAAGGTGCTTAGGGTTCCACTTGAACTTTTGATATTTTGAGTGCAAAAAGTGACCTAATTTCAAGGTTGGTTGACCCAAGGGGTCAACTTCACCCATTTGTCCTTTGAGAGCTTTAGTCCTTTCTTTTAAGGTTCAAGTGAACTAAGAGCTTGATTTTTAGGGTTTCTCTTGGATAAGTCTTTTCAATCAAGGCTTAGGCACACCTCTTTTTGAAAAGTTTGATTCTTGCTTAGAGAAGATGTGTCTCTAAAAACCCTAGATTGGAACCCTTAAGTTGGCTCTAATTGGGCCAATTTAGTTGCCACAAAGATGGTATCTAGGGCTCAATCAAGAAGGTAGTAGCCCTAGTTACCTTAAATGGATGCACAATTCAAAAATGTGTTGAAATCAAAATCAGGCAACTTTGGTGGATTAGCTAGATATGGAAAGTAGGTAGCCCTAAATTGATTTTTTTCTCTGTTTTTCCTTTTCAAAATTGAGGGGATTAAGAGAGAGGGCTAATGAGAAATTACCTATCCCTGGTGTGGTTGTTGTGTGATTGTCTTTTTTTGAATCTTCCTCCCCTGAAACAATCACAACAAAAGAAATAGATAAAGTTAGTATTGAATCAGAAGTTGTGATCAAGGTTTCTAAATTGCCCGGGTGGAATGACGAAAGCACCTCGTCGGTGGTCTGCCGGAGGTGGAGAAGATGGCAGTGATGTGTAATTGTCGGGGAGTGATAATAGAAATAGATGAGGGGAAAATAAAGGGAAAAGGGAGAGGACTTATCTACGAGGGGATAGATGAAGGGAGAGTAGAGAAGGCGGACGGCTCGTATGTGCCATCGCCAAAGATGAAGACCTAGTGAGAGAGGGACGGCAATGACAAGAGGGAGGTAGGCGCGGGCGCAGGTGTGGCGCAATGCGGATGAAGGAGGTAGAGGTAACTCTGCCACTGGTATGGTGGCAAAGTGACGAGAGGAGGAGGTAAGAGTCGCCGGAGCTAGCTGGGATTTTGGCCGGAGGGGAAGAGAGGAAGATTGGGGATTTTCTCAAGCCAAATCAAGCTTGAGAGGAGAGAGAGGATCTAGGGTCCCTTTTATAGCACCCAGCAGAGGGCCTTGTGCTTGGAAAGCGAGCTTCCAAGCATGGCAACCTCGCCAGACTTGGAAGGTCGGAGAAGACCCAAATCTCTCATGCGTTCGCATCAGAGATTGGGTGGAAATTGGAGCTCAAGATTGGGTTCACATGAACGGGAATTCCTCATAGAATCTCCATTTCAAATTTGAGAGGGATTCTCTGAGGAATCAGGGAGATGTTTCCCTTGAATCCTCGATGGAGTAGGATTCCTCTGCTGTAATGGCAGAGAGACCTAATTGCAAAGAACGGCGAGGAAGCTAGGGGGTGTCTGCAAGAGTTTTCAAAAGCTAGGGCTATAAATGTAATTGGGTTGGACTGTTTTGCAAAGTAGGTCAAGGTGAACTCCCCTTAGGTCCAAATTTTGGTATAAACCTAATTTAGACCTAAGGAATCCACTGGTGAAGTTGGATTTTAGGTTTAACCATTCTTGACTAAGCATTTCACAGAAAAACCTAATTTAGGGCAAACATTTGACTAAGACCCCTATTTAGGTCAAAATAGGTTCTAAAGGCCAAATTGAGGGTTCTAAACCCTAGAGGATATTTTTCCATGAATTTCAGAGGGTTTAGGTGAATTTTATCCTAATCAGAGCCTTGTTAAATTAAGTGGGTCTATTTTAAGGTTACAAGAAGTCATTTAATTCCCAGATTTCATATTAACCCTTTTCTGTTTGAACCAACCCAGTTTTTATCTTATTAAGATCATTTGACCTATGTTTAGCCCTTAAGATATCCCGTTGTTACACTGCAATGGTAAAATTACAATTTTACCCTTTGTCTCTCAGACTGGTTATTCTTTGAGTTAGGACCTCCATTTGGTTATGTGGGAGCTTTTGTTCTCTTTTCTGGGTCAAAATGAGCTAGTTAGGGCTCATGATGGTGTTCCCATCAACGGCGGTGAGAAGACAACCACGGGCGCTCCACGAATGGGGATGAAAAGGTGGAAAAATGCTAATTTTAACTCTAATGGAGCATCCCGGGTTCGGGACAAGCTCTTAGAGCTTTAGAGAAGGTGAGAGAAGAGAGCAAGGGATGAAGTGTGGGGGTCGTAGGGCTATTTATAGGTGAAGAATGAAGGGGTAATTAGGTCATTTCATGTGTAAAACATTAACGCAAGGGCCTTTAGTGATGGATTTAAGCGTCACTAAAGCCTTGAACGTGGGCTTAGGTCGTGCACGCCCATGCCTCCTCTCCTCTGCGCTTAATGCTCACGCCCACGATCATCGATCCTCAATCGTCCGATCGCGAGACCGGACAACTTAGGATGCATCGCACGCCCACATCTAATTAGGTGTTTAAACGCGCGTGTAGCACTCTCGCTTCAGCCATTGAGCGTATGATGCAAATGAATCAAAGCTGTCCACATGAGATTAAGCAGTCTTAATTGAAATTGGATCTATGCTCAGGAGAAGCGATGCGAGGATTCGATCTCATGACCTGGAGGCAAAGGAGAGCTTTATCCACTACACTGCGTGGGTGGATTGGCAAGGAGAATGCTCTTTCACCGAGTGATCTTGACCGTTGGATCTCGATCCAATGGTTAAGATTAAGCATTGATGTTCTCTTGGAGGGGTGGAGTGGGAGGCCTTGGCAAGCGTTGGGCGGCTGGGATGGCGCCACATGGCTCCATCTTGGTCGTCCATCTTCTGTGAGTTGTAGATGGTGCCATAGATGTCAGATTGGACTAATTTTCACTCCATTGGGCTGCGATCGTCGATCCGAACCCATCCATGTGATTGGATTTGTCATCTAATGTACGGATTTACACCAACTTGGCCCCTTGACCTCTAATCTTTCTCAGACTGTATCTAATGCTACGGAAGTCCGATCGGGGTGATCTTAGAGTCGTTGAACTCCGATCGTCACCCTGATCAGATCTGTATGGTTGGATCTTCAATCTGAGGCCCCGATAAAATATTGCCCTATTCCCTGACCATAAAAAGTGATAATTAACGTAAACTTTATACAACCTAACCTAAATGCAAGATGATGCATGTTATGCAATATTTATAATGTATAATGCAATTATACGCCTAAGAACACGCAAAAATAGACGATTTATGTGATATAAATGTGTTTACATCACAGAGGTATTAAGTCATGGACTAGGGAGGTATTTGATACCCTTATCTATCCTTTTGTTTGCAGGTTCTGGTAACCTAAGCATCCAACATTACACACACTGTGGTCTTGTTTGGAATGCTTAATAAAGTGTGTGCCTTAATTATTCCTTTCTTGAAGAAAACTTGGTTCTCTAGGCTCTAACTTAGGGAAGCTTGAAACACAAGTTGATTTGATGAGTTCCTACCGCTTGAGAGGTGTAGTATATACTCCCCTCGATGACGTGAAGATAACAAGTCACCTCCTCGGCGCTTGTCTCTTAGGATATCCATCCTAATGGGGGCACATAAGCGCATTGTGCAGTTCAAGTACCATGGGCAGCCCTATCTCGAAGTTCCGATTGCCACAGACCTGAATTCACTTAAGAATAACATGGGTGGCACTATCCCGAAGTGTCAACTACCTTGGTTTCTTGGGGTCTCGATGGAGGGTGCTATCTTGAAGCATTGAAAGCCAAGTGCCCTTCAAGGATCGGTGATGGGGATAATGAATTTGATACAGACCATGTTGATAGTTGATCCAATATTGGTCTTAGATGAATCAAACGAAAAAATTACAAAAGAAAAATCACAAAAACATTTGCTTTCTCTCTTGTTGGCAATCATACCAACAAAATTTAGTCATCTACAGACTAAATAAAGACCACTTACACTTATGCATGGATGCTTAAACCTCTGGGATCAACAAACTTTAGGGCAGGCTTAGGGAGTTTGAGAAACCTCTGCAGGTGATCCAAAACCCATGCTAACTAGGTTTCCATCTTGAATAGTACTTATGTACCTTAAGGTCTAGGGTGGTGTCTTAAACGAATTTCTAGAGGTGAGATGTGTTAAGGCACCCTGATGGCTACTTCTAGCCTAGAGTTTTGGGATTCTACAGTGACTTTGCTCGAGACTAACAAAACTTAGGCATGGGGGTATTTGATGAGTCCACTTTAGTGGACTATAATTAAGCCTAAATTAGCTAGTTTTCATATCTTAGGATGCATTTAATTATAGAATAGTATACACATTAGAATTAGGTTTACGTAAGTTTTGTTTGCTTTATAAATAATTAGGTGTATTTTTGGTGATTGTAGAAAATGACAGTCATCCAATTTGCATCTTTAAGATGTCCAGAGCTCAGTCTGGGTGTCTGATGACTGTCAATCGCATTACCAATCTTGCTGACGGTGCCAACACCACCACCGCCTCACCACTGCCGTCAATTTGTTGGAGAAGCCTAAATCTTCGAGGGAGAGGAAACAGATTGAGAGAGAAAGCCGCAACAACATGATGATTTTTAAAAGGAGAAGAAACCACCTACACGGGGGCCATCTTGATAAATACGCATTCATTCATGATAAAATGCCTACTTATGTTAGCTCCTAAGCTTAACATTACATGTAGCATTATAAATAATGCATGACATTGATTACATTGCATTTAGGACAATTCGTATAACTTGTATATTATTCTTTACATTTTGTGTGGCCAGGGGATAATGCGACATCTTTATGGGTTTTGAATGAAAAATCCAACCGAACTGATGGATCCAGAACAACGATCGTAGTCCAACAACGTAAAAATCATCTCAATCCGACATCCGTAGCAGTCCCAAAAAAGGAACGAAGATGGTGCCACGTGGCACCATCCAGGCTACCCAACATTGGCTGCAGCACCTGCCTTGCCTCAAGAAGAGATCCCAGCCGTTGGATCTCAATCCAAAGGCTGAGATTCATCACTGCTCACTGTTCAACTCCAAAGTAGAAGGCCTGATGAGATCTCGACCGTTGGATCTTCATCCAATGGTCGAGACCGAGGATGCAGCAGCTCTTTGGTGCGACAAACCAATGCCTTGCCAAATTGGTAGCGCGCCTGCCTCTCAAAGAAGAGTCGTGGGTTCGAGCGGTGATTCGCCGCAACTTCATCAATGCCAGCGAAATTTGACCACTCGATCTCAATCGACTAGTCAGGATCTGCACGCACAGATGGATGCTCAAGCCATACGTATGATCGCACGCAACAACTGTTCATGCTTCGATGAGCGATCCAAGTGCTTCATCCATAATCGAGCAGTTGACGTCCTCTCCCACCAGCGAGCACGTGCAATTCAAGTGTAAGCACGCGATGTGTGCAATCCCAATCGTGCAACATTTGCTCGATCCACTCCGTCCACCCACGATCCATCATCACGCAACTTGCAGACCATCCAATGCCTTCTAGTTGCATTGCGCGGAGATGCCAGTGCTAAGCGCACGATGCGCACATGTAGTTGTGCACAGGTGGTGTGCTCGCAGCACGTGTCTTGAGCGTTGCATTTGGTGCATGGCCATGGAGGACCCCTCCCTTACACCTATATAAGCCCACCTACACCTCCCCATTGGCCTTCATCTCTACCTATGCTATTCCCACCTATCCAAGAGCTCAACAAGCCTACCAAGCTCCCAAAAGCTCCATTCCCAAGTTCTAAGTGCACCCTATTAGTGTAGAGTCCTATCCCTCCACCAAATATTCCTCCCACATCACATCCCCTTCATAAAGAACCGCAGAGCTGTCTCCTCACCTCCATTTAGGTAGACGATCACCTCCGCCTCCTCATCACCATTCCCACAAGCTTGGCGAAGCTTTCCTCTACCTGAATTTGTCCTGTGCCTCATCCTCGACATCCAGCATCTCTCCTTCGTCCAAGTTGCCACCAAGTATCGTTGTCTCACCAAACATCCATTTTGGGATATTTCCTCTTACCTTTATCTCTTGTAGTTTGCTTAGTTTATTGTAATTGTAATAAACATTATTTCATCTCAATTTATCGAGTTGTGTTTCATCTCTCTACCCTCTTTATTTAGTTTGCAAGTGGTTTTATCATTCTCCTAAAATACCAAAAAAATAACAAAACCCTAAAAACACCAAACAAAAACAAATCAAAATGCAGATTTCAAGAAAACAAACGTTGCCTCCCCGTGTTTGACCTGGGACTCCCTTGGAGTTTCGGTATAAATTTTATTTGATAGAGAGTTTTGCGACTATGGGGATGGGTTTTCTGAAACCCTAACTTTTCCTCGCGAAAACATGCTTATCATTTTGGCGTCGTTTCCGGGGAGGCAGAAAAATTTGCTTTCTTTTTTCGTGTTTCTTGCATTTACTTATTGACTAACCCTGCTTGCCTCTAATTTAATGTCTTGTAGGTGTCTTAGCAAGGAAATCCAAGTGCGGTAGATCAGAGTAAAGTGAGGGTAAAGTGGTTTGTAAGTGTCCCCACATTTCCCCCCCACTAGTCCTCATTCCACTACATAAATAACCAAGACTTAATCTACTTAGGTGTTTGCATAAACCCTATGATAGAAATTGTTTGTCTTGTGTGCCACCTCCACTCATCTCATCTCCGCTTATATATATAGAAAAGAAAAACTTCTTCTGATTGTGGGACAAAATTAACATACACACCACCTACACCCACATTTAAGACCCATAACCTCTTTTGATTTTATCTACTCAACCGGGATTCCGACCTGTGGAACCGATACACACACAAATCAACACATAAAGGAGTAGAAATCGGATTAGGCTAATCACTTTTTGTGTGCCTTAATTGGTGGTGCATCAGGGCCATTTGGTTGAATTGCTTAGGCTGCACCACCTAACTTAAAATTGATTCATCTTGTAGCTGCCCTATAGGAGTCAAATAATTAGGTCAAGCCAAGCATTCCATATTTTCTTGATTTATAAAGGAAAATACTTGAACTCGTGCTTTCAAACTTGGTTTGCCTCACAAAACATGGTTGAATACACCTAATATTTAAATCCTAAAGGCTACTAAGCAAGATTTGAACCCTAAAATTCACTTATCCTTAATAATCTTGCTTGAAAACTTTTGGTTGTACACATACACACATTCTCAAAGAATTATTAAGGGAACAACCCATTAACAGGGCCCATCACATTCCAAAAGCACTACTATCCCAGACCGTAATTAAAATTGAGTAGATGTTGGCCCTAGGATTCATAGAGTCCATTTCAAGGTACTCTCTTGAATGCATTTCGAATTAGTGATGCCTGCTTGCTTCAAAAGGTGCTAAGTTGGGGGACCCGATTGTCAAACGACTTAAGCAAGTAGGGTTTGGCATAATTAGCGACCCTCGGGCACACTTCCCCTACTTTGCCGGCCTAACTTTACCATCTTCAGAAGTAAGGACAGCATCAAATTCGTCGAGTGGTTGGAGTTTATTTCTAAAGCATAGGTCCTTAGGCTACCCAATTTAAGGACAGGCTTTCATTTTTTGTGCTGTAGGGCTCCTTTTCCCCATCCTTCCGACTTCCTTCCAGTGCATGCTTGGAAGGAGGTCATTGAATCCTCACTTGGAATGACCTTTAGACCATTATCAAAGGTGGAGGTTGAGTTATAGCCAAGAAGATCCCATGGCTGATCAACAACCACTTCCCCCACCCCCGAACCAATAGGAGCTGATTCAAAGACAGTTGGAAGAGCTGCAACAAATGCAGCAATGGCTCCAACAGATGAATGGTCAACGTGCTCGGTCCTTGAAGGATTTTTATGATCCTTTAAATTACAAGGATCGTCTCGATGTTGTGATCCCCGTTGGTGATGTTGAGATCAATCCCTAGGTTTTGAGTTTGATTAAACACTTTCATAGGCTAGGCTCCAAAGACCTATTCCAACATTTGGAAGATCTGATCACTCTAGTTCAGACCACCAAATCGTGAAATGTGGATGAAGAATAGATGCTCATGAGGATTTTCCCCCATTCACTCAGGGATAAGGCTACACATTGGTGCCATACCATTGGAAGACCGATTGCTACCTAGATAGCTTTGAAATCGGCCTTCCTAAAGAAATTCTTCCCAATTGGATGAACCAATGCTTTGTGATGGGCAATTGCCACTATCTCCCAACAGCCAGGGGAACCATTTCATGGGGCCTAGAAGCGATTCAAGGATCTGTTGCGAAAGTGTCCACACCACGAGGTGCCTAAATGGCAACTTGTGCAGATTTTTTTTCACAGGTTGAATGATCAACTCCATCATCATGTAGATGCTTCTTGCGGCGACAATTTCCTCAACAAAGATGCAGATAGCGCGTATGATTTATTTGAGGAAATGAGTGAAAACTCTATAAACCATGCCTCCATGGAAACCATCAACCAATCCCAACAAACTAGATCGAATGCCAATGAGGCCCAAGATTCTCATACATTTGATATGGAATTGATCTGCAATAAATTAGATAAGGTGGATCTAGTTGTTAAACGAATGGAAGAGTGGATGTCTGGAAACCCTAATACTTTTAGATCCACTCAATCCCAGAGCTTGGGATTCCATTCCTTATAAAATCCTATGGGACAGGAGTTTGTGAACCAACTCAAGTCGACTCGACCTTCGAGCCAGCACTTCTCAGAACCTTATGGGTTCCAAACTAGGGCCTTGATCCCAATTTTTCTTATCCTTCTTACTCTTCATCCTCATCTTATGAGGATGTTTATGCTATAGAAGAGAATGCTAGGTCCAACCCTTACTCGAACTCCCATAATTCTGGTTGGAAAAATTACCCTAACTTCTCTTGGAAAGATCAGGGGCAGCAGACCCAATATCGACCCAACAACTATGTACCACAAAAACCAATGGGTTAGGGTCATGTATATACTCATCTACCCCCGAACCAGGTTAATCAACCCATGTGGAAAGCGCAACAACCCGCTGGGCAAGCTGATTTAAACCTGAAGATGGTAGAAATGAAAGGGTCAATGCTTCAGTTCATGCAACAAATGAAAACTTCATTGGACACCTTAAAATTCGGACTTAGTGCAAATAACCGATAGCCTGCATCTCTACCATCACAACTTGTACCAAACCCAAGGAATGTACAAAACCAAGGCACTGGGCCTCAAGGGTTTGGTAATGGTGGGGAGCTTCATGCTCAAGCTCATGCTATCTATCAAGTTACCCCAGTCCCTTCCAGAGTCAACCAAACACCGACTATAACCAACCGGGAGGTTCCTATTTTGCCCAACTCTACCCAAGGCACGAACCAAGAGAACTTTGCCACTGCAAACACAATTACCTCGAGGAGTGATAGTAGACAAATGCGTCCCATTCATTCCCAAGTAAATTCCATTAGGACCCATAATAAGAATTTTAAACTCCCAACTAAGAATGCGATCAATAGAAAATCAGAATATGATTTGGGAGTATGTTGTTGTAAGGGCAAATGCAACAAGCCAGAGGAGAAATTGGAGGAAATAATATCTTTGTTGCAAGCTTTCAAATTGACAATTGATCGAGAGATTTCGCTTGTAGAAATGATACATCAGAAAATTATGTCGTCGCAATAATGGAAATCGTGGTGGAAAATCCCGAACAAAAATATATATCAATGAAAAGTAACCACAAATAGTTAGGATGTCGTATTCACAAGAAGGAACAGATCAATAAACTCACGAATATTTTTCCTTTATGTCCACCCAATTGAGTGCGGGATCCATGCCCAAATTTGCTGCGAAACGCAATGAAATGAAGACATAATAATTTAAGAATGCGAGGGTTATGTACGTCATTTTCCTTCCCTAAAATAAATCGTAATGGCATGTAATGCAATTATACTTCAAGAAATTGGAATTTCTCCTCTAGGCCGTGTAGGTACTTGATGATGCATTTATGTAAGAATTCAAGACAATGTATAAGGAGTTGAGTGCATTAGAGGGAAAAGCCAGAAATACGAGGGCATGCATGCAAGAGTCACTACAAATAGATTAATCCAATCAAATATTTGAATAGTGCTATTCGCAATGGCATATTTGGTAAATAGAAATGTAACCCAAAATAGGGAACTCTTTCCCTCGTGCGTGCGTGAACAAGAGCCGATGGCGAGGGCCAAGGAGCTCGAGGAAGGTTGAGGCAGATGAGGTCGTTCCGATGGAGGTCACGATGATGGGGAATGGTGTTCAAAGCTGCCATCGACGACGAGGAGGGCGACGGCGGTGACGGGTGTCCACGCGCATGCGCGGGCTGTCATGGTTGTCTTTGAGGGCGTGGCCGAGCTCGTAAGGGCGTGGCCGAGCTCGTAAGGGCGCAATGAGTCCATTGGAGTCAACGGCATGGCAAACGAAGGGTGGAGGGACCGACTACGTGTGGATGTGGACGATTAGCTTTGGGTTCATTCCTCCCTATTAGCGGAGAAGAAGATGATGGTGCTTGGCGCTCGTGGATGGCGTTGGCCATCCCTATTGGGTGTGGCTAAGGGAGTGAGGCTGACCGTCGAGTGGTGATGGTGGTGTGGTCAGGAGTTCAAGCTCATGAGGAGGAAGGTGACCAGTGGTGGTCGGTCGGAGACATGGATGGCCGACGAGGATGTCAGCTGCTGCGCACTTGAGGGCGAGCGCGGTTGTGGTGCCCAGGGCTGTGAGGAAGGTTGAGGACTCTATTTTGCTGCGGAAGGAAGAAGATGAACAGAATCGGGGATGGGGTTTCTTCCTTCCTGGATGTCTGGCAGACCTCCTGGACGGCTTAACTCACTACCCCCAGTCCTGTGTGGTCTGTGAGAGAGAGGGATGAAAGCCATGGGTGGAAAGATGTTGATGCAATGGCGAGTTGAGGACGTAGTAGCGGACATGGTGGTGGCGTGGAGGTTGTCATGGTTACGGATGCCGGTGCTGTCACCACCAACCACGATGATGGAGTTGGCGAGGACGTGGGTGAGACACGGTGGTGATCGCAGTTGTCACAGTTGGTAGCACACGGTGGTGGAAGCATGGTGGTGGTTGGTTCGGGTGGAGAGGGAGTTCGTCTCATGAGAGAGGAGATAGATCTCCGCCTATCCTTTTTCCTTCCTGTTATATAGAGAGAAAAGAGAGAATTAGAAAATAAGGAGAATCGGCATTTCAAATTTCCAAAATAGAAAAGGGAGATTTGAGGGAAAGAGAGATTCGTGAGCGAGAGAGAGAGAGAGAGAGAATAAGGAAGGTGTGCTTGAGTAATTGAGAGGCATATATGGATGCCTCTAAATTTGATTCCCTTACTCCTTCTGCTAAAGCAAAATCCCACATTACTATGATATCCCAAATTGAAATATGATGAGATGCCTTTTAAAGTGAATAATTAATCCTTCCACATAAAGATTAATGTAATTAATGCATGAAATGATAAATCTAAAGCTCACATCATTTTGTCAATATCAGGCATGCTTTAGATTAAATTCTCATCCACATAATTATGACTTAAGCACTAAATTAGTCCACTAAAGTGGACCTATCAAAGTGGACCTATCAACAATCATTTTACTCCTTGCGGCTATTAGATCAATTCCTGCCTACGCTAGAGTTCTATTGAATTGATACAAAGAGAAGAGTAGAGCAGAATCTGAAAACACTAGGAGAGTAGTCTTGTCTGATAACACAAGCACACTAATCTTAAACAAGATACCCCCTAAGAAGCAGGACCTGGGAGCCCTACTGATTTCCTGCACAATAGGAAACATTACTTCTGATTGGGCCCTCCTCGACTTAGGTGCTTCCATTAATGTGATCCCTACCTCACTTCATAGGAAACTCAGTCTAGGCCACCTGAAACACACTAACATAACCTTGCAGTTGGGCGATAGATCAATTACAAAACCAAGGGGTCTTTTGGAAGATGTTTTAGTCAGGGTTAATGATCTATATTATCTTGTTGGCTTCATGGTCCCTGACATGGAAGCACTAAAACAGCTCAACCACACCCTGATTATTTTGGGAAGACCTTTCTTGGCCACTGCCAAGGCAAGAATTGATTGTGAATCGGGAAATATAGAGATTGCCTTAAGGAATAAAACAAATCAATTTAATATTTTTGAGGCCTCAAAGAAGAATAAAAGTAAGTGTGGCTTGATTGAGGAGCTTGGCATAATAGAGGAGGTAATGGCCTTACACACATTAGACAACCCCCTAATGGCCAACCCAACCCAAACTCAAGAAGAAAATAATGAGGTTGCAGGGATAACCGAGGACAATAAAGACATGCAACCAACAGTGGCAAACTGGGATGAGGGAAATATTCATGAAATTAGGAACTTGTTGGAAGATTCACCTGATCAAGTTAAAACCCAACAACATCCTTATTCTAAATTTTTAGAGTTTAAGGTTCAAATAATGGGTTGAAATCACAAAGATCAGAATGGTTGGATCAAGCATCTAGATTTTGAGGATGAAATTGAACTTTGGGGAGAAACTCTTGAAACGCTCAGTATTCTAGAGTTCACACACACATTACAAACTCCCAACACATCACAAAAACCTCATCATCCTTTTTCTCCCAACCATTGCACAAATCCTACACCCACCCAAGCCTCTATTTTGAGTCAACAAAACTCCTATTGGAGACCATTTGGGCTCACCCTACATCACCAGCTTGTCACTTTCATAGATCATCTCTTTGGCAAGCCCACTCTCACCCTCCGAGACCCATATCTTGGGGCCTGGAAATTTTTCTCTTGCAGCCTCAATGTCTATAATTTTTGTTTGAGGACTGTGCCTAGCTGAAGGCAATAAACTCAGCATTTATATGATTTGTTTCAGAACTAACAGGATTTTCACGGAATACAGGTGATATTTTTTCTATTCTGTCATGTTTCATGCCTTTATTTTACAATGAGGACATTGCATTAGCTAGGTATAGGGGGGCTGGATACATTATGATTATCTTGTCAGTTCCATAATAGTAGTTTCTTGTTATTTCTCTTTAAGAAAAATTAGAATTAGGAGAAGAGAACTTAGGCATTAAGAGTTGTTAACTTTAGGAGATGATACTTTAGGACCTAAACACTTAGACTCTTCAGGTCTTCGAGTTTAATCAACCCGGGGGTCCACTGAAATGTGGACTTGGGCTCGAGTCCTTGCCAAGTTAATTTTATTTTAACTTGGTCAATAATTTGGGGTGATAAGTACACGACTTATCAACCCGCCCTCTAATTTGGGGGAACTTATAATTTAAGCATCTGCACACGTTCTGCACTGACTCGCTCCTCGGCAGTTCTAACAGAAATTGGATAGGTAATGAACCTTCTAGGGTGGTATGGTTAGCAAGTTGTCTATGGTAATAGCTCATTGGCCGGTTGTCTAAAGCCCAGCCACACGACCATTCTCTTCTTGTTGCCTTTAGGTAAATCTTAAATCAGGGAAGCCACCTACTTAGAAAAAAATAATAAGAAGAAGAAAAAAAGAGAAATACCCAAAAAAGAAAAAAAAAGCCACACTTCATCGCATGAGTATGGCTAGCAAGTGATCGGTGGTAACTGTTCATTGGTCTGTTGTCCAGAACCCAGCTCACGAAATGCACAAAAATTCCAAAAAACTTAAGGAAGAAACAAGAAAGTAGAATAATCTGGGGAGATAAACACTGGGTGAGCCCTTGTGTTGACCCCACAAAAATAAAAGTAAGGAGAAAGCTTTCGGTCGAACATATACACCTTTAGGCAACATCTTTTGTCAAGGTCACCTAGGGGCATAGAAACCCGAAGTCCATTTTAATTACCGTTGAGTGAGTCTATCACTTTCACAATAAGATGCTTAGCACTTAGAGTCCATTTTGAGTCTTGGAAGGGTTGGGTAGCCATAAAAAGTTAGACACTCTCAACTCCAAAATTCCAAAAAAATTAGAAAAGAAGAAAAAGCAAAAAAAATAAAAAGTATCTTCCCTTTTCGAAATAAGGCTAGGACTTGGGCGATCTGCATTTTGGCAAACACCCAGGCACTGTTGAGTTTTTGTAATTAGGTCAGTGAAATTTTCTAATGTGATCAACAAATCTTGCCTAAGTGATCTAATCTTGATTCTATTTTATACATAGCATTTAGGTTAATTTTGCTAGGGCCTAGCAAAAGATAGGCATGGGGGTATGATAAATGCGCATTCATTCATGATAAAATGCCTACTTATGTTAGTTCCTAAGGTTAACATTGCATGTAGCATTGTAAATAATGCATAACATTCATTACATTGCATTTAGGATGATTCGTATAATTTGTATATTAATCTTTACATTGTGTGGCCAGGGAATAATGCAACATCTTTACGAGTTTTGGATGAAAAATCTGATCGTATGGATGGATCCGGAATGATGATCGTTGTCCGACAACATAAAAATCATCTCAATCTGACATCCGTAGCAGTCCCAATAAAGGAATGAAGATGGACAGCCCAAATGGCATCACGTGGTGCCATCCAGGCCACCCAACATTGACCGCAACACCTACCTTGCCTCAAGAAGAGATCCTAGTCATTGGATCTCAATCCAACGACTGAGATTCATCGCTTCTCACCGCTCAACTCCAAAAAAGGACTAATGAGATCTCGATCATTGGATCTTCATCCAACGGTCGAGACCAAGGATACAACAGCTCTTCGGTGTGACAAACAAGTGCCTTGCCACATTGGTAGTGCACCTACCTCTCAAAGAAAAGGTGTGGGTTGGAGTAGTGATTCGTCGCAACCTCGTCGATGCCAACGAAATTGGACCGCTCGATCTCAATTGAGCGATCAAGATATGCACATACAAATGGACATTTGCACGTGCAATCGCATGTGACAACTAGGCGCACTTCGAAGAGTGATCCCAGCACTTCATCCACGATCGAGCAGCTGACGTCCTCTCCCGCCAGTGAGCATACGCAATTCAAGTGTAACCGCGCAATGTCTGCAATCCCAATCGCGCGACCTCCACTCGATCCACGCCGTCCACCCACGATCCAACAATCATCACGCGACCTGCAGACCCTCCAGCACCTTCCAACTACATTGCGCGAAGACGCTAGCACTAATAGCGCGATGCGCGCTCGTGTGCACTGCACTGCTCGCAGATGTGCATAGGCGGTACACGCGCGGCGTGTGTCTTGCACGCTGCATTTGGTGCATGGCCATGGAGGACCCCTCCCTTACAACTATATAAGCCCACCTACACCTCCCCATTGGCCTTCATCTCTACCTATGCTATTCCCACCTATCCAAGAGCTCAAGAAGCCTACCAAGCTCCCACAAGCTCCATTCCCAAGCTCTATGGGCACCCTATCAGTGTAGAGTCCTATCGCTCCACCAAATATGCCTCCCACATCACATCCCCTTCATAGGGAACCTCAGAGCTGTCTCCTCACCTCCATTTAGGTAAATGATCACCTCCACCTCCTCATCACCATTCCCATAAGCTTGGTGAAGCTTTTCTCTACCCGAATTCGTCTTGCGACTCATCCCCGACATCCAACATCTCTCCTCCATCCAGGCTGCCACCAAGCACCCTCATCTCACCAGATATCCATTTTGGGAGATTTCCTCTTACCTTTATCTCTTTTAGTTTGCTTAGCTTATTGCATTTGTAATAAACATTATTTCATCTCAAGTTATCAAGTTGTGTTTCATCTCTCTACTCTCTTTATTCAATTTGCAAGTGGTTTTATCATTCTCCTAAAATACCAAAAACATAACAAAACCCTAAAAACACCAAAAAGAAATAAATCGAAACATGGATTTCAAGAAAATAAACATCCCCTCCGTGTGTTTGACCCAGGACTCCCTTGGAGTTTCAATATAAATTTTATTTGATAATGAGTTTTGCAACTACAATGATGGGTTTTCCGAAACCCTAACTTTTTATCGTGAAAATCCACTTACCACATTTCCATCTCCACCATGAAACAGAGCCTACATCGTGGGACATGGGCACACTGTGGCCGTTGCAAGCTTCAATGTCGCCTCTATGCCCGTGCATGTAGTGACAGTACGTGCGCACTGCTTCTCCACCTCTCAACACCACCACCAAAACCCAACCCTCCACCACCAACACATCCCACTACCTCCGCACACCACCCTCTTATCTCCCTCTCCATCGTCGTCTTCCTTTTTCTTCTTCCTCCTCCTCTACCTCACCTCCAAGATGGACCCATCCATGACAACCACCACCCATCACCACCACTTCATGTATTCGTCTTCTTTTTCCTTCACATTTTCTTCCTTTTCTCCTTTATCTTCTCCACCTCTCAATGCCACCACCTGCAACTTCACCAAGAACCCAACAGCAACTCCCACCACGTCTCCCTACAGCACCACCTCCGACCCTTGTTCTCACCATCGACAGCATCAAAGTGTTCACGGCGTGCTCGCCCTCGAGGCCCTCACCTCCACGCGAGCCACGGTCGCTCATAGCCACCCATCGCCGCCGGTCGGCTTCCGCTTCGACCGACCACCTCTAGCCATCCCACACCCCAGCGCCACCACCAACGAGACCCCCTCCTCTATCGGACCTCTTCCTCAGATCTGCACCGTCAACCCTCCTCTCCTCCACGCATGTCGAGCACCTCAACACCTTCCCCTATTTTTCAACAAGGAAAAGATAATTAAAATTTGCATTTTTATGCCATTGTTGCACTATTCTTTTATGCAATGAATTATTACATTGAGTGGGATTTGCTGACCAACCCTTCTATTCCTCTCTATTTCTACTGCTATCTATTACTTTCCCTTGCATGTTTCACTCCATATTACCCTTTGATAGTATCCGATCTCTTCATTCATTATACCATTCTGCCATGAATATTTTTAAGAGAGTAGTAGCAAAAAAAAATATTAGTTTGATTGTGAGTCTTACATGGGCTTGATCTCCTGATTATATAGGTTCCTAATTTGTCTCTGAACATTGATAGGTGTAATAAGTTTTGTTTTATGATATTTAGAACATAAATGGGAAATATGTGGGATTATTCTTAGTAAAAATATCTCTGAGTTTATTGGCCTTATGTCTCCCTGTGGATACGACACTCTAAACCATTATGGTTAGAGTCTCATTATTTATTGTTTTGATAATTGATTTTCCACCACGTAAAATACAACGACGCGACATTTCATGTGAATAAAACTATCGAAAGTGAAAATCGACATGTCAACCGTCTCACAATGGCTCTTACATTACTCGTGGTTGTTGGAAGAGTAATGCAGATGGAGAGCTCTGGCGATGGCAACGTAAAGCATCGATTTCCGAAGAAAATATGTAAGCAATCTTGGAATAGTGCTTTAGATTTGCAATCCCTACTTCTCCTGCAAGGCTATGTTACATTGGCAAGGGGTGTACCTATTTTTGCTTTATCTTGGGTGGTATTAAAGCGGTGGATCAGTTTGAATCCTTCCCCATGGATGGATGAGACTTGAAGATCTTGTGGGAGATTATCGGACTTCGTAGATGCGTGTGATGGAAACATTGACAAGTTGTTTGCATGCTTCTAACATTACGTCTTGAAAGTCGATGAGATTAATGCAACAAAGGACTTCTTCTTTGAATATAAGAAATGGCAAACTTAGGTATCTGATGGTGCTTGTCATTGCCGTTTTAAGTTTGCTGAGTGCAAAGACCTGTGCTGTTTGAGCCTTTTAAGATGTCGGACTGTAGGTCAGACGTTTGGTCAGACGTCTGCACACCTTCCCAGACATTTGGAAATCAAAAATTTTGAGTACGAGCTTGCATCTGCGCACGTGCTGCACACAGACAGTACTCTCATTTTTTCTCCCCTTCTTCTCTCTCTCTCCCCACCTCCAGCAAACCCTAAACCCCCGACCTTATAAAACCCCTTCCCCTCTCTCGTTCTCCTCACACCAACCACCTTCCCCTCTTCTCCACTCCAGCGAGAGAGCAGCAGCGAGGAGGAGTGGCGTAAGGAGAGGAGGAGGAGAGTCAGCTCGTGAGCTCACGTGGGAGCTCACCGGTGAGCGCATGATCGGAGCAGCACGTGCGCAAGGAGGAGTGCGTCGAGGGAGAGTCCTCCTCGACATTGCTGCAGCCGGAGCTGTAGGCGAGGGGGCGAGGCGTGGCCACGCGCAGGGCGAGCACAGCGGAAGCAAGTTCTGGTTCTGGATTTTTCCCAGAATCAGACATCTGGAGTGACCTCCAGACGATGGTGTGGACGTCTGGAGGCGATTCCAGATGTCTGATTTGAGAATTTCGCGAAGGTACGTTCCCTTTGCAGATACGGCCATGCAGGCCACTCCACAGGAACACTTTGCTTGCCCTTTTTTAGAAGATTTGGTGGATTTCATGCAGGATTCGCTTAGGGAAGGCGCAGGACATGCCCTTCCACGCATTTTACACATCTGGGGAGCTTACCAGACCACTGGAAGCACTTCCAAATGTCCGAAGAGGTGGTCGGATGTCTGGATCTAGGTCCAGATAGTCCAGAAGAGTTCCTAGACATCTGAGGATTGGCGCAGAGCTTGAGGTATGATACTGGACACTTTTAAGACGTCTGGAAGTTGTTCCAGACATCTAATTTGAGATAGAAATCCTATTTTTGACCCGTTTAGGGTCAGTTTGAGGTCTGTTTTATGCAATTAAGATACTGTTGTGTTCCTTGTGAGTTCCTCTACTTGTTAGAAGGCTTTCCATACTATTTTGGTAGTTCCCTTGTGATTGTTCCTTGTTATAGGACTACGTTCCGTTGCAAATTCGGGCTTTGCTGAGGCACGTGAGACTGTCGGTCAAGCCCCCATTACTTTTGGGTTTACTGGTAGAGTGGCTTCCCCTAATTTAATTACAAACCTAAATGCATGTGTGGAATGAATGATTAGAACCTAGGATATGGCATGAATCTTAGGATGAGAAATACTGGAAATGTCTGTATTGGATGAATGAATTGCAGTCTTGAATGAGTAGATAGAAATGATAACAACTTCCTGTAAATGAATAATAGCTGCCTGTGCAATATGAAGTACTTGTGCTAGCTAACTGTTGCATGTAACTTTCCTGTTGTATACGTTAAATGAAATAATACGAGCTGCATGTATATAGATTGAGAATGGTAATGTAAATGATGGAAATACGAGCTACCTGTGTATAACCTGAGTATGAAAATGTGAACGATAGCAATACAAGCAACATATGTATAACCCGAGAATGAAAATAGAAATGATGAAACCTGGTATGGCATGGCATGAGGAATATGAGCATGAACCCTATGGGGAATTAGGAGTAGAGCTCCTGGAAATAAATGGAATGGATCTGGAAATGTGAGTGGGGAAGTGAGCTGGCCCTTGAGTACGAAGTACCAAGGAGAGCGGCTGTCCCCCTGTTTAGTGCAGAGCAGAGCTAGCCGCCATTGGGTTGGGACCCAGGGTTAGGATTGGCCACTCTGTACCGACTTCTTGGCCCTCGTGTACACTGTACTGGGGAGAGCTACTAGTGTAAGGAGAGAGCTAGCCACCCCACGGGCCCCAGGGTTCAGCTAGCCACCCTACACCGACTTGTTAGGCCCACTGGGCAAACTAGAGTAGTCAGGCAAGGGTGCACGGACTGTGGAGGGGCGAGACCCCTATTTGGTTCTTAAGGGCTAGACCCCTATTACTGAGAGGGCTAGGCCCTATACTAGTTCTGTGCTGTACTTTGGATGCACCCATTAGCGGAAACGACTGACTGCGTGCCAGTGCGGGGTAGCTACCCGTGCGCTTATCATGCATGCCGTAGTCACCATTACGTCTGTCCATGACCTTGGGGTGGTTGACTGGGTGTAGGATCACCATGGGGGACTCTCCCGGCCAGGAGAGCACCACGTGTGCCTTCTACTCTTTGGAAAAGACTGCAATCAAGATCGTTCCCACAAGGAACATTCGAGATCAAGAAAGGGATCTGGTAAATAAACCAAGTGGTGGAAAAGAATAATTAGTTAAAGAAAATAATTGAAAAATAACAACTACTTGTCCACTTTTACTGCTTTAGTTAGTTGGTTGCCACTCTACTCAGTGTTCACTGATTTTGTGTACTCATAACCCTTTTCAGGTCCAGGTGTTGAGCAGCTAGAGTCTACGATTTCAGAGGGTGCTGGGCCCAATAGAGCCTAGTAGCTGTAGTTCTTTTGTTGTACTCCTTTTGTAGTAGTGAGTAGACTCTTGTACCTTTATGTTCTGTACTTTTACGTTCTGTACTTTATGTTCCTTTACCTTGTTATTTTCTACTGTTGTGGTGGTGATATGTACTGTAGCAGTTTTTACTTCATTACTGCTGTACCTTTTTACTGTTAGTTGCTTAGCATAGTGAATGTGGGTTACTTTCCTACTTTTTGGTTACTTTCTCATTGAACGACTAGTCTTGGGATCAGTCGAGTCGGTCCAGTCTCGTGTCCTGTAGGGATTCGGGAACCGGATCATAACACTGAGCGATAAGGATGACGAGAAGGGAGCTTCTACAGAAGGTATTGTCTAATTAGATGTGGAAATTGTGTTCATTGTGTTATTTGTAAGTTTTGATTCATGTGTTGTTGATAATCGGTTGTAGCCGTGTTGCGGAGGTCTGGCTTGGCCTTGAGTTTGCTAGAAATATTCATCGATCATCTCCGTTTTAAGTACTTTTTAATGTAATATGAGTTAGAAATGTTTAATATTTTAAAGATAATGTGGTAATGACCCTACTTGAAAATAGGAATACAGTGGTGGATTACAACTTACCATAGGTGGTAAATGGGAGACCACCGATGTAATTTTTCAAATACACCGGTGGTTTTTCGAAATACACCAATGGATGTATGAAACACACTGGTGGATTGTAGTAATCCACTGATGGATTATTGCAAATACCAAGATGTAACGCACCGATGGATAAAGGTGAAATTTACCAGTGAACTGTGCTGAATCACCTATGGAATATGTGAACACACCGATGTATTGTAGGAAGAGTAGGGTCCACTGTAATACACTGGTGTATTTTGAGAGTCCATCGATGGAAAATCTAAAGTCACCTATGGATTTTAATAATATTGGAACCCACCAATGGATTATAGTAATAAACCGATCTATTTTGTAAATGCACCGATGGAAAAGTGGAAGTCATCGGTGGAATTTATAAATACACCGATGTATCTTGGGAAAACACCAATAGCTAAAGAAAACTCACTAGTGGATTTAAGTCATCCACCAGTGGAAAATTGGAACCCACTGATGGAATTTTGTAATCCACCAATGGATTTAAGTCATCCACCTATGGTTTATGTTAATCCATGTCATTCCCTTGTAGAATGTCATCTTCCCTTCCTTCAACTTCCGGTACGAAGAAGGTGAAGAAATGGGATAATGCGAGTACGGTCAAGTTGATGAATATTTTGAAGGAGCAGCATACCCAAGGACGTTGGCAAAAGGGGTCATTCACACACAGCGTGGGGTGAGATAAGCAAGAAGTTAGTGTTGGCTATGGGATTGCCATACGAGACAAGCAAATCCTTAATTGATGGAAGGAGTTGAAGAGAAAACATGGGTTGTATGTCCAACTATACAACAAGAGTGGTTGGGGGATTGATCCTGTTAGTAGTTGCCCTATAGCACCTTCCCCATTCATGTGGAGTCAGATAATGAAATATTTTCTAGCAGTAATTTCCCATTCAATTATTCGACACTTAATAAAATTAAAGTTCACCTATTTGAATGACTTATAGCTTCCACCAAAACTTGTAGAATTACGTGGTAATCCATTCATAGTTTTTGAGGATGTCCACAAAATCATTGATAAAGATACCGCAACTGAAGAGCACACAATGTCATCCATTGTCTCTGAGCAAGTGGTGGAAGATAATGAGGAACATATTCAAGATTCCCATAAGGATATAGGTTATTTTGATGCAAGACAAAACACAATCAATCTTCAATCATGTAGTGACTCTGTACCTTAAGACCTGATGGTTGGTGAAGACATGTGGGCCTCATTTATGCATCAACCTTTTGTAGGCAATTCTGTAAATGATACCCCATATGTGTGCAGTAACCCTTCACCATAATCGGATGTCCATAGTCAAATGCATGCAAGTGAACCTCCACCTCCATCATGTGAACCACAAGGCTCAAAGCGTGATTCCAATTGGACTACTACAAGCGGGGGGAAACGTAGGAAGAAGGGGGCGTCAAGTGCAAGTGCTTCTACGGCTTTTATGACGAATGAGTTTATTGAGTTGGTGAGGACATTGGTGAAGCAGCACATTTCCCCAACACCAAGGGTTGACCACACCACAGATGAACTTCATGAGTGCATGAGGATATTGCACATGCGAGTGTCGAACATCACACCTGATGATTTATTCATATTGGCAGATGTTTTCACTTGTAGTGCCTAGAGGACAATTTTCAATGGCGCCGTGCACTCCAACGTGGAGTTAGGTGCATTCCTACAGAAGCACATCGAAAGTGATTATGGATTCCGATCACTTGCTTGATTAGGTTTTAGCTTTGTTGGATCAATTGCTATTTGGTTTGGTTTCGTTATATTTGGATGGGTTTCATATTTGCTTTAATTAGTCGAACATTTTAGTAGTAGTTGTGTTGAACATTATTGCATAGTTGATTTAAATTTTCTATCAATTAACGATTACTTCTACTCTTTTAAATATCTTATTCCATTCGTGGGTTGAATGTGATTTTTATTTACGTTTCATGCTTTCACTTTGTGAATATATATGCATTTGTATGTGTATAATATTAAATAAATATGCAATTTGTATATGTGTATAATATTACAGCAGGTATGAATTCTAATGGCCATCAATTCTTTGAGGAGGATATCGACAACAATGGTTTGTCTCTGGTGGAGGTTACCATACCTCTTGCATACGCGTACTACTCGTCTCTCCACCAATGAGCTCCGTGACTAAGGTAACATGATGGACCATTCTCAGGACATGACTGGGTCCACGAGATCCTTCGAGGCCACCTAAGTCATTCGAAGAATGCATATAGGGTAAGTAAGGAAAGCTTCATTGCGCTTTTTAAATACCTAAAGGATGTAATCGGCCTAAAAGATTCACGGGGTGTTACCGTTAATGAGCGGTTAGCAATTTTCCTCTATGCTGTTGGTCAAAATGCCTCAAATAAGAATCTCTTCGAGAAGTTTCAAAACTATGGTGAGATGATTTATAGGTATTTTAATTTGGTACTGGATGCCTTTGCCTCTCTAAAGTGGAGGTTCATACGGATGCTAACAATTCATGCTGCTGTACCGGCAGACATTCTGTCTAATCGTAAATTTTTCCCTTTCTTTCTTGTTATTTTGTTTTGGACAATATTAATTTATGTACTTTTTGCAATGATATCACATTGATTAGTTTCATGTATTGTGAAGGATGTCATAGGAGCTATTGATGGTTGCCATAATGGGCAATAATTCCATCTACACAGTAGGCACGTTTTCGTAATCGGAAGGGTTGGAAAAGCCAAAACGTCATTGCTGTGGTAGACTACAACTTGGAATTTGTGTTCATGGGTACTGGTTAGGAGGGTACAGCCGCGAATATGCGGGTATTGCGGTGGTCTGTTAGAAATGGTCTTAATGTCCTGAGTGGACGTGCGTTCCTCGTGGACCTTGGTTACACCAACACGGAATCCTTTATTTCTCCCTTTTGTGCCATATCATATCATTTGCAAGAGTATCGAAATCGAAGTAATCGATATCAAAAATACAAGGAGCTATATAACCATCGACACGCACAGCTTCAAAATGTTGTGGAGCGTGCCTTCAGAGTTTTGAAAAGGCATTTTAAGCTTCTTGATGCAAGGCCATTCTATGGGTTCAACACTCAACACAAAATCATTATGGCATATTGTATCATTCACAACATGATAATTCGCTGGAACGTCGACAACAACTTCTTGTACACAACACTCAACGATCCTGAAGATATAGGGGATACGGAAGTGCGAGATGACCTTGTTGACAAGAGTGTTGTGAGAGCTGGGGATTTCCTAAGAGATCAAACTGCCCATGCTTTGTGGGTGTATCACCAAGGTCAATGAGTTCTTAGGGAAATGGTATCATTGTTTAGAATTTATATTTACCTTTGTATTATTCTCATTTTAAGGGAATGAAACTTGATCTAGTAAAAAAGGAATTCTCATTTGACTTGTAGCCATTCTATCTCTCCACTTACATATCAATGAAATCCACCAGTGTATTTACACTAAACACCGATGAATTTCACAAACACATCAGTGCATTTGTGTTATATACTGATGAATTTCATGAAATACATTGATGTATTAACGTTATACACCAATGAATTTCTCAAAATACACAGGTGCATTAGAGTTAAACACTGATGATTTTCTTAAAATACACAGGTGGATTAATGTTACTTCACAGGTGTATTGTGAGAAATTGACCGAGGAATTAACGAAATCAATTATTGTATTTAGTTAATTCACCAATTGATTTTATTAATCCACTGGTGATGTGAGGTAAAAAGTGCCCTCGGATCCCAAACTCCGCACCCAACCCGGCAAAGGATCCGACTACCCGAACTTAGGGTATACAGGCAAAGCCAACACCCCATCCTGCCTGAGACCAACCGGGTCCCAGTCAATGCAAACCTGGTCTACCAGAAGATCCTGCGCAGCAAGGGCAGAGGATACAAAATGATGGGCCTGACCACCTACACCCTGACAGCTACCATGTAGCCTAACAAATAGGGGTACTAGAGCCTGTCAATGAGAGTTATCCCCATGTTATAAATAGAGAAGGAGCCCTATGAGAAAAGGGGACTCCTCCCCAATAGGGGGAGTGAGATCATGTATTATCACTAAACCACCATGAGTTCTAGTGCATAGTTGGGAGTCCTATCCTCCCCCCAAATGTACACCGCACGCAGTGGAACTGGGTCACCAAACCCTTGCCTCTCTCTGTGTGTGCTTGGTTTTCACTCTATCTCCCTACGTGATGAATGATCAATGGCTAAGTAACGCCTCCTATGCTAATAAATCTTTTGGTAGGCCTTCCGAGGCCCATCAAATGGTGCCATCTATGAGAAGCATCAACAAAAGAGTCATCGCTCTGCAAAGCATCCGATTGCCAAGAGCAAGAGCCCCTCCAGTGCCCTACTACGACCCCCATGAGCAAGAGCTTCTGTAGTGGTCGTAACCATCCGCGATCCCACTAACGGCCTTCCTCCCTTCGGAGAACTGACGAATCGATTTTTCGCTATGCGTTGTAGTATTTAAGTGGTGGAAAAATTGACTAATCAACAATAAAAATAACCACTCACAGAAGAGCGGGTCGTGTCCACAGGGAGGCAATTATGCAATAAACTCTCGATTATTTCGCATTCTTTTGGTTAAGTGCGAAATCCCTAATCAAATCTGACGTAAAATGCGATGGAAAGAAGATTCACAATAACTCGAACATATAAGGGTATATGTGCAATTTTCCCTCACTGAAATCTTCGATAAATATATGATGATTTTATGTAATTTTCAATTGACATATACTAGAGAAAATTGGTGCACATGTTAATCCCAAAACCAATCTTGAAATAGGTGAATAACAATAACGTGTAATTATCAGAAAGTATGAGTGTGCTTGCGCAATTTTGCCATAATAAAATAATAATAAATCAAAAATTAATTTTTGGAGGCAATTGCATTAGATGTCATTTTTAATTGAATGAAAACAGAGCATTTGCTCTCTCTCCTCCTCGTGATAGAGAGAGAGCATGGCGGGGCTTTCACACGCAAGGGAGGTTGGTGAAGATGAGGCCGATCCGATGGAGGTTGCGGCGTCGGCGGAGATGGCCATAGGTGGCTAGCCGATGGAGGAGAAGAACATCGGAGGAGGCGCACCTGTGGGGCAGTGTGGCTGTGCAGGGCATTGGAGGAGTGCGATGTGGTGCCTGCGAAGGGGGGGCACTGTGGTGTCTGCGGGTGCGAGCCTGGCAATGGTGAAGGCGCGCAACGCCTTTAGGTGCGGCTGGAGATGGGCAGTGGAGAACTTAGTGTGCTGGAGGAGGGAGCAGGTGCGCTGCAGTGTGGCTAGAGGGTGAAGGCGGGCGGTGCAGGAGACGGGTGCTGGCGTGTGGTTGCGAAGGCAGGCGCTGGAGAAGGGCGCGCTTGCGGGAGTGGTCAAGGTGGAGCGAGTGCCTAGTGGTGCGCCTGAAGGCGATGGAGGCTGAGGCGTGCGCCTACGGGCGCGCAAGGTGGAGAAGGAGCGGGCGCCTGCAGGTGGCTAGGGCGGTCTGCAGAGAGGGGAAGCACTGCGGGTGCAAAGGCAGGTGCTGGTGCGGTGCCTGCGGTGCTTGGCAGGGGCACGGGTGAGCGGAGCAGCTATGCAGCACCTGCGGGTGCTGGCCTGGCAGTGGTGAAGGCACGCAGCGCCTTCAGGCGCAGCTGGAGATGGGCGCTGGATGGAGTGGCTGGTGAGGCGAGGTGGGTCTACAGAGGGGTGCGCACCTGCTGGCTGGTTGGAGGGCGCGGTGTAGGCTAGTGCGGTGATTGGAGAGGCGGCTGGAGATGGGTGAGTGCCTGCGGGCACGCAAGGTGGATGGTCTGGTGATGGCGCTAAAGGGAGGATGAGGTGATGGCGTTGGAAGGGAGGATGGGGTGCACAGTGCACGCGGGGAAGCAGTTCCCTGCAGGGGGGAAGATGCAGATGCCCCTCTCCTTTCTCCGTCTCCTCTTTAACTCCTCTCTCCCCACGTGCGTGAGTTAGGGGATTTTCCAAATCCCTTTGCTATTTTTGGCCGACGGGCGTTGAGGGGAGAGTTGCGACTGGTTATTTGAAAGGGTAATTTACCCTCCCCTCCTTATTCTTTTGCCAAATCTTCTTCCTGCACACAAAAACATAAAATTATTACATATTAAGTTATAGAATGCTATAAAATAAATGTAAACTTAAATAATGATGCATGCAAACATTCTATAACTTAATTTAGTTATTAACAAATCTAAAAGGTAAGATTAAAGTTAACTTAGGCGTAATAATAGTCCATTAAAGTGGACTCATCAAATACCCCCATGCCTAAGATTTGCTAGTCCCTAGCAAAAATGAAAAATAATAGAAGTAATCAGAAGATTTCTTCTTTTCTCATTTCAAAACTTTAGAAATCCAGACAAATGTGAAGTGATGGTAGCCTAAGTAACAAATCCAAGTGAAAAAGCCAATTTTCATTGGGAGTTTGTACTTCACCCTTGGTAAATATTGCTGTCGGGATAGGCAACTACTTCCCTCGGGGATAAAGCAGAGGATAATCTGTAATTTGACCCTGGCATTTGGCTTAGGTAGGAGATATCGAGTTGAATGGATTTGTATTTGGTGGCACACACCCATCTGGTGCTACATATAGTCTAGTACTGCAGACTCTAGATCTCTAGACTATTAGACAAGTCAACTCTGAGAGAGGCTACACAATTGTTCTCTCTTGATGTTCCTGGGCACTCCCTCTTTTCTTTCTTTCTGAGATCACGAATCTCGCCAGATTTAGAAATTGTACTCACTATTTGGTGGCCTCACATGGCATCCTCACTTCAATTAAAGTCCTAATAACTCTACAACTAAGTTAGTCCTCAACCAGTATTCGGGCAATCAGAAATACTAAAAGGTAGGTATGGGTCATATTTGGTGGAACGCGATAGGTGTTCTGATGCCTCAGAAATAATGTTACATTATAACTTGGATCTTTTTTTTTTATAATATAATATTTCTTCTTTTTTTATTTCTTCTTTTTCTTCTTCTTTTCTTTTCTCCTTTTTTTTTATATATAATATAAATCAACATAATACGACACAGACTTTTATTTATGAGGCATTATTCGGGATGATGATGGTTAAGAGGATATTGTGTGGCTTATTTGGTAGAAGTGCCTATTCTCGACACCGGGAAGGAATGGATAGGACAGGCATATTTCTGACCTTTGACACTATTACCCTCCTTCAGCCGAGGACTCTATGAAGGACGATTGTAACCATCCACCATAGTTATAGCTTTATTAAGACTCAATCTCTGTGTATCTGCCATATTTGGTGACTCTCAGGAATTCACACAAAGCACGCACACAGGAACAGAGAGTGAAAACTACACCTAACTCTGAAGTATCATCATCTAATTATCCAAAACTTAAGAGTCCTTGCACTAGACTTAGCGCACCAATAATCTCCACTTTCTTCTCACAAATATGAGGTGGATTACTATAAGATAGTATGCCTGACTCCCTATGAACTGTCCATGGGTTCAGTGGACTACAAATGCTTATTGGTTTTCCTCAAGGGTCCATTACCAAGTCTACATGTACGTGAAATAAATGTACTGGATTCTAATCTTAAGAAATAATTCGGGAAGAAAAACCTCCAATGACAAAGGTATTTTGCTAGGGACTAACCCAATCAGCTCAAGAAAAGAAATTTTTTTTTTTATATATGCTAACCTAAATGCATGAGTACTTCCTAAAATGCAAATGCACCCCCCCATGCCTAAATCCTACAATGTCCCCATTGTAAAATTAAAACAGGAGGAGAAAGGAAAAGTATCACCTGACATGGTGTTATTCTGACCCTGGGTTGCCTCCCAACAAGCGCTACATTTTCTGTCAGCAGCCAGACTTAAAAGGAACCGGTAAGTCTGGTTCCAAACAGAAAAAGTTAGGCCCTAAAAATATGCGTAACAACGCGGGCCTAGAAAACAGGTAGCCACGGATGTTGGCGAGCTGATGATGCAACGTAATACCAAAATGCTCGCCAAAAGATATGAAAGCGAATAACCGCGTTGGCTACCTTGGGAGGTTTAGGAATAATAAACGAAAAATGAAAAGGGACCTCTCGCAACGGAATAAGTGGAGGATAATAAGAATCCTCCAGAGCAGGACGGATTTTAAAAGATATGCACATTATTAGTTCAAACCCTTGAATGGCGAGAGTAAAAGTACAAGCATCAATCCACACTCGCCATTCTACCCGAGGATGTACTGGCCTGATATGTTCTGTAGAAACAATGTACATGAGCAGAGATCTGAGCTAAGGATCAGTTAGGGAGTATAAGGGTTGTTTGTAGTGTTGGAAGGTAATGGTTAAGTCCAATGAGGGCTTAGTCGGTGTTAGGTCTAATTCCAACAATGATTCAGATTGTGTATACTCCCTAACAGTTGTAGACAACTGCATATTACCCTGCCTAGCATTAATGATCGAAGTCATATTTGAATCAAGGGTAGACTCCAAATTACAACTCTTTGATGGCAAGGTCAAAATGTCAGAATCATTATCATTCAGCTCATCCCCAGATTCGTTTGGTTCACTCAATTTTTTGTCGGGGTGTATATGTGATTCATTAGGAGTTGGACCAGTATCCTCAATTATTCACAAAGGAGGATCAGTCTTAATGTTTTAAAGCAAGCCTATATCATTGAATTTGTCATTCTTCTCGGGGTATAAATCCTCAATTGACGTGTTTTGTCCCCAAGAGTCTACCATAAACTTCTCATTATTTTGTTTGTCCTCCTTTAATATCAACTCTTGCTTTGATGGAGGATGACTCTCAAAAGAAGGGAGGAATCTGGATTTAATCATATTATTTCTATCCTCTGGAGGTAAATCCTCAAATGATAAATGATTCCCCTATGGTTCACTCCATATTTTCAGTCTAGGTTCCTCTATTGGGGAATCCCCATCCTTTGAAATAGACTCTTCATATCCCTGAGACAAAAATTGATCTAATTCATCCTCCATTTCCTTAGGGTTACCTTCATTGGGTGCATTTAAATCCTCAAGATATTGAATGGTAGGTGTTGATTCCCTAAGTGGAGGGTTATGGGTAGGCTCACTAAGGGTAGAATGGGATTCCACCAAATAATCAATAGGGGAAGTGATAGGAACAATATAACCTTGACCTGGTTTGGTAGGGGGAAAGAAAATACTGTCATTGGGGTCATGGTCCTCAAGAGGTACCATCTTCCCTTCCTTTTGACTCCAATATAGTTCAGGTGGATAATCACTATGATCGTTGTCCTCTAGTGGCCGTCTCTCATTGGGAGAGTCTAAGTGATAGCTACATAAAATTGGATCCCTATTGTCATTAGGTTCCTCAGAATTATTTTCATGATCATGATCGTATGGGTAGAGATCAGGACTATTGGGAAGCGTGTAGCTAAGTTGTCTTATTTCTTCATTTAACTGTTAACTATTCCTCAACATCTCTCCCATTGATTCCATCATTTCCTTTTGTTGTTTTTGCATTTCTATCATAAAAGAGGAGAGGCTACTATTATTAGGTTTGGGAGGATAGTCAATTTCAGGCTCTAGTTGCCTAGGGTTATCGGTCCAACCTCGATACGGGAAATCATGAAGGGTGGAAGGGTTGGGTGTTTGCATGGAAGTAGGGATTTCAGGGTTGGGAAATCCCGCTCCTAGGCTCTGCTCAAAAGTGGGAGTTATCAAGCCAATACTCCCAGGATAAGAATGATCCCGTGAATTGTCAATGTACCCATCAAAGGATGGATACGCTCGGGCATGGGATCCTGATTAAAAGATGGGAAGTATTGACTCTGATAATCTAAATGATAGGAGTAAGGGTAATCCATTTCTTTAAGCAAAACAGTTTTAACTCTCTTAGGATTTAGCAGAATTCAGAATTCAAGCAGCAACTTCCTAGAGAGTTCTATTGTCAAAGCAAACGCAAATTCAGTGGGATCTTGTTTTTAGTAGATTGTAGGTCTTAGAATTAAATGTTCAATTGGTGGCCAAACAAGTTTTGCAAAAAATTATGCTTCCTAGGCCAATTTTTGCTGGTGCCTATAACCGACTCGCAAGGGATGGAAGCTCGAATCGAGCCCACACATGAGGAACCGAAGTAACTTGGTAGATAGGCTTGTTGATTTCCGACTAACTTCCCTTGTGGTGCAAAAGAGGAGAGGTGGAAATTTATCTAGTGACCTTATGTGTGAGGTGCATAGTGTCTCAAGTGTGCAAACATACGATCATGTTTTGATTTTTGAAATTTCACAAACAGGATCCTTTTGCACACAATTTTCAATCACAGATTTTAAGGTCCAACCTCTTAGCAGTCCCAATTTTTAAAGTGACCACTGAATTAATTTGATTCAAGCACTTTAGTGGTCTTAGATTTAGGTTCAATGCATATGCATGACAGGTAATTGATGCTCAAGAGAAGACGTACCTTACTCCAACTTTCTTCGTGCAATAATGAATGCAATGCAGTAAAAATAAACTAGATACTACTCATTTAGTCCTAAATGGTCGTCCTATAGATATGCAGCTTCTAGCAGGCAGTTCGAATATTTTATTTTTTTATTTTTTTATTTTTTATTTTTTTTAATAGTAAACAAACAGACCTAATCTAACTAACTAACTGAAATTCAGTTCAAACAGTTAAAATAATCCTATAATCTAAATAAATGGGAACACGCTCCCGAAAATATGCTCCCGCATACAAGAGCGATAAGAAATAAAGTGGCACTGGGAACATGTTCTTAAAAATACCCGACAAGGGTCCAAAAGACAAAAATTAAATTCTAATGTCTATCTAACTAAATCTAACTAAGATCTACTGACTAAATCAGAAATAGGCTTCCCTGTAAGCCTATGTGTGTGGCATCAAGGCCCACGTGTTCCTGTTGCCATCCTCCAGGTGGCGTCAAGGTCCACCAAAAAGAACATCTCCACCGTGCGCGTCGTTCAGGGTCAATGTTGTCGCTTTGCTACGCCTGTCGCCGTGTCAAATTCCTCGCGCAATAATAAAAATGATCAGATGATTGTGCAACTTAGAATATTCAAAAAAATAATAATAACGTGAATCTATTGCGTCTATTGCCTCCCCGGCAACGGCGCCAATTTGACGAATCGATTTTCCGCTATGCGTTGTAGTATTTAAGTGCTGGAAAAATCGACTAATCAATAATAAAAATAACCACTCACAGAAGAGCGGGTCGTGCCCACAGGGAGGCAATTATGCAATAAACTCTCGACTATTTCGTATTCTTTCGGTTAAGTGCGAAATCCCTAATCAAATCTGACGTAAAATGCTATGGAAAGAAGATTCAAAATAACTCAAACATATAAGGGTATATGTGCAATTTTCCCTCACTGAAATCTTCGATAAATATATGATGATTTTATGTAATTTTCAATTGACATATACTAGAGAAAATTAGTGCCCATGTTAATCCCAAAACCAATCTTGAAACAGGTGAATAACAATAACGTGCAATTATCAAAAAGTATGAGTGTGCTTACGCAATTTTTCCACAATAAAATAATAATAAATCAAAATTTAATTTCTGGTGGCAATGGCATTAGATGTCATTTTTAATTGAATGAAAAATAGAGCATTTGCTCTCTCTCCTCCTCGCGAGAGAGAGAGAGCACCAGCGGGGCTTTCACATGCAAGGGAGGTTGGCGAAGACGAGGTCGGTCCGATGGAGGTTACGGCGTCGACGGAGATGGCTGGAGGTGGCTGGCCGACGGAGGAGAAGAACGCCAGAGGAGGCGCACTTGTGGGGCAGTGTGGCTATGCAGGGCGTTGGAGGAGGAGTGCGGTGCGGTGCCTGCGGCTGTGCAGCACCTGCGGAGGGGTGGGCGCTGTGGTGTCTGCGGGTGAGGGCCTGGCAGTGGTGAAGGCGCACAGCGCCTTCTGGCGCGGCTGGAGATGGGCGGTAGAGAACTTAGTGTGCTGGAGGAGGGAGCAGGCGTGCTGCAGTGCAACTGGAGGGTGAAGGCAGGCGGTGAAGGAGACAGGTGCTAGCGTGCAGGCGGTGCAGGAGAAGGGCGCGCTTGCAGGAGCGGGCAAGGTGGAGCAGGAGCCTGGTGGTGCACCTGAAGGCGGTGTTGGCTGAGGCGCGCACCTGCGGGCGTGCAAGGTGGCGAAGGAGCGGGCGCTTGCAGGTGACTAGGGCGGTCTGCAGAGAGGGGAAGCACTGTGGGTGCAAAGGCGGGCACTGGTGCGGTGCCTGCGGTGCTTGGCAAGGGCACGGGTGAGTGGAGCGGCTATGCAGTGCCTGCGGGTGCTGGCCTGGTAATGGTGAAGGCGCACAGTGCCTTCAGGCGCGGCTGGAGATGGGTGGTAGATGGAGCAGCTGATGAGGTGAGGCAGGTCTGCAGAAGGGTGCGTGCCTGCTGGATGGTTGGAGGGCACGGTGCGAGCTGGTGCGGTGATTGAAGAGGCAGCACCGCGCCCAATCCCTTTGCTATTTTTGGCCGGCGGGCGTTGAGGGGAGAGCTGCGACTGGTTATTTGAAAGGGTAATTTACCCTTCCCTCCTTATTCTTTTGCCAAATCTTCTTCCTGCACATAAAAACATAAAATTATTACATATTAAGTTATAGAATGCTTTAAATAAATGTAAACTTAAATAATGATGCATGCAAACATTCTATAACTTAATTTAGTTATTAAAAAATCTAAAAGGTAAGATTAAAGTTAACTTAGGCGTAATAATAGTCCATTAAAATGGACTCATCAAGAACCCCGGTCGGGGTGCAGCATCTACATGCCCTGGTGACCCCAACTCATTGCCTGTGGTCCCCCAAGCTAGACCTTCCTTCCCAGAGGTGCGACCCGGTTAAGAGGAACTGGGAGCCAAGTCCTGCAGTCCCAGATACACGCCCATGCGCGTGCCGCATGCCCACGCAAGAACGAAGGAATGGAGGTCCCTTGTTAGAGGCACCTAGAACGCCAAGGCCCAACACGAAAGAATGGCAGGCCCTACCTCATGCATTACTACCTGAGGAGCAATCCTCGAGGTAAGCCAGTGCTAGGCAATCCCAAGGGAAGCTCCCACCGAGCTCCCCCAGCGACGCTCGCCCAGCGAGGGCCCCCATGTAGATCATTCCCTGGCCAGCAGAACAACCCCCCTGCCTGAGGGTGTAAAGAGTGGGTCCCAGGAGCACTTCGCCAAGCACTCGAGGATCAGGGGCAACCCCAAGAGACTATTGAGAGTCGAGTAGCTGTGGACCAGGCCCACCCAGTCCTACCTGATTTGGCTCAAGGCTCGACACCACAATGAGTGAAGCCCCATGGGGTGGCAGACACACGACGCCCTGAGCCGATCCATCTGGCTTGCAAACGCAGACGCAATGCCCCCGACCATGCCCAGATACCCAACGAGGAGCCATGGAGCGAGGTGACTCCCCTCATGGATCACCCGAAGGACACAATGTCGATGACGACCGCCGCTAAAGGTAGGTATGCCCCCAGATAGGCAGGCCATGGGGCCTGTCAGCGGAAGAGGCTTCATCCGCCAGTAAAGAGCGAAAGGTATCGGGCAATGAAGTCCTGCGTTTAAGAAGGAACGCACTCCTTTGGCCGCATGCCAAGTGGACGTGCCTGAGGCAAATCAGTCCACAGAGGATCACTACCATGTGGGCCAATAGGGTTCCTCGGCAAAAGCACCCCCTGACCATAAGTTAGGTGAGCATGCTCGAAGGGGGACAAGCCTTGGACTAAGGTTCGTTGCCCTCAAGCCCCGTGAGGCCAAGGAACAGAAGGCACATAGGGCACCTGTGGAGTCACTTCGAAGAAGGACCCTGGCAGCTGTAGATAGCCGTTGCTTCCTTCGCTGCATGCTAAGAGCCAGACGGGTGAACACACCATTTAAGCGAATAGGTGGTGTCACCCAGGTCCCTCGTCGGATGGGCATCACCACCTAAACACTGGTAGTAACGCCAGCACTGCTCGAGGTCCTTTCCTCCTATCACCTGAGCCCATCAGCGCAAGTGTTAAAGGGACCTCAAGTCGATGTCAACCCAGGAAATTGAGCTAACCCTTCCAATTCAGTTCTCCCTAGGTACCTTCCCTCGACCTTCACCAGCGCAAAGGGGGTATGACCAAGCCTCCCCGAATGTCCCGGTGGAACATTCTAGGCTTACTTCGGCAAAAGCCTACCCTGTCAGCACAGCTCCAAGCCCCTCGAAAAGGGCACTCCCCTGGCCACTGACCAGGTGGGAGTCTCTACCACGACGCCCATGGGTAACCGAGGACCTCGCCTTCGGCCCCCCAAATGAGTCAACACGAAAGCCGAAGGCAACCTCCAGAAGCAGCGTCGTCTGAGATGAATCGACAACCCACACAGCCTCTAACAGCAACGTCTGCAGCGCTCTAGGATGCTTAGGCTAGGCTACATTCCAAGTCACCCCTTCTGGGTCACGCACACTTGTCGCATCCCCCGCTCCGGTGGGAGTGCCTTCCTCTCCTCCCATTGGCCATTCCGGTCACAGCCCTTCAGCAACCAAGAGAAGAGAAGAGGGAGGAAGGGCCTAACACTCCGACATTCCAACTTGATAGGGACGAGCACCCTAACTGGGTTACCGTACCTAAAGCAGCCAGGCTGACAATAGAATCAGGCGGCTCAACCAATTGCCCACCAGTACGAGCCTACCACCAGGGTTCTCCTATCGCATACCTGACTCCCTCAAATGGAGGAGCTCCTCACACAGAGGAGCCGTGACCTGGCGTAGTTCCCCAGAGTAGAGGCGAGGTCTCATCAGTCGTGGCTTCCTCTACCTCCTCTTCATTCCTCACGACACAACCAAACTCGTCGAGGTCAGGGGAAACCTCACTCCCTCCAATGGTCCAAAGGTGATAACCTCCGGAAGAGTGACACGAACAAAAAATTGCCCCATGAGGTTGTCAGGTACCGTGGCGCCCTCCAGAGTCCCTGCAAAGATGAGCTTACCTCGTTAGGGTGGCTAACATTGGATACCCCTGATGCACACGGTATCCACCATGCCAGGAGCAACCTTGAGGGTCGCTGGACTCGGCTTTTGAGGCCCCCACCTTACCACAATGGCGATAGGAGGCCTGACCCGTCCTACCGGGGCCATATCTCCCGCGAATGATCAACAGTCTCCTACGACAGGCAGCCTCACCTAATACCTTCACCCAACAATTCGCCTCGAGGGGTTAACTAGGTCAGACATCGACCCACCAAACCATCTCCTAAGGTGGGCCGAAACTTGGGCAGACGTGTCTGACATGCCACATACTACCACCTCTTAAGGCCGGCAAGCCACCACATTCTAAGGTGGATGAGAACTCGGATGAACGCGTCCGACATTCCATGCATTACTGCCTCTTCAAGCCGATAGGCCACCTCTTAAGGTGGATGAGAACTCGAATGGATGCGTCCGATGTTCCATGCATTACCGCCTCCTCAGGCTGGCTGACCACCTCTTAAGGTGGACGAGAACTCGGACAGATGCGTTCAGCGTTCCATATATTATCATCTCTTCAAGCTGGCAGGCCACCTCTTAAGGTGAACAAGAACTCGGACGAACGTGTCCGATGTTTCATGCATTGCCACCTCTTCAAGCCAACAGGTCACCTCTTAAGGTGGATGAGAACTTGGACGGACACGTCCGACGTTCCATGCATTACCACCTCTTCAGGCTGATAGGCCACCTCTTAAGGTGGACGAGAACTCAGAAAAATGCGTCCAACATTCCATTGACTGCTGCCTCTTCAAGCTAGCAGGCCACCTCTAAGGTAGACAAGAAGTCAAACGGACGCGTGGTAGAACTCGAATAGGTTATGTTAATATGGTGAAATTATCGTTGAAGTTATTATAGTGGTTAACCGAAATCGAGTCTAACCATCTTTCACAAAAATTTTTTAACCTGGCCTACTCAATTTTATCTTGGTCACTTTTAGGCACAGGGTCAATCTCAGGGAGGTGAGAATTAAAGGTGAAGAAGTTTCTACGTCTTTCCTAAAATGTATCTCTTCCGTGCGTTTATTATGTTTTTGGTTTTTCTATTTAAGACTTTTTTTTGTTGATAATATTGTCCTTGAGTCACACTTTCAAAATCAAGTTCTTGGCTTTGAGCCAAATTGTTCTTGGCTTCGAGCCAACTTAGGGTTTCCAAAAACTGGTCCTACTATTTGCAAGACCAAGTACCTGCAAGACAAGAATTATCTTTCCTCTTTTACTCTTTTTTTTATCTTTTTAATAGCAGGAAACAAAAGAGAAATAAAAATAAGGTAGGTTGCTTGTAGAGAAAGGAATACTTAGCTTAATATAATAAATACAGTCTCTATATATATAGATATGTATATATTATATATAGGGGTGGAGGTGGAAGTGGAAATGGAGTGTAGCATAGTATCAAGTTGGTCTACGTCTAGTAAGACGCAACCAACAAGATGGAGTGCCGCGTAGAGTGTGGGACAGATGTGTGGGAGTGTGTGCTGAGGCGCTTGCTTTGCGCGGGTATCGGGGAATATCAGCAATTGGTGCGGATATTCCCGCGATATAATGTGCGGTGGAGTGACTAGTGCACGGGCGTATAGATACGGGTAGGTGATGTGTATGTAAAATAGATATATATATATAGAGCTTTAACTATATATGTGTAGTTGTGTGTGTGTATATATATATATATAGATAGATATGTAAATATGTACATGTATATGTATATATATATCTGTATATATATATATAGATATGTATGTATATATGTATATATGTATAAATATATATATATATTTATATAAGTATATATATATATAGTTGTATATGTATATAGGTATGAATATGTATATATATATACTTATATATATATAAACATATATATGTATATATGTATATGTATGTATGTATGTATGTATCTATATATATATATATGCATATGTAGGTGTGAGTGTGTACAAGTGAGTGTGTGTGTGTGTATGCTGGAGAGGAGTGTGAGAGAGAGGGCAGTTAAGCCGTCTGGCGAGTGCACGCGACATCTGGTGGGCAGGACGTGGGCAGGCGCACAAGCGCTGGAGGGAGCGCACGCGCTGTCTTCGTGCGCGAGCAGGTGCGGTTGAGCGCAGCGCAGCGCATAGCGCTGCAGGCAGGAGCGGGCGCAGGCGAGTGCGAGCGAGTGCGGGTGCGGGTGCGGGTGACCGGCTGGCACGGGTAGCGGGCAAGGAGAGAGAGTGTTGTGCCACCTGCTAAGTGAGAAGTGAGTCGGTGGCTACAGTGTCATGCTGAGAGGTGTGAACAGTGGCTACAGTGCCACGTGGAGCGAACGACCGGTAGCGGCCGATTCTGCGTGCGTGGGTGCGCAGAGAAGCGTCTGCGCGCACGCGAAGGAGCTGTGGAGGCCTGCTGGCGTGCGTGAGGTGGCCGGCAGCTGCTGCAGGCCGGCATGCGCACTGCTGGAGCTTCTGGCCTTGAAGCTCTAGCAATGGCGAAAATGGCGAACGGCAGTGAATCAAGAGGGTGAAACCACCACGCCCACCTACTCACGAAGGAGCTGGGAGGTGGTGCAACTCACAGTGGTGGTTGTGGGACCACTGTGAGCTTTCTCCTGCCCGCAGTGTGTCTCTTCAATGAGAAGAGATACTGCGTATGGAGAGGGAGAGGGGAGGAGGTTGGCCTAACGATGGAGCGGGAAGTGTCTGCAAGTGTGTGTGTTCGGCCTCTTGCGCGAGGGAGAGGGCAAGGCCTTTTAAAGAAGAGGAGGCATGCCACAGCCATGGCTGCTGGCATTGCATGTCCAGGCAGGCTGCTGGCAGAGGAGTGGCGTGAAGAGGCACATGCCCCATGCCCTGCAGCCGCACGAGGGAGAAGAATTCAAAGTAAAAATAAAAAATGAAAATGGTGAAATTGCAATGCAGCCCTTGATGAAGATGTTAATTAGATGGCCAATTATTCGCATTCTCCTTCCCTCTCAATAAATGCATGCATGTGTCTATTTATAAATGCAACTATAGCTACATAAAATGTAGTGGTAGTGCTAGGAAATAACACAAGATGGCATAATTACTGGTGTATTTTTGCTGTGCAATCATACCCCCATGCCTATCTTTTGCTAGTCCCTAGCAAAACATTTTGTTTTGAATTTAGAAATGATCTTAAGCTGAAGATTTTCTTCTGAGGTAACATGGGTGTGTTTATCTGCTGGATATTGTGAGAACCAATTGCAGAGAAGACTACCAGTTCTTTAAGTCTTATATGACATAGATCCTCTCTCGACTAGCCTGGACTCTTGATATTTATACCTTAAGTACGATTTCCAGGACTCAAAAGGTTTTTTCCGTACTCGAGGGCTCAAGAGATTATGGTTTGTGCATAGTGAAGGATCAAGACTGACCAGATGAACATTAAGGCTCAAGCCCAGGGTTTCATGAATTTTTAAGTACAGATTGGTCCCAGTTTCAGCTCATGTCTTCGGATTGACCCTTAAAAAGATGATGGAAAACTCAACTCCCATTTTATTGCTTTAGTGGCTCAAGGAATATATGGTAGAAACAGGGTATTTGTAACTTTCCCTGAAAAACTTTTTGGAGAGGAGAATTTATAGACATTTGAAAGATATACTGACTTATTTGCATTAATTCTCTCTCTCTCTCTTTTTTTTTTTCGAAACAAGTGTCAGTATATCTCTTACAACTTTATTTGGAAGAGCACACATTTTTGGTGGGAGAGTACCTTTTTGGTGGAAAGAGTTTCTCCTAGACACAAGACTAAAGCCTGGGATAAAAAGTCTACCTACGCACACAGGTAAGGACTCCACCTTCCCTAATGAACACTAGGGTTGGATCTTATGTTCACGTGGTCTTTCTTGATATGTGTAGTGTGAACCAAGATTACTTAGGCTCTCGAGTAGAAGCAAACCAACGAATCCTGTACTAGTGTCTCAGGTACAAGAATATGCCCTTAGTTAGGAGAGATTCTGATCTATCTTGTCAATGCTCAAGTGAATTAAGCCAAGCCTAAGCGAATCAAGCTTCTGTGGCCTGGAAGGTCTTTAAAACAATGGTTGAATATCCATAAACGCTTATTGTATATTTGTTTCAGCCTTCAGATCATTACTAAACACCTTTTTCTTTTTTTTTTTTTGGTTATGTACATATTTATAGATGGATATATATAATGGAAGCTGCATGATACCATATAATACCCAGATCCTATGGATGCCTATCCACCCCCCCATGCCAAATGATGCTATGTCCTCATATGCATGCAGGGTAGAGGAAGGTCCAAAGATCGGGTAACGAGAGTTGAGGTGCAAGGTATATAGTAGGGTGGTAGGGTGGGTGGATGGTGGGTGGTGAAATGAAAAGGTGAGAAGTGAAGTAACATGGAAGTGTGTACGTGACAGTGGAGTGTTGCTGGGGTGCCTCCCAACGAGCGCTGATTTTAACATCCCCAGCTGGACTCAAAATGAGGCACGAAATTAGTTACCCTCCAGCAGGGCAACAATTTCACCAACGGGGGCAGGTTCATGAGTAAGATTGGGTTTTAAATGCTGCCCATTGACCGTAAATTTATGCCCAGATTTGGGATCTTCAATTTCAACGGCCCCGTTGGGAAATGGTCTCAAGACCAAGAAGGGACCAGTCCATTTGGACTTCAATTTCCCTGGAAAGAATTTAAGCCGGGCATTGTAAAGCCAAACTTGCTGAGATGGCTCAAATTCCTTCCGCCGAATTCGGCTGTCGTGAAAAGCCTTAGTGTGTTGCTTGAAAGTTAAGGCAGAATCATAGGCTTCACGACGGAGCTCTTCCAGGTCTTGGAGTTGGAGTTTCCTTTCTCGACCATACAGGTCTGGGTCGAGGTTACATTAGCGAACTGCCCAATAAGCGTAGTGCTCCAGCTCCACGGGCAAATGACAAGGCTTCCCGTAAATGCTTCTATAAGGAGACATACCAAGAGGAGCCTTGAAGGTGGTCCGATACGCCCAAAGTGCATCAATCAGCTTGTCGAACCAATCCTTACGGTCAGGCCGAACAGTTTTCTGGAGAATTTGCTTGATTTTCTAGTTCGACACCTCAGCCTGATCGTTCATCTAAGGATGATACAAAGATGCGATACAATGGTGGACTCCATATTTCCTCAGAAGTGCCTGAAAAGAAGCATGGGTAAAATGACTTCCTCCATCCGAGATAATGGCTCGAGGGATCCCAAAGCATGCAAAAATGTGATCTTTGAAAAATCGAGTAGATATGACATGGTCAGCAAGGCGCGTAGGAATAGCCTCGATCCATTTTGAAACATAATCAACAGCAACGAGGATGTACTCGAAGATGTTGGAGGGAGGAAAGGGACCCATGAAATCGATTCCCCAAATGTCAAAGATTTCGGCAGCTAGGATGGGTTGCAAGGGCATCATGTCACGATGTGACATTGACCCTAACGACTAGCACCTTGTGCAATGTTTGTCATAATTGTGTGCATCCTGGTGAAGGGAGGGCCAAAAGAAACTGCACTGCAACACCTTGGCTGCAGTTTTCCTCCCCGAGAAATGGCCTCCGCAGGCCTGATCGTGGCAGAAGGATAGCACACTGGGGAATTCGCTGTCAGGAATACAGCGACGGATGATCTGGTCAGCACCTATTCGAAAAAGTAGTGGATTATCCCAGAAATAATACTTTGCTTCTGCAATGAGACGCTCGCACTGGTTTTTAGGCCAACCACGTGGAAGGGAACCAAAAGCAAGGTAATTGGCAATGTCGGCATACCAAGGTCCACTTGCCACATTAATTGCCAATAGGTGCTCATCGGGAAAAACCTCATTGATCGACAGGGTAAGTCCAATGCGGTCAGGGTCCAATCTCGAGAGATGATCAGCCATAACATTTTGGGCTCCAGCCTTATCGCGGATCTCAATGTCAAATTCTTGGAGCAGAAGGATCCAACGAATCAGTCTAGGCTTGGCATCCTTCTTATGCATGAGATGGAGAATGGCCGCATGGTCAATGAATACAATAACATGTGAGCCCAGAAGGTAAGAGCAGAATTTCTCCAGCCCAAAGACGACCGCCAGTAGTTCTTTCTCAGTGGTTGTATAATTACGTTGGGCCTCGTCCAACATCTTACTAGTGTAGTACACCACAAAGGGGTGTCTATCGCATCTTTGTCCCAGGATGGCTCCGACTGCAAGGTCGGAAGCGTCACACATGAGTTCAAAGTCAAGGGACCAGTCAGGTGGCTGGAGAACAAGGGCCTTGGTGACAGCATCATGCAGCTGCGTGAATGCTCGTATGCAGTCGGGGCCCATATCAAAGGGTACCTCAGTCGATAGATGAGTTAAAGGTCTAGAAATCTTGGAGAAGTCTTTGATGAATCTCTTATAGAAACCAACGTGTCCCAAGAAGGAGCGGATTTGTTTGACAGAGCCAGGCACAGGTAAATTAGCAATTACATCAAGCTTGGCTCTGTCAACCTCAATACCCCTATCTGAGATGATATGCCCGAGAATAATCCCCTCATGTACCATAAAATGACTTTTTTCCCAGGAAAGCACGAGGTTTACATTAATACATCTCCGAAGGATACGGGTCAGGTTGGCAAGACAGTCATCAAAAGAGGGTCCAAAGATCGAAAAGTCATCCATGAAGACCTCAAGAAAGTCACCCACCATGTCATAGAATATCGCCAGCATACATCTCTGGAAAGTTGCTGGCGCGTTACAAAGTCCGAAAGGCATCCTTCTAAATGCGAAGGTGCCGAAGGGGCAAGTAAAGGTGATTTTCTCTTGGTCCCGGGGGTCAATTGCCACCTGGTTATATCCAGAGAATCCATCCAGGAAACAGAAAAATTTATTTCCCGCTAACCGCTCCAGGATTAGTAAATAAAAGGTAGCGGAAAGTGATCTTTCTTGGTTGCAGCATTCAGTTTCCTATAGTCTACACACACTCTCCAAGATGTAGGAGTATGTGTAGGTATGGATTCACCCCTGTCATTAACACGGATGGTGAGTCCCGCCTTTTTGGGAACGACGTGAATCGGGCTCACCCAGGGGCTATCGTTGATCGGGTAGATTATACCCACATCCAGCCACTTAATAATTTCCTTTTTAACGACCTCCCGTATGTTGGGGTTTAGACGTCGCTGCATCTCTCAGGAAGGTTGAGCCTCCTCCTCCGTATATATACGGTGAGTGCAGTAGGAGGGGCTAATGCCAGTTAAGTCTGATAAGGACCATCCAATGGCTGCCTTGTGTTCTATAAGAACCTTTGTTAGTTTGCACTCTTGCTCCCTGGTCAATTTTGAACTAATGATTACGGGGAGCGTTTCATTTGGTCCCAAGAAAACATACTTAAGCGTATCAGGCAGCTCTTTCAGCTCGGGAGAGGATGGTGAAAGATCTGGCATTTCTTGGGACAAGAGTGTCCCAAGCAGATCAGAAGAAAACAAGGCAGGAGGAAGAAGTTGGCCCTCAGATTGGCCAAGGGGGGGGCATCTTGGATTGATGGATCCAAAAAGGGATAGCCCCAGTGAGCAGTATGTGAGCTCAAGGTCCCAGTGTGGAGTTGCAATTCTGCCTAATTTGGTGGGAAAGAAAGGGCAATCCGATCTTCAAGTGTGTGGACCGGTGGTGAGTAGTCCGAATATGTCTCAGACCACGAGGCATGGGGAGCGAAGAAAACCTCGTCAGAAGTCTGGTCAGGAGAAGGTACGGGTAAAGGGAAGGATGGTGGAACGTCACAATATGTGTCGGTCAGGCAATGGTCTATGTTCAAAGGCAATCCACCGCAGTCAGAATAGGTCCCTATTAGTCTGATACACGTGTTGATGGCCATGTCCTCGTCAGATGTGTGATCCTCAATGTAATCGCAATCAAAGTTCTTGGCTGCCTTGAAGATGTTTAGCTTGAGTTTCTCAGAGCCAACGGCAATTTCAACGCAGCCCGACTCGCAGTCGATATGGGCGCAGGTTGTGGCCAAGAAGGGTCGACCAAGGATGATCGGACAATCAGAAAGTGAGCTAGGAACTCCCATATCCAAAACAAGAAAGTCAACAGGAAAACAGAGACTATTGACCCTAACCACCACGTCTTCCACCACACCCTTCGGTATTTTGACAGAACGATCTGCCAACTGTAACGTGACAGGGGTGGGTTTCAGATTTCCTAAAGCAAATTTCTCGAGCATGATGGTTGGTATAAGATTAATGGAAGATCCTAGATCAAGCAGAGCACGGTTGAAATTGTAGCCTTGGATGCTACAAGAAATAATCGGTGTGCCCGGATCTTTCTGCTTCGGTGGTAGATTTGACAGTATAGCACAACTCGCATGAGGCGAGAGAACCACTGGATTCTTTGTTTTCTTTGACTGTCGCCTGGGTGTAGTGTAGTCTTTGAAAAATCGGGCGACAGTGGGTATATGGTCGATAGCCTCCAACAGGGGTACCTTGATTTCAACATCCCTGAATAAATTACGCAGGTTATCAAAGGCCTGTGTATCCTTTTTCTTGCCTTTTGGCTCCCTCAGTAGAGCCTCAGAGAATGGGATTGATTCTGGCACTAGTTTGGGAATATCGTCCTCACGAGAATGCGGTGCGCATCCCAAATGAGAGGGCGATGAAAAAGATGGGCCAGGATCAGGTCGAGGTGGATCGACGATTTGCTTCCCGCTCCTTGTAGTAATCACATTGGTCGTTGCAGGTCCATTGGGATCATAAGACGGAGGAGGGCTAGCAATAGGGACATAAGGGTGAGGTGCTGCTGCGGGATTAGCCTGGAATCCCAAAGGAATGCTCAGTACTTGCATAATCTAATGAACCTACCCCTGAGAAGGTCGTACTTGTGGTTGAGGACCACGGGGTACAAAATTTCGTGGGTTAGGAACAGGTTGGGCTGGAAGGGTGCCCTGAGATCGAGTCGCCATGCGTAGTTGACTGATCTCAGCATTCTGCTGCGCCAATTGGTGCTAAAGAGAGGTCATGTTCTCTTCATGGCACTTAGACATTTCCGTCACCATTCGCATCAGTTTATCAAGAGGACTTGATGCGTGTTCTGTTTGCGGTAAGCAAGGACTCGATGGAAGATTTGCCACAAGATTAGACTGGGCCCTTGGGATGACAGGTGCGGACGGTCACATTTGCCCACCCGCGAGGTTTTGGTGTTGCGGGTTACTGGACCATGCGAAGTTAGGATGATTTTGCCACCCTGGGTTATAAGTAGCAGAGAACGAGTTGTTCCCCACGGAGCAAGTGTCTTCTAAGCCAGAAGACGAGTCCGCATGGATGTATGCATCCGAGCACACGAAGGCTTGGTCCTCCGTGTCAAAATACTAGCTTGTAGAAGCCAGATCCACATTACTTACCAAATCGCTCGGCGTGACACTCGGTAAGGATGGTCTTAAGGGGTTTTTGGGAATAAGCCTGGCATTGGAAAGATTAGGATTGTGACGAAGTGGTGAGGTGGAGGTGTTTGCCATAGAATGGGAGGGATTGGTCAGAAGCTTGTCCAGCTTCTTGTGCACAATAGATACTTCATCCAATTTTTGTGCGATAAGATTAAGATCTGTGGATGAATGGGAGGGTCTCGTGTCAACTTCATGAACATTACAGGGCAGGCTGGTACGATTAAAGGTGACAATGGAGGCATTGTTCATTGAATTTTCGTTCATGTTTTCAAATAATTAGAATGCTCCATTCTCATCTTTATTCATGAAATTCCCTCCACAGGAAGCGTCTGCAATCTGCTTCAAAGTCTCATTTAGCCCATAATATAAAATCTAGGCTATATGCCACTTAGACAGACCGTGGTGCGGACACTTCCGAAGGAGGTCATTATACCTCTCCCAAGCCTTATGAAACTTCTCGCCATTTTGTTGCGTAAAGGAAGTTATAGCACGGCAAAGCGCATTGGTTCGCCCGATTGGGAAGAATTTCTTGAGAAATGCTATTCGCATCTCTTCCCAAGAATGGATGGTTCTCCCAAAGGTGCGTAACCATTGTGATGCTTTATTCTGCAACGAAAATAGGAACATTTTCATGAGGACAATTGATAACCCGATGTTTCTTGGTTTAACTGTTTCAGCCAATCGGGTTTGGTCTTCCAAATGGAGAAAAGGATCTTAACTTGCAAGACCATGGAAGTGAAAGTTAATTAGGCCAATTACATTCCGCCCATAGGGACTCGAATTTGTCCTATGGTCTTTGTAGCAGCGAGATTTTGATAAGAGACCTAGGCTGCTCCCGTTCAGGAGGGTTCTGCATTTCCTCCAAGGTTTCCCTAATGGCTTCAATCTGCTCATTATACATTTCCATTTGGGCTTGGAGGTAGGTTATGGGGTATACGGCTCCACCACCACCTGGTGGGATTTAAGGGGGGCGGTTTCCTCCCTCGGGATTTGGGGGTGGACGTGCAGCCATGTTTGTGGAGGAGGATGACGAATCGATTTCTATCCTTCTAGAATTATTAGACAGTTCAAACAATTCAGGGTTTTGTGACCTCCTTCCAAACATGCACTACTGCAGGAAGAATTGGGGAAATAAGACGGGAAATGGGGATGAGAGAAATGACGCCGCAAAGGTACACTTGATGACAAATCAAGGCAATCAAAGTCCTAACCTCTACAATGTGCCCTTAGACCTAAAGATCTAAGTTACCTACTATCACAACCTACGAAACCAAATGAGAGCATCGCGGAACTACCAGGCCAGATTGAAAGGCCGTTTGCCCCAGTCTTAAACACCCGATAGCATACGGGAACCCGCACCAGCACGTAGGCGCTACATGCAGGTAGTTGATCTCCAATCCCTTATAAGGGTCAAGTTGCTACCAATTTTAATTAGAGGCTTAGGATCAAGTGCCTCAGGAATGTGAAGGGCATTGTCTACGGGTAATGCCCAAGTGCGCTGATTTTAGAAAGTGTGTAAACCAAGCATGCAACGGGGAAATCTCCCCGAATTGAAGTTTTAGTTGGTGATTGGTTTTTAGAATTTTCAGCCTTAAGTAGTATAGATTTCAAGATTTCGCTAAGTTACCAATTCAACCAATCTCTGGGTTTTGAGAAAATACAAGTTCTTTTATGCCCAACAAACCCTTCTTCAATGTGAGTTAGTTAATGCATGCTAAAAATGCAATGGGCTTTCCTAGGTGAAAATTTCTATGTGTGGATGCACGAGTCAATTTTAGGTCAATGTGAAAGGGAGCCAAAACACTTCAATTCAAGTGCTCCCAATCACAAAAAATGATATTCCACACAGAAGGCTCAACCACCAGATAATGTAAAGAAAATTAAAGTGTTGGGGTTGAAATATTCGGGATCAAATCTAAGGCACGTGAAAGGTCGTGGTGGGGTTGGAATCAACTCAATTCCAAGTCTCCCCACCAAGAATGTGATCTCAAATTGTGGATAAATGAGGCAAGGAGGGATGGCAATCAATCGATTTAAACTTGCCTCAAAGAACACTTCACACGGCAAAAGATCCAAGAATCAAGATTCTTGGATTTTCGCTATGCGAAGTTTGGCGGGAAATCAAGGGGTGGTGGGGGTGATAGCAAACAATCAATCAAATGGTTTTTTTTTAATCCACCTGCCCCAAGAAATTCCCAAGAAGTGTTTTTAGATTTTTTTATTTAGGTGACAAGTTTACCTAGGTTGCTAAGAGAGAGAGACCTACCTATTCAACAACGTGGGCAAAGCTCTAGTGCGGCACCAACAACTTTACGCTCTTGCTCCCCCTTGGATCTACCTACGTCTCTGACTTCCTCTGCTTGCCTCCTCCTTGCAACTGATTTACCTGCACACCAGAAAACAAAAACACCCGTGAAGAGAAGGGTGTGAGAAGAGAAAATCAAAGGAATGGAGTAGAAACTTACCTCAATGCGCACCTCCTCGGCAACGGCGCCAAAAAAAGAGTGGTAGAACTCAAATAGGTTGTGTTAATATGGTGAAATTATCGCTGAAGTTATTATAGTGGTTAACCTAAATCGAGTCTAACATCTTTCACAAAATTTTTTTAACCTGGCCTACTTAATTTTATCTTGGTCACTTTTAGGCCCAGTGTCGATCTCAGGGAGGCAGGAATTAAAGGTGAAGAAGTTTCTATGCCTTTCCTAAAATGTATCTCTTCTGTGCGTTTATTATGTTTTTGGTTTTTCTATTTAAGACTTTTTTTTTTGTTGATAGTATTGTCCTTGAGGCACACCCTCAAAATCAAGTTCTTGGCTTTGAGCCAAATTGTTCTTGGCTTCGAGCCAACTTAGGGTTTCCAAAAAATGGTCCTGCTTTTTGCAAGATCGAGTACCTACAAGACTAATTATCTTTACTCTTTTATTCTTTTTTTTTATCTTTTTAATAGCAGGAAACAAAAGAGAAATAAAAACAAGGTTGGTTGCTTGTAGAGAAAGGAATACTTAGCTTAATATAATAAATACAGTCTCTATATATATAGATATGTATATATTATATATAGGGGTGGAGGTGGAAGTGGAAATAGAGTGTAGCACAGTGTCAAGTTGGTCTACGTCTAGTAAGACGCAACCAACAAGACAGAGTGCCGCGTAGAGTGTGGGACGGATGTGTGGGAGTGTGTGCTGAGGCACTTACTTTGCGCGGGTATCGGGGAATATCAACAACTGGTGCAGATATTCCCGCGATATAATGCGCGGTAGAGTGACTAGTGCACAGGCGTATAGATACGGGTAGGTGATGTGTATGTAAAATAGATATATATATATAGAGATTTAACTATATATGTGTTGTTGAGTATATATATATATACAATATGTAAATATGTATATGTATATGTATATATATATCTGTATATATATGTGTGTGTGTGTGTGTGTATGTATATATGTATAAATATATATATATTTATATAAGTATATATATATAGTTGTATATGTATATAGGTATGAATATGTATATATGTATATGTATATACTTATATATATATATATGTATGTATGTATGTATGTATGTATGTATATGTATGTATGTATGTATATGTAGGTGTGAGTGTGTACAAGTGTGTGTTTTTATGCTGGAGAGGAGTGTGAGAGAGAGGGCAGTTAAGCTGTCTGGCGAGTGCGCGTGACGTCTGGCGGGCAGGACGTGCGTAGGCGCACAAGGGCTGCGCGCGGGCGCTGGAGGGAGCACGCGTGCTATCTTCGTGCGTGGGCGGGTGCGGTTGAGCGTAGCGCGGCGCATTGCGTAGCGTAGTGCACAGCGCTGCAGGCGGGAGCAGGCGCAGGCAAGTACGGGCGAGTGCGAGCGTAGGTGCGAGCGACCGGCTGGCGCGGGTAGCAGGCGAGGAGAGAGAGCATTGTCCCACTGGCTAAGTGAGAAGTGAGTCGGTGGCTATAGTGTCGCACTGAGAGGCATGAACAGTGGCTACAGTGCCGTGCAGAGCGGGCTACCGGTAGCGGCCGGTTCTGCATGCACGGGCGTGCTGGGAAGCGCTTGCGTGCGCGCGAAGGAGCTGCGGAGGCCTGCTGGCATGCGTGTGGTGGCCGGCAGTTGCTACAAGCCGGCTTGCGCACTGCTGGAGCTTCTGACCTTGAAGCTCTGGCAATGGCGGAAATGGCGAACGACAGTGAATCAAGAGGGTGAAACCACCACGCCCACCTACTCACGAAGGAGCTGGGAGGTGGTGGAACTCACAGTGGTGGTTGTGGGACCACTGTGAGCTTTCTCTTGCCCACAGTGTGTCTCTTCAGTGAGAAGAGATACTACGTATGGAGAGGGAGAGGGGAGGAGGTTGGCCTAACGGTGGAGCAGGAAGTGTCTGCAGGTGTGTGTGTTCGGCCTCCTACGCAAGGGAGAGGGCAAGGCCTTTTAAAGAAGAGGAGGCATGCCACAGCCATGCTGCTGGCATTGCATGTCTAGCCATGTTGCTAGCAGAGGAGTGGAGCGAAGAGGCGCATGCCCCATGCCCTGCAGCCACGCGAGGGAGAAGAATTCAAAGTAAAAATAAAAAATGAAAATGGTGCAATCGCAATGCAACCCTTGATGAAGATGTTAATTAGATGGCCAATTATTCGCATTCTCCTCCCCTCTCAATAAATGCATGCATGTGTCTATTTACAAATGCAACTATAGCTACATAAAATGTAGTGGCAGTGCTAGGAAATAACACAAGATGGCATAATTACTGGTGTACTTTTACTGTGCAATCAGCGTCCAACGTATTGCTGCCTTTTTAGGCTGGTAAGCCACCTATTAAGGTGGGCAAAGACTCGAGCAGACGCGTCCAATGTTCCGCTTATTACTGCCTCTTCAAAATGGTAAGCAACCTTTTAAGGTGGACAAAAACTCGAACCTACGCGTCCATATGTTGCCACCTCTTCAGAGCGACATGCCACCTCTTAAGGTCATCACGAACTTGGGAGGATGCGTCCGACCCCTTTCTTTTGGCCATCCTTTCGAGATAGCCACCCACCTCATAAGGTTGGCTATGACCCATATGAATACGTTCGAAGGGCCAACTTTAGTCACCTCTTGCGATCGGCGAGAACTCAGGCAGACGTGCCCGAACTCCCCCGTGGCACCTCTTAAGGATGCCAGGCCATTTTCGAAGGTCAACCCAAGCTCGAGCAGGCACACGACAACCCCTCGAAACCTGTTCAACAACCTCTTAAGGTCGGCACAAATGGGCCTGCACAACGCTCCCTTATGCCATCACCTATCCAGGCCAATAGGCCACTTTTCTGGGTTGGCCGTGACCCAGACAGACCTGCAACCACAGTTCTGACAATTGTCACCTCCCAAGGCCAGCAAAGCTACTTTTGATGATTGACACGAACTCAAGTAGAGGCACTCATGCCCTACTTACAGGTCACCAAAACGCCATTCCCTGAGAATGGCACGATCAAGGCTCCTACCCCCCACTTATAGTGACTGGGACATCAGCTTCCTGGGTCGGTAAGGACTTAGGCCTACGTGCTTGAAAGTTCCACACACCGCCCGCCAGCAAAGCCTTTGCCACTTCGCAAACGCGTCACCGCCGGAGCAAATAGTGAGGGTTTGGGCTGCCTGACCCAATGGCTGTCATGTCAACCATCGGAGGTTGAATCGAGACCTTAGTGTCCTATACCCCAGGTGGCGCAATGTCATGCAGCCCCCGTAACACGAGCATGGACCCCTGCTCTCCATGTCCCGCTTGGCGCGCCTCCTAACCATCACCGACAAGAACCCGAGTGACCACTCTTGGCTCTCGTCACCACCTTTCAAGGTTGACCCTACTCCACGACCACCCTCTAAAAGAAGCCCTAGGAAACGGCCACCTTCAAGGGACAACCCACGAGAAAGTCCCTCGATGCTCGCCCTGTTCGAGGGTACAGCTAGGTGAGCAGGTGCCCAACGGTACCACGCCTCACGGCCACGATGACATTAAAGACAAGCCTAGTAGCAGAAGGATCGCGTCCAAAAAGAGACCAAGCCACCAACCGCCTTCGTGGAATCGGTAGGCCACCCGGCGGCCAACAACCAGGCCCTCGCCTCTGAAGAAAGGCCGAGGGGATGGACCGATGTCCAATACTCAGGTCCGAGCAACCCTCACAGGAATTCCACCAAGCTCTTTTGCCTCAGCCACTCAATTCCATCCTAATGATGCTAACCAGCTCGTCTAGGAAAGCAACCTCCCAAGGGAAACGGTGGTCTCAAGCCACTCATGCCCATAAGCCTTACCAGCAATTCTAACCTCAAGTCTCCCTAGCTAAGTGTTGGTGAAAAAACCGTAGCTCGCATTTTTGATAAAAGCGTCGTAGTATAGTTAAGAAATACGATCTAACAAAGATATTATTTTGTAAAAATAACGAGACTTTGAGTCCCGGTAGTTCGTCTCTAGGAGGCGTTGCTTTTACTTTTGAAATCGATCTTATCCAGCTCTACTTTATTTAGAATCGCATATCGATTCGTGATTATTACGTATTTAAGTACGACATGCTTAGTTGCAGAATGGATAGACAATTAAGACAGACAACTTGAATCACGCAAATAAGATAGCAATCAATAAGCTCATTGTGATTTCATAACATGGAGACAGATATTTATATAAAACATTTTTTTTATTCATTCAGTGAGAGAGTTGTTTGCAACAGAACTATAGATGAAAGCTTATACATAAATGCTTGAAACGGAAATCTAGCTACCTGAAAATGGCTGAATACAAGAATCAATGAGGGGGATTTCTCATGCATCATTGGGGGAGAAGTTAAGACTAGCTACTAAGCAGAAATAAAAGCAGTAAATATACGAAAAGCTAAGCTACTAATCTAGCAGAAGGAAGGGCATTCGGAGGTGGTCTCCGATGGCCTTTGAGTGGCTGAGAGAAGAAGGAGGGGTGGCCAATGGGGCTTAGGCCAGCCCTTGGAGAGAGGTTGGGGAGTTGATCCAGCTTCCTGGCGTGGAGATGGTGGCCTCCATGGTGGTGCTCTACTCATGGAGGTGGAGTGGAGATGGAAGTGGCTAGCCTAAGTGGAATGGATGCCAAGGAAGTGTATGGGTGCAAATGGCCACCCATTGGGTCTTTTTATAGACCTAAGGGAATCTCTCTAGAGAATTATGGAATTCTCTAGAGAGGCCTATGGTGGGAGCTCGTGGGAGAGTGAGAGAGAGAGGGTGGATGGTGGTTTTTAGATCCACCAAATGTGGATCTAAAAATTTAATGGCTCTTGGTTGCTATTTTTGGCAACCAAGGCAAGCACACATGGTAGAGAGTTCTAGAGAACTCTAGGCTAGGTATTTTCGTGTGGATGGTGTGTGTGGGTGTGTGTGGGTCAAAACTTAGGTGGCTAGGTTGATTAGGTTAGGTTCTAGTGGGTTTAGGTCAAGGTATGTCTCAAATTAGGGTTATAAACCCTAATTCACTAATGTAAAGTGCAATTAAACTTAATACAAGTTTAATTGGGTGTGTGGAAACTTAATTGAGAGTAAAACAACTCAATTAATTTAGGCCTAGGTCAATTGGAATTGGACTCTCATTGAGTCCAATTGGACAGTGTGTGTTGAGATCAAGGCTCAATTGGACTCAATGAGTCCAATTGAATAGGCTGATGGAACTGACTAAGATCCAAGTCAATTAGGTTTAGTGAGGACCTAATTAGGTCCTTAGGGAGGTCTAGAGGTGATGTACTATGGTTAGGGCACCTTAATTTAGGTTCCTATGGGGTTGGAATTGGGTTTAGGGACTTAGAGATCCAAGATCAAGGCTTAAATCTCAAAATAGGAATTGGAGAGCAGTATCAGACGTCTAATAATAGAATCAGACTTCTTATACTCAAAAATCAGAAGTCCAGACTTGTTGTCTGGACATCCAATCAGAGTTAGGAAGGATTTCGGGTTCTGTTTTGAGTATTCTGCAGAATTGGACGTCTGACAAAGTGTCTGGACGTCCAATAACACTGTAGAAGTGGGTTTGAAGTGTGCGGGAGTTGGCTAAGGGTCCTGGATGTCCTAAAACTTATCTGGACATCCAGAGAAGGGTTGGAACTAGGGTTTTAGGGCTTCCTAGGGTGCGGTGTCCTAATCTAAGGGTGGCTAAGGCTTGGGGAAGTTTCTAGGCTATCCTAGGGTTAGGATGGACCTAAGCTCTTCATATTTTACTGCTTTATTTCTACTTAATAGAATAGAAAACCTTTAACCCCCTTACATTATTATTCCTACATCTAAACTAAGCCTTCTGCTCCAGCTCTACTGCAACTCCCGTTATTCCTGATCCAGCTTCAGATCCAGCTCCTGATCAGCTTATTCCCTGCAATCGACATAATATACTTAATCAACACATTATAACATTATTTTATGCAAAGCTAAAGTAAAGCAGTAAAGATGCAGATAATGCGTATGCGTGCATGAATTTTCCTAACTTATGCTAAGTCCTAGCTTAATCTAGGTCAATTAAGACCTATGATTGCTGCGCAATCATACCCCCATGCCTAAATCTTGCTAGTCCCTAGCAAATGCAAGACTAAATTATTTACAGCAAGGGTCCATAAGGGACTGATTATTTTATCAAGTGTATGCGTAGAGATTTTTCTCCTTTTTGTTTTCATCCTATGCTCCAGAAATCCAGACAATCGTGAAAGTGCGGCTATGTAGCTTTTGCAACGGATTCGAGTGAAAACTAATACACCTCTAAAGCCTGTACTTGACCCCTAGTAAAAATTCTAGCAGGATAGGCAGACTTCTTCCCTCGGGGTATTCAAGATATTCTATGAATTTTACCCCGACTTTAGGCTTAGGTAGAGAATCTCTAAGGGAAAAGATTATATATTTGGTGGCTCAATCTCACTTGGTGCTGCATAGAGACTAGTACTACAGAATCTAGATTCCCGAATTACTAAGTAACTCAACTTAGAGAAAGACGAGAAAAACTATGCTCTCTTTGATTCCTTTGTATCCATTCTCTCTTACTCTTTTTTTTTTCTTTCTTAGAGCTCACAACTTTACCAGATTCACATATATGACTTGTATTTGGTCTCACTAGGCATTAACACTTTAATTGAGTTCTCATAACCCTAACACTAAGTCGAAATTCCTCAGCCAGTATTGGGCGGTCAGAAACACAAGAAAAATAGGTTAAGGCCATATTTGGTGGAGCTCAATTTGGTGGTATTACCTCGATGAAATAAACACTAAATATTCATTCTTTTTTTTTTGCTTTTTCTTCCTTTTCTAAGTTTTTTTTTTCAATTTTTCTTTCTTTTCATCATTTTTTTTCATTTCATTTTTTTCTTTTTCAGCATAACACAACTGGCATACATCCATGAACTTTATTGAGGAGGCATTATTAGGGATTGGTGGTACTCAAGAGACATTGGGTGGCTTATTTGGTGCAGGTGCCTACTCACGGCACCGGGAGAGACGGATAGAATGGTGTATTTCTGACCTTGACATCGATACCCTCCTTCAACTGAGGATTCCGTAAAGAATGGTCATAACCATCCACCTTAGCCCTAGTTTTATGAAAACTCGCTCTCCGCGTATTTGCCTTATTTGGTGGCTCCCAAAATTCACTCAAAATGTATACGTAAGAACCAAGAGAGGAAACTATGCCTAATCTCAGAGTATCATCACCTAATTATCTAGGATTCCAGATTCCTCGCACTAATCTTAGAGCACCAATACACTCTACTCTCATCTCACACTATTTGGTGGATTTTTAGAGGAAAATCTGCTTGACTCCCAAAACACTGTCCAAGGGTTCAGGAAAAGAAGCACTGCTTCTTCTCGACAGACTGAAGACGTTTATCAGCCTTCACCATGAATCCATTGCAAATTCTATGTGTGTGTGAAAAGTTGTACTGGATTCCAGATTACAGGAGTCAACTAAAGGATAAAATCCCTAATGCATTCTCTTAATAAAATAATCTTATTCATGAATGCAATATCTATATATGCTAGAAACATGTAACCTCATATAATTTGTACTTCGTGAATTTCCCGTATCGGGTTACAATCAGCTTGACCCTAAATTTAGAACAAAAGGTGAGCGGGTGAGTCGAAAGTGGTTGTTGCGAACGATTTCTAGCTCCAATGCGAGCACTAGAGGTGGAGTCAGCTATTCTTTTATTTAAGGTCCTAAAGTACGTTTTACATGCAGCTCCGAGGTTTTCCTAAGTGTTGGCATAAAATTTTTTCAATTTTTCTATATCTACCCCCCCATGCCTAAGTTCTTGCATGTCCTCATGCATGAATATAAAAGAAAATAAATACTACAGGGAGAGAATGGGTAGAAATCACCTGTAATTGCTCCTGAAATTATATTCAGCTCCGGTCAACCTATCAGCATGCACTATGCAAAGGAAATATGCTGAAGGAAAAATATGCTATGAATAAAAATGGTTATATATAAATGATGGTGGAATGTGGGGCGAATGGTATCTATACGTGCGGAGTTTAACGCCTCCAGCTGGGCGAGCACTCAATCACACGTCCTCACTAATATGAATAGTCTCGTCAGGTGGAGGAGGTTCCTGGGCCAAAAATGGCTTAAGGCGCTGGCCGTTTACCGTGAATATATGCCCAGATTTTAGGTCCTTGATCTGGACTACCCCATTAGGGTATGGCTGCATCACAACATACGGGCCAGTCCACTTGGACTTGAGCTTCCCCGCGAACAGTTTCAGCCGTGAATCAAATAACCAGACTCGCTGGTTGGGCGTGAGTACTTTCCTCCGAATGTGGCGGTCGTGAAAGGCCTTGGTCTTGTCCTTGTATATTAATGCATTCTCATAGGCCTCCCGCTGGATTTCTTCTAATTCGTTGAGCTGAAGTTTCCATTCTCGACCTCCTGCATCGAGGTCGAGGTTGCATTTTCGCACCGCCCAAAAGGCGCGGTGTTCCAGCTCTACAGGAAGGTGACAAGCCTTGCCATATACCATGCGATATGGTGACATTCCAAGTGGGGCCTTGTATGCGGTCCGGTATGCCTAGAGTGCATCGATTAATTTGTCGAACCAGTCCTTCCTGTCTGGTCTAACCGTCTTCTGGAGAATTAGCTTGATTTGACGGTTAGACACTTCAGCCTGCCCATTGGTCTGTAGGTGATACGGGGTGGCTATGCGGTGATGTACCCCATATTTCTTTAACAACGACCTGAAATGGGCGTGGATGAAGTGGCTTCCCCTGTCGCTAATCAGAGCGCAGGGTATTCCGAATCTCGCGAAAATATTTTGTTGTACGAAAGAAATGACAATCTTGTAGTCAGCCCATCTTGCTAGGATGGCCTCGACCCACTTCAAGACATAATCAATGGCTAGCAATATGTACTCGAAGCCATGCAAGTTTGGAAAAAGGCCCATAAAATCGATGCCCCAGACGTCGAACACTTCTACGACCATGATGGGTTGGAGTGGCATCATGTCTCTCCTGGTCATAGAACCGATCGACTGACATCGTTTGCAGCGTTGGGTGTAATCATGTGTATCTCTGAAGATGGTTGGCCAGAAAAATCCCGACTGCAAATTTTTTGCAGCGATTTTCCGTCCTAAGAAATGGCCACCACACGCACTATTGTGGCAGAAAGATAACACACTGGGGATCTCAGAGTCTAGGATGCATCTGCGAATAATCCAATCCGCTCCAATGTGGAAGAGCAGTGGGTCATCCCAGAGATAGTATTTGGCTTCTGCAATGAATTTGAGTTTCTAGTTTTTGGATAGGTTCGCGGGAATTTTGCCTGCGGCAAGGTAGTTTGCGAAATCCGCATACCAGGGGAACTCAACAGAATGAATTGCCAAAAGTGATTCATCCGGAAATTGTTCATGGATAGGCAGCGAATAAGGAATGTGGTCTGGGTCCAATCTGAATAGGTGATCCGCCACAACATTTTTTTTCTGGCTTTGTCGCGGATCTCGATATCAAATTCCTACAATAGAAGGATCCATCTAATGAGTCGTGGTTTGGCATCCTTCTTTGCCAACAAGTGCCAGAGGGCGGAGTGGTCAGTGAAAATGATGACCTTGGATCCTAATAAATATGATCTGAATTTCTCCAACCCGAATACTACTGCTAGCAGTTCTTTTTCGGTAACAGTATAATTGCGCTGAGCCTCATTCAACGTCTTGCTAGCATAGTATGTGACAAAGGGTTGTTTCTCCCGACGCTAGCCTAAAATAGCATCGACCGAAAAATCAGAAGCGTCGCACATCATTTCGAAATCAAGCGACCAGTCGGGTGGTTAGAGAATCGGGGAGTCGGAAACAGCACTTCGTAAAGTCTCGAAGGCGCTGAGACATGAGGTATCAAATTCAAATGGGACATCAATAACCAAGAGATTCGTCAAAGGCCGTGCAATTTTTGAAAAATCGCGTATAAATCTCCGATAGAAGCCGACGTGACCCAAGAATGATCTGATCTGCTTGACCGAGCTAGGTGGCGGTAAGTGGGAGATAATCTCTGATTTAGTCCGGTCAACCTCGAGTCCATTTTTGGAGATCCGGTGCCCTAGTACTATGCCATCCCTCACCATGAAATGGCTTTTCTCCCAGGATAGTACTAGGTTTACCTCAATACATCATTTCAGGATCTTGGTGAGGTTATCAAGACAAGATGCGAAATCATCTTCGAAAATAGAGAAATCATCCATGAATACCTCCACATAATCCCCAATCATGTTTGAGAAGATAGCCATCATACAACACTGAAATGTCACTGGTGCGTTGCAGAGGCCAAAGGGCATCCGCCTGAAGGCAAATGTTCCAAGGGGGCATGTGAATGTGGTCTTGTCCTGATCTTTCGGGCTAATTGCTACCTGATTATACCCGAAGTATCCATCCAAAAAGCAAAAGAAACTACGTCCGGCTAACCGTTCCAAGATCTGATCGATGAACGGCAAAGGAAAGTGATCCTTCTGGGTAGCCATGTTAAGTTTCCTGTAGTCAATGCAGACCCACCAAGATGTCGCAGTGTGGGTTGGGATGGATTCGCCCTTATCATTTTTTATGACGATGAGTCCTGCTTTCTTGGGCACTATCTGAATCGGACTCACCCACTGGCTGTCTGAGATTGGATATACAATGCCTGCATCCAGCCATTTAATGATCTCCTTCTTAACAACCTCTAGCATATTCAGGTTTAGCCGTCTTTGAGGTTGTCTCAAAGGTTTCACCCCCTCATCCGTGTAAATGTGATGAGTGCAATACAAGGGGCGAATATCGCGGAGATCAACAACACTCCACCCGATAGCAGCCCTATGGTCTTGAAGTGTAGAAATTAATTGATGCTCCTGTTCTTGGGTTAAGTGGGCATTGATAATGACTGGATATGTCTCACTTTTGCGCAAGAATATGTACTTGAGTGAGTCAGGTAAGGGCTTCAATTCAATTACGGGTGGGTCAGAATCAGAACTGAGAGTGGGAGGAGCAGAATCGAGGGTGGGAATCTGTTGATCCATGTACACATGAATTCCCGCTGAGTTGCTCCCTGTGAAATCTGTTGTGACTGCGTTAACGGGAAACCCGTTAGCTATAGTCACGTCTTCCTATAATAATAAGGGCGATTCAGTAATATATGAATCAAGATAGCTGGATTCAGGGGTGCTGTGGTCAGAAGCACACCCCAAACAGTCAGATCCTTGGGGAGATATGTGCAATGCAGTGGTTTCAATCCCATGTGGATCGAGGTCCGAGAACCCTGATAATGTAGACGAATGAGACATTGGGTCATCACAAAGGAGCCCAATGTTACCACAATAAGCCGAATCTTCATCTTCACCATCCTCCTCTATTCGATCACAGTCGAAGTTCTTTGCTGCCCTGAATATGTCTAGTCGAAGTCGCTCATTTCCTAGGGCAATCTCCATACACCCGGATGCACAATCAATGTTCGCTCGGGCCGTCGCCAGAAATGGGCGACCTAAAATAATTGGTGCATCTCGGAGATTGGGAGGAACTTCCATATCGGGAACGAAAAAATCTGCGGGAAAGCAGAACTCACAAACTTTCACAATCACATTCTCAACCACCCCCCTCGGTGTTTTGACTGATCTGTCAGCCAGCTGAATCGTAACCAAGGTGGGTTTCAACTCCCCAAATCGAAATCGATCAAATACGGCGGTGGGAGATAAGTTGATGGACGAACCCCAATCTAGAAGGGCCTGATCAAATGGAGAATCCTGCAAAAAGCAAGTATGAGGGGTTCCAGGGTCTTTCTTCTTTGGCGATAGGTCAGCTAGAATCACGACGCTAGCCTCTTTCGACAGTACCGCCTGTCATCCAATTCTCGACTGTCGCTTCGGGGTACAATAGTCCTTGAAGAACCTTGCGACAGCGGGAATGTGATCGATAGCTTCGAGGAGGGGGACCTGAATATGTACTTCCTTAAACATCGATTTCAGGTCCTCGAAATTCCGCGTGTCCTTTTTCTGTACTGCATTTCGTGTCAGAGCCTCAGGAAAAGGGACGGGAATCTCAGGGTTGAGTGGCCTCTTACCCTTATCTACCGCAGGTGGCTCCTGAGATGATGGAGTCGAATCCGCCTGCGACAACGGGTGGGAAAAATCAGAACCCACCTGCCAAGGTGGTGGGTCGAATGTCTTCCTTCCGCTCTGCAATGAGATAGAGTGTGCGTCGGCTTGCTGTCCATGAGGTGGTGGGGGAACGGATGGGGCAGAATACACGGGATTCTGGAAAGGCGGCTGGCCTTGCGCGTAATCGCGTGGTACAGGAGGCACCTATAGTATGGCGTGTGCCTGTCCCTACGATGCCTGAAACCTAGGCGGGGCCCCCTGGTTCTACACATATCGAGGATTTAGGATAGGTTGGGAGGGCAAGGCTCCTTGAGTCCTATGCTCCTGCAACAGCTAGTTCTGCGTATTTTGTATGGTCTGAATCTGATCAGCCATCGCCTTCATTATCTACAAGCTATCTTATGTAGACTTCCTCATCGATTGTTGCAGCTCCTCTTTCAGCGCCTCCAAAGGGTCGGCCCGCTTTGGAAGGTGGTTGGCAACTTGGTGCAGCGGCTGGTATAATGAGCGGGGTTGCTGCTGCTGAAACAGGAATGGCTGCTGCCTAGGATACTTGTTTTGCACATTCCCGTATTGCCTGGTATGGTAGTGTGGATCTTGATGTGGTCTCTGTGAATTATCGGACCAGGAGAAGTTCGGATGCTGGCGCCAACCAGGGTTATACGTCTCCAAGTACGGGTTATTACGCCCGTATCCTCGAATAGCGCTGACGTCCTCGTAGGCCGAAGATATCTGAGACATATATTTGTCAAGGGGATAAGCATTATAATCTACGGGTGGTGCATAACCCTGGTCGTAAGGTGCCAGATTTGGATTACTCACGGGATCCTGATATACGGGATCTCGTAAATACGAAGAAGATGCATCCCGAGTGAGTAGATTAACTCGAGCAAGTGGGGCTCGGAGTGCATAGGAGAATCTTGCGGCGGCAGAGCTCGAGTCGGATCGACCTTGATTGATCTGGTCAATCTTCTTCTCAATTAGGTTTATTCTATCCAGCTGCTTGATGATGATATCCATGTCAGCTCAAATAGAATCGGTGTGAGCCTCGTGGACACCAACCCACTGCTGACCAGGCCGCTGGAACTGGTTCATAGATGCGGCATTCATCGAGTTCTCCGCTAATGATTCGAACAGCTCAAATGCGTTGTTCTCATCTTTTGCGAGAAAATTCCCACCGCTAGATGCATCAGCCAAATACCGATGTGTGTCATCTAGCCCATGGTAAAAAATCTAGCTAAGTGCCATCTGAGTATACCATGATGTGGGCATTTCTGGAGAAGGTCGTGAAATCTATCCCATGCTTCATGTAATTTCTCCCCAGCTCCCTGGGAGAAAGTCGTGATTGCGCGCTACATTGCATTTGTTCAACCGATTGGGAAGAACTTTTGCAAGAATTCACGTCGTAATTCCGGCCAAGTTCCAATTGGCTTCCCAATAGTCTTGAATCAGTATGAAGCTTTGTCCCTCAGCGAGAACGGGAAAAGCTTCATCAGAACGATCCCGAGATCAATATTCCTGGGTCAGATCATTTCAGCGAGTCAACTCAGGTCCTCAAGGTGCTGGAACGGATCTTCGCTTGAGTTCCCATAGAAATGAGTGCTAATCAACCCAATTACATTGGGCTTGAGCTCAAACGCTTCTCCGCCTGTGGGAATTCTGACTAGCGGTGCGACGATAGGTGCGGCTGGGTCGTAGAAATCCCGTAGTTGTTCTCCTCGTGGCGGGTGCTGCATCCTGTCAAGTGCCATCAGAATACGATCCATGCTCTGCTGATGCCGCTCCTCAGATTCAGCAACCCGGGCTTCCAGACGAGCCATCGGGTCCAGATTCTCAATGTCCTGACCCAGTCTAGGTCCAGGTCCAGGATTTGCCATGGTGGCTCTTGGAGTAGAAGAAATGGGGGGAGAAGATGGTCCGGGCGAAGTGACTCACCTCCTTGCGAGTGGCTCCCAAGGTCCAACCAAGTGAGGTCGAAGTGACCTCCTTCCGTGCATACACCGCCCAACCCCTAGGTTGGTGTAGCCATGCAAGACAAGGCTAAGGCCCTATCAATCAAATGGTCCTTATAGATCAGGTGACCAGATTTTTCGTTATGGATTTAAATTCCTGAAGATAAGTTCATCGTACAACAGACTGAAAGTGAATCCCGCCTCTCAAGCTAACCCAGCCAGTCTAGTTACGAGGGGACTAAGGGGAAGGTTCTTCCTTTGGCTTACACCTCTGGTTCCGTTGACCCCCGAGCCGCGGTCGTTTGACACTACCCCGCAGACTTAGTTACCAGGCTTGGCAAGAGAGATTAAACACACCCAGTAGTACAACAACGAACTCGGGTTGATTTCATATTTTAAAGTTAATTTTAACCCATTTTCATCAGTGGGGTTTGTGGTGAGTGACCCACAAGGTGACCAAGCTCACAGGCTAACAAGACTTGATTAAGTCTAAGTTATCCCAATGTGTGGTCTCTAGTTGTAACCCTAAAGATTTAACCTAAGTTGCATGCACTTCTAGGGTTTTTCTCTGTTTCAGCAGACCACAAAAATAATGTCAATTTTCTGATAATAATTGGAATCAAATTAATTTGAAATTCTGGTAGTAGATTCCTTTTTCAATTAGTTTTTCATAGAATATTTTTTTGGAATTTTTACTATTTCAACCGAATTTTTAGGAAATTTTGAATGTCAGGGGGTCAGATTTTGAACTTTCACCGCTGGATAGTTTTTCGCTTTGAAATAGTACCAAATCACATTCAAAAATGTGGAAAAAATATGGAGAATAAAGCTAATGAGATCAGCTTTCAAACCCCACCATTTTTAGTCAAAACAGATTCAAGGATTGCTTGGAATCACTTTTTGAAATTTGAAAATTTTTGAATCTAGGTCAGTTTGACTCCCGTGCATTTCATGAATTTTTAAAAATTTTACACTTGGAATTTTTTTAAAGTAACGGTGGAATTTGAAAGATGTTTTGAAAATGAAGGTTTAGCCCAAATTTTAGAATTTTTTTTTTAATGAATTTTTTGGCAATCGAATTTTTAAGTTAGATTTGAAATCTGGCCTAAAATCAGAAGATGGTGGAAAAGCTTTTAAAGAGGTTTAAACTTGAAATTCAAGCCTTCCACCAAAATTTTTTTTTTCTTTTTCAAAACTTTTGCACTTTATTTTTTGACAAAAAAATTTCAAAAGATTCATAGAAAATATCTTTTTCTTTCTTTTTTTTTCAACTAACCTAGATTCGAAAGGAAACCTAATCAAGATCTTTTTTCAAAATTTTTTTCTTTTTGCCTTTTTTTCCTTTTTTTTCACGAAAATGAGAAAAATCTTTTTTTTTCACAAAAAAATTTTTCAAAGGATATTGCAGCAAGTAAATCTACTCCTAGGGTTCAGAAAGAGAAACCTAATCTAAGATAGATGATGTGCACCTGATTTTTCGTCACCGCGCTCGGTGTGTGCACAGATCCTGTTTTTCCTCCATTTTTCCTGCACATCAAAAATGAAGTAGAGGCAAATTTGTCAGTGATAAAATAAAAGATCGAAATCAACAAACATGACGTTGCCTCCCTGGCAACGGCACCATTTTGTTGGTGAAAAAATCGTAGCTCGCATTTTTGATAAAAGCGTCGTGGTATAGTTGCGAAATACAATTCAACAAAGATATTATTTTGTAAAAATAACAAGACTTTAAGTCCCGGTCGTTCGTCTCTGGGAGGCGTCGCTTTTACTTTTGAAATCGATCCTATCCAGCTCTACTTTATTTAGAATCACATATCGGTTCGTGATTATTACGTATTTAAGTACGACATGCTTAGTTGCAGAATGGATAGACAATTAAGACAGACAACTTGAATCATGCAAATATGATAGCAATCAATAAGCTCATTGTGATTTCATAACATGGAGACAGATATATATATAAAACATTTTTTTTATTCATTCAGTGAGAGAGTTGTTTGCAACAGAACTATAGATGAAAGCTTATACATAAATGCTTGAAACGGAAATCTAGCTACCTGAAAATGGCTGCATACAAGAATCAATGAGGGGGATTTCTCATGCATCATTGGGGGAGAAGTTAAGACTAGCTACTAAGCAGAAATAAAAGCAGTAAATATACGAAAAGCTAAGGTACTAATCTAGCAGAAGGAAGGGCATTCGGAGGTGGTCTCCGATGGCCTTTGAGTGGCTGAGAGAAGGAGGGGTGGCCAATGGGGCTTAGGCCAGCCCTTAGAGAGAGGTTGGGGAGCTGATCTAGCTTCCTGGCATGGAGATGGTGGCCTCCATGGTGGTGCTCTACTCATGGAGGTGGAGTGGAGATGGAAGTGGCTAGCCTAAGTGGAATGGATGCCAAGGAAGTGTATGGGTGCAAATGGCCACCCATTTGATCTTTTTATAGACCTAAGGGAAGCTCTCTAGAGAACTATGGAATTCTCTAGAGAGGCCTATGGTGGGAGCTCGTGGGAGAGTGAGAGAGAGAGGGTGGATGGTGGTTTTTAGATCCACCAAATGTGGATCTAAAAATTTAATGGCTCTTGGTTGCTATTTTTGGCAACCAAGGCAAGCACACATGGTAGAGAGTTCTAGAGAACTCTAGGCTAGGTATTTTCGTGTGGATGGTGTGTGTGGGTGTGTGTGGGTCGAAACTTAGGTGGCTAGGTTGATTAGGTTAGGTTCTAGTGGGTTTAGGTCAAGGTATGTCTCAAATTAGGGTTATAAACCCTAATTCACTAATGTAAAGTGCAATTAAACTTAATACAAGTTTAATTGGGTGTGTGGAAACTTAATTGAGAGTAAAATAACTCAATTAATTTAGGTCTAGGTCAATTGGACTCTCACTGAGTCCAATTGGACAGTGTGTGTTGAGATCAGGGCTCAATTGGACTCAATGAGTCCAATTGAATAGGCTGATGGAACTGACTAAGATGCAAGTCAATTAGGTTTAGTGATGACCTAATTAGGTTCTTAGGGAGGTCTAGAGGTGATGTACTAGGGTTAGGGAACCTTAATTTAGGTTACTATGGGGTTGGAATTGGGTTTAGGGACCTAGAGATCCAAGATCAAGGCTTAAATTACAAAACAGGAATTGGAGAGCAGTATCAGACGTCTAATAATAGAATCAGACGTCTTATACTCAAAAATCAAAAGTCCAGACTTGTTTTCTGGACGTCCAATCAAAGTCAGGAAGGATTTCGAGTTCTGTTTTGGGTATTCTGCAGAAATTGGATGTCTGACAAAGTGTCTGGACGTCCAATAATACTGCAGAAGTGGGTTTGAAGTGTGCAGGAGTTGGCTAAGGGTCCTGAACATCCTAAAACTTATCTGGACGTCCAGAGAAGGGTTGGAACTATGGTTTTAGGGCTTCCTAGGGTGCGGTGTCCTAATCTAAGGGTGGCTAAGGCTTGGGGAAGTTTCTAGGCTATCCTAGGGCTAGGATGGACGTAAGCTCTTCACATTTTACTGCTTTATTTCTACTTAATAGAATAGAAAACCTTTAACCCCCTTACATTATTATTCCTACATCTAAACTAAGCCTTCTACTCCAGCTCTACTGCAACTCCCGTTATTCCTGATCCAGCTTCAGATCCAGCTCCTGATCAGCTTATTCCCTGCAATCGACATAATATACTTAATCAGCACATTATAACATTATTTTCTGCATAGCTAAAGTAAAGCAGTAAAGATGCAGATAATGCGTATGCGTGCATGAATTTCCCTAACTTATGCTAAGTCCTAGCTTAATCTAGGTCAATTAAGACCTATGATTGCTGCACAATCACTAAGGGGGGCTCCTAAGAGACCCAACTAAGCATTCCTCAAAGGGAAGGGCATGACTCAGTAAGAGGAGCCCCAACTACCCCTTGGTCCTTAACAAAAGGACAAGGGACGGTACCGCCGAGGCAGGAATAGCCCCTCGCCCCCCTGGTGGCACGAGTGCAAGTGGAGCGCCCTATTAACTCCATCCAAGGCAAACCCCATCAAATGTTGACTGATTCCAACCATAAAGCCTCCAAGGCTGGCAAATACTAGCCTCTCGAGCCGCTAAGGACCCTAGCCCACGCGCCTTGAGGTTCAACATACTGCCCACTGGCAAGAGTTTGGGTCACTCAACCCTCAAAAGACATCCACTCATCAAGGTGAAGGGCAAGGGTCCGACCCGACTCCACTAACGATCACCATATTATGAAGGGACAAGGGATTGGGACCATGGCGCCCCATCCCCCAGGTGACGCGACACCACAAGAAGGCACAAGCTTGGCTTCCCGTGCCACGAAGCCAACTTTCTCTTCGGGCAACCCCCTAAGGTTGGCCCCCCTCTTGACCATCCTTCAAGAACGTCCCTAGTAAGCAATTGACCCCAAGAAGAATGAACAATGGGCCAAGGCATCCCACCTAAAATGTCAATGAGACAAGCCAGGACTCTCTTCCCTCTCTTGTCACCACCTGGCGAAGAAAGTCAGTCAAAGGAAAGGCACCCATCGCAAATGCCCTTAGCCCAACTATTCTAGGGGATAAGCACTATGCACCAAGTAGCCTTGATGCAACTTCTCAAAGCAAATGTCCCACTCCCGCCTGCTGGGGGGAGCAGACGAACCAGACATCGGGTAACTACTTGGCCCTTAAATGTCGCAAAGAAGGCTAATGAGACCATATTTGTGGGATAATTAGTTACTTAAATGCCTAGGAATTAGATTAATATTGACATCTAAATAGCCTACAATAAGATGTAAATAGATTTGTCTAATTATTCATTTATTTGCATATTTCATGCATTGCATTCATACCTAGAATTCATTTAGAATAGCATGCATTAGAATAGTTAATCTTTTAGGTTACATTACATGCATTATTTTATTTCACATTTCTTTTAAGGGCTTATAAATAAATAACCCTCATTTAATTACTTATGACATCTTCGTGCAACAGGAGTCACACCTCTTCGACGAGACATTATTTAGCAATGAAGACGGCAGTAAAGAAGAGAGGAGGAAGTGGATCTGAGCATTCCTCCTCCGTCTATTTCTCTTCTTCTGAAGCTTTAATAGACGAGAGGAAGCCACGAAGCTGGGTAGGCCACCATTTTCGACCCACCACTACGCAGAGATCAAATTCTCCTCGATTGCACCACTGCCAGCCTCAACCGCAAGTACAAGTCCACACCACCGCAGGCAGGCGGGGTGACAGACCACCACGCCATCAGTGGCTTGTGCAGCTTACTGTGAGCGTGTGCCCAAAGGCCACGCAATTATCATTCCTCACAGCTATCACCGTCACCGCCACCACAGCCATGCACCAATAGCCAACCTCCGCACATTTAAGACATCCGGGAATGTTCCCAGACATCTGATCTCCCGACAGTATCTTGTTCTCCTTTATCTCCTTCTACTGTTGCTCAAGGAACCCATCATCACCACCACACCTCTCGCCATGTCGCTTCCTCTCCTCGCCTACGCAAACCCAACAGCAACGCCCTCAGCTGCTGCACGCAACCATCTCCGCGACCACAGTGCGATCAGCCCTTCCCGCACGCGCCCGTGCAGCATGCGGGCCCCCTATTCCACGCGCAGCACCCACCTGCGTGCAACCCTTGAGCAGCGTTGCGCCCCCTCGCTACAAACCGCGCGCACCTGCAGCAACTCCGCCGCACGCACCCGCACTCTAGCAATCTCGTGCCCCCTTCAGTAGTGCACAGCATCGCTTCCGCCACCTGCGGCCCGCAACAGCGACACCTACGGTCGTGCTTAGTAGCTTCCGCGCACACGCCCACACAACTCGCACATACCCTCACCTACCCAGCAAGCGTACAGGCATCTGACATCCCTTGCGTGCGCGCCTTCACGAGCGCCACACCAGCAGCAGCACAGAGCTGTAGCCACCGCCATCTGTCGCTGCTCCTCTACTCATCACCGCCGCCTCCGGCCACCATTGGCCACGAGATCACCACCGCCGAATAGCCCTCGGCTTACTCAACCTCCGGTGAGCTTCTCCCCTTCAACCACGGCCTCCTCTGTGCACACGTTCAAGGGGAACCAACTCCCCTATTTTGCTATTGGAACCGTGGCATTAAAATTTACATTTACGTGCCATTGAGGGGAAAGAATTTTTAGGTATTAATATTTTATTGTATTGATTTTATGATCATCCCCCTCTTTTTTTGTGTAAATGCAATATCAACATGATAATGTCTTATTATCTCAATTGAAAACCAATTTTGATTCGATTTCTAGACAAAATTAATTGTGAACATCGATTTTTGACCGTTACGAGTTTAAATAGGCCATTGTCCCCTGTGGATACGACACGCTCCTAATTGAGTGGTTATTTTAATTATTTTGATTAGTCAATTTTCAACCACTTAGAAATACGACAAATCATCTTAATCATCTTATTTGAAAGCGAAAAGCGACTCGTCAAATTGCACTGTTGCCGAGGAGGCAACAGGCTTAATTAACTCACAATTATTCATTTGTTCATGTTGATTTAAATTGAGGCATATTTAACTTGTTTTATCTGATTTGGTTCTAGGTACGTATATTACATACGAGTTGTCGCACCGGCCTTAGCAACGCCATGGTGGACCTTGTTTCCACCATTTAGAGGAGGGACTGAGCTTCGCATCTTGGTGGACCTTGCGGCCATCTCTGAGATAATCACAGGAGCTTGTGGGCCTTGACCTCACACGCATAGAGACGCACGGAGGACCATCTAGGAGGAGTCTTCCTCTTAGAATTTTGATTCCGCATTTTAGAATAGACTCTTTAGGTTTAGTTTAGTTGTTTGTTTTCTCACCCTTGTACTTTGGGGCCAATTTTAGGGGTTTGTTCCCCGATTTTGTTTTAGGCCCTTGTTAGGTAATTTTTGAGAGTTTGTTCCCTCTTTCTTTATATTTAGGTTTTTATTTTCTTTTGTGGATTGATTTTATTTTTTCTTGATTGTGCATAAGTAGCTAAAAAAAATTTTAAAAAAAAAATGAACTACTTGCTAGAAGCTGCCTACCCTTAGGACGAACCATTCAGGTGTGTATAAGCGGCCTCCAAATTTATTTCTCTGCATTGCGTGCATTTTCGCATTGTTGATTGCTGGAAGCAAGGTACGCATTCTCTTACTTTGCATCCATATTTTAATCATGCATTTGCATTTGGACTTAATTCCTATACCACATAATTTGTCTTGAAATGACTTAACAAGTGGTCACATTTTCTGAGAAAGGACTAATTAAAGGAGGAACATATAAAACCCAAGGAGTTGATTTGAGACATTGTGCTGCGATTCAAAAATTCAAACTTTTATGGTGAATGCACATGTGCATGACTGCGCACTAAAGCACGCAATTAGACTCTCCTAGGTTTTGAGCTACTAAGAAAGAACTCTCCTACCATTGGATACCAAAGTGCTCGAAACTTAAGTTCAAAAGTTTTGTAACTCCAAGGAGGGGGATACCCTGTCATGGATTTTTGAGGGTAGTTAAGAAGCACCGCAAAAGCACAGCTTCAAAGGAAGGCTTAGGACTACTTGCATCCCTTGATCTTCCATCCTTGGAGTACTTTACTAGTTGAACATTTGGGCAGAGCACCTAAGTTCCAATTAGGTCTTCATTAAGGCATTTCGTAGGTCGACAATAGACACGTAATTGATTGGGAAATTTGTATTGTCACCTACAACTGGACTAAAATCTCATGGGCCTTAATTTATTAAAGACATAAAAGTCCTTTGGAATTGTGTTCGTTTGTGTATGCTTGGTAGGCGGTCTCTGAGGAGACAACTTATGTTTAATTCAGAACCTGAAAGGATCCTTAGGAGAACCAACCAAGAGAGAAGAGAGATGGCTGAGGAAGGTGAAAATAGAATTGTGGAGAACCAACGATCTCTGAGAGATTATTTTATCCCTACCAACCAACCTGGCCATACACTGAGAAGACCTGGGGGGAATAATCCATATGAAATCAAGAGTAGTACCATATCTCTATTGCCCTCATTCTATGGTACTTCTAGGGAAGACACCTACAAGCATCTAAAGGAATTCACAGAGGTCTGTTCCACGGTGAGATTGCAGGGTGTTACTGATGATGCCCAAATGCGAACCCTCTTTTTCTCCCTCAAGAATAAGGCGAAGCATTGGTATCACACTCTAGATGGTAAAGTGGATACTTGGGATGCCTTGAAGGGAGAGTTTTTGAAAAAATACTTCCCCATGAGCAAGACTAATCACTATAGGAGGGAAATCATAGGTTTTGCTCAACAAGATGGAGAACAATTTCATGATGCATGGGAGCACTTCAAAGATTTGTTACGCTTATGTCCCCATCATCAAGTGCCAAGATGGCAACTTATAGAAAGGTTCTACACTGGATTAAATGACATGCACAGGCAAACAGTGGATGGAGCCTGTATAGGAACCTTTCTTACAAAAACTGAAGATGAGGCTTGGGATCTTTTTGAGACCTTGAGTGAGAATTCTATCCATCTAAATTCTACCTGTTTGGATAGGAAACCCACTCTTATGCAGCAAAATATTGAGGCAAATGAGGCTAGGGATGCCCAGAATTTGGCCTTCCAGATTCAATTGTTGAACCAAAACATGGAAAGGCTTATGACAAACCCTAGCCAACTCACGCCAAATGCCTCTGCTTCCCAAGCTTCCGAATTCTCCATTTGCAACGGCAATACGCATGCTATTGTGGATTGTCATTTGGCCTCCCAATTCCCTGACCTTGTACATGCGGACCTGAATTCCGCCCAAGGGTTCCGACCCTAACCTCGTAATGACCCTTTTTCCAATGCTTATAACGAGAGATGCAGGAACCACCCCAATTTTTCATGGAGATAGGGGAATGTCTATAATTCAGGAAATTACAAACCCCAACCCTTTCAGATCAACAGTATAATCAACCTCCTATGCCCTCCCAACCATCCGAGACTTCTGAGATGGATGAGCTTAAAGCCATGCTGAAATCCATGCAGGAGAATCAAAGCATGATCATCCAATCTCATGACAACGCAATCAATGAGATGAAATCACAAATTAGACACCTTGTCAAGGCCATGAGTAAAAGAGAGACTGGGAAGCTTCCCAGTTCATCTGAGGAGAACCCCAAAAGGAAAGGGATTATTTTTAGGGAGCATGCCCAGGCGGTGACTATTCTGAGGAGTGGGAAAGAAATTTTCAAACCTGATGCTCCTATAGTCCCACCTTCTAAGAACCCATCCACCCCGACTTACGACTCCATCAAAGAAGAGCCGCCCAACTCTTCTCCGCTTGAAATCACCTCACAGGAAGAGGTTGTCTCTGTTCCCCCACTTACCCGACATGACAACCCTTCCACCCAAAGACCAAGAGTGCCCTTTCTAAAGCACTTATCGGACTCTGGGCAAACTTCTGCTGGCTCATCTGGAGCCAAAGATAGGACAGACAAAATCATGGAGACTTTCAAACAAGTGCAAATTAACCTGCCTTTGCTTGAAGCTATCAGGCAGATTCCATCCTATGCCCGCTTTCTCAAGGACCTGTGCACGAAAAAGAGGCAATCGAGGAAATAGGTCCAATCAAAAGTTGTCTTGCCTGATTCTGTTAGCTCAATTATAAAACATGAGACGCCCCCGAAACTTAAGGACCCAGGAGCCCCATACATCTCAGTGGTCATTGGCAACCTACATATAGATGAGGCTCTGCTTGATCTGGGTGAGGGGGTAAACATCCTTCCGAGCTATGTATGTGAACAACTTGGAGGAGGCAATCTGAAGCCTTCCCCTATAATCCTCCAAGTTGCAGACTATTCTTTGAAGACACCACGGGGCCTGCTGGAAGATGTCCTCGTGAGAGTGGAGGATTTCTTCTTCCTCGTTGACTTTCTAGTACTGGACACTGACCATACCAACAAACCAACCAAGCCCTCAATCATCTTGGGCCGCCCTTTTCTTGTGGCTTCTAATGCTTCAATTAATTGTCACACTGGAGCGTTAAAAATGGGCTTTGGGAACAGGAAAATTCGACTGAATGTGTTTGATGCTTATAAACAAGCTGGATTTGAGGATTGTTCCCAAGTTGAGGTGGTAGATGATCTGATTGAAGAGACAACTCCTACAATTTCATGTGATGACCCCCTTCAGCGTGTCATGCTAAATGAGCATTCCCATCTCTTGGAGGAATGTGAAGGGGATGTGCTAGAACTTGAGGAATTGCTTGGAGTTTCTACTGAGTCTCTTTCCCCATCATGTCTGCCTAAGGTAGATCTGCTACCTGAGATGGGGACTTTTGTTATGAAACCCTCAACCATACAAGCCCCCAACCTTGAATTGAAACCCCTCCCAAACTCTCTCAAGTATGTATTCCTTGGGCCAAATGATACTCTCCCCATAATCATCTCATCTGCATTATCTGAAGTGCATGAGTGTTACGATCCAGTTCCCGGATCCCTACAGGACCCGAGACCGACTCGCCTCGACTAATCCCAAGACCTAGTCGTCCAACAAGAAATAACCAAAAGCAGGAAAATAAACCACATTCACATATGCAATATAACTAAGCAGAAGGAAAAACGCAACAGGAAAGGAAAGTAGAGTAAACTGTCTCAAAATAGTACATACCACCACAACAACAGTGGAAAGAAAGCAGAAAGTGACAAGAGCAGTAATTCAAAGGTCTAGTACTCACAACTATAGCAGAAACAAAAGCGCTGGAAAGGGAACTACTACTACAGCTGGGCTCGGCAAGGCCAGCTCCCTCTGTAGCCGGCAACTCGGGCTACACAACTGGTCCTGGACAGGGTTACGAAAAGATAGAGTCAGCGAACACTGAGTAGAGTAGTGTTTACATTATTTATGTGCAATTTAAGTAAAACAAATAGCCATGTTTTATTCTCATTTCTATTTATCTCTTCTATGTGTTTCTGGCTCATTTATTTCACAAAGGATCAAAGTATTTCTTAATCTTGCTTGTTCCTCGTGGGAACGATCTTGATTAGTTTTTTCCGTGGAGTAGAAGGTACACGTGGTGCTCTCCTAGCCAGGAGAGTTCCCCGTGGTAGTCCTACACCCAGTCAACCACCCCGACGTCACTGTCGAGACGTAGCAGTGACTACGGCACGCGTAATAAGCTTACAAGTAGCTACCCCGCACAGACACACGGTCAGTCATTTCCGCTATCGGATATGCCCAAAGTACAGCATGGAATAGTATAAGGCCTTGCCCTTTCAGAATAGGGGTCACGCCCCTCAGAACCAAACAGGCGTCTCGCCCCTCCACAGTCCGCGTACCCTCGTTCGGCTACCTCAATTTTCCCAACGGGCCTAACAAAGTCGGTGTAGGGTGGCTAGCTTAACCCCGGGTCCCATGGGGTGGCTAGCTCCCTCTCTACACTAGTAGCACGCCTCAGTACCACGTACGCTAGGGCCTACAAGAGTCGGTGTAGAGTGGTCAATCCTAATCCCAGGCCTCAACCCAAGGGCCAACTCACTTCCCATTTGCATTCCAGATTCCTTACATATATAGGAGTTCTACTCCTACTTCCCCGTAGGGTTCATGCTCATTATTCATCTCATTTATCCACATTCAAATCTCACGTTTCATAACTCGTCCCTCATCCATATACAGGCATCTCATGTTTTCACAATTTAATTCTCAATCATTTACATGAAACTTGTGGTTTCACCGTTCACTTTCTCATTCACATACAGGCACTCATATTCTAACATGCATCTCATAATTCATTCGCATACAGGAAACTCGTATTCTAACATGCATCTCATAATTATACTAATACCGTTTGCTAGTAATTTATTTTAAACATGCATCAAATAAACAGTACTGCTCAAAACAGGCTCATACATTTCTACCCTAGGGTTCATTCCACATCCTAGAGTTCGATCCGATTATTCCAAGAAAGTACATTCTTATTTAAATATTAACAACTGAATTGAACCACTCTACCGAGTATCACGGGAGGATTGGGGGCCGGTGCCGCAGATCTATCATCTCCGCGGGCCCCGAACACGCCACCGACTGGTAACCTGTACCAGCGACTAATTTACATCAGAAAAGCTCAAAACGGTAGGTACTCAACACGAACACGTAGAGAACCTCGAGTGGAAAACAACGATACTTCGTTTGCAGAAAACCAACTCCGTTTGGGCCCTAAACAGACCAAAAACACGATTACTATCCAAAATCAGACGTCTGGGACTAGTCCCAGACGTCTTAAAAGACGTCAGATCATACCTCTCACTTCCTGCGGCTGCCTCAGACATCCGGACTCCTCTACCATCCATCTGAGGGAAGTCCCAGACGTCGGACCCTCCTTCCAGTCGTCTAGAAGTGCCATCAAACGTCTGACGATGTGGTTAGACGTCCAAAAGTTGCCTGGAAAGGCATACCACATGCCTTTCCGACACCCTGCACCTATGTACAAGGACGCAAATGCATTTTCAGCCAAAGGAAACCTGCGTCACAGTCTGCATGGGTAGACCTGTGCAGACAACACGTACCTCCGCGCAAGAAATGTGCTTTCAGACGTCCGGCTTCAGCTCTGGACGTCCCGATACTTCTCCAGACATCTGGTCGATGTCCCAGACGTCTGATACTGGAAAGCCAGTATCCAGAACTTCCTCCCGTGATCCTTCTCCTCTACGCAAACTCCTCTGCGCCGCCTGTAGCTGCTATGCCAGCCGCCTCAGGAGGTCGTGAAGCTCCTTCGCGAGCTCCCCCGCCTCGTACGGCTCTTACTCCTCTAGTTCGAGCTCGCAATCTCCAAAAACCTCTCTAGAGCTCTCCCCTTCAAGTTCCTCCTCCTCAAGCTCACGCTGCCGCACCCACAGCACGGCACTCCCCACACGCAAGCTCTTCCGCCGCACCTCCTCTCCCACACGCTCCTCTCACTCCCTCGCCTTCACTCTCCCCTTACCTCCCCCCTCACTCCCTCGCTCTCGCTCTCCTCAGCTCTCCTCTACTCTCCCTCCTCGCCGAGAAGGTGGAGGTTGCTAGTGCAAGGGAAAGGTGAAGGTGGCGATGGCTGCAGTGGTAGGGGGAGGGAGTGGAGATGGAGGGGTTTAAATAGAGGAGGAGGTTAGGGTTTTGGTGAGGGGAACGGAGGGGGGGAAAAGGGAAGAAGGATGCATGCGTGTCGCCTACGCGCTGAAAGCAAGCGGACGTATAATTTTCCCCCACATTTAGACGTCTGACCCTCAATCCAAATGTCCGAACAGATGTCTGACCAATCTCCCAGACGTCTTAAATATCCCCAGAGCAGCGGGTCATTTCAACATAACAAACTTAAAGGAAGTTTTGTCCCGAAACTTGAACCAAGTTGGGTGCGGAAAAGTAACGTAAAAGCGCATAACAAACCTAAAGAGGACCGAAGTTGGTCTGAGAAGACGTAACCTCAAAAAGCTCCAGGTACCGGCCTCGCATCTACGCCTCAGGCTCCCAAGTCGCCTCCCACCTCAACGCTCTCGTGGCTCAGAACGTGATCGGGGTCGGTGACGTACTTCCTGAGGTTAGACGCGTGGAACACGTCGTGCACTCCAGAAAGCTAGGGAGGAAGGGCAAGCCGATAAGTAACAAGTCCTACCCGCTCCATGACTCAAAGGGTCCCACAAACCTTGGCGCAAGCTTCCCTTTCACCCCAAAATGCTGCAGGCCCTTCATGGGCGAAACATGGAGATAGACGTGATCCCCAACCTCGAACTTCACCTCTTTGTGTTTCCAGTCAGCGTAGCTCTTCTGCCTACTCCTGACAGTGTGGAGTCGTCTGTGGATCTGCTCTAACACCTCTTGACTCTACCGAAATTGCCTGGGACCAACCTCCCACTTGGTCCCTGACCGGTCGATCTTTCGCTTTTAAGTCGTTTGTAGTTTAATGTGGTGGAAAAATCGACTAATCAATTTTTAATAAGAAATAACCACTCGCAGAGGAGCGGGTCGTATCCACAGGGAGGCAATAACGTATTAAAATTCGCGCCACTTAAAAATGTTTGTTCGGAGTCAATTTGGACAAGAACCAAGCCAAGATTGCCTTTAGATTAAGGTTTAAGCAAGAAACAATGCTGAAATGGCAATTATGAGAAACTACAGGATATTTTCCGCAATGCAGAGTGAATAGAATATGATTAAAATGTGGCAATGGCAGAAAATGTAAATTTTAATTAACGTTTTACTGTAGCAAAACAGGGAAATTTTTCCCCGTTGTCTTGCGCGACGAGGAGCCGATGGTCGGGCGCGGGAAGCTCGGAGGAGGTCGCTTGGATCAAGGGCTTCGAATCGGTGGTGGCGGCGAGTCGCGCGGCGGTCGGAGGTGGCCGGACGAGCTCCGGTGGAGGTGCTGCAGCCGGCAGCTTGCGCAGCCTGTTAGCGTGAAGTCCGCAACCTGCTACTGCTGTGGGGGTGGCTGCTGCGGCAGGCATGTGCGGCTGGCGTGCGCGGTGGTCGGTTGGGCAGTCTGCATGCGGTTGTGCGTGGGTGCGCGGAGGGTCTGCAGGAGGGCGCGCGGTTGTACGTGGGCGGTGGTCGGCAGGAGGGCGCTTGCGCGGTGGTCTGCAGGCGGTTGGCGTGTGCGGTGGAAGCTGGCGTGGGCGGAGGGTCTGCAGGAGGGTGCTGGCGCGGTTGTGCGTGGGCGGTGGTCTGCAGGAGGGCGCTTGCGCGGTGGTCTGCAGGCGGTTGGCGTGTGTAGTGGAAGCTGGAGTGGGCGGAGGGTCTGCAGGAGGGCGCTTGCGCGGTGGTCTGCAGGCGGTTGGCGTGTGCGGTGGAAGCTGCAGGCGGCTGTTGGAGGATGCTGCAGGCTGGTCTGCAGGCGTTGGAGGAGAGCGCGGGCTGATCTGCAGGCGTGCGCAGGTCTGCAGCCGGTGAGCGGTGGAGGGTGCAGGCGGTCTGGTGGCCGGTTGGAGAGTGCAGGCTGAGGAAGTGGAGGTGAGCGGGTAACTTCAGACGTCTGGGAAATTTCCCAGACGTCTTAAGTTACTGAGAGGGTGGCTGATCAGTAGCTCGGTGGTGGTGGTCTGCGACGACGGCGAGGGAGTTGCACGCTAAGGTGCTCACGGTAATGCAGGCGAGCTCCGGATGGCGGTGTGGCCTGTCACACCACACGCCCACGGTGGTGGAGACTCGCCGCCACGGTAGAGGCCGGCAGTATGGAGTGGAAGAGAGAGGTTCTCTCTGCACAGTGGTGGGTCGGTGGCGGAGGCCTTCTGAGCTCGGCTGCCTCCGTGCTCCTTTTGTAGTGCCCTGAACAAATTTGAAATCAGCGGCCGACCAGATCCACCGTATCCGCTCCCCCTTGAATGGCTCCTTCACTGCATCACGAGGGCGTTGGAGCGGCAGCCAGCCGTTCTGAAAGAAGACGAATAAAGAAAATATTATTAAAATTTTAGGGTTATTTATGTATAGACCCTCAACTTCTATGTTAATAAAAATAATATACCTAATTGGTTATCTAATTAGATGAATGCTATTTTAAGCTAATTCTAAATGCACTTAAGATATGAATACAATGTATGGATTATGTAATTAGATTAAAACTATGAATTAATCTATTTACATCCTAATTTATACTAAATAAATGTTAGAATTAACCTAATGTGTAGGCACTTAAATACTTAAATAGCCCACAACTATGGGCTAATCAAATACCCCCATGCCTAGTTTTTGCTAGTCCCTAGCAAAATTAAGCGAAACCTAGCACTCTAAGTAGACTAGTCAACTCACTTAGTCTTCCTTCAGAAGCATATTAAGTTCAGGTTCTAAACCCAAGGTTCCTAAGTAGTTGCTAAGTTACAGACTAGGTCGGCTAAAGACGAGTTGCAAGCACAAGTTTCCTTGATTTCTGACTCTACCCTAAAGTTTATTGATCCCTGAGATTAAAGCATCCGTGCTTTTGCATTGGTCCGAGTTATTTGAGTTAAAGGAATTTTTTTTTTTTTTAATATATATACTTTATTTTTTTTTGTTTGATTCTTCTAAGTCTAACCTCAGATCAGCTATCAACACGGTCTGTGTCGGATTCATTGTCCCCATTACCATACCTTGAAGGGTGCCTGGCTTTCGATGCTTCGAGATAGCACCGCCCATAACAACCCCAAGAACTCCTGGCAATCGACACTTCGGGATAGTATCGCCCATGGATTTCTTAAGCGAATTCAGGCCTATGGCAATCGGCACTTCGAGATAGAGCCGCCCATGGTACCTGAACCGCGCAATGCGCTTACATGCCCCCAGTATGATGGATATCCTAAGAGACAAGCGCCGAGGAGGTAATATGTTACCATCGCATCCTCAAGGTGAGTATATACTCGACCTCTCCTGCGGCGGGAACTCTTCCAATCAAAATGTGTTTTCAAGCCTCTCTTAAGTCAAAACTAAGAGAACCAAATCTCTTTTCAGAAATTAAGTTAATTACCAGACCAAGTGTGAAAAATTTGGATGCTTGGGTTACCAGGACCCGTAAACCAAAAGGTAGAATAAGACTCCAGGTACTACCCCACCTTTTAACTCAAACCCTAGCTTCCCTTCCTCAACCTCTTGAAGAATGGTCCGCAACTTAACTCCTACTTAAGTTTTTAAGTCCACAAAGGACCCTAAAGGTCTACAGCTAGTAGCTTATTTAGCTTCTAAAGTTTGACCCTAGAATTAATTTAGTCTACGCTAGAGTTCTGATTTGCTTAAGAATGCAAGACTTAGCCAGTTAAGCTCAAAACTTTTTTTTTTTTTATATGTACAAATGTATGCAATTATGCTATGTATATCCCCAAGTACACCCCCCCATGCCTAAAATCTGCAATGTCCTCATTGCATAGAAGGATATTACCTGGGTCAAAGCTGGGCTGAATAGCCGAAGAACCTGCAAATAAGGTTCAAGAATTGCAGAAATAGGCCCTAAAAATGAGCAAAGCAAAGTTGGCCTAGAAAATAGGTAACCTAGGATGTTGGCGAGCTGATGATGAATCCCGATAGCAAATGCTCGCCCAACTAAAATGGGAATGAAATCTTCCCAGGTCACCAGAAGAGGTTCTAAAGGATAAACAGTTAAAATAACCTCCAAAGGGGTAGGGGTAGGATGACAAGGATCCTCCAAAAAGAATGGGGAAGGAATGGTATAGAGATAAACCCCCAGGGTAATGGACTGACTAAAGAAATCATCAATCCATACCCGATACTCCATTACAGAAAATATTGGTCTGTTAAGCCCCCTAGTCAGAACAAAAATGAGCAATTCTCTAAGGCAAGGATCGTCTATGGTGTCCAAGTTACGAGGTTGTGGGATGGCCATAAGATCTAGGTTGGGTTTAATCAGCTTGGTGTCCATCCCAAACACTCTTTCTAAATCCTCAATTTCATCCCTAGCATTCCTTGCACCATCACGTGGATCTTCCTGCTCTTCATCAGGAGTCACAATTTCGCTTTCAGATATAAGAGAATCAGAGGGTGAATTCAAAGTGAATGAAGGCAGGTTGGAAGCAACAGATCTAGGGATTATCCTATCAATGTCATCCCCGGGTTTTTGTTCTTTACTCAAATCTTCCCCGGAGTCTATATGTGAATCCACATAAATCTTAGAAATTGCTTCCAAATTTTCCATCATTTTATCATGAGGAGAAATATCATCAATGGGTGTGCCAAGGAAACCTAATTTGGTCAAATTTGTGACATCCTCAGGGGCTAACTCTTCAAATAAGACATAATCACCCTTAGTGTCACTCCAAATCTTGAATGTAGGTTCCTCATATAATTCGTCTTCCTCCTCATCACACAATTCATCATGTACCCGAGGTCTAGAATCATTTAATATCTCAGCAGATCCCCTAGGGTGCTCTATCTGAGGTAAATTATTTACATTGGTTACATCAGACTCCTCAGATAGGTCAATTTCTTTAGGGTTAGGTTCCCTAAGGGTGGGTTTGAGTTCCATATCGTGATCAGAAGGGAGGGTAGGATTAACAACTTGACTTTGACCCACTTCATCAAATGTCACGAAAATACTATCATCTGGGTCGAGGTCTTCCAATGGTACCATCATTCCCTTCTTTTGACTCCAATATAATTCAGGTGGATACTCAACCTTATCATCATCTTCCTCGGGTTGCCACCTTTCTTCATCCAATGCATAGCTACTTTCATGTGTATTTTCCTCCCACCTAAAGTGTAGATCTCTCAAGGAAGTGTCATCTAATGGGGAGGTTTCAAAATCGATCCTCGAAAAGCAGCTATTCTCCCCAGAATTTCCCTTCAACTTAAAGTGTAGCTTTCCCACGGGAGATGCATCTATTGTAGAGGGGTGTACGTCATCGTCAATGGGGCAGATTGGGTGGGTAATTTCATCTCTTTCTTGTTGGCCTGCTCTCAAAGATTCTCCTAACAATTCACTCATTTCATTTTGCATTTTCTGTATTTCCATCTTCAATGACGAGAGATCATTTCTATCATAAGAGAAGTCAGGCTCAGGCTTATAGTACCCAGGAGTGTTTGTCCAACCATTATAAGTTTTCAGGGAGGGTGGGTTGGGTATTTCTTTGGTATGTGGGATATTGGGCAAAGCAAATCCCGCTCCTGAGTTCTGCTCACTAATTTGGGGCTTAACTAGGCCAATACTCCTATAATAGGAGTAAAACGGATCCCAATGATTGTCATTATGTCCATCAAGGAATGGACCATCTCGACGTCTGGGATCGAAGGATGCAAAGTGGGGGTGAGGGTGTGGGCAAGATGTAAAAGGATGAAAATCAATGTGGTCCATTCTAACTCACACTTCAATCATAATTCCCCAAGCAAGACACAATTCAAAGAGGACCTTTTAGGTCTTTCCCAATTTAGGCTTTTGATTTTAAGTCAGATTGCAGGTGACAATACAATTTGTTCAATCAATTTACGCGCCTATTGTCGACCTACAGCTCGCCTAAAAAGACCTAGTTGGAGCTTAGGTGTTCTTCCCTAAATCTCAAATGGTCAAGTAAATCCAAAGACGGAAGATCGAGGGATGCAAGTAGGCCTAAGCCTTCCTTTGAAGCTGTGCTTTCGCGGTGCTCCTCAACTACCCCCAAAAATCCGTGACAGGGTATCCCCCTCTTTGGATTTACAAAACCTTTGATCTCAAGTTCCGAACACTTCAAAATCCAACGAAAGGAGGGCTCTTGTCCTAGTATTTCCAAACCTAAGGAGCGTCTAGAAACATGCCGTGGTGCAAGTGAAATAAGTGTGCATACACCGTCAAAGATTTTGAACTTTGAATCGCACGCCAAGTTTGAAAATCAAATCCTTGATTTTTAAAATGTCCTTCCTTTAATTAGTCCTTTTTCTAAAGAAAATATGTGACCACTTGTTAGATTTATTCAGTACAGATTAGGTGGTCTTCGCATTAAATCCCAAATGCAATGCGTGATCAAAAATAGGATGCAAAGTAAGAGAATGCGTACCTTGCCTCCAGCGATCTTCGATGCAAAAATGCACGCAATGCAGAAAAGCAAATCTAGAGGCTGCTCATACAGACCTAAATGGTTCGTCCTAGGGCAGGCAACTTCTAGCAGGCAGCTCATTTTTTTTCTTTTTCTATTTTTTTTTTAGAACTACTTATGCACAAGCAAATAAAAGAAATAATAAAAAAAAATAAACCTAAATCTAAAGAAAAGGGAACAGGCTCCCAAAAATTACCCAACACGGGTCCAAAACAAAATCGGGGAACAAACCCCACAAAATTTGCCCCAGAACAAGGGTTTCAAACTAACTGTAATGAAAAATTAAGTCTTCAGTCTTAATTCTATTCTAATTAAATTAGCGATTAAATACAATGGTGTCCGTCGCGTCCTCGTCCTTCTCCTCCTTTCAAAATTGCTTGTCCACTTCTCGTCTGGCGACGTCAAGGGTCGCCTCTCACAGTGGCTGATTCTTGCACAAAATTTCTCGCACAGAAAAGAAAATAATAGATGGTCAAATCTCTGTGCAATTGACAAATAATCAAAATAAAATTAGGCGAAATTATTGCGTCTGTTGCCTCCCCGGCAACGGCGCCATTTGACCAGTCGATCTTTCGCTTTTAAGTCGTTTGTAGTTTAATGTGGTGGAAAAATCGACTAATCAATTTTTAATAAGAAATAACCACTCGCAGAGGAGCGAGTCGTATCCACAGGGAGGCAATAACGTATTAAAATTCGCGCCACTTAAAAATGTTTGTTCGGAGTCAATTTGGACAAGAACCAAGCCAAGATTGCCTTTAGATTAAGGTTTAAGCAAGAAACAATGCTGAAATGGCAATTATGAGAAACTACAGGATATTTTCCGCAATGCAGAGTGAATAGAATATGATTAAAATGTGGCAATGGTAGAAAATGTAAATTTTAATTAACGTTTTACTGTAGCAAAACAGGGGAATTTTTCCCCGTTGTCTTGCGCGACGAGGAGCCGATGGTCGGGCGCGGGAAGCTCGGAGGAGGTCGCTTGGATCAAGGGCTTCGAATCGGTGGTGGCGGCGAGTCGCGCGGCGGTCGGAGGTGGCCGGACGAGCTCCGGCGGAGGTGCTGCAGCCGGCAGCTTGCACAGCCTGTTGGCGTGAAGTCCGCAACCTGCTACTGCTGTGGGGGTGGCTGCTGCGGCAGGCATGTGCGGCTGGCGTGCGCGGTGGTCGGTTGGGCAGTCTGCATGCGGTTGTGCGTGGGTGCGCGGAGGGTCTGCAGGAGGGCGCGCGGTTGTACGTGGGCGGTGGTCGGCAGGAGGGCGCTTGCGCGGTGGTCTGCAGGCGGTTGGCGTGTGCGGTGGAAGCTGGCGTGGGCGGAGGGTCTGCAGGAGGGCGCTGGCGCGGTTGTGCGTGGGCGGTGGTCTGCAGGAGGGCGCTTGCGCGGTGGTCTGCAGGCGGTTGGCGTGTGTAGTGGAAGCTGGAGTGGGCGGAGGGTCTGCAGGAGGGCGCTTGCGCGGTGGTCTGCAGGCGGTTGGCGTGTGCGGTGGAAGCTGCAGGCGGCTGTTGGAGGATGCTGCAGGCTGGTCTGCAGGCGTTGGAGGAGAGCGCGGGCTGATCTGCAGGCGTGCACAGGTCTGCAGCCGGTGAGCGGTGGAGGGTGCAGGCGGTCTGGTGGCCGGTTGGAGAGTGCAGGCTGAGGAAGTGGAGGTGAGCGGGTAACTTCAGACGTCTGGGAAATTTCCCAGACGTCTTAAGTTACTGAGAGGGTGGCTGATCAGTAGCTCGGTGGTGGTGGTCTGCGACGACGGCGAGGGAGTTGCACGCTAAGGTGCTCACGGTAATGCAGGCGAGCTCCGGATGGCGGTGTGGCCTGTCACACCACACGCCCACGGTGGTGGAGACTCGCCGCCACGGTAGAGGCCGACAGTATGGAGTGGAAGAGAGAGGTTCTCTCTGCACAGTGGTGGGTCGGTGGCGGAGGCCTTCTGAGCTCGGCTGCCTCCGTGCTCCTTTTGTAGTGCCCTGAACAAATTTGAAATCAGCGGCCGACCAGATCCACCGTATCCGCTCCCCCTTGAATGGCTCCTTCACTGCATCACGAGGGCGTTGGAGCGGCAGCCAGCCATTCTGAAAGAAGACGAATAAAGAAAATATTATTAAAATATTAGGGTTATTTATGTATAGACCCTCAACTTATATGTTAATAAAAATAATATACCTAATTGGTTATCTAATTAGATGAATGCTATTTTAAGCTAATTCTAAATGCACTTAAGATATGAATACAATGTATGGATTATGTAATTAGATTAAAACTATGAATTAATCTATTTACATCCTAATTTATACTAAATAAATGTTAGAATTAACCTAATGTGTAGGCACTTAAATACTTAAATAGCCCACAACTATGGGCTAATCAGTCCCCACCTTGACCCAACTCAAGGGTGCAGTATACCTCAGTCCATACAGAGCCTCATAAGGTGCCATGTCGATGCTCGAGTGGTATCTGTCATTGTATGCAAACTCTACCAGGGGTAAATGCTCCTCCCATGAGCCTCTGTAGTCTAGCACATAGGCACATAGATGGTCCTCAAGTATTTGTATGGTTCTCTCTGACTGTCCGTCCATCTGGGGGTGGTAAGCGGTACTAAACCTCAAATGTGCCCCCAAGGCCTGCTAAAACTCAGCTTAGAACTGGGAAGTAAAACAAGTATCCCTGTTAGATACGATCTCACGTGGGACTCAGTGCAGGTGCACCACATCTCTGATGTATTGCTCTGCTAGATGTACTGGCCCAAAGGTGACTCGGATCAGCAGAAATCGTGCCGTCCTCGTCAACCAATCTACGATCACCCAAACTGCATCGTGTCCCCACTGGGTAACTAGTAGTCCCACCACCAAGTCCATGGTGATGCTCTCCCACTTCCACTCTGGCATAATGGCTCTGCAGACTTCTGGGGCTCGGCCTTCACCTGCTAGCATATTGCTGAACAAACTCACCAACATCCCGCTTCATCTCTCCCCAACAAAAGTCGTGTCGCAAATCATGGTACATCTTTGTGTTCCCAGGATGTATGGTGAACCTGGACCCGTGAGCCTCAGTCAGAAGCTCTCTCAACAACTCCTCATCCCTAGGAACGCACAAACGTCCCCTGTCAACACGCTGTCTAGCAGCATCTGTAAGTACGGATCGGTCATCCGTCCTATGATGATGAAGTCTATCAACGCTGATCGTGTCTGTCGCGTCACTGTCACTGCCCCACAGTACTCCCGTGACTCCCTGGGTCGCCAACTGCCCAACTCCTCTATGAGTCTCCAACTCTGTGCTTGTAAACTGGCCAAGTGGGCAGGTGCCATCCTGCTCAAGGCGTCAGCCACCACATTGGCCTTCCCTGGGTGGTAGGAGATGCTGCAGTCGTAGTCCTTCATGAGCTCTAATCAACATCCATGTCCCATGTTAAGCTCCTTCTAGTCATGCAAGTACCTGAGGATCTTATGATCTACAAAGATCTCGAAAGTCTCACCATAAAGGTAGTGCCTCCATGTCTTCAGTGCGAAGACACTGCTTCTAGCTCTAAGCCATGGGTAGGATAGCTATGCTCTGGGGCTTCAGTTGCCACAACGCGTAAGCGACAACGTGACCCTGCTGCATGAGCACACCCCCTAACCCCTGCAACGATGCATCGGTGTAAACCATGGAACCGCCACTGCTGTCTAGGATGGTAAGTACAAGAGCTGAAGTCAATCTCTCCTTCAACTCCTGAAAACATGCCTCACACTCACCTGTCCAGGTGAAGGGCACGTCCTTCCATGTCAGCTGAGCCATAGTACATGCAATCTAAGAGAATCCTCTGATAAGCCGCCGGTAATAACCTGCCAGTCTCGAAAAGCTGCATATCTCTGTCACTGTGTGTGGCCTCTCCCACCTGAGTACAACCTCTACCTTTGCTAGATCCACAGTCAATTCATCTCCTAAAATCACGTGGCCTACGAAAGTATCCTATGGGTTATGAGTCCACCATGCTTCCGCTGCGCCACTCTAATCCCGAGAGTAGACTCATATGCCCCCAAAGGTCACCACCACAAATGGGTCTAAGTATGACCTGAAAACACAATTCATCATATCCATAAAGGCTGCGGGGGCATTGGTTAGCCCAAACAGCATGGCCAAGAACTCGTAGTGCCCATACCGGGTACAAAAAGCTGTCTTGGAGACGTTGGTCTCCCTGATCCTCAACTAGTGTTAACCCGACCTCAGATCTATCTTGGAGAACACTATAGCGTCTCGCAAAGCCCTTCCCTAACAAGTCCTGTAACTAAGACTTGAGCTCTCGTAGCTTGAGTGGGATCATCCTGTACGGTGTTGTAGAAGTGGGGTCGATCCCCGGAACCAGTGAGATCTCAAACTCGATCTCACGCTCAGGCGGTAGTCTTGGCAGCTCTTCTGGAAAAACGTCGGGGTACTCTCAAACCACCAAAATACTCTGAAAGTCAACCACGGGGCTAGGCTCTGCCACTGCACTGGCCAAGAAGCCCTCACACCCCTGGCTCAGGAGCCTCACTACCCGAAGTACTGAAAGGCATCTGAAACCTCCATCCACTAGCTGGCCGTGAAACTCAAAGGGAGGCAACTCCGGTATGGAGAAGGCGATCTTCCTCCCAAAATAATCCACCAAGGCGTGATAGGCAGACAACCAGTCCATCCCTAGGATCACGCCAAAATCCTCCATCTATATCACAATCAGGTCAGCGGGGAGGTTGTGTCCCCCTATACTGACTTCACAGTCCATGTAGACCTTGGCTACAAACAATAGGCCACCTAGGCCTCTGATCACAACGGATCCTCTAACAGTACACTGCCCTACCTCAAACTGACGGCGAAACTCATAGAGACGGAGTGGATAGCGCCGATAATCAAAAAGCACCTACACTAATCTGCCAGAAACAATAACCATACCTGCCACCACTGAACCTGAAGCCCTGGAGTCTCTGTGTGTTAGGGTGTTGATACGCTCCTCAGCCCTCTGTGCGAACAAAGTAGCTACACTCTGGGTCAGGCGAGCAGCAGCTAGTCGGTACCCTCCTCGTGACTGCTGCCCTCTCCCACATGCTTGGTGACCACGACCACCAGCTCGGCCTCCAATGCTCGGTGCGGGGAGCATCTGCTGGGCCCTGACCCTAAATGGGCAATCCCACCTAAGGTGGCCCGGCTAGCCACACTGGTAACAGAGAGGTACACGACCTCCTCCCACAGTAGGTCCTTGCTGGTGGCTGGGCGAGGATCCGGTGCTGGCAGCTGGGCCCTGTTTAGGACCCCCAAAGGCCATTAGTGGTCCCGCAAAATGAGACGACTCTCCTACAGGCGCTGTGTGCCTCCTCTCCCAACGACCCTGTGAGAGCCCCAACTGGTAGGGCCCCCTCTAATCTCCTCTGACTCACCAAGTGCTAGGGTAACTCCATCGTGCTACAAGAGGCTCCCCTTCCACACCCTCGAAAGTGGCAGGGGGCGGCCGAACCGGCAGAAACTGAAACTCCTCTCCTACTACATCTCGAATCAACTAAACGAGGTCTTGGGCCTAGACACTCAAGAGGAGAGGCGAGGCAACACTGGTCCCAAGCCTGACATGTCTGCCCCTGCGCCTACAATGAGGCATCTCCTACAAGGAGATGAAAGTGAAGCAACAAGGATTGTCAAGAACACCTAGTTACATGAAGGAATACAACTTGAAAGCAGAGATCAAAGTTAAACATTGTGGTGGCTATCATAGTTATATGCACGTGAGTGGCTATTCTCAAGCCAATAGGTTCATTTCTCGGGATGACTTTGCTTTGATACCATCTTGTTATGACCCGGTTCCCGGATCCCTACAGGACCTGAGATCGACTCGCCTTAACTAATCCCAAGACCTAGTCGTCCAATAAGAAATAACCAAAAGCAATAAAATAAACCACATTCACACATGCACTATAACTAAGCAGAAGGAAAAATGCAACATGAAAGGAAAGTAGAGTAAACTGTCTCAAAAACTCAAAATAGTACATACCACCACAATAACAGCAGAAAGAAAGAAGAAAGTAACAGGAGCAGTAATTCAAAGGTCTAGTAATCACAACTACAGCACAAAAAAAGGCACTGGAAAGGGAACTACTACTACGGTTGGGCTCGGCGAGGCCTAGCTCCCTCTACAGCCAGAAACTCAGGCTGCACAACTCTTGGTCCTGGACAGGGTTACGAAAAGACAGAGTCAGCGAACGCTAAGTAGAGTGGTGTTTACATTATTTATGTGCAAGTAAAGTAAAACAAACAGCCATGTTTTACTCTCATTTCTATTTATCTCTTCTATGTGTTTCTGGTTCATTTATTTCACAAAGGATCCAAGTATTTCTTGATCTTGCTTGTTCCTCGTGGGAACCATCTTGATTGCAATCTTTCTTGTGGAGTAGAAGGTACACGTGGTGCTCTCCTGGCCGGGAGAGTCCCCTGTGGTAGTCCTACACCCAGTCAACCACCCCGAGGTCACTGTCGAGACGTAGCGGTGACTACGGCATGCGTGATAAGCGCATAGGTAGCTACCCCAAACTGACACGCGGTCAGTCGTTTCCACTAGCGGGTACACCCAAAGTACAGCACGGAACAGTATAGGACCTTGCACTCTCAGAACAGGGGTCTCGCCCCTTAGAACCAAACAGGGGTCTCGCCCCTCCATAGTCCACTACTCTCGTCCAGCTACCCCAGCTTGCCCAGCGAGCCTAACAAAGTCGGTGTAGGGTGGCTAGCTTAACCCCAAGTCCCATGGGGTGGCTAGCTCCCTCCCTACACTAGTAGCACACCTCGGTACCACATACGCGAGGGACTACAAGAGTCGGTGTTGAGTGGCCAATCCTAACCCTGGGTCTTAACCCAAGGGAGGCTAGCTCCGCTCTACACTAAAAGAACCACTGTGCTCCTTGGTACTATATACACAAGGGTCAACTCACTTCTCATCTGCATTCCAGATTCCTTTCATATACAGGAGTTCTACTCCTACTTCCCTGTAGGGTTCATGCTCATTATTCATCTCATTTATCCACATTCAAATCTCATGTTTCATAACTCGTCCCTCATCCATATACAGGCAGCTCATGTTTTCACAATTTAATTCTCAATCACTTACATGCAACTTGTGGTTTCACCGTTCACTTTCTCATTCACATACGAGCACTCGTATTCTAATATGCATCTCATAATTCATTCGCATACAACCAACTCGTATTATAACATGCATCTCATAATTCATTCGCATACAGGCAACTCATATTCTAACATGCATCTCATAATTACACTAATACTGTTTGCTAGTAATTTATTTTAAACATGTATCAAATAAATAGTACTGCTCAAAACAGGCTCATACATTTCTACCCAAGGGTTCATTCCACATCCTAGAGTTCGATCCGATTATTCCAAGCAAGTACATTCTTATTTAAATATTAACAACTAAATCAAACCACTCTACCGGGTATCACGGGTGGATTGGGGGCCGGTGTCGTAGATCTCGTCGTCTCCGTGGGCCTCGAACACACCACTGGATGGTAACCTGTACCAACGACTAATTTACATCAAATAAGATCAAAACGGTAGGTACTCAACACGAACACGTAGAGAAACTCAAGTGGAAAACAACGATACTTCGTTTGAGGAAAATCGACTCCATTTGGGCCCTAAACAAGCCAAAAACACGATTACTGTCCAAAATCAGACATCTGGGACTAGTCCCAAACGTCTTAAAAGATGTTAGATCATACCACTCACTTCCTGCGGATGCCTCAGATGTCCAGACTTCTCTACAATCCTTTTGAGGGAAGTCCCAGACATCGGACCCTCCTTCCAATCGTCTGAAAGTGTCGTCGGACGTCTGGCGATGTGGTCAAACATCCAAAAGTTGCCTGGAAATGCGCACCACATGCCTTTCCAATGCCCTGCACCTGCATACAAAGACGCAGACCCATTTTCAGCCAAAGGAAACCTGCATCACAATCTGCATGGGCGGACCTGTGCAGACAACACGTACCTCCATGCAAGAAATGTGCTTTCAGACGTCTAGCTTCAACTCCGGACGTCCCGATACTTCTCCAGACATCTGGCCGATGTCCTAAACATCTAATATCGGAAATCCTGCATCCAGAACTTCCTCTCGCGATCATTCTCCTCCGCGCAAACTCCTCCGCACCGCCTGTAGCTGCTATGCGAGCCCCCTCAGGAGGTCGTGAAGCTCCCTTCACGAGCTCCCCCTCCTCATATGGCTCTGACTCCTCTAGTTTGAGCTCGCAAGCTCTGCGAACCTCTCTAGAGCTCTCCCCTCTAAGTTCCTCCTGCTTGAGTTCACGTCGCCACACCGTAGCACAGCGCTTCCCGCATGCGAGCTCTTCCACCGCACCTCCTCTCCCACACGCTCCTCTCACTCACTCACCCTCACTCTCTTCTTACTTCCCCCCTCACTCCCTCGCTCTCGCTCTCCTCAGCTCTCCCCCGCTCTCCCTCCTCGCCGAGAAGGTGGAGGTCGCTGGTGCAAGGGAAAGGTGAAGGTAGCAGTGGCTGCAGTGGTGGGGGGGAGTGGAGATGGAGGGGTTTAAATAGAGGAGGAGGTTAGGGTTTGGGTGAGGGGAACGGAGGGGGCGAAAAAGGGAAGAAGGATGCGTGCATGTCGCTTGTGAGTTGAAAGCAAGCGAACGTACAGTTTTCCCCCACTTTCAGACGTCCGACCCTCAATCCAGACGTCTGACCAATCTCCCAGACATCTTAAATATCCCAAGGGAAGCGGGTCATTTCAAAGAGGGAGCCTTGCTAGACCGTTTATCAAGGCACAAGGAAGTCATAGCTTGGACGATTGCTGATATTAAGGGTATAGACTCTACGCTCTGCATGCATCACATTTATACTGATGATTCCATCAAACCATTTCGAGACATGTAGAGACGTCTTAACCCCAACATGAGGGAGGTGGTTAAAAAGGAGATTCTGAAGTGGTTGGACGCTGGGATCATTTATCCCATCGTAGATAGCAAATGGGTTAGTCCAATCCATGTGGTGCCAAAGAAGACAGGCTTCATGGTAGAAACAAATGACCAGGGTGAACAAGTGGTGACCAGACCCTCAACTGGTTGGAGGGTCTACATTGACTACCGCAAACTGAACACCACTACCCAAAAGGATCACTGTCCCTTGCCTTTTATTGATCAGATCCTAGAGACATTGGCAGGGAACAAGTATTTCTACCTTTTAGATGGATATTCTAGGTACAACCAGGTTGCTGTCTTCCCTGATGACCAGGATAAGACAACTTTCACTAGTCCTTATGGCACTTTTGCATTCAGGCGTATGCTGTTTGGATTATGTAATGCACCAGCAACTTTCCAACAGTGTATGATGTCCATTTTCTTGGACATGATTGATGAGTGCGTCGAGGTTTTTATAGATGACTTCTCCATTTACGGCTCATCTTTCGACCAGTGTCTCCTGCACTTAGAGAATGTGCTGAAGAGATGCTTAGAAGTAGATAAGGCTAAAGTTGATTCTATTACCAAACTCCCATTGCCCACGAGTGTCAAACAGATTAGATCCTTTCTGGGCCATGCAGGCCTTTATAGGAGATTCATTAAGAATTTCAGCAAAATTTCTAGGCCACCTTGCGACTTATAGGCGAAGGAATCTTCCTTCGATTTTGATTCAAAGTGTGCCGAGGCCTTTCATACGTTGAAGGAGGCCTTGACCTCTGTGCCTATTCTCCAAGCTTCTGATTAGACACTCCCATTTGAGCTGTTGTGTGATGCTTCGGATTATGCAGTGGGAGTCGTTCTTAGACAGAGGGTTGAGGGAAGACCACATGTATTGCACTATGCTAGCAAGACTTTAACTGAACCACAGCAAAACTACACAGTCATTGAAAGGGAATTACTTGCTGTAGTTTTTGCTCTGGAGAAGTTTAGGTCTTATCTTCTTGGATCCAAGGTGGCCATTTTTACTGATCATGTGGCAGTGAAACATCTCATTGCCAAGAAAGACTCTAAGCCACGATTAATTAAATGGATTCTACTCCATCAAGAGTTCGACTCAGAAATTCGTGAAAATAAAGGAGTGGAAAATGTAGTGGCTGACCACCTATCTCGCCTTCCCCTTGATGACTCTCAATCTGGAGACATCCGCGAGACATTTCCCGATGAAACCCTTATGGCGGTAACACCAACTTCACCCTAGTATGCAGATACAGTTAATTACTTGGTCACTGGAGAAACCCCTGGCTCTTGGGATGCGCAAAAATGGAAGTGATTCATTTCCTAAGCTAGATTCTTTCATTGGGAAGAGCTAGAATTATTTCATATTGGACAAGACCAAGTTTGGAGATGATGTATGCCTGAAGAAGAGCAGCAGAGTGTGTTGAGATTTTTCCATGAGCTTCATTGTGGAGGACACTTTGGTTCTAAGAAAATAGCTTTTAAGGTTCTCCAGTCCGATTTTTGGTGGGCTTCTTTATTTAAGGATTCCCATTACTTTGTTAAGGCTTGTCTTAGATGTCAACGGACTAGAACGATTGGGAAGTGGAATGAGATGCCCCAACACCCTATCCAACCTGTGGAAATTTTTGATGTTTGGGGGATAGACTTCATGGGTCCCTTCCCTCCATCCCATGGATTCGAATATATCTTAGTGGCAGTGGATTACGTCTCCAAGTGGATAGAGGCCATTCCTACATGCACAAATGACCATTTTGTGATCTTGAAATTTGTGAAGGCCAATATCATATCTCATTTTGGCTGCCCCAAGACAATTATAAGTGATGGGGGACCTCATTTACGAAACCATCACTTCAATCGGCTACTCAGGAGTCTAGGAGTAACTCACAAGATTGCTACCCCTTATCATCCTCAGACAAGTGGTCAGGTTGAAGTGTCAAATAGGGAGCTCAAGAACATTTTAGAAAAGACTATTAGGCCAGATAGGAAGGACTGGTCCTGAAAGCCCAATGACACTTTATGGGCTTATCGAACGGCCTACAAAACCCCTTTGGGTATGTTTCCCTTCTGGATTGTGTACGGGAAAGCATGCCACTTACCAGTTGAACTTCAACATAGGGCACTCTAGGCTATCCGAAGTGTCAACATGGATTTAGAGCAAGCTGGTAAAGCACGTTTACTAGAGTTGACTGAGCTTGAGAAGCTGAGGAATGATGCTTATGACACCTCCCAAGCTTATAAAGAGAGAACTAAGGTCTTGCATGATAAATATATCCTTAGAAAGACCTTTGAGCCTAACCAACAAGTCTGGCTTTTCAATTCCAGACTTAAGTTGTTTACAGGAAAATTGAAATCATGTTGGGATGGGCCTTATATTATCACCAAAGTATTTCCACATGGGGCTGTGGAAATCAAGAGCCCTTCTTCAACAGCACCCTTTACCGTCAACGGCCAACGATTAAAACCATACGATACTTTGGATATTCATCTAGTAGACGAGGTCACTCTCGAGGAGCCTTAGCTCCTTTCTTTCCCACCTCAAGTAACATCTTCCCTTGACAATTTATTTTCAATGAGGACATTATTTGAACTAGGCATGGGGGGATAGAGATGAGAACCTCGTCACAAACCCTAAAGTAGCACCATTTAACCCTAATATGCAATAAAAAGCTCCTACATAACTCTAGAAAGGCTTGGCTCAGAGAGATTCTAAGTTTGCAAAGAAAATAGAAACTAAGGGGTAAAAATGTAATTTCACCAATCCGATCTGAAAATAGGGTAAATCAGGGTCCAAACATAGGTCAAAACAACCTAATAAGAAGAAAAGTGGGATGAGATGACTCAATAAGGGCTACAGCAACTCCAAGGAATTAAATGACATCCTGTAACCCTAAAAATAAATCCACTTCAATTCACGTGGTTTGAGGCAAGGTAAAAATCAAATAAACCCTCTAAAATTCATATAAAAATAATCTCTAGGGTTTAGGACTTTCAATTTAGCCTTAGGAACCCATTTTGACCTACATTGAGAACCATGCCCAATTAACAACTTAATTTAGGTTTTTGCGTAAATTGACCAGTCAAACAAGGTTTAATCTAGAAATAAAATTCACCATCAGAATCCTTAGGTCCTAATTAGTCATGTATAAAAACTTGGGCCTAAGAAGAAACCTTCTTGACCAACTTTACACTTTGGTCCTCATATATTTACTTTTTGACCCTCAACTTTTGAACCCTCACATTTTGGCCCCTAACTCTCCTTCGTTCTTTGCATTTAGGTCCCTCCTGCAAAACCTGAGCAGCGCCATGCTCCGGCGACCTTGCGCGGAGCATGGCGCCGCGCAGGGTGAGGGAGGGGCCCTGGCAAGTCAATGGGGGGTACCCTGCGTCGTCAGCCACCGCAGGGACACCCCCCTGAGTGCTGCGACCGCCCATACCGCCCGTGCGAACTCACGGACGGTATGGGTCTCCACTTCCGGCGTCCTCCGGCGAGGGAGACACGTCGTCTCCCTCCGCCCTCCTCTCTGATTCTGCCCCTATAAATACCCCCGTCGCTCCGCCGTTCTTCGGGAGCTCGGATCTGACGGAGACACCCCCTCAATTCCTCCCTTCCCACTCCGACAGACGCCTCCTTGCTCCGGCGGCCTCTCCTCCTCCTCGTCGCCCTGCCGCACTACCAGCAGCAGGGTTACCTTCCATCGATCTTTCCGCGCCACGCTGCACCCAGCTAGCGCCTCTCCGGCCCTCTCCTCACCGCCGCCCCTTCCTCTGGGCAATTTCTTCTCCGGCGACAGTCGTATCGACTGTCGCCTGCGCCAACCCCTCTTCATCCAGCTTAGTAGGTAAACTTCTCCTCTTCCTCCCCTCTTTCTTTTCCATACTGAAAGCCCTTACTGTCGCCACCGATTTCCCACCGATCACCCTCACCTTCTCCACCTCCGGCCAAACTCCGGCGAACCGCTCCCATCGCTCCAGCACCCCACACGGCTCGCCGACCTGTGCATAACCTCCGCCTCCTCACCCTGATCCTCTTCCGCCCCTCCACTTCCCACCAAACGCCCTCTCCAGATCCACCAAACACACCCGCTTCTCCGCCCGCAGTTTGACCTAGGGCGACCCTTTTGCTCCACCACACCCACTGCAAACCCTCCGACCACCTTCGCCGTGCCACGGCGAAGGTTCTCGCATATCTGATTAGGCCGAGAGGCCGTGCTTCTGTGAACAGGTGTTGCGCCCGCCATCGCCATTGCTGAGCAGCGAAGCTCCTTTGACCTGCTGCTCCAGGCAACACCACGCCCAGGTCAGACTCCCAGGTTTCGTGGGGTAGCTTCGCGAAGTGTCAGGTTGCAGTTCGGGCGAAACCCTCGCCCGAAGCCCTCGCGCGAAGTTCGGCTGCCGCTGCTTCCTCTGCGCAGGCGCTCACATTGGGGTGGGACATTTAGTCCCACCTCGGAAGGCTTCGAAGAGGAGCGCCGATATAAGTTGAAAAGGTGTGTAGGCTTATCGCCTCAGCACACGGGGTGAGGTCCCTCTCACACCGCTTCACCCGGCCCGTCCGCGAGCTCATCACGCAGATCCGGCCGACCCGACCCGACTTGACTGGCACTCCTCTCCCACCACCGCACGTCGGTGGGCCTGGACCCAGGCGCGACTCGTACCCGATTACCCGGTTGCTCTGGGAGAGCTGTCCTAAGAGCGAATTCAGAGAGAGAGAGACGCGGGGAGAGGGTAGAGTAGGTTTTGCCCTCTGATGCTGAACTCTTGAGCGTGCAGGCACAGGTGAAGAAGAAGAAGGGCTGCGGAAGAAGAACTGAAGCGGCACTGTAGCATCCGCGGGTTAAGTCGTCTGATTGAAAAATCAGACGACGTCCTGAAGACAAAGAAGAAAAGAAGAGAGAAGGAGCAGCCAAGTGAAGAAACAGAAAGCAGAAGAAGAAGAGAAGCAAGAAGCAAGAAGCAAGAAAAGAAGAAGAAGAAGATCTGAAGAAAAAGAAAGAAAACAAGGAAGAACAGAAGACAGAAGAAGAAGAGCACGGGGGGGAAGATCTGAAGAAAGCAGAAGAAGAAGAAGAAGAAGAAGAATAAGAACAGGAAGACCAAAAGCCAAAGAGGAGAGAAGACAAAGAGGAAGAAAGAAGAGAAGAAGAAGAAGCCAAACTTTCATCTCTCTCTCGCTCTCTCTCTCTTTATTTTTGTAATAGAACTTGTATATCTCTAGAATACGACTTGCTCCCTGAGTTCGACCTCGGGAACTCTTTTATTTTCCGAGTAAAAAAATATATATATATATCTGTAATAATGGCAATAACTAGCTGTACTACAATGCTATTTCTATAACAAAAGCTAGTCACAACGCCGTTATCAGATAGGACCTGAGGCATCTGTACATAGAATTTATACGTAGTGCATTCATGCATTTAGTTAAAACATTCTACATTGCATATATTTGCGTTGTTAAAAAAAAAAAACATTTTGCATTATTGAGCTTAACTAGCTGGGTCCTACATTCTTAGGCAGACCAGAACTTTAGGTTAGACTAAGTTGACTCTATGGTTTAACTTAGAAGCTAAATTGAGCTACTAGCTTTAGACCTTTAGGGTCCTTTGTGGACTTGAAAAAAACTCAAGTAGGAGTTAAGTTGCGGACCATTCCTCAAGAGGTTGAGAAAAGAAAGTTAAGGATTGAGTTAAAGGTTGGGTAATACTTGATGTCTTTTTCTACCTTTTGGTTTATGGGTCCTCGTAACCTAAGCATCCACAATTCACACACACTTGGTCTTATGTAAATAGTGAACACCCTAATTCCTTTCTTGGAGAAAAATTTTGGTTCTCTTAGTTCTAACTTAGGAGAAGCTTGAAAATACAAGTTGATTGGAAGAGTTCCTATAGCAAGAGAGGTGGAGTATATACTCACCTTGAAGATGCGATGATAACATGTCACCTCCTTGGCGCTTGTCTCTTAGGATATCCATCCTACTGGGGGCATGTAAGCGCATTGTGCAGTTCAGGTACCGTGGGCAGCCCTATCTCGAAGTGCCAATTGCCACAGGCCTGAATTCGCTTTAGAAATCCATGGGCGATACTATCTCGAAGTGTCGATTGCCAGGAGTTCTTGGGGTCGCTATGGGCGGTGCTATCTCAAAGCATCGAAAGCCAGGCACCCTTCGAGGTTTGGTGATAGGGACAATGAATCCGACACAGACCGTGTTGATAGTTGATCCAAGGTTAAACTTAGAGGAATCAAACAAAAAAATTATATATTAAAGAAAAAAAGATCTCTTTCTTACTCTCTTTCCTAGTTGGCATTCAAACCAACCTCAAATAACTCAGACCAATGTACATGCACGGATACTTTAATCTCTGGGACCAATAAATCTTAGGGTAGAGTTAGAAATCAGGGAAACCTGCGCCTTCAACTCATTCTTAGCCGACCTAGTTGTAACTTAGCAACTACTTGGGAAACATAGGTCTAAAGTTCAAACTTAACATGTTTCTAAAGGAAGATCGATTGGGTTGTCTAGTCCACTTGAAGAGCTAGGTTATTACTTGAATTTTCTAGGGACTAGCAAAAACTATGCATGCGGGCATTTGATGAGCCCATATTTGTGGGCTAATTAGTTACTTAAATGCCTAGGAATTAGATTAATATTGGCATATAAATAGCATATAATCAGATATAAATAGATTAGTCTAATTATTCATTTATTTGCATATTTCATGCTTTGCATTCATACCTAGAATTCATTTAGAATAGCATGCATTAGAATGTTAATCTTCTAGGTTGCATTGCATGCATTATTTTATTTCACATTCCTTTTAAGGGCTTATAAATAAATAACCCTCATTTAATTACTTATGACATCTTCATGCAGCAGGAGTCACACCTCTCCGACGAGACATTATTTAGCAATGAAGGAGACAGTAAAGAAGAGCAGAGGAAGTGGATCTGAGCGTTCCTCCTCCGTCTGTTTCTCTTGTCCTGAAGCTTTAAAAGAGGAGAGGAAGCTATGAAGTTGGGTAGGCCACCATTCCCGACCCACCACTGTGCAGAGATCAAATTATCCTCCATTCCACCACTACCGACCTCAACCGCGAGTACAAGTCCACACCACCGCGAGCAAGCGGGGTGACAGACCGCCGTGCCATCAGTGACTTGTGCAGCTTACAGTGAGCATGTGCCCGAAGACCACGCAATTATCATTCCTCACTGCTATCACCGTCACCGCCACCACAGCCACGTACCAACAGCCAACCCTCGAACATTTAAGACGTCTGGGAATGTTCCTAGACGTCTAATCTCCCAACAGTATCTTCTTCATCTCATTCTACTGTTGCACAAGGAACCCATCATCACCACCGCACCTCTCGCCACGCCGCATTCTCTCCTCGCCTGCGCACACACAACAACAACGCCCTTAGCCTCTACACGCAACCATCTCCGCGACCACAGTGTGACCAACCCTCCCCTCACTCGCCTGCGCAGCTTGTAGGCCCCCTCTTCCGTGCGCAGCACCCACCTGCGTGCAGCCCTTGAGCAACACTGCGCCCCCTTGCTACAAAATGTGCGCACCTGCAGCAACTCCCCCACGTGCGCCCACGCTCCTCCAACAGTCACGCACCCCCTTCAGCAGTGTGCAGCACCGCTTCCGCCACCTGCAACCCACAGTAGCAACACCTGCGGCTGCACTCAACAGCTTCTGCACGCACGCCCTCGCCAACCCCTCTGGCAAGCGCACCGGCGTCTGATGTCCCTTTCATGGTCGCCTTCACGAGTGCCACACCAGCAACAACAGAGAGCTGCAGCCACCGCCATCCATCGCTGCTCCTCTCCTCGCCTCCAGCCACCGTTGGCCACGAGACCACCACCGCTAAATAACCCTCAGCTCACTCAACCTATGGTGAGCTTCTCGCCCTCAACCGCGGCCTTCTCCATGCACACGTTCAAGGAGGACCAACTCCCCTATTTTTCTACAGGAACCGTGGTATTAAAATTTACATTTGTATGCCATTGAGGGGAAAGGATTTTTAGGTATTAATATTTTATTTTGTTGATTTTATGAGCATCCCCATGTTATTTTGCATAAATGCAATATCAGCATGATAATGTCTTATTATCTCAATTGAAAATCAATTTTGATTCAGTTTCTAGACAAAATTAATTGTGAACATCGATTTTTGACCCTTGCGAGTTTAAATAGGCCATTGCCCCCTTGTCGATATGACCCACTCCTAATTGAGTGGTCATTTTAATTATTTTTATTAGTCGATTTTCCACCACTTAGAAATACAATGACAAATCATCTTAATCATCTTATTTGAAAGTGAAAAGCGACTCATTAAAGGCCTCCAAGGGCAACACACCTGTGCCTTTGTGGTGCCAACCATAGGCGCTCGGCCACTACCATGAATAGCCCTCTCCATGGGCATCCCAATAGGCCACGCCAACGATAAGCTGGAGGAAAGTAATAGGAGAAGACTATGCCAAGTCATTCGAGCAAGCATGAGGGATCAAGCCAAGCCTCCTAAAATGCGGTTCACGAAACCCGTGTGAGTGAATCCCAGGCGGAAAACACATTCTCACACATGGCATATGAACAGTGCATGCAAGGAACGAAAAAATTCTTTTATTTCCTTTACAATAAACACCGACTGTTACATTCCCTAGATTATTATTTCCAGCTAAATCATAATTGGCAAAAGGCAAACTGGTACAAGGAAAAAGCTGGCACCACTCGTCACAACTCAATGGCCTCTCCTCAGGTCTTCAATCCCACTCACCTTTAGTAACGCAGGTGATAGTGCAGCATCAACACTGGCAAACCCAGCAGCTTGGGCCGGCCCCTCCGCGAAGGTCCATCTTTTCCCAGCCAACATTGCTCACCCAGGGCATACCCCCGATCAAGCAGGGTGAACACCCCCTCAGTCCCATCCATAGAGGAAGGAGGACTAACCGAGGAACTACGCAAGCGGGGCGACAAGTCTTCGAGGGACAGGACGTTGGTGCAAGGAAGGCGTAATGGCCAAGCTATGCGGGCTACCCTCCCATACATCAGTGAGGCGCCCCACATGGTCGAAGCCGTAAGGCATCCAGTAGGCCATTCATGCAAGAATAGGCAGTTGAGCTCAACTGCCCAGGCAGACGCCTGCCCAATGAGCCTTGCCTCACTTCTACCCGAGCAAATACTCTCCCACCAGAGGAGCTATCGGCAGAGACTACCTCTTCTCCACCCTCGTGGAGCACCAAGGGACCCGAGAGAAGCAGTAGAATCGTCGAGCCTCCACAAAGGAGAGATCTTCACCCAGGCCTCGGGCGACGCCTCTACAACCCAGCGTTCGATGGGTTCTCCACACAAAATCGATGGGGATGACACCCCAGCAAAATGTCCCCCGTCTTACCCCTGCCTGGGTCCACAAAGGCAGACGCAGCTGACTCCCTCTCCATGGATGCCCCGCTGGATTCGCCTCGCATATGCCTTAAAGGAGGCTGCTCTGCCCCATCTCGACTCCCTGCCCACTTCCCATTGAACTCCTCGTGGGTAAGAGGTTCGCTTCTTCGTGCCTTGCTAAGCGAGCTTCCCCCACACGGGATAGGCTCTTGGTCGGGAGAGGCCACTGTGACATCGAATATTGCCAGGCAAAGAAGACCCCCATAAGCCTGCACTAGTGAAAACAAGGCAAGTTAACTACGTAGGAGGGAGGCCAACACACAGTAAACATCTCAAGAGATGGAAGCCCTTAGCTCAAACTCTATGTTGAGTAGGGAAATGAAGAGGGGCTCACCCCCATCCGAAGAGATGCACATAACCACTCTTCAGCCTCTCCATCGAACACGCAGGAGTTCAGCAATAAAGCTCTATCCAAGGAACGAGTCATAAACGTTCTTTCCCATTACTCTTAAGTCCCTCAAGCACGTCCATAAATGGTGGAAGGTGATGAAATAAGGCCTACATTAGGCCTATATTTATAGGCCCACCATGCAAGCCCTCCAGGGTGTTAATGTCTTTTCTACCCCTTGCGACTCACCAGTTCCCGAGGAACCAAATCCCCTGGGACACGACGCTGATCCCGCGGTAGCGTAACCGCACCAATAAAATAGCCAATCTAAATCCCCGCGTGCTATTACATGTCGAGCATTCAAAAAGCCTCTCCTGCCTCTCCAGAAAAGCAAGACGGTTCGAGCCATGTTCTCTCACGGCAACAAACGGTGCCTGCCTCAGTGCCTAGAATGAATGAAAGGTCTCCACCTAAGGCCAGCGTCGGCTCGGGCTCACATGGCCCATGCCCAAAATCCTGCTGCCTCTTAAGGCTAGCACCGACTCAGGCTCATACGCCCCATGACCAAATTTCTACCACATCTCAAGGCTCACAGTGGCTCGGGCTCATACACCCCATGCCCAAAATATTGCCACCTCTTAAGGTTAGCACTGGCTTGAGCTCATATGCCCCACAACCAAATTTCTACCGCCTCTCAAGGTCGATAGTGGCTCAAGCTAATATGTCCCATGCCCAAAATCCTACTACCTCTTAAGGCCGGCACCATCTCGAGCTCATACACCCCATGCCCAAATTTTTGCCACCTCTCAAGGCCGACACAGGCTCAAGCTCATATGCCTACGTTCTACCACCTCCTAAGGCCAGCACCAACTTGAGCTAACACGCCCCACACCTACCTTTCACCGCCTCACAAGGTCGACATCAACTGAGGCTCATACACCCCCCACCTAACTTTTGCCGTCTCCTAAGGCTGACGCTGGCTCGAGCTCATGCGCCCCATGCCAATATTGATACTTGCCTCATACAGCCGGCTCGAACCTGGGCTTACACGCCCTGCATTCCACCTCGGAGCATACCACCTCCTAAAAGCCAGCGTGAGCTCGGGCTCACATGCCCTAACAAGGAACCTCTTCTGGGCAACTGGAAGGAGTGAAGGCTACATAACTCCCCAAGCATAAATGTTCCCCCCGTTGCAGTACACCCAGATGAACATCTGGGGGCATCACCTACGGTGGAGTTTTGGCCATTCTCACTACTCTCTCAGTAGTTCACACTAGCTAGAGATTAGGGGCATATGATGTGCGGTAAAAAGTGCTCTTGGATCCAAAACTCCGTACCCGACTAGGCAAAGGATCCGGCTACCCAGACTTAGGGTATACAGGCGAAATTGACACCCCGTCCCACATGAGACCAACTAGGTCCCAGTCAATGCAAGCCCGATCTGCCAGAAGATCCTACGCAGCAAGGGCAGAGGATACGAAATGATGGGCCTGACCACCTGCACCTTGACAGCTACCACGTAACCTAACAAATAGGGGTACCAGAGCCCGTCAATGAGAGTTATCCCCATGTTATAAATAGAGAAGGAGCCCTCCGAGAGAAGGAGACTTCTCCCTAAGAGAGGGAGTGAGATCATATACTATCGCTAAACCACCATGAGTTCTACTGCATAGTTGGGAGTCCTATCCTCCCCCCAGACGTACACCCCTCGTGGTGGAACTGGGTCACCAAACCCCTATCTTTCTCTGTGTGTGCTTGGTTTTCACTCTATCTCCCTACGCAACGGATGATCAATGGCTAAGTAGCACCTCCTACGCTAATAAATCTTTTGATAGGCCTTCCAAGGCCCATCAACAAGTGTATCTACTCATTCCACCGATGGATTACATGAAATCCACCAGTGATTTCACAAGAAGTACTAGTGTATTTAGTTCATACACCGATGGATTTGAAGGTAATTTTGTTGTTGTGCTTATTTCTTTTCATCTGCAATAAAACTTTAAATACATAACTATGCTTACTTCAATTGACCTTCAAAAAAGGTTTAATAAAAACACTTTAAATACAAAGGACTATTTGCAAAATGCATAAGTACGATTTACGAAAATGAAAGAAAAATTTACAAGTTTCATCAACGTATATGTTCAAAACACCTATAAACAAACATCAAACTAAATTCAGGTCTGCGTTCCGATGCTTCACAAGCATAGCAACGTAAATTGCTCGATACTTATGTACCTCCTACTCTTGTGTTACCACCATGGGATCCAGACCACACATCAGACATTTTTTCCACCGTGTGACAAAGATGCCATAATCATTGCTTACGTTACCTTCCTGCGATGCCTCCGTGTAGTGCTGTTGATCCCATCCATCATCACTTATCCCCCAGCGTGTCAATAATTGCACCATCGTATCAAACTGAACATAAAAGCATACCTCATTTAGTGACTCATGCATATTCATAATAATGTATCAACTTCAAGTATAATATCTTCAATACATACCACGTCTTTGTTGTCCTTGTGTCCTCTAAGGATAATACCAGGCGTCGCTATCATATTTTATCATCGCTTTACACCCAATATCAATAACCACGAGGGTCCAATGGGAGACCTGTGTACATAATGGTATAACTATATATTTACAAGTTTTGAACTCTTCACTAGCATCCTCAATGTATTCGTCTATCCATGTGTGATTGAAATATTTAACAAATAGAGCAAAGTTTATATCTAAAACAAGTGTATCGGAATTCATGTTCTCTTGGTCCATCGTGTCTTTAATGTCTTCGACTATCACATCAATGATCTGCATATAATGGTAAGTAATTACACAACACAATTGCGTACGTAGTTGAAAAGTGCTCAATTTAAACTTACCTCGCCATCAGTGAAACTACTATTAAGAAGTAAGGGAAGCATGGACCTTCTCTCAACAAATTTCATCATCGATTTCTAAAGATCATCGGGGTTTTTCCTTTCCTCAGTTAGTTGATCGAATAGACGTTTATCCAGGTCATAAATGCCGTCCAGGATGTTGACAAGTCGATCTTCAATTTCGATGAATTTTTTAACATAAAATGTCATGTCGCTGTAATGCTTTTGTGATGAAAAATCAACAATCAAAATATTAATTACTTCTAACCACAATAATTATGTTGCTTCCACAGGAGAGAACTAGCCTATTAAACTCGAGAATGTGACTTAACCAATTCACTATATCAAATAATTCCCGCTTTGAAGATTAGAATATCCATTCATAGCAAGAAAGTGATAGAAGGCAATAAAATCATATCAGAGGAATATCTATGCAAATTTTCCATGATAATTTAAAACATCAAATAAATGAATATTGTCTCCACAATAGCATTCACTGTAATTATTAATAGGGATGTTAATATAGCGAAATAGGGGAAATGAATCCCCTACTCGCATGTTCGGAGGAGAGGCCGACTGTGGCCGTGGAGGTCGATGGTGATGCGCCAGCGAGGGGGCTTCGTAACAGTGGTGGTGCGCCGACGAGTGGCAGCCGGAGGTTGCTAACTGGAGAGCATGACGCCAGTGTCGATGGGTCACTGTGGTGAAGCGTGGAGGCGTCAGCTGATGCTTGTGGTCGACAAGAATGCTCAGCGGTGCTTGAGATCATAGGAGGGTGCTTGGGGTCGAGGTTTGGAGGTCGAAGGAGGTGGAACGAAGGTGCTGCATGTTCTGGACTTTGGGTTCTTATGTGCGTGGATAGGGGATGGTGGGTGAGGAAGAAGAAGAAGAAGAAAAAGGAAGAGGATAGGTGGTGGTGTGGTGTTGCTACTGTGGTGGTGTAGTGGTGTTTTTGGCTAGTGGGTGTTGGTGGCTGTGAGGGGGGTTGAGGGCAGCTGGCCAGCTGTGGTGAGGGGGAAAGTGGCTATGGTGTTGTTGGTGGTGGTGTTGGTGCTGCGGTGAAATAGGGAACGAGGCAAGAGGTTGAAGAAGAGGAAAGGGAAGGGGGTGCGGTTGGTGATGGGTCGTGGGTTTGGCTATGGCTATGGGTTTAGCGGTGGTCTGGTAGGGTGGGTTACTGCAGCGGTGATGGGGTTTTTTTTTTTTGGTGAAGATGAAGAGGGTGACGATGGTGGTAGTGCTTTCTATCACCGAGCACTACCTTGTTGACGGTGGAGATGTTGGAGAAGCAAAGGCCACAATGCATGCTTTTGATCACGATGCAAGCCAAGGGATCATAGTGGTAGATATGGAAGAGGTCCTTGAAGGGGGGGGTGACAATGGGTCGTGGGTTTGGCTATGGCTATGGGTTTAGTGGTGATCTGGTGGGGTGGGTTACTGCGGCGATGATGGGTTTTTTTTTTTGGTGGAGAAGATGAAGAGGGTGACGATGGTGGTAGTGCTCTCTGTCATCGAGCACTACCTTGTTGACGGTGGAGATGTTGGAGAAGCGGAGGTCACAGTGCATGCTTTTGATCACAATGCAAGCCAATGGATCACAGTGGTAGAGATGGAAGAGGTCCTCGAAGGGGGGGGATCAGGTGCATGGAGAAGATATATAAAGAGATGAGATAGAAAGTCTGGGAGGTTCTGCAGTTGGAGAAAGAAGCTACGTGGAGTTGGCGGTGAGTTAGGATAGGGAATGGGTCAGGGTGGTTGTTGCCGCCACCAATGTAGGGGGTCAGTTGTGAATGCATCGTGTGTGAGTGCACACAAGTGGTGATGGTCAACAAACATTCAAACTGTGTTCTAGATGTCTTAAGTATGAAAAATTGGATGTCTGATGTGTACGCCTGACATCTAAAATGACAAATTAGGTAGGAACATAAGGTGATGTTGGATTTAGATTATATGGCTTTGGTTGTAGGTATAGGTCATAGTCTAATTGGGATTTTGAAGTAGAAATTAGGTTAAGGATAGGTGGGAGAGGTGTGAATGGCACCACGATCAATCTTTATTTATTCCTGCAGCTAAAAGAAATTCACACAATTATTTATATAACATAACAAATTATGTAATCCTAGGACATGCATTTATTTTGTAACCAAATGTAAATATTAATAATACAATCTAAAACATAGGAACTACCCAACTTAGGCTAAATATTAGTCCAATAAATTGGAGTCATCAGATGCCTTTGTCCAAATTTGCTATCTTTTTGTATGTCCTCGACTTCTTGTATTAGGTTGGCCTCCTCGCAACCCCTGTTGGCCTATAAGCAACTAATTTGTACGCCATCCTCAATCGATGGTCCTCCTCGTCGGAGGCTCGTCATCCTCTTGTATAGGAAACCACAAACCATGACGTGTCAAATAGGACACACAACGAATAGAAGAGTGTTATTACAAAAGTACACCGGTGTTACTTGTATATAAACCCTTGTATTCTGATGTCACACCGGTGTATTCCAACAATACACCAATGTATTATACAAACACACCGATGTTTTATAAAAAGACACCGATGTATTATATAAACGCACTGGTGCATTATAGAATCACACCGGTATATTATACAAACACAACAGTGCATTATAGAAACACATCGGTGTATTCTACTAACACACCGGTGTATTCTACTAAAACACACTACTAGATTTAATAATAATTGGAATATTACCTTAGCCATCTGTGCCTCATGCAACTTCTCCACCTCCTTCCCCTCATTCTTCTTCTCCTCCTCTTCCACTAAGTCAACCTTCTCCCTCTCCTCATCCTTCTTCTCCTCCTCCTCATTCCCCTCCACCTTTTTCTCCTCCTTCTCTTCCCCCAAATCAACGTTCGGACTCTCATCATCCTTCTTCTCCTCCTCCTCCTTCCCCTACTCTACCACCAAATGAATCTTCTCCCTCTCCTCCTCCTTCCACTAGTCCTTCCCCTCATCCTTCTTCTCCCCGACCTTCTTCTCCTCCTCCTCCTCCTTCCCCTTGTCCTTGTTCTCCTCATCCTCCTTCCCCACCTCCTTCTCCTCCTCCTCTTCCCACAAATCAAAGTTCTCCTTATCCTCATCAACTTTATCCTCCTCCTTCCCGTCATCATTGTCATTTAGCCCAACCTGCATATCCACTTCAAGTTCCTCCTTTCCTACCTCCACCATACCCCTTCTTAGCTTCATCAATTTCACTCCTAACCGATAATTCTTGACTCTCAGCTTCACTTTGTTTTTGATGTACATCAAGTACCTTTCCTCGACCAAAATTTTTTTCACCTCTCCCTCTTCCCAACAACTTCCTCCTCCATCCTAACAACACCCTCACCTACCTTACTCACCTCTCCCACTGCCCACCTCTTCTTCCTCCCATCACCCTCAACTGGTGCATCGGATATTTGCTTCACACCTTTCTCCACATAGGGCTCTCCAAATGATGAAGTCTCGTAAAAGGACATTTGTGGCTCTTTTCAAATTCAAATTGACATTCTTCATGTGCTCCGTGAATGTCTTCTCTTGGTTATATCTTTGAACCACAAGATCAGCCTCTGAATTAATTGCGTCACCAATTTTGAACATCTCGATTGCCCAGATTAGCAATAGAATGGCGCAACCTTTAGATCCCGACGGCCAGCGGTTTAGGTGCGACGGCTGGTGGGAATAGGGAGGGTGAGGGGTGGAATACTTGGAGGTCGAAAGGATGTAGGAGGATGGAACGGGGGAACTCTGACGCATACAGCCAAAGGGGGATGGAGGCGAGGTGGTCTGAGAGAAGAGGAACAAAGTTGACTAGCAGAACTGTTTGTTTCCGGTGCCGATGACGAGGACACTTGGCGGCCACCTGTCTATCCCCTGTGGTGTGTCTAGGGTGTCGGGGCTTCGGCCACAAAAGGGATTCGTGTAGGGGTGAAGAGAACCTCATCATGAACCCTAACTAGTACAATTTAATCCAAATGAGTGTGAAAAGGCTCCTACAAAACCAAAAGAGAATCTTAACTCAGAGAATTCTGAGTTAAAGAAAAAAATAAATCATAAGGGGTAAAACTACAATTTCACCAAGGCAGTGTGCAAATAGGATAATTAAGGGTCCAAACACAGGTCAAATGAGCTTAATAAGAAGGGAAGTGGGATGATCTGGTCTGAAAAGGGTTATAGCAACTTCTAGGAATTAAATGACATTTTGTAACCCTAAAACAAATCCACTTTAATTCACAAGGTTCGAGGTAGGATAAAAATCAACTAAACCCTCTAAAATTCATAGAAAAATATTCCCTAGGGTTTAGAACCTTCAATTTTCCCTTTGCAACATATTTTGACCTAAAATGAGAACCAAGCCCAATTAATGACTTAATTTTGGTTTTTACGCAAATTGACCGGTCAAACAAGGTCCAACCTAAAATAAAATCTCACCATTAAAATCCTTAGGTTCAAATTAGTCTGGTATAAAAATTTGGGCCTAAGAAAAGACCATCTTGACCGACTTTACAAATTGATCCTCTTAATTTACTTTTTGACCCTTATCTTTTGAAACCCTTACGTTCAACCCCCTAACTTCTCGTCGTTCTTTGCAGAACGGTCCCCCCTACCATTTCTGCGCGGCGCCATACCTCCAGCAACCTTGCGCGGAGGATGGCGCCGCGCAGGGCAGGGCGGCCGTCCTTAGGAACAGATAAGGGGTTCCCTACGTCGTCCTCTGTCGCAGGGACCCTCCCCTGGCCTCTGCAACCGGCCATGCCTCTCGTACGAATGCATGAAAGGCATGGGTGTCCCCTGCCGACCATCTTCGGTGAGGTAGGCACGTCGCCTCCTCGGTCCCCTCTCCTCACTAAGGCCTTTATAAGGAGCGGCAGGGTCTGCCGTCTCCTTCAAGCTTCTTCTGGCGGAGAAACACCCTACATTTTGTCCCTTCCCTCTCCGGTCAGAACACCCAAGCTTCCGGCGACCTTCTCCTCCTCCGCCTCGTCACTCTGCTGCCCTACCTGCAGCAGAGTCCACTCTGCCCCATCGTCCCGAGTTAGGCCGTACAGCTGGCGCCCTCAGACCACCTCCTTGTCACCGATAACCTCCTCCTGGGCATCTTCATCCTCAGCTCCGGCAGGCACAAGCCAGACGCCGCCCTCGCCCCCTTCGTCGATTAGGTAGGTAGGAATCTTCCTCTCTCTCTCCCTTACATTTTCCCCTTTCTAATTTACCCTTTTTATCCACCGACCGCCACTTCCACCTCCATCTGCTCCATCTCCAATCACCATCTCCGACGAGGTCACTCCACCTCCACGGACCATCTCACCCCTCGCCGACAAGCCCAGAAGCTCCCCCTCACTCCACTCAACCGTTTCCTCCACTCCATACACCGCCATTCACCGCCCGACCACCCCACCGAACAGACCCATTTCCACACACACAGTCTGACCTAGGTGCACCTCCATAGGTGCTCTCATGCCTCGCCAACCCCCGCACTGCCTTCGCCACACTCTGGCAAAGCTTCCTACGTTATCTGATGCAGCCACGAGGCTGTCCTTGTGTTTTCAGGTCAGCGCCTCCTCGCTGCCATTGAAGAGCTGCTGGAGCTCCTTCGCAAGCAGCTCTAGGACGTCTCTAGCCCAGGCACGCGCTCCAGGCAGCGCGGACTGCTTCCGCAAGTGCGTCCAGGTTTGCAATTCAGGTTGCAAGCCTCGCAGCTGCCCCAATTGGCAGCGACTTCCTCGACTGCGGGCGAAGTGTATCAGGCTGCTTGCCTTCTTCTGCTCTATTTCTTCTTTCTTTCTTCGTAGCCTGCCTTCTTCTTCTTTTCTTCCTTGCGACTGTGTCTTCTTTCTTCTTTTTCTTGCTTTATTCTGCTTGCCTTCTTCTGCTCTGGCTGCTGCCTTTCCAACGTCTGACATGGTGCTCAGATGACTTAACTATGCATTTGCTACAGTGCGGCCCCTCTTCTTCTTCAGCTCCTCTCCTTCCTCTCTTCTTCAGCTGCTTAGTGCGGCCGCTCCTCCTCTCTTCTTTCTTCGCCTGCTTCTTCTTCTTTTTCCTTCTTCCCTGCGTGCACACACAAGGATCAGTGCAAAACCTACCCCTACCCCTTCCCCGCGTCTCTCTTTCTCTCTGAATCTCTCTTAGGAATGCTCTCCCAGAGCCGGGTAATCGGGTTCGGGTAGCGCGCCCGGAACCAGGCCCACCGGCGTGCGGTGGTGGGCGAGGAGTGCTTGCTCGGGTAGTCGGATCCAGCCCAGACCCGCGGGGCGTGAGCGCGGGCGAGGGCGGGCGAGCGTGAGGAGCGCTGCATGCGGGTGAGGGACCTAACCCCTGTGTATCGAAGGCAAACAGCCTGATACACTTTTTCAATTTAAGTGTGGCCGCGATGCCACACACTTACGAGGTGGGACTAAAGTCCCACCTCCAGACTGCGCACCCGCAGTCGAGGAAGTCGCTGCCAATTAAGGTAGCTGCAAGGCTTGCAACCTGAATTGCAAACCTGGGCGCACTTGCGGAAGCAATCCATGCTGCCTGGAGCGCGTGCCTAGGCTGGAGACATCCTAGAGCTGCTTGCGAAGGAGCTCCAGCAGCTCTTCAATGGTGGCGAGGAGGCGCTGACCTGAAAACACAAGGACAGCCTCACGGCCGCATCAGATAACGTAGGAAGCTTCGCCGGAGTGTGGCGAAGGCAGTGCGGGGGTCGGCGAGGCGCGAGAGCGCCTGTGGAGGTGCGCCTAGGTCAGACTGTGTGCACGAAAATGGGTCTGCTCGGTGGGGTGGTCGGGCGGTGAATGGCGGTGTATGGAGTGGGGGAAACGGTTGAGTGGAGTGAGGGGGAGCTTCTGGGCTTGTCGGCGAGGGGTGAGATGGTCCGTGGAGGTGGAGTGACCTCGTTGGAGATGGTGATCGAAGATGGAGCAGATGGAGGTGGAAGTGGCGGTCGGTGGATATAAAGGGTAAATCAAAAAGGGGAAAATGTAAGGGAGAGAGAGAGGAAGATTCCTACCTACCTAATCGACGAAGGGGGTGAGGGCGGCGTCCGGCTCGTGCCTGCCGGAGCTGAGGACGAAGATGCCCAGGAGGAGGTTATTGGTGACGAGGAGGTGGTCTGAGGGCGCCAGCTGGTACGACCTGACGCGGGACAACGGGGCAGAGTGGACTCTGCTGCAGGTAGGGCAGCAGAGCGACAAGGGGGAGGAGGAGAAGGTCGCCGGAAGCTCAGGCATTCTGACTGGAGAGGTAAGGGACAAAATGTAGGGTGTTTCTCCACCAAAAGAAGTTTGAAGGAGACGGCAGACCCTGCCGCTCCTTATAAAGGCCTTAGTGAGGAGAGGGGACCGAGGAGGCGACGTGCCTACCTCGCCGAAGATGGTCGGTAGGGGACACCCATGCCTTTCTTGCATTCGTACGAGAGGCATGGCCGGTTGCAGAGGCCAGGGGAGGGTCCCTGCAACAGAGGACGACACAGGGAACCCCTTATCTGTTCCTGAGGACGGCCACCCTGCCCTGCGCGGCGCCATCCTCCGCGCAAGGTCGCCGGAGGTATGGCGCTGCGCAGAAATGGTAGGGGGGACCGTTCTTCAAAGAACGACGAGAAGTTAGGGGGTTGAACACAAGGGTTTCAAAAGGTAAGGGTCAAAAAGTAAATTAAGAGGACCAATTTGTAAAGTCAGTCAAGATGGTCTTTTCTTAGGCCCAAATTTTTATACCAGACTAATTTGAACCTAAGGATTTTAATGGTGAGATTTTATTTTAGGTTGGACTATGTTTGACCGGTCAATTTGCGCAAAAATTCAAATTAAGTCATTAATTGGGCATGGTTCTCATTTTAGGTCAAAATAGGTTGCAAAGGCCAAATTGAAGGTTCTAAACCGTAGGGAATATTTTTCTATGAATTTTAGAGGGTTTAGTTGATTTTTATCCTACCTCGAACCTCATGAATTAAAGTGGGTTTGTTTTAGGGTTACAGAATATCATTTAATTCCTAAAAGTTGCTATAACCCTTTTCAGACCAGATCATCCCACTTTCCTTCTTATTAAGCTCATTTGACCTATGTTTGGACACTTAATTAGCCTGTTTGTACACTGCCTTGGTCTCAACCCTTGTTCTAGACCATGAAGTTCTTAATGAGTTTAGATAAGTGCTTTTTCTTTTGAAACCTTGATTAGGTTAGAATGCCAACCACAGGCCTAAAAGGTACTCTAGTACCAACCAAGATCTAGATCTGTCTAGCCTCAGCCTCTGTCCTTAGCAAAGGTTTTTAAGGCCTACAAGAACTAACCTAAGGCTTATCGGACTTTATGGTTAAAGCACCCGTGCTTGAGCTAATTTTAGCCCTGGCTCAGTTCGCAGTACATTTTGTAAGAAAGAGAGGTAGAAGATTTATATGTTTGGAGAGTTTTCTCTCTTTTTTTCTTTTTTTAATTCTAGCTTAGGATTGGCTTCTCAACGCGATCTGTATCAGATTCCTTGTCCCCATCATCAATCATCAAGGGTTCCTGGCAGTCGATGCTTCGAGATAACACCACCCATGGTAACCCCCAGAACCCTGGCTGTTGAGATTTCGAGATAATCCCATCCATGGTGTTCCGTGGCCGAATTCAGACCCTGGCAATTGACATTTTGTGATAATGCCATCCATGGAATCTAAACCAACAGAGTGCTTGCATGCCCCCAGTAGGATATGTAAATATCCTAAGAGACAAGCACCGAGGAGATGACATGTTGTTACGCATCTTCGAGGGGAATTTCCCACCTCTCCGCACTGGGAACTCGTCCAAATCAACTTGTGTTGATTGACCGCACCTACTCTAGGTGTCATTTTCAGGATTTTTGCAACGCTTCTGCGTGATTTTGATTTTTATGCTTACTGAACCAGGCTGTGTGTGAAGTTAGGGTGCTTAGGTTACTGAGTCCCGTAAACCAAAAGTTAGTTAACGAGGCCAAATACTCCCTAAGCCTTGGACCTAATACTTAGGCTTTTCATTTTCCTCAACCTCTTGAGGAATGTCTAGATCTTAATGGGTACTAAGAGTCTATCCAAGAATGCCTTGGGTTTGCGTTCTTACTAATCTCACTGTGCACTTTCCATTTTTTTTTTTCTGAATGAGGTCTAGATCTTAGGTTAACTCCTTAATTTCTTACTAATGACTATCTCTTTTCTTTCATTTTGTGCTCCTTTTTATCTTTTTGTTCTTTTTCTCCTCCTTTGTAGAGTCCACAAAATTTCTTTCCTCCTCTCATTTTTTTTTTTTGACAATTTTTATGATGTTTTTAGCATATGTGAATTTTTTTTATTTAAAACCTTTTCTTACGAGTTTTGCACTTCCATACCCCCCCATGCCTAAGATTTGCAATGTCCTCGTTCTAACTTAGGAGGGTTTTTATTAAACTTAGTTCATACATTAGGGCAGATGTTATGATGAGTGAATGGGTCGGGGTGACAGTTGCGGATAATTTCTAATCTCAGATGCAAGCACCTGAGGTGGAGTCGGCTGTCCTAAAGGGCGAACCTTAAGTGCAAAAATGTGTCAGAAAAGGTTTCGGGTTTTTTTCGAAAAGAATGACGGGCTGCCTCCCGTTAAGCGCTGAGTTTTACGCCATCGGCTGGGCGCAATATGCTCAGGGAAAATGGAGGATAATTGATGATTCAGCCAAATCAGTAGAGGTTACATCAATGAACGGTTTGAGTCTCTGACCGTTCACGATGAAAGGTTCGGAATCATGGCTAAGCGGACTGATTTCGACGGCTCCATTTCCAAAAACCTGTCGGACAAGGTATGGTCCGACCCACTTGGATCGCAGTTTTCCAGGGAAAAGTTTGAATCAGGCATCAAAGAGTAGGACCTTCTAACCAGGATGAAAGATATTTCTAGATATGTGCTTGTCATGGAAGGCTTTAACCCACTCTTTGTAGATTCGCGAGTTCTCGTACACATCAAGGCGTAACTCATCGATCTCTCTTATTTGAAGCTTTCTATGGGTTCCAGCCTTAGAAAGATCTAAATTACAACTCCGTACTGCCCAATAGGATTTGTGCTCCAGTTCGACGGGAAGGTGACATGCCATCCCGTACACTAGTCTAAAAGGAGACATGCCTAATTGGGTTTTGTGGGCGATCCTCTAAGCCCACAAAGCTTCTGAAAGTCGGGCCGACCAGTCCTTCCTGTCAGGCCGAACAGTGACCTGCAAGATTTTCTTGATCTCCCGATTTGATAGCTCAGCTAGACCATTATTCTGGGGGGTGATAAGGAGTGGAGATTCGGTGAGACACCCCGTATTTGGTCATCAGTGACCTGAACTAAGCATTCGTGAAATGGGTCCCCCCGTCAGAGATGATTGCACGAGGAATCCCGAACCGTGAGAAGATATTGTGATGAATGAATTTGAGAACGATTTTATGATCACAGGTTCGGGTTGGTATGGCTTCGAACCATTTGGACACGTAGTCCACAGCCAGCAGGATGTACTCGAAGCCATCCAAAACAGGAAAGGGGCCCATAAAATCAATCCCCCAAATATCGAAGATTTCGCATACGAGAATCGGTTGCAAGGGCATCATGTCGTGATGGCTCATGTTGCCCAAGGTTTGGCAACGACTGCATGCCTTGCAGTGATTGTATGCGTCCTTGAACAGAGTAGGCCAATAAAAGCCACACTGGAGGATTTTCGATGCGATTTTGTGCCCAGAGAAGTGGCCACCGCATGCCTGGTCATGGCAGAAGGAGAATATCATTGATTTCACCTTCCGGGACACATCGCCGGATGATTTGGTCAGCACCTATCGGAAGAGGTACGGATATTCCCAAATGTAGTACTTGGCATCAGAGTGCAATTTGCCTTTCTTGGCCTTTGGCCAATCAGACGGGATCTGATGAGATGTCAAGTAGTTTACTATATTAACAAACCATGGAAGTCTAGTACCAATAGTCAGTAGGTGCTCATCAGGGAAATGCTCCGTGATGGATCCAGAAGGGTTGATGATCTCAGAAGGAAGGCGAGATAGATGGTCAGCTACCACGTTTTGTCTTCCCGCCTTGTCGCGAATCTCGAGGTCGAATTCTTGCAACAGCAAGATCCATCGGATTAGTCGGGGCTTCGCGTCCTTCTTGGCAAGGAGATGCCTTACAGCCGTGTGATCTGAGTAGACGATGACGTGGGAACCCAGGAGATAAGATTGAAATTTTTCAAGGGCAAATACTACGGCTAGCAGCTCTTTCTCTGTAACTGTATAGCTACGCTGAGCCTCATCAAGTGTCTTGCTAGCGTAGTAGATGACCATGGGTTTCCCGTCATCTTTCTACCCCAAAACCTCTCCTACAGCAAAATCAGATGCATCGCACATGATCTCAAAGGGTTGAGACCAATCAAGGGATTGTAGGATCGGGGCCTGGGTGACTCGGTCACAGAGGTTCTCAAAGGCTTGAGTGCATTCCTTGGAGATCTCAAAGGGTACATCCTTAGAAAGAAGAGTAGTCAGGGGGCGTGCGATTTTCGAAAAATCAGGAATGAAACGACGGTAAAAACCGACGTGCCCCAAAAAAGAACGGATGTCCCTGATCGAGCTAGGCATAGGAAGTCAAGAAATTAGATCAACCTTGGCTCGATCCACTTGGATGCCTTTCTCAGAAATAAGATGTCCTAGGACAATCCCCTCAGGCACCATAAAATGGCTCTTTTCCCAGGAAAGAACCAAATTAACATCGATGCAACGCCTGAGTATATGAACCAAGTGTTGGAGGCAATCATCAAATGATGCCCCGAAAATTGATAAGTCATCCATGAAGACTTCCAGATAATCACGTACCATATCAGAGAATATGGCAAGCATGTACCGCTGAAAAGTCGCGGGTGCATTGCAGAGACCGAAAGGCATCTTCGGAATGCGTAAGTTCTGAAGGGGCAAGTGAACGTGGTCTTCTCTTGGTCCTCAAGATGAATAGCCACTTGGTTATAACCGGAGTACCCGTCAAGAAAGCAGAAGAATCTATTTCCCGCTAATTTTTCGAGAATCTGATCAATGAAAGGTAGTGGGAAATGATCCTTCTTCGTGGAGGAATTTAGTCGTCGGTAATCTATGCAGACTCTCCACGAGTTAGTTATTTGGGTAGGTATAATTTCTCCGATTTCAGTCGTAATGGTGGTGAGCCCTGCCTTTTTAGGCACGACCTGAATTGGGCTCACCCAACGACTGTCGAAGATCGGGTAGATGATCCCTGCATCTAACCACTTAATGATCTCCTTTTTCACGACCTCCTGCAGATTGGGATTCAAACGTCTCTACATCTCACGGGAAGGTCGTGCACCCTCTTCTGAATAAATATGGTGTGTGCAATAAGAGGGACTTATTCCAGTCAAGTCATCGAGAGTCCAACCAATGGCTCTGCGATGTTGCTGGAGAACAGCAATCAAACGAGATTCCTGATCAGGAGTAAGCTTGGAATTTATAATCACAGGAAAAGTCTGATTAGAACCCAAAAAGATGTATTTCAAATGATCGGGAAGGGGTTTTAGTTCAAGGATGGGTTATCAGTAACAGCGGGTGGTTCAAGGTAAGTGTGAGGTTCAAGGATAGGAGTTATGGGTTTGTCTAAATCAGGGTCTGACTCCTCTAATTGCGGTTCAAGATCTTTCTATGGTTGATGGGGCATAATCAGGTTATTCTCAAAATGTGTTTCATCAACCAAAGCCCTAATATCACATATTTGTTCGATGACACCGCAATTAATTCCTTGTTGGGCCTTAAAGATATCAATTTTGAGGGTCTAATTCCCAAATTTTAGTTCTATTTGGCCCTCCTCACAACTGATGTTGGCTCTAGCAGTAGCCAGGAAAGGTCTCCCTAGAATGATCGGTGTATCCCTAGGGTTTTCAGGTGCATCCATATCTAAGACTATAAAGTCCACAGGGAAATAGAAATCCCGCACTCTTACAATAACATCCTTAAGAATTCCTTTAGGTGACTTTATAGATCGATCTGCTAACTGTAGTGTCACCTCAGTTGGTTTTAGCTTAGATTCTTCTAGGTGGTTAAGTAAGGATGTGGGTATCAGATTTATGGAGGTGCCCAAGTCTAGCAATGCTCTGTCAAACTGGGTTTCACCTATTTTGCAAGAAATCAGGGGAGTACCTGGGTCTTTTGCCTTGGGTGGGAGTCTGCTCAGGATTACAGAGCTGGCTTGCTCTGACAGTACAATTGGACTCCCACTCTTGATTCGCGGCTTACGTTGAGGTGTACACACATTCTTCAAGAATTATGCGTAAGCCGGTACGTGGAAAATTGCATCCATCAAGGGGATGTTTATTTGGACCTGCTCAAAGAGCTTGACCAGGTCCTCCTCAGGTGCCACGGGTTTGGTTGCCTTCTTTCCCTTGGTCAAGGCCTCAGGAAATGGAACCTTGGTTGGTTCTTCTAGGATAGGTCCAGGGATAGGGACGTCCTGGATTACTGTCCTAGGGTTTGGATCACTACCAGGCTTAGAGTGGTCTGGATAGGGTGGATCTTGGGTTTCCTTACCACTACGGGTGGTTACAGAATTCAGTCCTGCCTGGTTTTGGTTAGGGTTTGATAGGATGGGTTGCTGCTGATAACTCGCATAAGAAGTCGAAGCCTCCATCCCGTCAGGTGAAGGAACAGAGAGGGCCTAATAAATCATGTGTACTTGGCCCGGGTTTGGGTTCATAACGCACCTCTGGGTCGTCACGTTATTAGGGTTAGGAAGAGGTTGAGAAGGAAGTGTGCCTGGTTGGCGAGAATTTGCCAACTGGGCCAGTTGGTTTCGAACCTCTGTAAGTTCGTCCTTGTGTTGCTTCTGAATAGCTGCATTTGTTCTTTGAATGTCAGCCAGAGTCTGAAGGATGAGGGACATTTGGTCTTGGTTTGGCCCTGATGGATAAGTTGGGTTGGGCCGAGGCTGAGGCGGCTGGTAAGGACGAGATGGTTGTGGATGGGGCTGAAAGGGTGATCTTTGTGTTTGGGAATTTCCCGCCCACTGGAAGTTGGGATGGTTTCGCCATCCAGGATTGTAGGTATTGGAAAATGGATCATTCTGGATGATGTTGAGGTCCTCTCAGGTCTGAGGAACCTCCAAAGAGTCAGAGAATGGGGGAGTGGAATTCCCCTAGCTAGTATAGAAATGATCGGAGGATCCTCCGATCCGAGAATCAGATGGGGGTGGATACGGATCCATCCCAGGAGAAGGTCGGTGGAGAATGTTTTGCACAGTTTCCCGTGTGGAAGGAGGCTGTGCAAAGGAATTATGCGCAAGGGTGGCTCGCTGCAAGTGCTGAGTCAGCTCATCCACCTTCTTCTCAATGATAGAGACCTTGTCCAATCGACTGGCCATCAATTCTAGGTCGACTGATGCGGACAGGCCCTACGTCTCGTGTGCTCCTCTAAGGTTCATCGATGTGCGGGTATTCTTCTTGTCGAATAATCACATGGAGTCATTATTGATGGAGTTCTCGCACATATTTTCGAGAATCTCCCACACGGTGTCCTCATGCTGACCCATGATATTCCCTCCGTAAGTTGCATTGACGAAAAGCCTAATATCTTCACGGAGTCCCTTGTAAAAAGACTAGACTTGTTCCCATTTAGGAACTCCGTGATGGGGGCACTTTCTCATGAGATCTTGAAAGCGATCCCATGCCTCATGGAGAGGTTCCCCAGTTTGTTGAGTGAAGTGGGTAATCTGATGGCGCAAGGCATTGGTCCAACCAACGGGAAAGAACTTCTTCAAGAACTCGAACTGAAGTTCCTCCCAATTGTTGATCGGCCGGGTCTGTGTTTGGTACCAATGAGCGGCCTTGTCCATAAGGGAGAAGGAGAACATCTTCATAAGGAGAATATCCTGATTTTGTGCATCTAACTCAAAAGTCTGGGCCAAATGCTTTAGCTGTTTAATGTGCTGGAAGGGGTCTTCAGAATTAAGCCCATGAAATTTAGGTATGGCATGAAACATATTGGGCTTTAATTCAGAATCAGGGCCTCTAGTCGGGATTCTGACTCGAGGCTTAATAGCCACCGCAGCAGGATTATAATGGTCCCACATCATGGGACGCTGCGGTGGGTGCATAAAGTTTTGGAAGAGGTCATTGAGTCGCTGGAGCTGGTGCTCCAGATTGTTCTCTTCCTCAACTGGCTGAGCCATTGTGGAAGAAGAAGGTGAGTTGGGTTCGGAGTCGGAGGAGAGGTCTATGTGAAGTGTTGTTTGCTCAAACAAGGGTACTGAGGCTCGGCCTCGAGGGGAGTGAATTTCTAAAGGAGGTTTCAAGGACCTCCTACCAAACATACACTGATGGAGAGGATGAGTTTAGCAGGTGCTGGACCCAATCAAGACACCCAGAATGTTGGGTGACTATAGAGGTTCGAGGCAGATGGAACCCTTAATCAAAAGATCTTCCACCTAAGAATTACCTGGGTAGCCAGAGAGGGTGAGTCCCGCGAAGACCCCTACACGGTAGAGCATCCCCACGGGTTACAGGGTTTCCCCCACCCGACCTCTCTTGTCACTAAGATTCCAGATAGACCAGAATGGGGATCTTGACCTCTTAAGTCTACCACTTTTAGTTAGGATCAAGGTGCTTAGGTTTTCACTTGAACTTTAGCCTTTTGAGTGCAAAGAGTGACCTAAGTTGAAGGTTGGTTGACCCAAGGGGTCAACTTCACTTGCTAGTTCCTTTGAGAGCTTATTAGGTCTTTGTCTTTTAGGGTTCAAGTGTTTTTAAGAGCCAAATTTCTTAGGGTTTCTCTGAATAGGTACTTTCAAACAATGGCTTGGGCACACTTCTTTTGGGAATTCTCAATTCTTGCTTAAGAAGTGTGTCTCTAAAACCCTAATTTTGAATCTTATGTTGGCTCTACTTGGTCTAGTTAGCTTCCTTTTGATTGGGTAATTAAGGCTCAGGCAAGAAGGTGTTAACCCTAAATGCCCTTAATGGATGTGCAGAAATAGTGTGTTGAAATTGAAAACAGGCAGCTTCGATGATTTACTAAATATGGAAGACAGGTTATACCTATATTGCTTGTTCTTTCTTTTTCTTCCTCTTTAGAATTTAGGGGTTAAAATGAGATGATAGAAAATTACCTGTCCCAGGTGTGGTTGTTGTGCGGCTGCTTATTGTCTTCTTGATTTCCTATGCCTGCACACAAAAGAGAAGAGATTAATAGAAACTCTAAAAATAGTGAATTAATGGCTTCTAGAATAGCCGTTGCTCCTCGGCAACGGCACCAAAAATTGGTGAGGTGTTTTGCCTGTCTTGTTATTTATATTCGTTGTAGTATATGACAAAGCAGTTACCAGTTTAATACAAAATTTTTTTACTCGGAATACAAGTTTTCCCAAGGTCGAACTCAGGGAGCAACTATAACTCTAGAAACATAAATCCACAATATAAGGTTTTACAAAAATTAAGAGATAGAGAGAGAGAGGGAGCAAAAGTATTTTTGTTGGCTTCTTCTTCTTCTCTCTTCCTCTTCTCTCTTTTCAACTGATTTTTCTCTTCTCTTTTTCTTCTTCTGCTCTGGCCGTTCCTCTTCTTCTTCTTTCTTCTTTTCTTCCTGCCTTCTTCTTTCTTCTTCAGCCTGCGACTGTGGTGACCTTCTTCTTCTTTCTCTTCTGCTCTGCTTCTTTCTTTCTTCTCAGCCTGCCTTTTTCTTCTTTTCTTCCTTGCAGCTGTGTCTTCTTTCTTCTTTTTCTTGCTTTCTTTCGCTTGCCTTCTTCTGCTCTAGTTCTTCTTTCTTTCTTCTCAGTCTAGGGGGGAAGATGAGTTATTGCCATTTCCCGTGCTCTGGAAATTTGAATTTTAGGGATGGGCGGATGCTGCCTCCGCCCCCACCTATGTGCAACTCGGGAGGGCTTATGGCGGATGTGGAGGTTCCCTTGACGGCGAGCATCAAGGCTGCAGAGATGGCCTTGCGTGAAGCTCTGGTTGGGGAGATTATGACTGGAAGACCGACGGCAGAGAACGTTCATGCCCTGGTAACCTCTCTATCTCTCTCAACTGATTCCTAGCAGATCTCCTTTCTGTCAAGTACACGTTTTGTGCTCTTTGGTTTGTGTGCGGGAGATGTTAAGAAATTACGATTCCATAGATCGTGTAACAACGGCGTCACGGTGACCTGGAGGCTGGTTTCTCCTTTTGATGGAGCCCTATCGAAGAGACCACCACAGAGAGTGGGAATTAGGTCTGAAAATCTTGAGATTGAGGGACTCCCTCTGCACCTGAGGTACAAGGAGGTTGTGTCGTCAATGATCTCAGGCTTTGCATCTGTGGCTGAAGACGCGATCGTCAGACTGCTTGAGGGGAATGGGCGTCTATTAAGTGTGAGGGTCGTTGTCTTCATCGCTGGCTCTATACCTGATCGTCTGATTTTGAGATGTGGTGGAAGCTCCTGGATGCTGAGACTGAAGTTCCTGATGGGGGATGTTGTAGCAAAGCAACTTAAGTCATCTAAAACTACAACTGATGAGGAAGCGACTGCTTAAGAGTTGCACATGGTGCATGGCGATAAGTCCTTGGCTGCCGAGACGTGTAAGGACTTGTGTGGTGGGGAGAGGAGGATGCTTCAGAATAAAGAAATGGAGGAATTAGGCGGCGGAGTGTTGGCAAGACCATCGACCACGATGGTAGGGGATGTGCTGTCATGTGGTAGGGAGAATCAGGAGCAGGGGAACCTTGATACGCAACCTGAATCTCTGAAGGGCAAACAGGTCTTGCAAGGGAAGGAAGATCCTGAATGTGAAGGGAGATCATGCACAAAAATCAATAAGGGGAGATCACCATACAACCTTCAACAAAGAAAATCAAAGGCTATTTCTAGGATGGATGAAGATGAAGTTGCCAAAGTTATGCAAGTGTGTAGTTGCCAGACCCTCAGGAGAGAGGGTTCCAATGAGGAGTGATGAGAATCCTCACTTGGAACGTGAGTGGGTTGCGCAACAGATGTCGAAGGGCATCTCTGATGCGGTACTTGAGAGAATGGGAAATTTATTGTGCGCTCATTCAAGAGACACACATTGAGAGTAATTCTGATAGACTTTGGTCCGACTTGTTAGCTGCAGGGATGAATGAATGTGTACAGATTGATGCGCATGGGAGGTCGGGGGCATTGCTATCTGGTGGAGGAAGAGGTGGGCTCAATGTTTGGAAGTTCACAAAGCCAAACATATGCTAACATGCAAGTTTCAGATTCAACAGGGGCAGGAGTGTATCTGGATTACTAGGATCTATGGACCTTGTACTGCTTCTGCCAGGCAGGTGTTGTGGGAGGAATGGCCCACTGTAGCTGAGTTGGTGCAGGGGGAAATGTGGCTGAGGGGAGGAGATTTTAATTGTGGGTTAATAGGGGCTGATAGGTCTAGTGGCAGCACAGATAGCTCAGCTATTGGATTTCATATGACGATTCAGTCTCTATAGTTGAGTGAATATCCATCCTCTGGTGTGGAATTTACTTGGCGTAATGGAAACGAGCAAGCTTCCAGGCTTGATAGATTTTTTGGGAATGTGGGCATCCTTGTCAGATTCCAATTGTCGACTGTGAATGGGTTGAGCCAACCTTTCTCTAATCATACCCCCCCGGTATGGGACAGTGGGGAAGAAACTCTGGCTGGCACCTATTTCAAACTGAAAAGGTCATGGCTGACTGAACCGGGTTTCTATCAGATGATCTGTTCTTGGTGGAGAGCTAAAAAGGTACAGGGGTCTGCTACTGTCAGATTATCAACTAAGCTGGCTGGATTGCATGCGATCTTAAAAGAATATGGGTCTGCTATTACCTTGGTGAGGGAACAAAGGAGAAGGGAAGCTCTGAGTAGGATCCAGGAGCTGGACTCCAAGGAAGCTGCTGGCCCTCTGTCTAGAGATGAGAAGGCTGACAGGAGAATGTGGTAAGGTGTGGTACTAGATGAAGACCTTAAATAGGAAATCGATTGGAGGGAAAGATCCAGGCAGTTATGGCTTAAGGAGGGGGATGCCAATACGAAATTCTTCCACCCTGCAGCTAGCTCTCGGAGGCGGTTTAGCTTCATTTCCTCTATTCTTTGTGATGGACATAGGGTCTCCTCTAATCAGGAGATTAAATCTAAAGCCATCAAGTATTTCAGGGCAGCTTCTCGGGTAGCTAGGAGAGGGAAATGGAGAATGGCAGGAGACATTGGTCCCAAGGTGACAAGCGAACAAGCCGAACAATTGACTGCACTAATTACAGAATAAGAAACCTTACAAGCAATCAGAGAATTAAATGCGGAAGGCTCCCCGGGCCCGGATGGAATACAAGTTTTCTTTTACAAAGAGATGTGGAGTGTGGTGTGTAAGGAGGTGATGGATGTTGTCAGAGAATTTGAGGTGGGTAATGCTGGTTTCGAGAGGATTAACAAGTCATATCTTTTCCTCTTGCCAAAATCAATGGGAGCAGAACAATTTTCAGATTTCAGGCCGATTGCCCTTTCAAACTCCATCTATCTTATCATCAGCAAGGTCTTGGCTAACAGGCTAAGAATTGTTCTACAAGACATGATTCACCCAGTACATTCTGCTTTCTTGCCCAACATATCACTTTAGGAATCATTTATTTTGGCTCAGGAAATGGTCAATGGTTGGCACCGGAGGAAATGCAAGGCCTTCCTGTGGAAAGTGGATTTCTAGAAAGCCTATGACTCGATTTCCTGGCCGTATCTTTGGGAGGTGTTTAGAAGAAGAGGCTCCCCCCCCCCCCCCCCCCCCTGGATTCAATGGATGAAACGCTGTATCACCACTGCTTCATTTTCTTTCTCCTTTAATCAATGGGAAGCCATGTGGAGCCTGGATCCAACCACAGCGTGGGGTTAGACAAGGGTGTCCCCTGGCCCCATTGGTCTTTAACCTTGCGGTAGATGGACTTGCAAGGTACGCTTGCAAATTGGCAGAGGTGGGTATAATTAAAGGGTACTCACTATCAAACAGAAGACATCTGGCCCCCATTTTACAATATGCAGATGATACTGTGTTCTTCGTGGAAGGGTCCAAGTCTGAGGCGCATGCTTTGGGACTAATGGTGAAGATATTTAGTGATATTTCAAGTTTATGTTTGAACAAAGACAAGTCTGTTTTGATCTGTTTTGGTATGAGTGAACAGGAACAGATGGAATTGGAGGGCATACTAAGCTCACCCCATACTAAATTGCCTCTAAGATACCTTGGATTACCTTTAAGGGCTACAAAACTGAAAAAATCAAATTGGAATGTCCTGTTCGAGAAGGTGGCTGGAAAGCTAAAAGGGTGGAGTAGTAAATTCCTATCTAAGGGTGGGAGACTGATTTTACTCAACTCAATTATTACTGCCATACTTGTCTTTTTCTTCAGCATATTTAAGGCCCCTAAATGCATCTAGAAGATATTGGACCTTATGAGGAAGAGATTCTTCTGGAAAGGAGCAAGACACGAGGGCAGGTTCATGCAGCCCATCAGATGGAACACTATCTGCAGACGAAAGGAGGCTAGGGGGTTGGGAATTAAAGCATTAAAAGAGTTCAATGAGGCCCTACTGCTGAAATGGGCCACCAGAATTTTGAATTGCAAGGAGGGGCTGATGGATGATCTGATTAGGGATAGCTATGGGGGATTCAATAGCTGTCTACAAAGGCTTCAGCCGAAGAGGCCTTCTCCCTTTTGGCGATCAGTGATCTCTGCAATCAACTGCTACTAGCATCTGCTGCAGCCTAAGCTTGGTGATGGCAGATGTTTTAGCTTATGGAATGAGAGGTGGTCTGAATTGGGCCTGCTGAAAGAGATCTTCCCGAGGGTGTATGATGCTGCTACTGATAAAGATGCCACAGTTAGCAGTCTATGGTCCCAGGCTGAAGGTTGCTGGCAGCTGGAAGGGCTACAACAATGCAGGCTGGGCACTCGACTTTGGGAGGAGAGGCAGAAACTGATGGAGAATCTGCAGCAGCTGTATCTTATGACAGATGTGAAGGACACATACTGCTGGCAGGGTTTTTTCTCAATGAAGCAGGCATATGAAAAAATTATTAGGTCTGATGAGGTGGAATGGGATCTTATCGACAGAAAGATTTGGCTTTTGAGAATTCTTCTGAAGGTCCAGATTTTCTTGTGGCTTTGCAGACGGGAAGGGTTGATCACTGGCGATCTTAGGCACAGAAGGATGGGGATTAATATGAAGGCCTGCCCCCTATGTGGATTACACTCTGAAAGTGCAACACACATATTCTCCTCTTGCTTGATCACGGATAAAATTTGGAGGTTGGTGTGCTTAGAACCCCTCCCTCCCTGGGATGCTATGTGGCAGAGCTTCATCAACCCTGTTCAACCTTTGGGGGCTATGGCTGCCGTTCTGTGGTGTGTGTGGAGGGCGCGGAATGATAAGCTATTTCAGGGGAGATCGGTGAGATGTGAGAATGTTGTAAAGGAATGTTGGTCTCTCATACATAGTTGGGCAACTTTTTTGTAATACTCTTTTGATATGCAATACAATACCCTCCGGATTGCTATCGGTTTATGATAGCAATCCTCACTGATTCAAAAAAAAAAAAAATAGAATGGCGCAACCTTTTAGATGTGTTTGCTCCTTCAATTTATTCTCTTGGATCCCTTGGTGTAGAAAATCATGTACCACCTCAGCTCAATTGAACTCATTTAGCGATTGCAAATCCTCCACGGGTCAAAAAGTGAAGTAACAATGGCTTGATCCCTGTAAGGTAAGAGGAAGGACCCAAGGGTGATGAGAACCAAGAGCTTCGTCTCTTTCACAACTTCCTCACTTCTATCATCAGTCGTTTCCTTCCCTTTTCCCTTCACATTCCCTTTCCCCTTCTTCCCATCTGGATTTAATTCATATAATTTCTCCAAAGTAGCCTTCACTTTAGGCATAATAGTGGAGAAGTTAGTCATCCAAATTTTCAACCTATCTTTCACATTACTCTTCCCATCAACCAAAGCAAGTTTTCTTCCATGGTTCTTCAACTCTATCATCTTCTCAATATGGTCAACAGTTAGCTTCAGCACAAGCTCACAAGTGAAACACCTTTGTCTCCACATCATAAGCATCCACCAAATGCCCATACAATTCCCTATCTTTGTACTGAGGGAAGTACTTCTCATGCTCAATGAGGACAGTGAATGGAGTCCTTTCAAATGACTCAACAACGTCATCCCTGACGTACTTCAGCCCTTTCTTGATCGATACGAGTGTGCATCTGTGATCCACCTCCCTAAGATCAAACATCCACGGATTATATATCCTTCATCCACCGACATTTTCATAGGAATACACCAGTGGATAAAAATAATACACCGATGTATTGGTCAAGTTCACTGGTGTATTTTACAATACAAGTGTATTCCTATAATACACCGGTGTATTCGAATTATACATCGGTATATACATATAGTATATCAATATATTTGTCTACAACAACGGAGCTCTTGACTAACACACCAGTGCATTTATATAATACACGGGTGTGCATTTGTATAATACACGGGCGTATTTGACAAATTCAATGATGTATTAATCAACTACACTGGTGTATTGAACGAATAAAGTGTTGAGTTGTGCTCCACGAATACACCAGTGTATTCTTCAACCTTCCCTTTATGATTTCATCATACTACACACATAGAAAAATACACCAATGAATCATGTCCACCAAATGGTGGACCCTCCAATCCAAATATCCCTAATGCATTGATGTATTATGCAAATGAAAATATACATGCAACTGACAGAAGAAGCTCCCACAACATTGAATTATTCAAAAATGACGATGAACTTCTCACCTGCTAACTTGCTCACACAATCCAATCTTAAACTCGACACTCGTCGACGTCTTCTCCGTACCATTTCCACAACCGTACCTTATTCGGATGTTGTTGCGCTTGCTGCTGCTACTTCCTTTGGTGCTGCTTGCCATTTGTTCTTCGTCCCAGCTTTCACTCCAACAATGTCCTAGTCTGATCAACAAAGGTACCTTCTGCGATCGCCGATGGATGCGATTTGCTCGAGGCTGACAAATTCACCAATGGATGGCATTGGGTGTTCGTTACATATTCGAAAATGATTTATATACCGTCTCTTCAAATCCATCGATATTTTTTTTTTTTTCAAGTTCGAGTACACTTTTCAATACGTCACTCGATGCAAATATACATAAATCCACCGATAAACTCCGTATCCCTTCACTTTACTTCCATATCCCATTCCTTTAAATAAGTGCTCCATCTTTACCAAATGAGGGATTACTCTTTCCAATCCCTCCATTGTTACTTCCACCTAAACAAACACAAAACCCTCTCAATCCTGAGTTTGACACACAAACCCGAGCCCCTTTTTTTCAATCCTCCCAATTCAATTTCTCTAAATAAATGGTACCTTAGTGTTCAACTTATATTTAGACAAAATATTATGCGGTGTCATTCATCCACCAAAAATAATTCAAAATTACAAGCAAAAAAAAAACTCAAATAGTAAGCAGGCCACAGATATGACAGGCTTCAAACAAAATTTTAGTAAAGATAAACATTAGCATCCCAAAAATAAGGATTTGAAAAAGCTCGGAAAGTGGTGGTTGGGGCAAATTGGACTTCTACCGGGAACATCCGGTGTTGACCCTCACATCTTCTGAATGTTGAGGTAAGTGATCTTTGTTTGGACAATTTGTTTAGTCAATTAACTAAAATGCCTAATCAACTAATTAAACTAGTTATCTTGTCTATTGACTAATTGGGCACTTTTTTGCATTTCCAAGTTTCTTTCCACCATATAAAATCTCATGTCCCCTTTGAGCCCCTAAATTTAGAGAACTTGAACTCTGGCCTTGAAAGCTTTAACAAAGCTCAAGGAAAATCCGTTACTAAGATAACTCTATTAAGTAACGTCATCGTGATTATTTGCAAGAAGTCACCTCACCGTCAAACTTTCCCTCTCCATAAGGAGAAGATGATTCATATGATTACCTTAGAACCTTGAAATTTCTTTTTATTTGTTTTTCTTATTATCATAAATGGTAAATCAGTCTTTTTCTGTTTAGATACAAATGAATAAAATCACAATTCAAAAGTCTTCGTTCTTTACATGAAGATATTTATATGGTAGAGAATGGAGTGTGACAAGAAATAAAAATTCGAACGGATTCTTTCATTGGCCAATGATTTCCCATCCACCTTGAAAAATAAGAGAATATCCTGATCAAACTTTCATCTATATATAGTGAAGAGTAGACAAATTACCCTATCTCAGTTTCAGAAATACAATGGGAGATTAAAAAAATCTCCATTATCGTTTCTCCATCTTCCTGATTGCATGATTCCGTTTTTGTTTCAGCTTAGAATATGGAAGCATTGAAAGAAGGAAAAATTTTTATATTATCATTTTCTTCTGAAGATGAAAAGAAGTATTATATTATTAAAAAATAAATAATACATATATTGTAATATATTTTGCAACATATAAAATAAGAGAATTAATTTCAAACGGTATATTTTAATTTTTCACCAATGAAAATCTTTTTTCATAAATAAAAAATTACCTTTCATAGATAAAAAATCACTATTCAAGTAAAAAATTATTTACCACCAATAAAAAGATAAAATATATTAATATATTTTCATTTTTAATCGATATATTTTAATTTTCAATTAATGTATTTTGATTTTAAAAATTATTTCTAATCATTATATTTTGATTTTAAACCAATCTACTTAATTTCAAATCAATAGATTTTCATTTTAAATCGATGTATTTCTATTTTCAATTAATTAATTTTAATTTCCAACCAATATATTTTAATTTCTTCTTTAAAAGAAAATAAATAAAGACTACATATTACAAAAAATATTATAACACATATTTCTGTACTCATCCTATTACATTTCCTACAAAATTGCTACAAAGCTGGTCTATCTCCTAAAACTGTCTCCTTATTCGCAGCATAAAATTATTTGAGTAGGCAATTTTTGAAAGCTAACCAATCATCCTAACACGCTTTTTGAATTACAAGACACAAAATCTGGACATGGATAACTCAAGGGGTTGTTAATTGAACAGAGCATGTTCAATTCAAGTTCGTTCGGTAATAATTCGAAGAAAAAATATTCAATTAAAAATGAATTGAGCATGTACTTTAAAATTAGATTCGGTAACTTAATCAACTGATCGTAACTTTCCGTACATTCATTCATTCAAAAATTGAGTTCAATAATATATATCTAGAGACATATGTATGTATCTATGTACGTATGTTTCCAAGTGAACAAATATTTATATACATCATATATTAGATTCTATACATATATATTAATTTTAATACTGATGCATTATCTAATATGATTTATTAGTTTATATTTTATCCATACTAGGGAAGTGCCTACATTTCACTGCGGAAGTGTATAAAACTTTCAAATGTCTAACAACAGAGGTATGATTTTGTTGCATATCCAAAGATATTTACTCTAATTAAAAAAAAAGTTAACAAAATTTGCTAACAAAATTTAAATTATAATTTAACTTTTATTTCTATTGAATTTGATGATTAAAAATATTCAAGATTCTAACATTATTACCCACTAAATAGATAGAGATCAAATTGATTAGAGGGTTATATGCTATAAGAGATTTAAAAAAATGAAATCATTTGAGATATTTTTTTAATGAAAAAAGTTGCATCTCCAAGGCTACTAAGTTTCATGTCATAAAATATTTTATTCAAGTTCAGGATATTGGATAATGTACTTTAAACACCCTTACACATATTTAGGTGAAATAATAATTGAAAAAATTACCTTTGATTTGTGTGAGGGAAAATTATCTTATTATGTAAATCTTAATGAATCATATTGTTATATATTTAATTTAGAAGTGTAAGAATAAATTAAATTACCATCCCATTAATTATTATTTCATATGACAGTTTTATTATTTTAAACTTCCAAATAAAGAAAAACATGGTATATGAATACATGAAGTTTGGACATGTATTGTGGAATCAATTTTTATATTGAAAGGTTTAAAAGTTCTCTAAATTTGACGAGAGATTTAGGTAGCACAGAGAGATAGCCTAATATCTCGTTGGGATTTCAAAGGAGTGACATTCTTAGAAGAATAATCTATTATCTATATAACAATGGTGATTTCATATTATATCTCTAAATTTTTCTAATGTTCATATGTACGTATGTTTATATATTTTCTTTAAATTCATATGTTTGTATATCTATTTTTTTTCCTTTGATGTTTATTTTAAAGTTGATATGATATCCATCATAGATTTAGGTTGTGATTATGATAAATCATTTAATATGTCATATCTCAATATACATGTATATCATATTAAACCTGTAAGGTCATCTTTTTCCTTAGTAATTTTAATACAAAGATTCCTATTGTTAGGACAATGCAACCAACTTGTTAGTTAGATATTTAAAATAATTTTCATTGATCTCTTACATCTATATTTTTTTGGATTGTATTATATGCATGTGAATACAACCTAAATATAGAAATATACGTAAATATGTGAAAGAAATCTACTTCTATCTATGCATTTACTATATAAAAAATATCCATTTAAATAGAAAATTTATAGATTTAAATAATTAATTATACCAAAAGTTTTCCCCTTATTGTTCAAACTTATGGTCCTGGCTTATTTCAATCACATGACAAAATTAGAGCCTTGTGGCATCAAGATGCATGCAGGGGATGGGGTTCTCATTTCATCTTACTATTTGTGATTCTTTTTCTAATGGTAGCCGGTAATACGGATTTATATAGATACAGAAACCTCCACCATTTATATTGATATAATACCTTTAACCTTTTTGCCGACCTCATGCATGATCGGTATCAGAAACGTCAATCATTTATTAATATAAGGAACAATTGAACTCTTAGGCAGTGTTTAGCTACAGGATAAGAACAGGAATAAGAAATAATAGGTGAGATGGGATAGAAATGATATGAGTTTCAGAAGGTTCTCTCTTCCCACATATATTCTCTTTCCATCACATCCAAATTCATTAATATTCTCTTTTTTCACATATAACTCAAAAAATATTGCATAATAATTATAATCAATCACATCAAAATCCATAACTCTCTCTTCTCACAAAATCAACGTACCAATCATTAACAATCTTACCAATCATTACAATCCCATCAATCAAACATCTTCTATACTTATTCAACTCTTATTCTATCCTGATATAACACTATCTCCTTACCAAACGTTACCTTAGTGCATGGAGTTGGATTGAATGACAAGTGAAACTAGAAACGAAAGTTGAAGATCGGATAAAATAAAAAAAGTCTAAGACTGAAAGCACCATAGAAAGCAGAAAACAATATAAAATGTAAGGTTGACACATGGTGAAAGAAAGTGGACAGCTCCTTCTTTTCGATGTTACTTAGATATGTTTGTGTTAAGACACTCTAAAACAGTTTATTCATTTACACTATATACATATCATATACATTTTAAATAATTTAAAAGGTAACCAAAAAGAGTTCTACCCTAATACCCACTCCAATAGCATGCCTAAATGATTTAGTATTATTAACATTCTAGTTTGTAAAACAGTTAAGGTACGTTATTGTTGAACCAAACTTGAACTACTAGCGAACCTAGCTATCAAACTTCTTGTTAAACTATCATCAAACATGTCCATTCAAATAATACATATGAACTATTGGCAAACTGAACTCAAACATTCAATGTTGTTATCTAACAGAACTCTAACATAAATAATCAAACAATTATCAAATTCAAACCGAACTTAATCTCAGGCTTCAAACTTCTTCTCGAACTCAAACTCAAATATATATATGTTCCAAGTTTATTCAATTTAATTAGCAACCCTAACACCTAAGAAGACGCCTACAACTTGGAGACTAGCGCAGACAGCATTGGAACAATTCAATCCAGACTGGATGAAACCCAGCCACCCCACATTACCCAGATTTTGTTAAGCTGCATCGTAGAGGTTCTTTTCCTACAGCTGCTTTGCGTAAAGCGGCACCTTGAAGTTCAACTAAGAGGAAAAATGTTCAAATGGCCTAAACACTTCTTGCCTAAACAATGCAGATCAGGTTTAGGATCAACTTTTTCTACAAGCGGTTCTCCTTCGGAGTTTAACTGGTTCCGATCTTTTTCTTTTTTCCTTTATTTTTTATCTTATTTTTTGTTTGGTGTTCCTTATTTCCTACGGGACGTATTTCCTCCCTCAATAGGTAAAGATTCTCCATTTCTCCCTTTGCATCTTTTGTATCAAATTTTTTCCTTTAATGGAATATTTACTTAATAAAAAAAAAAAGTTTTTCTACCATCTATTATGTATTCTTTTCCATGTGTGTAATTTCCTATGCATCCATTGCATATTTCACAATGTGCAATTATCACCACGACAATGGCAAAACTATACCTAAATACCAAACAGTAATATGCAGAATTCAATGAAGACACGGGATGCTCTTTTACGCTTCAGGACGTGAGGCACCTAAAACAGAACATACTTGCAAGTCCTAGTGCGGCTACCTTTTTACTCTAAAGTCAAGATCATGACGGATTGCAGTCAAATTGTTTGCATCTAACGGGCCACGAGAGCCACCGTTGGCTATCAAATCATTTTTAGATTTAAAGAGTGTCGCATAGCTTCAAGGCATCCATTGTAAGGAGGATATGGTCAAGCCTCCTACGTAATGGGAGGGCTCAACCCAATGCATCTCAAGCAATCACAATGGGAGGAAAAGAGATTTGGTGACCTAGTTCCACCGCAATGGGTGTATGTCTGAGGAGAGGATGATGCTGACAGCTATGCACTAGAACTTGTAAGATTACGGGATCTCTACCTCGCAACCCCTTCACTTGGGGGTCGCTCCTCGCTATTTATAACATGGGAAGATTCCTAACCTGATAATCTCTAGTATATATGTCAGACTACATGTCTGTTGTCAGGTCATAGGTGATCTTTTCCATCCTATCATGATTCTACCCTTGGCTACGCCGAATCTTCTAGTAGCTTGGACGGGTCTTGGCCTGTGCCCGGCAAGTCGTAGGCGAGTCGGGTGGTGCCGAACTCGCTTGTTTGTCCTGTATTTGGGTAGCCGGATTTCCTACTATGTTACATGTGGAGTTTTGAATCTGATGGCAGTTTTTGCCCCTCATCATATGTCCCCACTCTCTAGCTAACGGAAACTGCTGAGAGAGTAATTAAAGCGTTAAAAACTCCATGATAGACAATGCCCCCAAATGTTCAACCCGCTTAGGATGAAGCAGGAAGGACATTTGTCTTGATGGAGGAGTTGCCGAATGCTCGTAGATGAGTCTAGGTGGCTTGCCTCTCTCTTGCTGACTGTAAATGGTTAGGTGTGAGGAAATTTTCTCCAGACTTTCTACCGGTGGTGGTGGCGGCATGGTTCTGTTGAACGTAGAGCAGATGAGTCCGAGTTCATGTCGGCCTTAAGAGGTGGCGCTCTGTTGAATGCGGGGCACATGAGCCCAAGTTCGTGCTGGCCTTAAGAGGCGGCGCTCTGTTGAACGTAGGACACGAGCCCGAGTTCGTGCCGGCATTAAGAGGCGACGTTTGAACATAGGGCATATGAGCCCTAGTTTGTGCCGCCCTTAAGAGGTGGCTTTCCGTCGACTACTTTGTCGCGTAGCTCGTCGAGGCGATCATTAATTTTTGTTGGAGTGAGGTCGTGGCCTCAAACGTAGTGCCCATTCAATAAGACAACCGGTACCTGTATAGTGTCGATCCGTATGCCCGATGTGTAATAACGTGCAATCCTTGATCGACGATTTTGTTAATACGATCAAGCTGCTACAAAACCCATGCCATATCTTTAGGGATTTTGTTCCTTGGAAACCTACAACCCACAGGGGGGAGGTGGAACGACATCATCGCCTTCGAAAGACTATGGGGAGGGGATTATAAATAGGGGTCGACGGTGGGTATTAGTTCACAGGCCCGCACCTTCTTTACTGTGTTCAAGAGACTTGTCAGTTATGTGGAGGAACGTCTATCCCATTCGCTCTTTCGTCGTCGATCCTCTGCACGTTCTGCCAAGTTGGCCAAAGGGAGGTTATGTGTGGCTCTTCGGATAGAGGGAAGCCCCTCATGGTGCCCTATTCGTCGCATGGGTCAAGATGGGGGCCTCAAGTATACACATGTTGCGGCGTTAGTGGTCCATGGTTTTGTTATTCACAGCGAAGGGTTGCTTTTTGAGCTGCCTTCCTCCTTTCTTGTTTGGTAACTCAATTTTGTTTCTTGACGCAAGCTCTTGGTGATTTTCCTCGTCAGACAATTTTAGGCGTCGCGACAGGCTCTACCAATACGGCACCCATTTTGTGTGGGGGAGAGGCTTGGGTCGAGGTAAGGTCTCCTCCTGTTTTCGAAGAGTTCAACTGGACAGAGGCCGATAGCAGAGAGGAGGCGGAACAAGCTCCCTCAAAGCATCCGCAAGGGGAGCTTGGCGGGACATTCGTTGAGAGGGAGTCAACTGCATCCACCCTTTTAGACCCAGGCAAGGATGAGGCGAAGGATGTCCCGTTGGAGGTGCTACCCTCATTGGGCCTGCATGGAGAACCCGCCAGATGTCATGCCACGCACACACCGCTAGGAGCTGGGTGGAGGCTGCTCCTTTGAGGAGGCTCATTGCTTCTACCACCTTGCTCGACTCCCTTGGTGACTCCACAATGGTGAAGCAGGAGCTACTATTACAGGTAGCTCATCTTGTGGGAATGTATTTGCCCTACCAAATGTGGAGCAAAGCTCAATGGGTGCTGGCAAGAGCAGGTGCTTTTGATCAAATGGCGCCCGCAGCACCCGCCTAGGCAGTTGAACTCAACTGGCTATTCCCCATTGAATGGTCTGCTGGAGGCCTTATGGTGTCGACTAGGTGAGGTACCCCATTGATATATTGGAGGGTACTCCTCACTTCCGAGCCGCTCCGCCTGCCTCGGGCGACTGTCGCGACTCATCAAGACTTGTCGGTCCACCAACAGGCTCCTCGTTCAACCATTATTCCTCTACAAAGGGAAGTGCATATCCTGGAAGTGGGACAATCCTTTGAGAAGGGATAGTGGGCTAGAGGGCCCCTCCCACCGACACCCAAGGTTTTGCTGGGGGCTTGGGCCAGGGGCGCTAAGCGGGAAGAGACTGGTCTTCGCCGATGAGTCGTCTAAGGTGGGTCTACCAGAGGCTGCAGGGGCCACCAGTCTTGACGCTACATTATCACCCATGTTGCTTAGGGCAGGCAAGCTCGAAGACTTAGGGTGAAGCTGCTGAGTCTTGGTGCCGCCGTTACCATTATACTAGCTTGTCTCTTTTTAGTTGTAATTTAGCCAGAGACCATGATCCCGAGGAATGTAATAGTTGATATTTCTTATAAAAGGAAGAAACTTCTTATTCCTTCTTTTCCCCTTTCTTCTCTCTCCCTTTTTTTGTTATGCTGTTGTGACGAACTGCTCGTATGACGAGTGTGAGGGACAAGCTTGCCACCTGGGATTTGTTACTCGCAAGGGTCATGTGGATCGTTTTTACGAATTTTTGTTTGATCCCTGTTGTGGAGCGTTCTGATTCTTAGCTCAAATGGTTTGGCATAAAGGCTCATTCTGTCATTTTATCCCGACTACTTTTTGGCAGGTCCCCAAAGGGTGGTTGTAGGGGACGTTAGCCATTGTAATGGCCAGGCGGTTATATCAATTGTCTAATCGATGCCTGGCGTGCGACCTGTGGGAACCTTCTTGCATACCCCATGCCCCAGCTATTCATTTGCTATCTTGTTCGCTTATCTCTACCTAACACATGGCATGGCTGTGTCAGCTAGGAGGGGGACCAACGTCTTGGCCGTGGCTTGCCCTTCTAGAGGGGTGAGTGCCATCCATGTGGTCCCTTTTGGAGACATAGTCTGACAGGAGAATGCCGGAAGCAACAATAACTCTCCAGGCGCACAGTGGTGCCGGGCTCAACGGTACCTAGCACCTTTACGCACGCAGTTTTGATGTTGGAGCTTTGATTGGTGCCCTAGCATCACCCTTCCTGAAATAGTTAGGCTGGGAGTGGTTGCCTTGAGTGCCTTTATTTGAAACGCTTCCCTTATGAGGTAGCATGAGGAGAGGCAAGACATCCCAGCCGAACTGGCCGACTTCTGAGTGAATGGCTCGATCCGTTGCACACTCCGAGGCAGCCGATTCCAAAGTCGGTTCTTACTAGTGAGCTGCCAACGCATAGTTTTCAAGGTGGAGTGAGAGGGCACTCAGGCTTGCCGATGCTGCCCATACCCTTTTCCTGGTGCCCAAGGATAAAAGGGCTATGGTTGGTCAAAGTTTGTCGACGTCCGCTCATCTCTCTGTTAGAGACTAAGGTTTTCGAAGTTCTTCGTACGAGAGCTCCTTGTTTGGATTTCGTAGGAAATCTGTCAACTGGAACAGGCTAATTTTGGCAATATTAGTCGCGGGTCTCTTGTGGAGGTTGGGCAAAAGTGCCCAGGAGCTCTTCAGTACCTCACCCTGGTAAGGGAGCTTTACGGTGGGCTTTATTAGTAAGGCATACGCGTGTGCCTCTTTCGAGGTCACCGCCTCCTTCGAGAGTCATACCCGACGTGGGGGTTTAGTAAAACCACTTTAGAGGAGCTCCTTTACTCTAGCCTTGGCCTCTTGTTGTGGCTTGGCTGAGTTATAGCTGTTTGAGTGGGCAATTCCTTCGACAAGAAGAGCTAGGCAGCATCGCCAGGATAAGATTGAGTAGCCATAGTTGAAGAGCCTGGTTGAATCCCTAGGTAGGCTAGCTCAAATAAGGTGGTTCCATCGCGATTTATTACCCCATCCCTTCGCAGAGATAAGGGTTTCGAAATTGGTTACAGGTGGATAATTATGTCCGCGAAGGTGGCTGTTGGTCCAACCATTTTGGGCGGGGCTTATTCTACTACTAGGTCCATCTTTATCATATGTGGATAAGGGACGACTTTGTCAATGTGACCACAGGGTGTAATACCACCACATGTTAATTCACCTGGTTGTACCCCTGGTGTCCTCCTAGGGGACAGGGAAAGCGCAAGAAGACATTCAAGGGGACCAACCTTTGGACGTGGCCACAAATGAAAGCCTACCTTAGAAGGTGGCAGTAAAGGAGGACCATCCTTTGGAGGTGGCAACGAAGGCTAGGTGTCGGCACTCGGATTCTGTTTGCCAGAAGTCCAAGTGTGCGCTAGGCAGAACTTGAGGCGTAGGAGCCTAAGCCCCTGTCGTTGTAATGTGACGTCGCGTTGTCTGAAACGTGGGGTGCTGAAGCCCTAGTTCTTATCAACTTTGTTGGCCGGTGTGACATCATCGAGCGAGATGACCTGGATTCTCACCATTTGCTTTGGTTAACGGATTATACTGAGTAAAGTGATTATAATCCTGCCAGTGGGTGATACTAGTGCGTGCGGAACTTTAGGGCGCACAGGCCTAAGTTCCTACCAGCCCAAAGAGGCAACATTATATTCGTCAGAACATGGGGCGTGGGAGCCCTATTTCCTGCAATTCTTAAGGAGCAACATTATATTTATCAGCACGCAAAGCGTGAACACCTTTTTCTTTTCCAACTCTAGTCGACGACTATCGGTCTCAGCAGATGGCATTACGAGGAGTCATATGACACTTCCATTAGAATTCATGCCAGCCTCCAAAGGTGACTTGCTAGCCTTAAGAGATGACGATATAAGGGAACGCCAGGCACGTCCACCTGAGTTTCAGCCAACCTTAAGAAGTGGCTTGCTGGCCTTAAGAGGCGGAAATATAAGGGAACGCCAAGCACGTTCACCCCAGTTCCGACTAACCTTACGAGATGGCTTGCTAGCCTTAAGATGCGGCAATATAAGGGAACGCCATGCATTTCTACCTGAGTTCTAGCTGACCTAAAGAGGTGGGATGACAACCTTAAGAGGTGGCAACATAATGGAACGCCAGGCACGTCTGCCCAAGTTTCGACCGACCTTAAGAAGTGGTTTACCGGCCTTAAGAGGCGGCAATATAAGGGAATGCCAGGCTCATCCGCCTGAGTTCCGACCGACCTTGATAAATGGCTTGCCGACCTTAAGAGGTAGCAATATAAGGGAGCACCAAGCACGTCTGCCCGAGTTTCGACCAACTTGAGAGGTGACTTGTCGGCCTTAAGAGGCAGCAATATAAAGGAATGCCAGGTGCGTCCGCTCGAGTTCCGATCAACCTTCAGAAGTGACTTGCCAGCCTTAAGAGGTAGCAATATAAGGGAACGTCGGGTGTGTCTGCCCGAGTTCTGGGAGACCTTAAGAGGTGGCTTGCCAACCTTAAGAGGAGACAATATATAAGGAAATGCCAGGCACGTCCGCCCGAGTTTCAACCAACCTTGAGAGGTGGTATGCCAACCTTAAGATGTGACAATATAAGGGAACGTCAGGTGTATCCACCCGAGTTCTAGTCAACCTTAAGAGGTGGCTTGCCGACCTTAAGAAGTAGCCATCTGGGTAATGGTGTGACATAAGCGCCACCCCCCCCGTGGATGATGGTCATTCACTGTGGGGAGTAAGTCTTGATCTATGATGAGACTGATATTTGATTGCTGTCAAGATGAGGCAAAGGCCACTGATGCCGTAGCTGGTGTTGATAGGGTTGCCCCTTCCGCGGCGAGGGATATGCTCGCGGGGGGTATTTAGTGCTCGTCAACCTCAAAAGGTGGGCCTATTGCGTCGTTGGGTTTGGAGGGTATCCGGACTTCCCCCTACCTTGACGAACTAAGTTGCATCGTGGGGAAAAAGAAACGTAGCCATGACCAAAGGGACTAGCTGTGATTCCGAGGTCACAGGCGGGTCAGCCAAGTTGACCCCTTACCAGATTGCCTAGACTTGGTTTCCTTTTTTCCCTTTGTTCGGCCTTCTTAGGTCACTTCAGTTCGACCCTCGGGAGTCTACACCAAGTTGCCCTGCTCTCGTGCATTATTTTTTTCCTTTCGATGAGAGTAGGAATGCACCGAGAGGGTTCAGCAGTGGGCGTATACTGGCGGCCAACCGACGAAGCTGTCTAGTGCTATCGTCAACCTAGCCACTGTGAGTGTGGCCACCCAATTGAGGTGCCCGTCCTCGTTGCAATCAGACAGAGGAGGGCTAACCTCTCCCTTTGGCCATTCCCCGTGATTACCAAAGGTCCATGACCGGAACGACCGGTAGAGGAAGAGGTTTATCTCTAGGCCGCGGCCGACTTGCTGGCAAAGGTGTTGTCGAGAGCAGGTCCGTGTGTTCTTCTCGAAGGGGCGAACAATCGGGACTCTGCTTTCTTGACAATGTCCGTTCAACCCCCTGTCAAGGGGAAGGGAAGGCGTATGGACGTGTCGACCTGGAAGAAGCAATTTGTCAATTCCAAAGGCTAGCTCGACCCTCGTGTAGAGAGGTGAGCGTCGTAGGGTAGTGCAGGCATTGCCACCAGAAGTTCACTACGTGGATTGTCAACTTGTCTGGCCTTCGATTGGCCCTCAACCTTGGCCCCCATTTCGCCTAATTAGGTGGTCCATGTTTCCACATCGGGTCCGGTCACGTAGGTACGGGCAGCCCTTGTCGAGGTGTTCACGAGCCCTGCAGTGCTTACAACTCATCCGCCTGGTCCATGGCCAGGGAAGTGCATTCTTCGAAGGGCTTGGGTTAGAACTACCCCGCTAGGAGGAGTGTTACAGGAGTAAGCCTAGGTGCCCCGCCGGGTTAGGTAGGGAGACTAGCCAGGGCGCTGCTTGTTCGACCATGCCTTCCTCGACCATGCCTTCCTTACTGCGGATTGGCCTGAAGGGGCGAGCTAGGTTCCCCCGTCGGGTTTGGGACTCAACTCAGTCATGCGGATCTTGGCAATCCTTTGGCCACGCGACTCTGGGCCTTGAGGCGCTCACAACGGAACCCAGAGTAAGCTTCCTTTTTCGTGGAACTCTGGTGCAGTAGGTCCTTGCTTGTGGACCAGTTCCCCTCAAGTACGTCCGTTTAGCTCATGGCCAAAGAGTGCATTTCTCAAGGACTCCCTCCTTGTCTAACGGGGGTCGTGCTAACGACCCTTAGCAGACTGCTATTCTGGGGAAGGCAAGCCTCCGCTCATGGAAGCAACTGCTTCCATGGTCAAGCATCAAGGCATGCCTGTCGAGTACCCTCTCGCCTTCTTCCGGGCTGATGTTGCTGTCACGTCGCTCGGCCAATCGACCACGGGAATGGGAAGAGTTGCCTCGCTCCACGATCCTGACGACTTTGCTCAGAGCTCTGCTAGGTGCTCTAGCACGTGATCGCTAGCACAGTGCCCAATCCTTCAAGCCAAACAGCCCGACTCGAACTCGAGATGATGGGCGGCCGTTACCTCACGAGCGGCCTTGAACTAATCCAGGTAAGATACCGCTGCCACAAACGACGCCTCTTAAGGTCCTAATGGCCCCTGGGTCATTGTCTACTGCCATCTGGCTCCTAACGGCCTCTTAAGGTTGTCTCTAGACCTTCACCGCTCGATAAAACACCCTTAGGACTCACCCGCTCAATGTTGGGGAGCCAGCAACCCAGCTGACCAGCTAGTTGATGGACCACTAGTGGGCCATTCCGAATAGGCACAATCGAGAGCGCCTGGCATGGTCTTCTATCAGGGCGGCGATGCACCAGCATCATCCAACGATGTCTCTTAAGAACATTGCTGGATTCCGCTATCCCTTTGTGCCAGGCCTCAACCAGTCACTCGAACTCATCCGGCGAGGGGCTGCCACTACCCCCCCTTTTTTTGCGAGTGAGCAAAAGGTACGCACAAGGGCATATACTTAAGGTCGCCCACCTCAACTTCACTTTTTTTTTTGGCTCACACCTCAAGGAGGGGGGTCCACTTCGAGGCCTTAGGCAACCAGTCAGGGCGTATCCACTTCCCTTTATCGAGACCAATGTGCCAAGGGTGTCATCGAGACGTGTAGCCGCCGAGTCATGACCGGGCCCTCATTAGGAGGGAGGAGCAGTGCGTGAGGCCGCGAGTGGTTAAGGCTGTCGTAGAAGTTCCTACTCAATGAGGTCAAGGTAGAGTGCTGGAGGGGCATCTCCTCCCAGCAACCGGATGGTTAGAAGAGCAATGGTGCTTTTGTTGACACTTTCCACAGATTGCACCATTTGATGGGCCACAAGAGCCGTTGTTGGCCATTAAAGCAGTTCTAAATTTAGGGAGTGTTGTATAGCCGCAAGGCATCCGTTGTTAGGAGGATATGGTCAAGCCTCCTACGTGATAGGACTCAACCCAACGATCCTCAAGCAATCATAAGGCGAGGAAAAAAGATTTGGTGACCCAATTCCACAGCAAGGGTATACGTCTAAAGGGAGGATGATGCTTACAATTATGTGCTAGAACTTGTAAGATTACAAGATTTCTCTCCCTCACGGCCTCCTTCACTTGGAGGCTGCTCCTCACTATTTATAACATGGGAAAATTCCTAGCCTAGTAATCTCTAGTATATATGTCAAACTACATGTCTGTTGTCTAGTCGTAGGTGATCTTTTCCGTCATGTCATAATTCTGTCCTTGGCTACGTCGAATCTTCTAGCAACTTGGACAAGTCTTGACCTGTGCCCGACAAGTCGCAGGCGAGTTGGATGGTATCGGACTCGCCTGTTTGTCTTGTATTCAGATAATCAGATTTCTTGTTATGTTACACGCGAAGTTTTGGATCCAAAGGCAATTTTTATCCCTCATCACATCCGTTGACTGCAACGGAAATGGTAGGTTTCAAGACAGCTAATTGAAAAATAGGAGATTGCAGGGCTTCAAGGAGACTAATTGAAAAATAGGAGATTATCAATCATAACAAGAAGGATGAAAAACTAAAAGACCAAATACAACATTTGGTTCTTATTTTGAAAACCAACAAAGAAGTTTTTCCCCATGCAGCATATAGGCAACTCATTCCTTGCATGTGCCTTGATCGCTAGACATGAACTCTAATGAAAATCACCTCCCCACAACTGAAGACAAAAAAATAGGAACAAAACATTTTAGCCGAACACCAACGACATTTAAGTTAATGTTCTATTAGCTATGCCTGCAACATCACATATTCATATAACTACCAGTTCAAATCAGCTTCGTTGATCAGGAAACTAAACAACAGAAGATTAATAATATGGCTGATAGGCACACATGCAAGAAGAAAGTATAGGCTCAAGATTGTACCTCGACTCCAGAGCATCAACAAGTTAGTGATTCATTTATTTCAAATGCGACAATAAAGGCTTCTTGTTGAATAGCAGACATCATAGAAAAAATTGATGTATCTAGATATGCAGGGTCTCTCCCTCAGATGCCTTTCAGAAAACAAACAAACAAACAAGGACACTACATAAGCTGAATAGAAGAGGATGCACCTAGGACACCAAGCTTCAAAGTCCTTGCTTCCACTGGATAGAAGAGGATGCACCCAGGATACCAGACTTCAAGTCCTTGCTTCGACTGGTAGAGGCAAAAAATGCCAGATATCATGAGAAAAAACAATACAGGAATGAAGGACCTCTCAAAAAGCTCATGAAGAAGCTGTACAGAATCTAGTGGTAATGTCAGAAATGGGAAATCATCAGAGACAACATGAATTACATCAAAGAAGTGTGGTTGAATTTGGGTTGGTAATTTGATATCCCATTTTACTTTAGTCAAATAAATCAGCTTTGGCTCTTAGACATTTGCTCTTTTATTTAAAATATGTTGCTGTCTCCAAATGTAGCAACCAGCAGCCATGATAACGATATCAAATCATTACATGACAACGGAAGATGCAGACGCTATTGTACAGAAGATATTGATAGCTCTTGGATGGGCACAAAGGCCAAACATGATTATCATTAGCAACTCATAAGTTCTGTCATCGTTGGAGCTGGAACTAATAAAAAAATCTTCTTGTGGATATTACAGCAAGAGACTGCAAGAAATTACACGTCCCGTAAGTGAAGTTACCATGATTTACCCCACAAATCAAGGAGGAGCACATCTAGTGAAAAGCAAAGTTTCCTATCAGCCCCACCGTCTTCAAAGTACACAATTAACATGAAATACACAGAGCAGAAGTAGAAGGCATTTTTTAATTAAAAGATGAGGTCTTGATTAGCACTCGTTTACCAAAAAGAATAGTGCCTAGAGTTTCTACCACTTGAAAGGCTTTTGATCAAGTCTATGGACCACAAATGCACCAAGAATCCTGACGAGTTCTTTTGTGATAACTTGTAAAATTCTTTGCAAAGTAAGTGAGAAACTATATATTTGTTTGGTTAGAATTAGTACACTATCCCCTTAAACCTCTTAAGTATCCAAACTATTTGCAAAGTAAGTGAGAAACTATACATTTGTTTGGTTAAAATTAGTGCACTATCCCCTTAAACCTCTTAAGTATCCAAACTATGCATATATTTTGCCCAGGTGGCAATGACCTTAAATACAATAAACACATAAATTACAGAGGAATATAATGCAATGGTAGTGAGATATGCTGCATAAAAGAACATAAATTCACCAAGGGCACATATTGATCGTTGTGCATAAGTGTTTGTCGTAGCCAGCTGCAAAAATGGGGTACCAATCAAGTCATGACCGTACTACTAAGTACAGAGTTTAGCATTTATTTGGATTAAATAGAAGGGGACATGTTTTCTTATAGAAACCAACGGTCCACATATAGAGAATATGTAAGTGATTGCTTGTTGAGAATGCATAAATTGTCACTAACTAAACTTTGGGGATTAATGAAACTATACAATATTTGGAACTCAACATTGTGACCATTGGAATGTATCTTAGATCTTGTTTCAAAAGGTCCTTTTTGGAATGATATTGTATCATTGAGTGAAGTGATGATTTTTTTTTCAGAGGCTATCCTTATATTAAGAATGTCTATCAGCGGCAAGCTTTTTCCATTGCTTGCCCATGTTACTTACAGAATAGCAGTTAGATCCTTGGATGACTACAGATCTCGAGTATTCATCCTTTTGGTTCTCATTAAAAAATGGTGAAAATGATGTGAACTTACTTGTTTTTAATCTACTTTACGTCTTTAAATTTTTATAATTAATGGTGCTGATAGGTTTTTTGGAAGATGTAGAAGGTATGGTCAGTCAAGATCACGGGTGTGACCATCCTGCTTCGTTAAATTAAATTTAAAAACAAAAGAGATTACACAATGGAATCCTACAAACTTCCAAATATGACTGTATCAAGCAACACACTATCCATGTACATTTTTTTCACGCCCGTAAACAAACCTATTCTCCTGCAACCACAATGCCCAAATGACGGATCACAAAGCGGACACCCCATCCAATCCTGTACATGAGCAGCTGGGGCCATCACCATTCCTTCCCGCGGCAAAAGACTCCCACAAGCTTTTTTCCCCTGAACTGGCCACAATCCAATCAACATTAGCTCCTTCCCAGACCTTCCTAGCAAACTGGCACTCAGAAAATAGGTGATTAGAATCCTCCAAGGTAGACAAGCAATGGAGGCAAGCAGTATCTTCTCCTGAAACAATTTTGTTGTCCATAGCAGTTTCTCACATTCATAATTCATCATTCATCATCTTCTAAGCATCAATACAAAAATCTGTGTTCTTTTTTACCTTTAAAAAAGAAATATCTGCTTTCAAATTAAACCTACAATCTTTCATCAACCTGCTCATTTAAGGGATCCAATTCACTTCTTAAAATTGATAGATTGCCTTGGTCAAGTTCTCAATATGCTGAAGATCCCAACAAAGAGTCACCTCAACACACGGCCTGACCTCACTAAGATCTGTCTGGAGCATCATAAACTCTACTCAAACCGCTGATCAAACAGGTTGCAGAAGAACTACGACATCAAACACTCTTGAGTCCCAATACTCCACCAATGACACCTCAAAACTAAGTGCCAAAGAAAATAATCTCAGATACTTTTCAGATAGAAAGCCTTTCCCTACCCAATCATCAAACCAGAATGCACAGAGAGAAGATAGAAGAGACTTGGCAATGGTTGCATCACTCCCCTCCAAAAGGCAAAAGACCCCCGTAGAGGAGACACCCTCATTTCCATTAGACACCCTTCTTGCCTGCCATAACAAGCAAAGTGGACCTCCCCATGATTCTAGCCACCCACCTTTCCAAGAGGGCATTATTCGTCATTCTCAAATCTTGAACACTCATACACCCATAGAGATGGCCGTACAAAACCTCCTTCCAACTATCCATGGTTGCAGAAAACAGCAATTGGACTGAATATACGGTACGCGTGATTAACCGTGGATTAATCAGTGTAGCATTTTTAATATTTAAATTTTAAATATAATTATATATACCATTATACATATTAAGTATACATATATATGAATTAAAATATCACATATATATTAATATTATTTTTTTGATATATATATTCTCTCAATATAACTTCTACCAAATAGCTATCAATATAACAACACATAAAATAAGACAAATAAACTAAGACTGGTACACCATAAATCTAAATGAGACAAGTTGAGGTAAACGAGACAAGCAGAGGGACTCAGGACCGAGGGTTTTGCTTAGGGTTGAGGCTTTCATGCGTTGGGAACTTGGGGTAATGGGATAAGTCGGGTTTAGTTGGGTACATTTAGGCGTCGAGTTTAGTCGGGTGCATTTAGGTGTCGAGTTTAGTCGGGTTTTGATTTGGGGGTGCATTCCACGTGCATCAAAGCTAAAAAAAAGACTGATTAACTAGTTGATTAATCGGGTAGACTGACTATAGGGCCAAACATAAGTACTCAGTTCATTTTTAGACCGCATACGATTATGCGACCAATTAATCGGCCCCATAGATCAATTTTTGCACCCTTGCAACTACCATGTGCACAGTCCAAGTATACTCTCCATCACCCTTTCAGAAAAGCTTCTCACCAACTTCCCCAACCCATTCTCCACCTTTCTAGGTAAGGCAAAAACTACCATAAAGAAGATAGAAACAACCAAGAGAAATCTAAGCAACACCAATTGTTTGCCTCATGACTAAAGTTCTACCCTCCAACTAACCAAGCATCTCCTCATCTTGCCCATCACAAGGCCCCAGACTGCCACCCTCAAAAGTACAACAAAGAGAAGAAGGCTAAATATAAGTTGAAGTTAAGTATCCCACTAGGGAACCAAAGGTCACTATGCAAGTCACCATCTCTACCTTGTCCAAACTAAATGACACAAAGGATGACTTATCTTTATCAATACAAAGCTTAAAGGAGTTTGAAAAGAGCTCCAACTCACCAACAACATTTTTTGCAACATCAACAAACCCTTCCAAAAAAACGTGTCATCTACATACTGCAAAACTAGGACGAAGCAATCAACTCCACCAGGTCACATGAATCCACAAAAGTGACCTACCTCACAAGTCAAAAAGGTGCAAGGGGCTAATGCATCCCCTACCCAAACAAACAACAATGCCATCAAAAGACATCCTTGCTTAACACCTCGTTAATGATGCATCCAACCCCCCTCATGTCTCATTCACTAGTACTAGAAAGGAGTTCATGGTAATACCTCTTTATCCATGAAATCCATCTATCAAGAAAATCTCACTTTTGGAGCTTCAACCACAAAAAAGCCAAACTCAATGAATCATGAGCCTTTGAAAAATCCACCTTCTAAGAAAATCCCTTGTATCATGTACAACAAAAGATGGCTTCTAAAGCCATTGACAAGGCCATAGTTTCCCAAATCCTCGAAGGGATCCACCTAAAGAAAATCCATGTTAGGATCCAACACGAGAAGATTCTCCCGAGTGACATAGCCCATGAACTGCCCAAATCAGCATAAAAGGGTGAAGTCAACCAAAAGATCCAAATGTGGGATGAAGCCTCTATGTACACCCCTAAGTACCAAGCCAACGAGGAAACCCTTGAGTTGAGGCGAATGCATCATTACCAAGTCCACTACTCAAGCAAAAGCTTAAACCTCAAGGAAGTCCCTCCAATAAAGAACAGATCAATGTTCTAAATGCCTACAGCGTGCCCACGACATACCAGCAAAATGGCCTTTTTCTGATGTGAGGCATAAATCGGCATACACGTAATGTCGAAATGGAAGTGTCATCGATATTTTGCAAAATATCAAAATAATATGTTCATGATATCGACAAAATGGTCAATACTATGTATGATTCTTACGCTATTATCACATTTTAAGGTTTACATAGGCGACTCAATAACCCATTTCTACCCAATACTGTCGTTGTATGCTTGTTGGAGTGATAAGAACTCTTGCAAGTGTTTCTCTTTCTATTTGTTAGATCTTTAAGGTAATTTAGCTTCTCCAAAGTTAAATAGTATTTGTTTCTTATTCTCTAAATTAGATTTAAGCTACAATCATTAGATTTAGATCTTGTTGTGGGTTGTAACGATTACACTTGCAAATCCATGAGTTTATGGTAGAATAACTAGTTCTATAATTTGATCTACATAGTTTATAAAGTTAGATTGTTTGATTATAGGATTCAGTGTTTAAATATTTTTTTTTGTAGGAATAATGTCCAAGCATTTTAAATGTTTTCCTAACACAATTGTATGAATTCAATACAATCCTAAAAATTCTAATATCAGTGATCAAGATACCATCTATATGTCAATGAAATGAGAGGCTTAGAACGAAGAACCATATCGACATGGAATAAGTATTGAAATACAAGGGTGTCGGTAGTATATTGCCAATTTCGACTAATGTTGACTATTTCAATGATATGTTGATGAACAAAACCATTTCGAGGCATGCTACTGCCTGTTGGTTGCTGCTCTACTCCTGCGTGTAGGTGTAGTTGTTGCCTGCTGCTACAATGGCCGAAGTGGTGGGCTCAATTACTTCGATGGTGATGGCACTGTGGTCCGTGCCTAACAAGGAAGAGGGAGGAGAGGTAATGGATCTTTGTTGGATCACACGAAGGAGGGGTGAAGGTTCAAGGTGGAGGGTCTATTGATGATGGAGTGAGAGGGTGGGTTACAGTGGAGAAGGAGATGAGGTGAGGAGAGGAGAGGGAAATAGATGGAGATGCCATTTTTGATGGCATGCGTCGCCTTGCCTTCAATATGTCTTCGACATGCCTCCGAAATGGACCCTTTCCGAAGCAACGAAATACAAGTGTTTCCATGGCATGCCTTAGGCATACCTTCAAAATGTGCATTAAGAAATTTATCAAAACGACGTCAAAATCAACATTTAAAACATTGGAATCGACCCCTTACCATGTGATTAGCAATGTAGATGAGAGAGATCTCTTCAGATAGCATGGAAATAGAAAGGCACACAGGTAAAGATACAAAGAGAGCTTGCCCTCAAAAGAAAGCCAACTACAACAGCTCCAGGGACGCCAACACCCAACATAACATCTCATCCCACAAAAGAGCAATGGGAATCTCTATTGGCTTTCTACTCCCTGTGTCATCCTACGGATGGGACAGGGTGCCTATCCTAATCAATCATCCTAGACAAAAGGTGACAAGCATATGCTCGTAGAGGACAGTGACGGGAGGCATGCTTTCCAGAGCAAGCAACCAACCAATCCAAATGTTCCAAGCCATGCATTATCAACTCCATCCAATCAAGATAATGGCTTAGCCTTTTTCTTACTTTTTCAATGTAACCTATGTAGTCCCCTATACAAAGAACCCTAGAAAATACATGAGAGCCTCTTATTCTTATATGCAAGCTTGTAAGTTAAGACAAGTGTGGAGAAATCCTGAAACTATATTCACACCATCGTAAATACAATGGAAGGGGCCCATCTCTTTTATAGAGAGCATGGACTCTAAAAATAGAAAAAGCTAAAAATAGAAAATCCTAAAAATAGGAAACAATCCTAATTCAAAATCCTAATTAATTCCTATTAGAGATTTAGATCTTTTCTCATTTGGAAAAATCTAATCTCTTAACAAATCCTAATAGAATCTAAACAAATCTTTTAAATTTGTTAAAGACCAAATCTTACAAAATCTCCTAACATATTTTCCTAAAATCTATTTGCTAAAAATAGCAAACTTAATAAATAAGAAAAGATTCCAACTTTGGTCTTTTGGACCACCAAAACCGACAACCCATATGGGCCCTAAGATGTTGCCACGTGGCCTGCTGGCTGCCACATGGTAGTGCCACGTGGCTGATTTTTTTCCCAACACTTCTGAAAATCCCAACACCCCCCGCAAGTCAAGACTGAGGAGGTTACAGACTTGGATGAGAAGACGACGGCGACGACACCCACCTCATGTCATGGAGAAGATGACAATGGTGGCAACACCGCCTCGCGTCACAAAAGACAACAGCAATGTCCTCTCGTCTCGAGTCAGGAGTAGATGACGGCGGCAATGTTTGCCTCGCGTCACAAAAGACGACGGCGACGTCCTCCCGCCTCGCGTCAGGAGTAGATGACGACGGCGGTGTCCTCCCACCTCATGTCATAGAAGACAACGACGACGCTAGATCAGAGGAGTCAGTGGAACGGAGGAGGAGAACGAGCAAAAGGGGAGAGGGCCACTCCGGAGGTCGCCGGTAGCCAACCGATAGCTGGAGGGCCGCCTCCCCCTCTAGAGTTTCTTCTCTTAGCCCTGAAGAAACAGTGGCTCTGATACCATGTGAAGAAATACTAAAACTATATTCACACCACCGTAAATACAATGGAAGGAGTCCATCTCTTTTATAGAGAGCATAGACTCTAAAAATAGAAAAAGCTAAAAAATAGGAAACCAATCCTAATTCAAAATCCTAATTAATTCCTATTAGAGATTTAGATCTTTTCTCATTTGGAAAGATCTAATCTCTTAACAAATCTTCTAGATTTAATAAAGACCAAATCTTACAAAATATCCTAACATATTTTCCTAAAATCTATTTGCTAAAAATAGCAAACTTAACAAATAAAAAAAGACTCCAAATTTGATCTTTCGGACCACCAAAACCGGCAACCCATATGGGCCCTGAGATGTTGCCATGTGGCCTGCTAGCTACCACGTGGCTGATTTTATTCCCAACACTTCTGGAAATCCCAACAACAAGACTTCAACTTGTAACCGATGATAATAGTGAACGGAGAACCCAAACCTCCCCAGGATGTAGCCCTCAATTTTATGGTTCCACCTAATTAAATCCCTTATGTTCCTCTCTTCTGTTTTCCACACTTTGTATTGGTCTTGAATCTTCGGTAGAGGGTCGAGCTACCCCGTGATACCTACTAAACTAGGATGGCCCAAAAAGCTAAACCAAAGAACTCTTCAGACATCACAGCATTAACATTTCTTTCCTGAATAAATGTTGACTACACTAGGAAAATAAGAGTACCAATTACCTACCTTAGTCTATTTGGCAATACCATGGCTATAATAAAATAAATTGCATTAGGCAGAGGGATCAATCTGAAGTCCTTAAACTCCTTAAGCAAAAGGAAGAGGAGGGACCTATTCATCTTCTCAAAGTATTTGCTCCCTTGGAAAACTCCTGTACGGATCCCGTAAGATAGGATCCTACCACACTCCAAAGCTCCTAAAAGAATAAAACAGAAACCCATCTGGGCCTAATAATCCCTAGCACTAAGACCCCTTAGTGTTGTGAGCACCTCCCTCTATGTAAACGGTTTGAGTAGCCCAGATTTCTTCATTGTCACCATAGTTACTGCATCTCAACCATTGACACCTTTACCTACACCTATTCCTTGTAAATACAAAGAACGACTCGTAAGCTCCCTACTAACATCCTATCTTCCATTGACAACTTTACCCTATACTTAAAAAGGAAAAGAAAAAACTTTGTCCTACACTCTCCATTTACTGATGCAGTTAGATTACCTTCTACCATTTGCCACCATGTGAAAAAAACCTAGTATTTGCAATGCCCTCTTTAAGCTAGACCTACCTAGATCCCTACAGCCACTCCACCTCTTTCTTAAGGTCTTCATCACAACTTCTTGATGCTTCTTTTTTAGTGCCACTTCATCATCATTAAAAGGGTAGGTATCTTCTACCGTAACCAACTTCATGGGTTGCTACAGTGTGACTTCTTTCTTTTTCACCCTTTTTTCTCTAATTCTCTTCATGTATCCCATTGGAAGGAAAAAAAAATCGCAGCTCCCAAAGTTCAGCAGCCAAGTTTGTCTTCCCATCAGCAACACTTCCACCTCCTTTCAAAAATCCACATCTAGCCGCCAAGAATTTTTAAATTAAGGCGAGTCCTTGGTTGCAGGTCTTCATTTGAGTTCCGAAAGAGGGAACTATGGTCAGAAAAAGGCCGATCCGCTGCTTTCACAACACTAAAGGGAGCAATTCCACATAAGCAACTGAATACAAGAAGCAATCAATTTTCTGGGCCAACTATGTTGTATGGTTCTGAATGTTGGACTATCAACTATAGGCATGTGCAGAAGATATCTGTGGCAGAAATGAAGATGTTAAGATGGATGTGTGATCATACAAAAAAAGACCATATTTCAAATAAAATTATTCGAAAAAAGGTTAGGGTGACACCAATAGAGGATAAAATGAACGAGACAAGCCTAAGATGATTTGGACATTTGCAAAGAAGGCCACTAGATGCTCCAATCAGGAGATGCGAGAAGTTGGAGGCTGAACCTACTACGAGGGGGCAAGGAAGACCAAACAAGTGTTGGAAGAAAACTATTAAGTATGACCTCAATTACTTTAATTTAAGTCCTGAATTAACTCAAAATCAATCTATGTGGAGACAAAGAATCCGTATAGCCGACCCCACTTAGTGTCGGAAAGGGCTTGGTTGTTGTTTTTATTGTTAACTCCGCCATGTTTAGGGACAATCCGCCACAAAAAGATACTGCAAATAAAACTCCAAAAAGAACTCACAGACTCCCTAGAACTAGCATCGAAGCCACCTCTCACTCGACCTCTCGATGAAGAGTAACATTAAAATCCCCTTGCAACAGCCAAGGAATTGCCTAAAAGAAGATCAATGCATTCCAAAGCTCATGCAAAAAGTCACTGTTCTCTTCATCAACCACAAGTCCATAGGTGCTCTCACCGTGAATATAAGACCATCATATCATCGCTGAAGCATCACAACAGCCACCAGATTCCAATCAACTCAAGAATTTTCAAAAACATCCAACATAGGCAACCTACAATTCACAGAGGAAGCCTATTCTCTGTCTGAATGTCATAAATTGGACAAAAAATACTATACAGCATGAACTGTGAACGGACCACAAGAAATTATACATAGGCAGCCTCTACCCTCCTTGTTCTCTCAATCTAAATGATTTACATCTGACAATTACATACATAATTATCTTTGGAAGGATGTCTTAAAATACTACAAAACAACTAATTGTGACCTTGAAAGATGACAGAAAAATGACACAGCACCCTATTATAGAATTACCCTGTGTGTAGTGAATCTGCTATATTCTGCATCTTCATCTATAATGGATGGATTAGTGATCCCAGTTTGCATAAATATGAACCTATAACAACCTTTGGAATGAAAGGTTTGATGTATTTAAAAAATCAACAAGGTTCCGTTGGAAAAATAAATGGAGATCTTAGATTGTTACCAAGACTTTCCGGCAAAAGGAAAAAGGATACAGGAATCACATTGGACGACGCAGAGTTGGATGGTAGGAAGTTTCTAGTAGACAGAATATGAAGATTGCATTAGCTAGTTACTTCACCCTTTCAAAAACGGTCATCAAATTTCTTGAGGTGGCATGAGCTTGCCATGCCATGCATGTCTAAGGTACAATAATGTAGACTTCACGAAGTCTTTTACGGAGGAAGAGGTGCATCGTGCAGTTTGATTCTATATGGGTTTTGATTCTTTTCTCTAAGAGTAAATAAAGAAGTCAGAGAGAGCGAGAGCGAGAGAGAGAATCATCTATAGGGCTGTGAAGAAAGAGGAAATCAAATCTTTAAAACTCTACAGCTCAGTTCTCGAAGTTTGTTAAATGCAACATTTTGGTCACTATGTGATGGTATTTTTAGCAGAAAATGATGATAGGTCATTGCTTAGCATATAATCCTTCATATCTATCTTTTGTTTCACAACGAAGCATCTCCCAGATTTTTATCTCATTATTCTTATTTAGATGCAAATTATAAGTTTTTTCCAGGAGGGATTTATAACCTTATTTATGATAGGGGTAGATTAAACAAAATGCTCGAATTTGGGGTAAAGAAACATTAAGAGACAATGTTAAATGAAAAGAAAGAGGCAGTCATGGAATCTATAAAAGATCCTCACATCCCATGAGATGACATATGATCATTTTTGCTAAGACAAATGTTACCTAGAGACCAATTTGCTAGGTACACTTGACATAATTCAATATATCAAATTGTAGGCTTTAAAGAATGGACAGCTTTTTATTCAATTCCCTATAATCAAGGACATTATTCTTTTGATGGTTCTGAAATTCCATGTGTTTTGATTTTATGTCCAGGAGTTCAGTAAATCTGTTTTGGGAGGCTGAAACAGATCTTTCTTTTCTTGTTCTGCAAGGAAGTACTGATTAAATGTTTGAGGATTTCAAATCCATTGCATCTTTTTATGTCATTCAGCTCATGGCCATGGAGTCTCTATATGATCAATTTAGAGAAGTGTATGAAGATGTTATTCATTGAATTCGGATACCCACACACTTGACAAATGCTTTATAGATTTATAGATGGTTTTACAATAGCTATAAAGATCTTCCTCATAGTGTGTTGTTGAGATATTACTTATTGGTAGTGTGTGGTGTTCAGGAGCTACTAGCTTGCTTGCATTTAAAGTCTGATAGCTTTTCTTTTTCCTTTGTGAGTTGTGGTGGTAGGGCTTGCCGCAGCTTGTGGGTGGTATCTTCATAAAGACAAGCTACAGAGGTTAAGGAAGACAAAATAAGTATTTGAAGAAAATGTCAAACATAAACTTGCTTATGTGGGATTAAGCATTGAAATTACCCAAGAGAGATTGGAAATGAAGCAACGAAGCCATGTAGTCGATGCCACATGATGCAGGAGTTGTAAGGACTCATCTTCTTCATATCAATCTCTCAGGTTCCATAAAGTAGGACTTCAATCATTGAAAATATTGTTTTGGTGAAAATAATTGGGGACTTGAACTTTGATTTCTTCTATCAAAGTCAGGCGTCCCCACCATTCAACCATGTCCTAGTGAGCAGAAGTCCTAATTCTAAAAGACAAACCAACCTCCTAGAAAGACAAACCATCTCCTAGGAGAGGCTGGAAGAAAAGGAGAAACTCGGTGCACCCCCAAAACTAACCCTCTCCAAAAGGCAAAGTAGTCAGAAGGGACAACTTCACTTCCCAATCACTTTAGTGACGAACCATACCAACAACTAGTGCTACAAGCTATCCTCATGCTGGAAGAGCCCGACAGCCACTTCATTAATAAGGAGTAACTAAAATTAGTTAGCTATGAAAAAGGATTCAAAATCTCTCCGCTTTCACAATCTCTTTTTGAAATGTCATGAGTTTGGTGTACAAGGACTGGACTCTGACCAAGTCAGTCATCACATCTCTCCCAACAACTAAGATTAGCACTCTGCATTCCCTTTCTTAGCTCCACTTCATTCCTCTACATGTCGCAGCCCCCAGCTTCACATCCAAACCTGGCCCCCTTTTCAGTTTCTTTCGAAAGACTGATGATTTTTCTACATTTCATCCTCAAACCTACCCATCTCCCTTCTTTTGGCTCAATGTTCGAACCACTGCTCCATGGGTCACTGCATCAAACAATTCTTGTTCACCACGACATATAGAAACCAAGCTATCCACTACTTTTAAGCTAGTTTGCCTAGGTTCGTGCACAAATTGACGCTTAATAATACCAAGGGCTTTCACTTCTACATGCCTTCGTTCATGATCGCTTAAAGAACCTCTGCCATCAATGGGTACTCCCAAAGCATCAACCACACAACCTAAAAAGGACTTTCTTGCAAGAACATCCACAATAGACCCAATGCCCTTGACAAGATCTCCTTTAATAGCGGTATCACTGCTAAAGATAACAATACCTACATAGTAGATTCTCATTCTCAAGATTCAAAGTGATTCCTTTGGGATTCATTCTAGATTACAAAATAGCATAACAGCAAATTCCTTCCCAAACAAAATGTAAACTTGATACTAAAATGTTCCTCTTTTGGGAGGAAGAGATCATAAATCCTTCGATTTCATTGGATTGGACCCAATTTCAATACTATACCAATGAACGCAAGTCTGACTATTTGATCTAAGTTTAAAAATGAAGAACCTGATTTTCCTATGGATTCGGATAATTTCATAAATTTAGGTGAGGCTTGAGCACTCCTAGCCTTCCCTATTTCACAGTCCTACTCATGTCATCCCACATGACCAAATGAAGGAATTGTTCTACTGTTCTACATGTTTAGTCTCGAAAAAACCTCTTCCTAATGGCATCAATCCTTTTCAGAGAGCACGGACAAGAGGAAAATTAGAATAGCAAAAAATACTACTTTAAGAGGACCAGACCCCTCCTCCCCACTTTGCAAAAAAGCCTCCCTCTCCAACCAACAAGCCTTATTTCCAACTTCTAAATTAGAGATAACCAATCATCAATAAACACGTGTTCCCCCTTCAAAGACAAATGATAGGCTCCTTGAGCCATTTTGAGGACCAGCGAATATGTCCCACCCTCCTCATATCCCATGTTTAACAACAAAAAATGGACTTTGCATGTTCACTACCAAGTTAGAAATCATCCCAAATATCCTAACCATAGCCACTAAGTTCTTTGCCTCCTAACTATCACCTGAAAAAAAAATTGTGTCATCTACATTCTGCAAAATGTGTGTTGAAAGAGGATCCATCATTCCCAACCTTGAAACATAAAAGAAGCCCACCTTCACATGCTTTGGAAACCATCCTAGCCAAGGAATCTGCATCAATGATAATTCATAGTGCCAATAGACACCCTTGCTTAACTCCTGTTTGTGGTTGTGTCTAGCTCACAGCAAGCTTACCATTCACCAAAACAATAAAAGCATTGTGGTAATTCAACACTCTGTCCAAGTAATCCATGTGTCCAGGAATCATCTCCACCTCAAGGCTTGCCATAAGTATAACCAACTGTATCATAGGCCTCCAAGAAATCCACCTTCCATAGGAAGTTCTTTTTTCTTGTCAAGGACTAACCATGAACAAAACTTGATAGCACCAATCTAATCCAATGAGGTAGAAGAAGGAACCTTAATTTGTTTCCAAGAACCTTTATTACAATCAAGTACACAATATTGAAGAGAGCAATTGAGCAATGATCGTCAATCATCTTAGCACTGAACTTCTTAGGCAAAAGGAGAAATAAAATGTGTTAACATTCTCAAATCCTCAACTATCCACCATGAACTCTTGTATCATTGCCATAAAATATGTTCCAGCAAGCTCTCAAAACTGCTTGTAGAAAATGACCTGAAAACCATCTCTTCAACCTTTTAGCCCCATATAGCAACTAAAACCTCATCCTTGGAAACCACCCTTACCAACCCATTCCTCAGATCATCACTCAGCACAGCACGATCCGAACGATGCCTCCTCATAAAGTCCTAAAAGTACCCTCAAATGCTCAACCACTTGCTTCATCCCTGAAACAATCTCATCTCTAATTATCAAGTACTCAACCAAATTGCTCCTCCTACAGTCGGCTACCATATGGGAAAAGTAAGTGTTCATATCGCCTTCCCTAAGCTTGTTAAGACATACTGCATGGACCTTTGATGCCAATCTATCTTCTTTTAAGGTCCTCCTGTTGAACCACCCCCTTTAGCCTCCTCCATTCCTCGATCTTAGCAAGGGATAAATCCACCCTATCAAGCTAAGATACTACATAAAGTGCATCCTCCCTAGTTCAGTCCTACAATTTGACCTCCTTCTTGTAGGTAATCAGCAACACCCTTGGGTGTTGCAAATGCAACCTAGCTGCCAAAGGCTTTTTTTTTTTCTGAAAGGAATCTAGATACCAAAGTACAAGTAGCTGATCAATGGTGCATGTATGTTTTTTGTGGACAAACTCTAAATTGGGATTCATATCAGCATGCTTTTAGTTGGAAGCATGATCAATGCAAATTGGAGTGCGTGCATCTACCTTTTAAAGGGATTAAAGTGGTCGTGCTTGTGGGGCTAGGATTGCTCCCTTGCATGGTAATTCTTTTGACGCATCTATTGGGTGATAATGGATTATGCATCCCTTATAGAGCTAAAGCTTGACTATGAAACCATGCACAGGTTCCTTACAATTTACTTGAGTTACACTAAACCTCTCAGCTTCGTTCTGGAGAACTACCAGAAACAAATAAAAGATGGGGTCTATTGGTAATTGCTTTTAGTATATGAATTTGAGTTAACATGCAAAATGAGAAAAGATTAATTAGAAACTAAAACTCCAAAGAAACGCCAAAGAAACCCCTAATACACATCATCGCATTTTGATGTGGGGCAAAAACTGCCCTCAAATCCAAAATTCCACACCCGACCTGACAAAGGATCCAGCTACCTGGACATAGGGTATACAGACGGAACCGGCACCCCGTCCCACTTGAGACCAGCCGAGTCCCAGTCAATGCAAGCCCGGTATGTCAGAAGATCCTACGCAGCAAGGGCAGAAGATACGAAATGATAGGCCTGACCACATGCACCCTGACACCTACCACGTAGCCTGACAAATAGGCATACCGGAGCCCATCAATGAGAGTGATCCCCATGTTATAAATAGAGATGAGCCCTCTGAGAGAGGGGAACTCCTCCCCGAGAGAGGAAGCAAAATCATGTAATATCACTAAACCACCATGAGTTCTAGTGCATAGTTGGGAGTCCTATCTTCTCCCCAGATGTACATCCCTCGCGATAGAACTGGGTCACCAAACCCCTGTCTCTCTCTGTGTGTGCTTGGTTTTCACTCTATCTCCCTACGCGACGGATGATCGATGGCAAAGTAGCGTCTTCTATGCTAATAAATCTTTTAGTAGGCCTTCCGAGGCCAATCAAATGGCACCGTCTGTGGGAAGTGTTAACAAAAGAGCCATCGCTCCACAATTGCATCTGATCGCCGGGAGCAAGAGCCCCTCCGGCGCCCTACTACAGCCCCCATGAGCGAGAGCTTCTGCGATGGTCGTAAACACTCGCGGTCCCACTCGCGGCCTTCCTCCCTTCAGAGAAGCTCAGTCGGGGCACAGCGTCTACACACCCTGGTGACCTCGGCTCGTTGCCCGAGGTACCCCAAGCTAGACCCTCCTTCCCAGAGGCGCGCCCCATCAAGAGGAACCAGGAGCCAAGTCCTGCGATCCTAGATACACGCCCATGCACGTGCCACCTGCCTACGCAGGAACGAAGGAATGGAGATCCCCCGTTGGAGGCGCCTGGAATGCCAAGACCCAACACGAAAGAATGGTGGGCCCTACCTCATGCATCACTCCCCGAGGAGCAATCCTCGAGGTAAGCTAGCATTAGGCTATCCCAAGGGAAGTTCCCACCGAGCTTGTCCAGCGACGCCAAGCCCGGCAAGGGCCCGCATGCAGATCGTTTCCTGGCTAGCAGAACCCCCCCCCCCCCCCCCCCCCCGAGGGTGTAAAGAGAGGGTCCCGAGAGTGCTTCACCAAGCACTCAGGGAAAAGAGGCAACCCAAGAGGCTATCGAAAGTCAAGCAGCCGTGGACCAAGCCCACCCGGTCCTACCCAGTTTGGCTCAAGGCTCAACACCACAATGAGGGAAGCCCCATGGGGCGGCAGACACACGACGCCCTAAGCCGATCCGTCTGGCTCGCAAACGCAGGCGCAATGCCCCCGGCCACACGCCCAGATACCCAACAAGGAGCCATGGAGCGAGGTGACTCCCCTCACGGATCACCTAAATGACGCGGTGTCGATGACGGCTGCCGCTAAAGGTAGGTATGCCCCCAGATAGGTAGGCCCTGACGCCTGTCTGCGGAAGAGGCTTTGTCCGCCAGCAAAGAGCGAGAGGTACCGAGCAATGAAGTCCCACATTTAAGAAGGAAAGCGCTTCTTTGGTCACACGCCAAGCGAACGTGCTTAAGGCGGATCAATCCGCGGAGGATCGCTCCAACGCGAGCCAGTAGGGTTCCTCAACAAATGCACCCCCTGACCATAAGTTAGGCGTGTGTGCTCGAAGGGGGACAAGCCTTGGACTAAGGTTCGCTGCCCTCAGGCCCCGTGAGGCCAAGGAACGGAAGGCACGTAGGGCACCTGCGGCGTCACCCCGGAGAGGGACCCTAGCAACTGCAGATAGCCGTTGCCGCCTTCACTCAAGCTAAGAGCCAGGTGGGTCAACGAGCCATTCAAGCAAACAGGCAATGTCACCCAGGTCCCCCGTCAGATGGGCATCGTCGCCTAAACACTGGCAGTAACGCCAACACCGCTCGAGGTCCTTTCATCCTATCGCCTGAGCCCATCAACGCAAGTGTTATAGGGACCTCGACACCACCCCAGGAAATTGAGCTAACCCTTCTGGGTTGACTCTCCCTAGGTACCTTCCCTCGACCTTCACCAGGGTGAGGGGGGTACGACCAAGCCTCCCTGCATGTCCCAGCGGAGCATTTTAGGCTTGCTTTAGCAAAAGCCTCCCCCGTCAGGGCGACTCCAAACCCCTCGGAAAGGACGCTCCCCTGGCCATTGACCAGGCAGGAGTCTACCACGACGCCCGCGAGTAATCGAGGACCTCGCCCCCGACACCTTGGACACATCAACACGAAAGCCAAAGGTGGCCTCCGGGAGCAACGCGTCCGAGACAGGTCAACAACCCACACAGCCTCTAATGGCAACACCTGTAACACTCTAGGACGCTTAGGATAAGCTGGCTTCCAAGCCATCCCTTCTGGGTCGGCATACACTTGGCGCATCCCCGCTCAGGTGGGAGTGCCTTCCTTTCCTCCCATTGGCCATTCTGATCACAACCCTTCGGCAGCCAAGAGAGGAGGAGAGAGAGGATGGGCCTAACCCTCCAATATTCCAACTCGAACAGGGACGAACACCCTAACCGAGTTGCCGTACCTAAAGCAGCCAAGCTAACAGTAGAATCAGGTGGCTCGACCAACTACACACTGATACATGCCCGCCGCCAAGGATCTCCCGTCACATACCCAACTCCCTCAGAAGGAGGAGCTCCTGATGCGGAGTCATGACCCAGCGTAGTTCCCCAGAGTCGAGGCGAGGCGACCGAAGAAGTCCTCTCGAAGAAGGAGAAGGGGAACCAAGTCCGTGCAATCCAGCAAGGGGCTAACCCGACTGATCTACCAAGCGACTTCGATCATAACCTGACTCATCGGTCGTGGCTTCCTCCGCCTCCTCTTCGTTCCTCACGACGCCAACCAGGCTCGTCGAGGTTAGGGGAAACCCCACTCCCTCAAAAAATAGCCCTGTGAGGCTATCAGGGATTGTGGCGCCATTCAAAGTTCCTGCAAAGGCCAGCTCACCCCGTGAGGGTGGCTAACGCTGGATACCCCTGGCGCACGTAGTATCCACCGTGAAAGGAGCGACCTTGAGGGTCGCCGAACTCAACATTCAAGGCCTCCACCTTACCACAATAGCGATAGGAGGCCCGACCTGTCCTAACAGGGGCATATCTCTCGCAAATGATCAGTCGTCGCTTGCGACAGGCAACGCTCACCTAATACCTTCACCTGGCAATTCGCCTCGAGGGGTTGACTAGGGTCAGACATCGACCCACCAAACCACCTCCTAAGGTGAGCCGGAACTTGGACAAACGCGTCCGACGTGCCACATACTACCGCCTCTTAAGGCCAGCAAGCCACCACATCTTAGGGAGGAAGAGAATTCAGACAGACGCATCCGACGTTCCGTGCATCACTGCCTCTTCAGGCCGACAGGCCACCTCTTAAGGTGAACGAGAACTCGGACAGACGTGTCGACGTTCCATATATGACCGCCTCTTCAGGCCGGCAGCCTACCTCTTAAGGTTGACAAGAACTCGAACAGACGCATCTGACGTTCCATGCATCGCCGCCTCTTCAGGCTGGTAGGCCACCTCTTAAGGTGGACGAGAACTCGGACAGACGCGTTCGACATTCCATAGATTGCTGCCTCTTCAGGCCGACAGGGCACCTCTTAAGATGGATAAGAACTCGAACGGACGCGTTCGACGTTCCATACATTGTCGCCTCTTCAGACCAGCAAGCCACCTCCTAAGGTGGACAAGAAGTCGGACAGACACGTCCGACATATTGCCACCTCTTCAGGCCGGCAGACCTCTTCTTAAGGTGAACAAGAAGTTGGACAGATGCGTCCAACATTCCATGTATTGCCGCCTCTTCAAGCCGACAAGCCACCTCTTAAGGTGGGCCAGGACTCGGACAAACACGTCCGACGTTCCGTTTATTACTGCCTCTTCAGGACGGGAAGCCACCTTTCAAGGTGGACAAAACTCGAACCAACGCATCATATGTTACCACCTCTTAAGGTCGACACGAACTTCGACGAATGCGTCTGATCCCTTTTTTTTGCTACGACCTCATCAGGTTGGCTACGACCCGAACGAATACACCCGAAGGGCCAACTTTAGCCACCTCTTACGATTAACGAGAACTCAGGTGGACGTGTCCGACATCCCTCCCCCTGCCACCTCTCAAAGATGGTAGATCGTTTCTGAAAGTCGACCCAAGCTCAAGTGAGTGCACGGCCGCCCCTCGAGACCCATTCAGCCACCTCTTAAGGTTGACACAGACAGACCCGCACAACATTCCCTTATACCATCGCCTATCCAGGCTGACAGGCCACCTTTCTTGGTCGACCGGGGCACGAACAGACCCGCCCCCTCAGTCCTGACAATTGCCGCCTCCTAAGGCCGGCAAAGCTACTCCTGACAGCTGACATGAATACAAGCAAAGGCACTCATGCCCTGCTTATCGATTGCCAGAATGCCATTCCCCAAGAATGGCACGATCAAGGCTCCTACGCCCCACTTACAGGGACTAGAACATCAGCTCCCCAAGCCGATAAGGACTCAGGCCTATGCGCCTAAAAGTTCCACACACCACCCGTTGGAAAAGTCTTTGCCACTCTGCGAACGCATCGCCGCTGGAGCAAATAGTAAGGGTTTAGGTCACCTCACCCAATGGCCGCCATGCCGACCACCGAAGGTTGAATCGAGACCTTAGTGTCCCGTACCCCAGGTAGCGCAATGTCATGCAGCGACCGTAACACAGGCTTGGACCCCCACGCTCCAAGTCCTACCCAGCATGCCTCTAGACCTTCACCTGCAAGAGTCTGAGGGCCCACTTCTAGCTCTCATCGCCACCTTCCAAAGTCGACCCTACTCCATGGCCACCCTCTACAAGAAGCCCTAAGCAACGGCCACCTTCAAGGGCCAACCCACACAAAAGTCCATCGGCGCTCGCCCTGTTCGGAGGTACAGCAGGGTGGGCAGGTGCCCGACAGTACCACGCCTCGTGGCCATAATGATGATAAGGATGGGCCCAGCAGCAGAAGGGCCGCATCTAGAAAGCGACCAAGCCACCAACCACCATCTCGGAATCGGTAGGCCACCCGGTGGCCAACTACCAGGCCCTCACCTCCGAAGAGAGGCCGAGGGGATGGACCGTAGTCCAATACCCGAGTCCGAGCCAACCCTCGCAGGAATTCCACCATGCTCTTTTGCCTCGGCCACTCGATTCCGTCTTAACAACGCTGACCAACTCGTCCAGGAAAATGACCTCCCGAGGGAAACGGCGATCTCAAGCAGCACACGCGCACAAGCCCAACCGGCAATGCCAACCTCAAGTCTCCCTAGCTAAGGGGGCCTCCTAGGAGACCCAACTGAGCATCCCCCAGAGGGAAGGGCATGACTTAGTAAGAGGAGCCCCAACTACCCCTTGATCCTCAACAAAAGGACAAGGGACGACATTGCCGAGGCAGCCATAGTCCCTTGCCCCTCGAGCACTAGCAAGAAGGGCCCAGGTGGCACAAGTGCAGCCAGAGCACTCTATTAACTTCACCCAGGGCAAGCCCCATCAAGTGTTGACTGATTCCAACCCTAAAGCCTCCAAGGCTAGCAAGGACCAGCCCCTCGGGCCGGTAAGGACCCGAGCCCATGCACCTTGAGGTTCAACATACCGCCCACTAGCAAGAGTCTGGGTCACCCTACCCTCAAAAGGCATCCGCCTGTCAAGGTGAAGGGCAAAGGTCCAGCCCGACTTCACTAACGATCACCATATCACGAAGGTACAAGGGAGTGAAACCATAGCACCCCATCCTTCAGGCAACGCGACGCTGCAAGAAGGCATGAACTTGGCTTCCCGTGCCCCAAAGCCACCTTTCCCTTCGGGCCACCCTCTATGGTCGGCCCCCCTCTTAGCCATCCTTCAAGGAGGGCCCTCATAAGCAATCGATCCCCAAAGGAACGTGCAATGGACCGGGGTGTCCCGCTTAAAAGATCAATGAAACAAGCTGGGACTCTCTGCCCCCTCCTATCGCCGCCTCACGAAGAGAGTCGGTCAAAGGCAAGGCACCCATCGCGAACGCCCTTAGCCCAACTATTCTACAGGATAAGCGCTACGCACCAAGTAGCCTTAGTGCAACTCCTCAAAGCAAATGTCCTACTCCCGCCTACCAGGGGAGCGGACGGACCAGGCGCCGGGTAACCACTCGACCCATAAAGGCCGCAAAAAAGGCCTCCAAGGGCAACCCTCCTGAGCCTTTGCGGTGCCAACCATAGGCGCTCGGCCACTACCACGGCTGGCCCTCTCCACAAGCATTCCAATATGCCCCGCCAACGATAAGCTGGAGGGAAGTAACAGGAGAAGCCTCTGTGCCAAGTCGTTCGAGCAAGCAAAAGAGATCAAGCCAAGCCTCCTAAAATGCGATTCACGAAACCCGTGCAAGCAAATCCCAAGCAGAAAATACATTCTCACAATTGGCATACGAACAATCCATGCAAGGAATGAACAAATTTTTTATTTCCTTTACAATAAACATCGGCTGTTACATTCCCCAGATTATTATTTCCAGCTAAATCACAGTTGGCAAAAGGCAAACTGGTATAAGGGAAAAATCGGCACCACTCATCACGACTCAGCGGCCTCGCCCCAGGCCTTCAATCCCACTCACCTTCGGGTGATAGTGCGGCATCAAGACTGGCAAGCCCAACAGCTTGGGTCAGCCCCTCGGCAAAGGTCCGTCTTTTCCCAGCCAACACCGCTTGCCCAAGGCAAACCCCCGATCAAGTGGGGTGAACTCCCCCTCAGTCCCATCCATAGAGGGACGAGGATTGACCAAGGAATTCCGCAGGCGGGGCGACAAGTCTTAGCGGGACAGAGCATCGGTGCAAGGTAGGTGTAATGGCCCAACCGTGCGGGCTACCCTCCCATACATCAGTGAGGTACCCCACGTGGTCGAAGCTGTAAGGCCTCCTGCAGACCATTCAAGCGAGAATAGGTAGTTGAGCTCAACTGCCTAGGCAAACACCTGTCCAATGAACCCTGCCCCACTTCTGCCCGAGCAAATACTCTCCCACCATAGGAGCTACCAGCATAGGCCACCTCTGCTCCACCCTCGTGGAGTCACCAAGGGACCCGAGCGAAGCGGTAGAAGCGTCAAGCCTCCACAAAGGAGCAACCTTCACCCAGGCCCTGTGCGATGCCTCTATGACCCATTGTCCGATAGGTTCTCCACACAAGACCGAAGGGAACGGCACCTCCAGTAGAATGTCCCCTATCTTACCCCCACCTGGGTCCATAAAGGCTGACGTAGTTGATTTCCTCTCAGTGGATGCCCCGCCGGATTCACCCCGCAGACGCCTTGAGGGAGCCTGCTCCGCCCCTTCTCGGCTCCCTGCCCGCTTCCCATTAAGCTCCTCGCAAGCAAGAGGCCCGATTCTTCGCGCCTCGCCAAGCAAGCTTCCCCCACGCGAGATGGGCTCCTAGTCGAGAGAAGCTGTTGCGACATCAAATATCACCCGACAAAGAAGACCCCCATAAGCTTGCGCCAGGAAAAACAAGGCAGGTTAACTGCGCAGGAAGGAGGCCAACCGACAGTGAAGGAGATGGAAGCCCTTACCTCAGCGCCTCTGTGTTGAGTAGGGCCATGAAGAGAGGCTCACCCTCATCCAAAGAGCTGCACATAACCACTCTTCGGCTGCTCCACCAAACACGCAGGAGTTCGACGGCAGAGCTCTATCTAAGGAACGAGTCATAAACATTCTTCCCCACAACTCTTAAGTCCCTCAAACACGTCCATAGATAGTGGAAAGTGGTGAAACAAGGCCCACATCGGGCCTCTATTTATAGCCCCACTATGCGGGCCCTCTAGGGTGGTAACGTCTTTTCTACCCCACGCAGCTCGCCAGTTCCCAAGGAACTAAATCCCTTGGGACACAGCACCGATCCCGCGGTAGCGTAATCATACCAATAAAATCACCGGTCCAGAACCTTGCACGCTATTACACGTCGTGCATTCAAAAAGCCTCTCCTGCCTCTCCAGAAAGGCATGACGCTTCAGGCCACGTTCTCTCACGACAACAAACGATGCCTGCTCGCGCCTAGAATGGATGAAAGGTCGCCTCCTAAGGCCAGTACTGGCGCGAGCTCATATGCTCCCTGCCTAAAATCCTATCACCTCTTAAGGTCTGCACCAGCTCGGGCTCATACACCTCACGACCAAATTTCTACCGCCTCTCAAGGCCGAGAATGGCTCGGGCTACTACGCCCCACACCCAAAATCTTGCTGCCTCTTAAGGCCATCATCGGCTCGAGCTCATACGCCCTATGCCCAAATTTCTACCGCCTTTCAAGGCTGGCACAGGCTCAAGCTCATAGGCCTATGTTTTGTCACCTCCTAAGGCCGGTAACGGCTCGAGCTAACGCACCCCACGCCTACCTTTCACCGCCTCACAAGGTCGGCATTGGTTCGGGCTCATACACCCCCCACCTAACTTATGCCTCCTCCTAAGGCCGACGCCAGCTCGGGCTCATGCGCCCCACGCCAAAATTAATACCTATCTCACAGCCAGCTTGAACCCAGGCTTACACGCCCCACGTTACGCCTCAGAGCATGTCGCATGTCACCCTCTAAAAGCCAACGTGAGCTCGAGCTCACACGCCCTAACAAGGAACCTCTTCCGAGCAACCGGAAGCGGGTGAAGGCCACTTAACTCCCCAAGCATAAATGTTCCCCCCGTTGCAGTACAGCCGAACGAATATCTGGGGGCATCACATACCGCGGAGTTTTGACCATTCTCACTACTCTCAACAATTCACACTAACTAGAGAGGGGGCATATGATGTGGAGTGCCCTCGAATCCAAAACTCCACACCAGACCCGATAAAGGATCCGGCTACCCGGACATGGGGTATATAGGCGGAAACAACACCCTGTCCCACCTGAGACCAGCCGGGTCCCAGTCAATGCAAGCCCGATCTGCTAGAAGATCCTGCGTAGCAATGGCAGAAGATACGAAATGATAGGTCTGACCACCTGCATCTTGACAGCTACCATGTAGTCTGATAAATAAGGGTACCGAAGCCTGTTAATGAGAGTGATCCACATGTTATAAATAAATGGAGCCCTCCAAGAGAGGGAGACTCCTCCCCGAGAGAGGGAGCGAGATCATGTTACATCGCTAAACCACCATGAGTTCTAGTGCATAGTTGGGAGTCATATCCTCCCCTCAAACGTACACCCCTCACGGTGGAACTGGGTCACCAAACCCTTGTCTCTCCCTGTGTGTGTTTGGTTTTCGCTCTATCTCCCTACGCGACGGATGATCAATTGCTAAGTAATGCCTCCTACACTAATAAATCTTTTGGTAGGCCTTCCGAGGCCCATCACATTCCAAATAGCATTTTTAAATACTTGCCCATTCGTCTAACATGAGAAAAGCAAAAAAGATATAAAACATAATAAACACATGTAAGGTGAAATGGGAGCATTAAACATGTGTTTTCTGTGACAGGAAGATGCCAATCTAAATGCAAAAGTACGCACTGTCACAGGCAACATAGCAAGAACACTGTATAGCACCAACATACATTATACATTCTTGAGATAGAACTGAAAACATTAACTTAGACAAGTGGGCACATGCTATCTATGAGTATTAAGATTATCCAAATAATCTCACTGATTGATCTCAAAAGTCTTACAGCCAAACCTACATGCAGCGAAACATTGATAATTTTTATCCTCCAAATTGGACAAAAGTTACATTTTCACCACCCTGAAACCTGCACCTTGCTTGGGACAAAGAATCGAACAACTTATTGCGTTGTGGAAGTTTTGTAGATTCTCTAGAGCCCATTAAGGTGGAACAAAGGATGCATTTGGATCTACACAAGCAAATATCCCCCAAATTGACGATTTTCATTTTTCCTTTCTGCTACGCCTCCCAAACTACAAGAGAGGGAAACTTACAATCCAGAGCTTTCCAAAGGCTTTCCAGAAACGCCAGAGCATGACAACGCCAACCACACTCCAGGGCTCTCCCTTGCTGTTACTACCACAATCTCATATACTCATGCATACTTCCTAAGTTAATATTATGCAATAGTGCCAATGGTCCCTTGTTAAAAAGTATCTGAAACCCGACAACTAACAGCCCCGCCATTTAGTACACGAGAGACATCAATCTACATTCTCACCGCAGTCACGATTCTCGTTATTTCGCAGACTTGCCACAATAGCCATAAATCAGATCGCCGATTCATATCATTCAAAGCAATTACAAGGTATTCGAACAACGAAGAGGAGGGAGATGGTGACATACGGAAAAGTAAACTAAGCGTTGGCAGTGGAAGGGATCTTAAGGGGGATGGCGCCCTTGCTGGCCCGCTGTTGCTGCTGCTTCTCCTTCTCGTGGATCTTCTGCATCTGGAGCATCCGCTCCATGACGAGCTCGTACTCGCACTTCTCGTAGGCGTGGCGCTCGTTCTCGCACTTCCAAGGGAGATAGAACTCGGCGACGCGGCACTTGTTCAAGGGGATGAGGAGGTGCGCGCACTGGTCCCTGAAGGCCATCGGCAGCCGCGCCTCCACCATCTCCTCCCTCGTCGCGATCATCGGCTTCGACGACCCCAACTTCACCACCTCGTCCTCCGCCATGACCCCCTCCCCCCACCCCCCACACTTTCTAATCCAATCCGATCCGATCCGATGACGCTTCTGCCGCTGCTCAGGGTTTGCTGCTTAGGGTTTGGACCTTCCTGGTGGCTGGTGGTGAGGGGGTGGATTTGTGCCGGCCTGTAAAATGGATGGAATTGGAGAGCTCGACTACCGCTCATTAAGGCTCACGTTTGGTTGGACATCCAGGAGGGGCTGATTATAAATTTATCGGTAAATATTACCAGAGTTTTTTTTTTTTTTCTGAAAGGTTAAATATTAGCAGAGTTAAATTCCAAAAATGAAATTTGTTATCTTTCATGGGAAATGGTCGATAAATAAATATTTTCTCTTTTTTTTGTATTTTAGATTATAATGTAAATCTTATCATTCATTGTTTCAATTTTGAATATATTATATTTTGAAGTGTGACATTGAAACTCAGGTGACATGATCAACAATTGTGTTTTTTTTTTCATGTTTTGACAAGATGTTAATTCTTTGATAATGATGAGAAAAGAAAAATTATTAATTAAATCTAATTACTCGATGCCTCTTAAAGATCCAAGAATATGTTCAAAAAGATCCAACAAGTAAAAGATAAAAAAATCCTCCAAACAAATAAGACCCGACCACTTGTCATAACAAATAATTAGATAGAAAAAGTGAATAGTACAACTAAGACACTTCTCAACGATCCACCTAATGGGCACAGGTGGAAGGAAGGGCGTCGCCTAAAAATAATCATAGTTGGAAAGGCTTTATGTCGACCTAATTGACCAGGCAAACCGCTTTACCAACCTAAAAGCCCTATTGGCCAAGCAAAGCCTAGTCCGACTACTAGATCCAACATATGAATCATCAATCCACCAAAAGGACGATGATTATGACCAATTAAGACCATGTCCTCACATTTATTTAACAGTGTAACCCACATGTCAAAGAGTGTAGTCCACATGTCGGATAATGGTCATAAACCAATGACCAAGCATTTGACCTTAATTTCCACGAGCTGAAAATCTCGCTTCAACAATATTACATGCGTTATAAGTTGTCTAGAACATAAATAGGTTGTGATCCTGTAATATGGGAACACGCGCACAAAGGGAGTAAAGGAGAGACAAGTGATCCATTGTATTCCCATTCTACATAGTGGAAATACTCAGAGTTATTGCACTCTCCCAAAGGTACACTTGTTCCAGATAGAATCGGGTAACCAAATTCCTTGTCTCTTTGTGTGAATGTTTAATGTGAACAAGCCTTTTTTCCCTATCATGTGTTAGTGCAACCCCTCGTATAAATAGTTTTGATTATATTCAAATAGACAAAAATTAATTAAAACAAAAAATGGAAGACATATTAGCCTAGTATATTGCATGGAAATTTACAGATCTCGCATCGAATGCCAAAAATAGTTCTCTTCAAAGAAGGAAGTTCCAAGATCTCTAGAAGACGCATCGCGCTCAAATGGCAGCTTAGGTCTCTTAGGAAAGTTGTGTGTTTTAGTCAATTCATGTAATCATAAATCAAGTTGTGATCTTTTATTGAGTTTAGGTCATCTATTGTAAAAAGAGCCCCAAACACAAACAACATGATTTAGGCATACCTAACTAAAATTTAGACAACCTAAGGAAATCCTAGGAAGCCAAGATCAAGAGCAAACAATAGTGTCAAATGTCTGACACACTGATCAGAAATCTAACTACACAACTATTGGCTCCAAAAAGTGAAAATTCAAATGAGCAATCTCCCAACTCACATAGACAAAAATCAGACATCCAGGTTATCCCCAGACGTCTGATTTAGTAAATTCTGAACCACTTAGATGGTACATGAAGGCAACCATTCCAAATGTCTAATAAACGACCGTGAGTTTAAAATTCCAAATCTTTTTGTGCAAGACCATATTTGATCTTTGTGCTCAACCAAAGATTTGATTGGCAGCATAGAGTTTAGTACAAGACATCTGATATGATCACCATATGTCTTAGACCTTGATTAGAGCTAAGTTAATAACCTTTGAAAGTAACCCATGTTACAAGATCAAATGCCTGGCACTGGCTTAGCCTCAAATCCAAAACCCTATAAAATGCTCCTCTAAGGCTGACCAGACGTCCCTCCTAATTTCAAGCGTCTAATAATCCATACCTATACGTCTAATATGGTTAATCCAAAACATTTTTTTCACTCAAGTTAATCACTACGAAATCTTCTTGGATTTGGTCCTAACGGCTACGTAGGCTCCCCTAAGCCTTCTTGAAGGTTCTATTGACATTTATAAATCACTACAACAAAATATAGATTTAGCAACATTTCACCTTGCAACAAATAAAGCATGTGTCGCTAATAGTACCCTTTAGCAACATGTTCAAATAATTCGTCGCTAACAAAAATAATGTTAGCTAACATATTTTTTTAACGACAAATTTATATGTCCATAAAGTATGCATTAGTGACATAACTATAGTATTTGCCGCTATGTAAATATGTTGATTAACAAATATCTTTAGCGTCAAATTTTATTCTTTTGTATTTCTATGAGTTAGGGTGTGGTCATTTATTTACTACTATATTGGTGAATATAAACATCAGTATTATTACAATTTGGCAAGACATGTATTGCTTATCTTCATAGTATATGTTAGTAAAGAAAGTTACTATTCATTAATACACATAGATATAATTTAAATCTTTACAAAAATCCCTTTATAAATAACATATTATATTTAGTGATTATTACCATTATGTTATTTCAGTTTTACATAAATACCTAAAAATCTAACATTGCTTTCTACCTTAATTAACTAAGTATCCATATGAGAAAATAATGCTTTTAAGATGGTTGTATGTGATGGTAAAATATACTCTCACAAAAGTATTCATATACATATTTTATGACAATAACAACTACTAGAAAAAGTTGATCTACCGTCGGTTGGCCAAGCGACAGCAAAAATATTTTTGTCATCGCTTCTTTATATGAGCGACGGTGGATATATCATTGAAACTAACCCCCTCCATCTCTTACAAAAAGCAATATGTAATAAATATTTGTCGTCATTTATTCTAAAGAGCGACGACAAAATTGTGGGATAAAATTTAACCGCTAAACTCACCAATATTTGGCTACAAGGTTTGGAATAAATTTAGACATTTATCATCGCTTGCTAATAAAATCGGCGACAAAGGTTGGTCCATCTAACCCCTCACAGAGCCCTCTCCTCTCCCACACTTTGCACAAACCCTCCTCATCCTGCAAAGCCCTCTAACAACGATCACCGCCCCTCTTAATTGCTACCCCTCCTTGATCGACGGTCGTCGTCAATGATTGTCCCTTATCCTCCTCCTCAGGTAACTCCTCGCTGCCCTCCTCCTCGTCATCTTCCTCCTCCCCATCCACGCCCCCCTCCTCTTCCTCCTCCCTGCAACCTCCTCCTCGTCTTCCTCTTCCTCCTCACCCCTCTCCTTTTCCTACTCCTCCTCCTCGCCATCATCCTCTTCCTCCTCCTCCCCACCCCCTTCTTGCCAACCCCTTTGTTGGTGCTAGAGCACCTCGATCATTTGTTTTGATGATAACAAAACACGTGTTATTTAACATTTGCAATTTGAGTCCTAGATTTCAGGTCAATTGCAAATGTGGACGTGTTTAGACGGAACTCGAGCTCGCATCCAGGATGGATTGGAGGAGCTTAATGAAGAACAGAGGAGGTTCGCGTGGAGCGACAAATTGAAGATAGAAGACAATGAAGAATAGGATAGATTTCCTTCTTTTGTACTTGTTGTATTTTTCGTTTCTTTTGTTGCTCTTTATTTCCTTAGATATTTCATGTTAAAGAGCCTCAAAGAACCCTAACAGTAGTCCTAGGAACACCGGCGCAACCCTAGGATACTTAGGTTTTCTGTAGAATACTTAGAAAACCAATATAGGGTTCAAACAGCACTTCCAGACGTCTAATTCCAAAATCAGACGTCTGATAAAGTATTTTAAGACGTCTGACTGTTGTTTCAGACGTCTGATAACTGATAACTGTTAGGCTGGACATAGTTAGTTCTGTCTGATGAAATCAGACGTCCAGACCTTAGACCAGACGTCTTAGGAGACGTCTGATGACTTTGCCAGACGTCCAATTAGTGGACCGTTGGCTGGCTTAGCATACACTCAAGAATATGACCGTTAGAGCCTTATCAGACGTCCTTAGGCCTTTCCAGACGTCTGATAATTGACCGTTTTGCCTCGGTTGACCCAAAATCTCTTCTCAGAGATTTTCTAGCCGTTGCAACGTTTGGAAATCAATTCCCACGGTAAAAGTAGGTTTCCAGACGTCCAGACATAGTTCCAGACGTCCTATATGTCGTCTGATGGACTTGCGCAAAAACCCTGTTTAGATCTGATTCAAGTCAGGAGGAAACCCGCATAGAATCAGACGTCTGACCTTGGAATCAGACGTCTGATGAAATAATTAGACGTCTGATCACCCTGTCAAGTGTAATCATTGTCCTGATTTCGGCCTGATTCTCTTGGGCTTTGTTCCCAACGGCTATAGAACATTTCCTAAGCCTTCCAAAGCCTTCCTAAGGCCTCTATAAATAGAGGGGAGCCTTTGACACACCGAGACACACCAAGAGAAACACAAGACACACTTAAGCCACAATAGTTCCACTCTCTTGTGTCCTAGCTAGCTCTTGCTCTCCGAGCTCAAGCTCCATTCTCTAGAGAGCATCAAGCTTCGCGCACCCGCTCTCCCGCCGTTGTCTACGAGAGCGACGTTGCGCCGTCGCGTGGCACACGCACCGCGTCATCAACTCGACGCACTCCTTGCAAAGGGGAGTTTCCTATTTCCTATAGAAGCTAGGTTTAAATTCCTTTGTTGGCTCTATAGGATTACTTGTTTTCTTTTATCTTTGTCTTTTGGTTGGGTATTCGCTTTGCGAATTCTCGTCTCCTTCGTGGGACAAAATCCTTCTCGTGGAGAGAAGGGGTTGAGGAACGCTACCCTCGTACTTGTAGCGTGGTTGTACTGAGGTTGAATCACCCTCGTTTTAAAGTGATTCGGTTAGTGGATTTGATCAACTAGGTTGATCGGAAAATCCTAACTCGAGAGGGTTAGGTGGTGGTTTTCACCCGATTTGGGTTTCCACCTAAAAATTACTTGTGTACTTGTGCGATTGGTTGTCTATTCTGTGATATTGTTTATATTTATTTCCGCATTTATTACGTCACCCCTCCTAGTAGGGCCAAAACTTTCACCCTTAACCTCCTCGACCACCACCACCACCACCTCGCTGCTAGCAGTGCCCACCACTACCACCACCACCACTGCTAGCACTGCCCACCGCCACCACTGCCAGCACCACACCTCTGACCTCCCCTTCCAACTAGCCATCATAGTGACTCACAAGGCCGACCTCCACCACACCACTAGCCCACAGGTCTACACTCCACAACAATTTGATTTATGCTTGTTCTACCTAATTTAAATATCTAACAAGTCATTTTTCTTAGTTTCTAGGAAAAAAATAGATTATTCTTATGGCCTGATGGGTATCTGTAATTTCGACTTCTGTAGCTAATTGTTACAATGGCCCGTCTGTTATAAAAGGGCGATAGATTTCAATTTGTGATTTTCTTCCTATGTGACGGTTGCAGTAACATGTAAACAAGATGAATCAAGACATTTTGGGTGATAAATTAATGGTAGGTTAGATAGAGAATGATCCAATTAAGCATTAATATTCCCTATTTATGATGTTATGTGTTCATGGATGCCAATTCAACCAGTTCTCTCAAGAAAATGTTCTAGATTCATTTCTAATAGAGCAATGCTCAAGTATTGAGGAAAAAGCTCGTACAAGTTTATGGGTTCAAGTATTGAGCAAGGTTAGAATATTTGAAAATAGATTGTTCTTATGGCCTTATGGGTATTCGTAAACACATACATATCTTGCAGCAAAATGATGGACCCAAAGTGTTAAGACCTGAGTTGTTAAGCCTTTTTAAGACGTCTGTACTTTAGGTCAGACGTCTGGTAAGACGTCTGGACTGAGGGTCAGACGTCTTGCAAGACGTCTGGACACATTCCCAGACGTCTGAAAATCAAAATTTTTGTGTATGTCCTTGCGTCTGCGCGCGTGCTACGCGCAGACAGTACGTGACCTCGTTTTCTTCTCTCCTTCTCTCTCCTCTCGCTGACGCAAACCCTAACTCAGCACCTTATTTAAACCCTCCTCCTCTCCCTCGTTCACCCCACCTCTAGCCACCCTTCTCCTTCCTCTAGCGAGAGCAGTGAGCGGTGAGTAGTGAGCAGCGGGCGTGAGCGGCGTGGGAGGAGAGGAGGAGCAGCGAGGGGAAGAGAGGAGAGCAAGCGGGCGAGCTCGTGTGGGAGCTCTTCGGAGAGCTCACGGCTAGTCGGCGCATGCGCGAGGCAGAGAGGTGCGTCAGGGAGGTCCTCCCCGACACTGCTACAGCTGGAGCAGCAGGCGAGCGGGCGGTGCGGCCACGCGCGGTGCGAGAAGGCGAAAGCAGGTTCTGATTCTGGGATTTTCCTAGGATCAGACGTCTGGATCGACGTCTAGACGACGTAGACGATGTCTGGAGGAGGTTCCAGACGACTGAGAGGTAGGCTTCGCGTCGTACACCTTCTCTGCGGATACGGCCATGCAGGCCGTTTCGTCGAGGCATTGTTCCGTGCCATACTGAGGAGATTTTCGTCGACGCATGCAGGATTCGCTTCGGGAAGGCGCAGGACACGCCCTCCCACGCAGTTTAGACATCTGGACAAGGCACCAGACTACGGGGAGCATTTCCAGACGTCCGGAGAGGTGGTCGGACATCTGGAACTGGGTCTAAACGGTCCAGCGGAGTTCCTGGACATCTGAGGAGTGGCACAGGAGTTGAGGTATGGTTCTGGACTCTTTTAAGACGTCTGGAAGGTGTTCCAGACGTCTGATGTGAATTAGAATTACCATTTTTTACCCGTTTAGGATCCGTTTGAGGTTCGATTTTCACAATTAAGATACAGTTGTTTCCCTATATAAATTCCTCTACTTGTTGGAATACTTTTTATCCTATTCTGAATAGTCTTTTGTGATTGATCCTTGTGATAGGACCTCGTTCCGTTGCGGATTTGGGGTTTACTGAGGCACGTGGACCTGCTGATCAAGCCCCCACTACTCCTGGTTTACTGGTAGAATGGCTTCCCCTAATTTAATTACAAACATGAATGCATATGTGGAATGAATGTTAGATCCTAGGGTATGGCATGAATCATAGGACTAGAAACACTGGAATATTTGCATGGAATGTATGGATTGCAGTCTTGGATGAGTAAATAGAATAATAAAAATTATCTGTAACTGAATAACAGCTGCCTGTGAAATGTCAAGTACTCGTGCTAGTAAACTGTTGCATGTATATGAACTGGAAATGGAAGATTGAATGTTGGAAACACGAGCTACCTGCGAATAAACCTGGAATGTGAACAATAAAGTTACATGTTACATGTGTAAAACCTAAGAAATGGAAATAGAAATGTTGAAACCTATTATGGCTTGGCCTGAGAAACATGAGCATGAACCCTACGGGGAATTAGGAGTAGAGCTCATGGAAATAAATGGAATGGAACTAGAAATGTGAATGGGGAAGTGAGCTGGCCCTTGAGTACGGAGTACCGAGGAGAGCGACTGTCCCCCTGTTTAGTGCAGAACGGAGCTAGCCGCCCTAGGGTTGGGACCCGGGGTTAGGATTGGCCACTTTGTACCGACTTTTTGGCCCTCGCGTACACAGTACCGGGGAGAGCTACTAGTGTAGGGAGAGAGCTTGCCACCCCACGGGGCCCGGGATTCAGTTAGCCACCTTACACCGACTTGTTGGGCCCACTGGGCAAACCAGGGTAGTCAGGTGAGGGTGCGCGGACTGTGGAGGGACGAGACCCCTTTTTGGTTCTTAGGGGCTAGACCCCTGTTACTGAGAGGGCTATGCCCTATACTGGTTCCGTGCTGTGCTTTGGGCACACCCGCTAACGGAAACGACTGACCGCGTGCCAGTGAAGGGTAGCTACCCGTGCGTTTATCACGCGTGCCGTAGTCACCGTTACATATGTCCGTGAACTTGGGGTGGTTGACTAAGTATAGGACCACCACGGGGGACTCTCCTGGCCAGGAGAGCACCACATGCTACTTCTACTTTTCGAACAAGACTGCAATCAAGATCGTTCCCACGAGGAACATTCGAGATCAAGAAAGGGACCTGATAAATAAGCCGAGTGATGAAAGAAAGAATAATTAGTTAAATAAAGAAAGAAATTGAAAAAAATAGCTACCTGTCCACCTTTACTGTTTTAGTTAGTTGGTTGCCACTCTACTCAGCGTTCGCTGACGTTTTGTACTCATAACCTTTTCAGGTCCAGGTGTTGAGCAGCCAGAGCCTACGGCTGCAAAGGGTGCTGGGCCCAGTAGAGCCCAATAGTTGTAGCTTTCTGTTGTACTCTGTTTCCTGTTGTAGTGAGTAGTTTATTACACTTTTGTACTCTTTTATTATGAACTTATATTCCTGTACTTGTTTACTTTCTTACTGTTGTGGTGGTGTGTACTATAGTAGTTTATTTCTTTACTGCTGTACTTTTGTTACTGTTAGTTGCTTGCGTGGTGAATGTGGTTTATTTTATTGCTTTTTGGTTACTTTCTCATTGGACGACTGGGTCTTGGGATCAGTCGAGTCAGTCCGGTCTCGTGTCCTATAGGGATTCGGGAATCGGGTCGTAACACAAAGCCATACTTGGGGATTTAAATACTTGATGATGCACCCATTTGCACCTTAATCTCAAGATACTTGGGGATTGTTCTTAACCCCAAGATTCTTGCTAGTACAGTAGTACTCCAAAGTGTACCCTTCCTTTGTTGTAAATATCACTTGGATGCTTCATTTGGATGCACGTTAGTTATTCGATTGGGTAGAATCAATGTCTCAAATTTGAGCAATGGTGGAAAAATTGGAATTTGGGAGTGACTTATTTAATGTAAGGAAGGTGCTTCACATCCAACTCGTATTCGTAACAATATCTTCAACTCAAGCGCAGCTGACATTGTCACAATTTGACAGTCCCAATCAGCCATTAGTCCCAACCACAGGTTAATTAATCAACTTTAAGGTTTAAGCGATCGAAAATAATTTGATGCTAGTTTTCTTCGCACTCGCGTATTTTCATTTTACTTCTTTGTGTGAGTTTGATGTGAGCATTCGCATCTTCTAATGGATGGATGCGTAGAAACAAATAATACAAATTTTAAAATAAAAACATAATAATATGTTATTTTCAAATTCCATACTAGATAATAATATGTTATTTAATTAATTTTGTTTGTAAAATTGTAGGTTATCGATGTCGGGCATACTTGGAGGTTGTAGTAGTTAGAGGTATAATTTTAATATTTTTAATTTAATTAAATAATATTTTAGTTTTTTGTTAGACGTGGGGTGTACTCACATATTATTTTTTATTTCATTATATGGATGTGGGGTTACCCACTTATGTGTTTTTTTTTAATGTGGGATATGCCAACTTTAATTGTATGTGATTCTTTTTTAATGTGGAGTGTAACCACTTATATTTGTTGTATTATTTTGTGATGTAGGTTTATAGAAAAACTTCAAATTTTAAGTAAAAATTCTACCGATTTTTTTTGAATTCTTTTAATATTCAAATTAGTTGGTGTTTAAATACACACACTTGCTAAAGAAAATAAAAGCACGAGAGGCCAAACATTAAGCATTCTAACCCCTAGGGTAAAAGTCCTCTGAGTCAAATTGCGTCAAATTATTCGCCCGTCAAGACTTATGATCATATTATACAGACAATGCAGTCGTGTATGTATACCTCACTTACATGCACGTTGCATTGTCTTTGTAGCATGCCATAAGTCTCAATCAACTTCAGTTCAGTGAAGTACCGAACTAAAGAAGGCCGTTGAAGATTTGATCACAACTTAAGTTTACTTGTTACATGTAACCTTGTGCGGGAAATTTTGGTTGCTTCTTCCTACTCTTCTCCGGTATACCAATTAATCTTATCTAATTTCATGCGGCACCTTAACTGAGTGCTAAAGGAAATTTAGTTAAGATTAGTATTGGTGGGTATGCTGGAGAAGTGCAGGGAGATGCTACCGAAATTTCACAACACAAAGTTACATGTAACAGTAAACTTAAGTTGTAATCAAATCATCGAGAATGGGTTATAAAGTGATAATCTCAATCAAGATACACATCATTCACTCATTTCCTTTCCTAATTAGTTGGTTGTTTACATTAAATTTTAGGTTATCATAGATAAATCTTGGATTGGATTGAGAGGTTCAAATTACACCAGATATAAGGATGGAGTAATTTCATTCCTAGATTAGATTTTTCATGATGATAGTGAGGGGAACACCATCATGAGTCATAGCTAGCTTAATTTAGTCTTATAAAGTCAATAAAAGCTCCTACATATCAGTCAGAAGGTCTCTTGAGCAAGATGAATTATTTTGAGAAGAAAAAATGAAAATAGGGTTATTTCTGTAATTTTACCATCTTATCACAAATACAGAATAACCACGGGGTATGCTAGGGATTTATTAAATGTCATTTGGTCATTAATGCCTAATAAGTGGGTCAATGTAGGCAGAAATGGGTTTTCGTGCATTTCAAGAATTAATGGACATCTGAAACCTTAAAACCAGACCCGCTTAATTAACTGAGGTTCTGGTCAAAATAAAATTCACATAAACCCTCTAAAATTTATAGAAAAATATTCTCTAGAATTTAGCATCTTTGAATTGACCATCAGAACCTGTTTTGACCCAAACTAGAGTCATAAACAAACTATTACCCTAATTTGGATTTTTACATAAATTATCTAGTAAAAAACAAAAATCCAACTTCACAATTAGATTTCTTGGGTTCAAATTAGGTTTGTATCAAAATTTGAGACTAATCAAAGATTATTTCGAACTACTTTGCATTTTAGTTCAAGTCTGACTTTTATTCTCTCAAATAACCCCTAAGCTTTTGAAATTATTATAAAAACCCCCTAACTTCTTAGTCTTCTTCACAAAAATGCTCCTGCCGCCATTACTGTGTGAACCCAAGAACCGTCAACCTTCAATCAAGAGATTCTCCCTGATTTCACGATGAAATCCTTCCAAATTTGAAAGGAAGATTCTTGAGGAGTTGCTCTTCAATCTGAGGCAGGTCTTGCCTTTCAAATCTCGTCCAAGAGGTCATGCAAACTCTTGGAAATCCTAAACCTATTTCGTGATTTTCGAGCTTTCAAAGCTTGGTTTCCAAGCTTTGAAGCTCGCTCTTTGGCCTATAAATGACCTCCTTAGCATTCCCTCTTCCTTCAGCAACTTTTTAGGCCCAAGTCCTTTTCTCTTCTCCCTCTCTGACCTACTCTGAAGTTTGCTCCGACGACCTTCTTCCTCAACCTTCTCCGCCCACCTCCACGTACAATAGGCGGTGGGATCGTTTTCCTCAAGTTCTTCCACGCCTTACAATACCGGCAGGTGTCTCCTTCCTTTGTCGTCCTTGCCGATCTCCCTCACCGGAGCCTTCTCCTCTGATGCCAGCCTATCACAGCCGGCGTTTCCTCTGCCTTCTCTTCGTCCGCAAGGTACTCCATTTGACTCCTCATCATCTTCTGATTCCCTCCACACTTCCAAACTTCGACTTCGACCTCCAACTTGCCCGCTCCATCGTTGTCTCCCCCGTCTCCGGCATACCTTCGGTGACCTCGACAACCCGCTACACACCACTAAATCGACCGTCGCCGCTCCCAAACGCTTCGCCTCATCCACGCGAACAAAACCCTTGAAGAAACTGAGGGGTTTGCTTGCCCTAATTGACTATCGAACACCACCACCATCACATTCACAGTCCACCGTCATCTGACCTCTTCAGTCACTCATGCGCACCACCAAGACCACCATCACGTTCGCCAAAGGCCGGCGATCCTCTTGAGCATATCTGATTGGGCCATCAGGCCATGTTTTCTTATCTCATGTCCCATGCCGGAGCTCCGTCACCGCACTTCCTTCTCCAGCTCCATTCAACGCACTCAGGCCGAGTTCTTCCTCGTGATGATCCTAGGTGCAGCGGCCCACTCCCAAGAAGAAACCCAGGCTTCCAATTGAAGCATCAGTAGTTCCCTTCGACTCCAATTAGATGATTTTGTCCATTGCAGCTGCAGCATGAAGTAACCAATGGGAATAGTCCCACATTGTGAAGCGGCATGCCTCCTACAGCACATAAGTCGATTTTCTGCCTCAACCCCATTGCCTCAGTGAGCACGGGGTGAGGTCCCTCTCCACGTGTGCACAGACGCCCTCACCCACAGTCATGCCACGCGGGTTTGGGATCTAATCCGATTACCCGTATGCCTGGATCCGATTAGCATATTTCTGAGAGAAGAAAGAAAGGGAAAGGAAGAAGAGAGAGAGGGGGGAGGGGGGTTTTGCTCCGTTGCCTACCTCTCGACACTTAGCAAATTCTGAGGGGGCTTTCACCTTTGTTGGTGTTGGTGCTGAGCTCTATTGTGCCTCTCCCTAAGGCTTAAGAAAGAGAGGCTTTTGCCTCTGTTGCTGGTTCTGAGTGCACTGTGCACTTATCATACGTGGTATTTGGTTGATTCATACTGTAGCATTATTTGAGTATAATTGTAGTAGGGTAATTGGTGATTCAAATCACCATTTTACCATAATCTTTTTGCCACATTGACTCTTAAATCTTTACTTATATCATTTATGCTTAAAATTGCTATCACATTACTATCTTCTTGCTTATAATTGTGATATTGAGATTAATTGCAACACTTGCTCCCTATGTTCGACCTCGGATTTCTTTTGAGCTATAAATTGTATTTGTTCATGTGCTATTTTCGGCTATATTGCAACGAAGTGATTTTTAAATCCCAATTTAGCACGCAAACAGATAGAAAGATATTTAGGCTAGGAGAACAACTCGGTAAGATCTTCTACCATTGCATAAAATGTTTGAATAGTTCCTTGCATGACCGTAACACTGTACTCGAGCACTCAGTTTGTAATGGGTGGTGGCAGCATTACATTACTTGAGTAGCTCAAGGAAAGGATTTTACTGAAGAAGTCATAAACAATGAAAAGACTATTGACGAAGAGATTGACGAAGAGATTGCTAATAGTGGAGATGAAGAAATACAAGAAATGCTGAACGAGATACAAGCAGGAGATGATATAAATACGGATGAGGAAGATCCGTTAAAAAGTTGTGATCCATTTTATGATGTTGTTAAGGCTGTTGAGGATCTTATTACTCCCAAGATTACGAGAATGTCTAAGTTATCATTTCTTCTAAGGATGATTCAGCTTAGGGTTATGAATAGAGCAAGTGTTAAATTCATATCATAAATATTTTAGTTTATTACTGAGCTGTTAAATAACCCCAATGGTTTTCCGACTTCATGGTATAAGGCAAGAAAATAGATTCGCAAACTTGATTTAGACTGTCAGAAAATCGATGCATGCCTAAATGACTGCATTCTTTTCAGAACTAAATTCGCAAACTTGAGTAACTATCCCAAATGTGGACATAAGAGATATAAGGGAGGTAAAAATGAAAGTAAGAAGAAACAACCTCAGAAGGTTCTTCGTTACTTTCCATTAACACCTAGGTTTTAATGCCTTTTTATTTCAACTAAAACTTCATGGTGGATGACATGGCACCAGAATTGTAAATCTCAAGATAAGAGAATACGTCATTCTACTGATTCAGAAGAGTGGGAGAGATTTGACGAAAGAAATAATTCATTCTCTTTAGAGGCAAGAAATGTACAGTTGGATCTTTCAAGCGACCGATTTAATTCATTTAAGAAAATGTACCCGTCATACTCTATATGGCCAATGGTAATGGTCACTTATTACTTACTTCCCTGGTTGTGTATGAGATCATCATTCATGATGCTGACCCTATTAATCCCCAGTCTAAAACAACCAGGAAATGCAATAAATGTTTATCTTCAACCATTGATTGATGAATTGAAACAATTGTGGTACACTTGCGTGAAGACGTATGATGTAGAAAAGAGAGAATTATACTATATGCTTGCAGCACTGTTTGTACCATAAATGACTTTCCGACGTACTCAAATTTGTCAGGTTTGAGTAATAAAGGAAAGCTTGATTGCCTGGTCTATATGGAAGATACTCATCAACCTATAACTGCCAGAAAGTAAGAAATTCTATTACTTAAGGAATCACATATTTCTACCCATTGAACATAGATGGAGAACATCACAGTTTAGGGGTAAATCTGCTGGCAAGACATGTCAATATACAAAGAAAAATCTAAAAAATAAACTTAGTACAGATTCTATCAGGTTGCCAGGTCACATTATAATGAAAAGATTACAATAAATGGGTGAGATACGGTTAGGTCGACTATTCAAATAAGACTAGACGACCTCCAAAATTATGCATTTGAAAAGAAAAGCATTTTCTTTATGGAGCTGTCATACTGGAAAAATCTTACAATACGTCATAATTTAAATGTTATGCACATCAAAAAGAATGTGATGGATGCCATCTTTGATGTGTTAAATCTGACCAACGATCCAAAGAGCACAGTGACAACAAGAAAAGACATGAAGAGTTTGGGGATACGTCATGAGTTGCATATTCATAAGAAGGATGGCTACTTCCCATCTACTATTTACAGCTTGAATCAGGATCAAAAGGGTAGACTGTTCTCCTTCTTAAAGGGCATCGGGTGCTAGATGATTTTTCATTGCAGCTTTCTCATTATGTGAATGAAGCGCGGAAGAAGATATTTGGCTTTAAGGGTCATGACTCCCACGTTTATATGCAAGTATTATTTCCACTGACGATACAAGGGATACTACGTGAGCTAGTTGTTGATTCATTCATAGAAATGAGCAGAATTTTCAAAGTTGTTTGTTTAAAGACATTATAAAATGATATGCTGGACCACTAGGATAAACAAGTAGTCATTACTATCTGTAAGATGGAACAGATTCTTCCCACAACCTTCTTCGATGTAATAGTTCAACTTACGTTGCATCTTGCAAATGAAGCGAGAATCGGTTGACCTACACAATTCAGATACATGTATCATGTGGAGCATTTTTTGAAAAAGCTAAAAGATTATACCTTGAATAAGGTCAAGCAGAAAGGTTCAATTATAGAAGGTTATCTCGTGGAGGAGTGTATAAATTTTACCTCCATGTACATGAATAAAACAGACAACCGCTTTAATAGACTTCAAAGGAACTACGAGGGGGAATATAGTGACAATGATGAAGAATGTCTATCAATTTTTTATATTAAAGGAATGTCAATTCTTCATACAGAATATAAGCCAATTTCAGAAATTGATAGACGTTGTGCACATTTATATATTTTGAAACAAATTCCATAAATTAATTCATTCTACGAGGAATTTAAACGATTATCTCATTCAAGTACATCTAAATTTGACTTCTTGGATTGGTTCAAAAGCTGAGTTAATCAATTGAAAAAGGATAAGAACCTATGATAGATACTAGATTTTGATGTAATTACCAATACACGATTACATTATGCACATTATAACTCTGAGTATATAAAAAACGGGTTCAGATTCAGAAGCAAAGAAATTGATGATATAAAGGTTACACAACAGGCCAGAGTTGTTGATTCTAATCTTACCATTGGCTCAGATGGATACTACGGTGAAATCAATGAAATTGTGGAGATCGGGTTCAAATATGATCATAGAGTTGTCTTATTTAAATGTGGTTGGTTTAATGCTTTTAAAGACGACATTAGTTTCAAAAATAATAAGAAATGTAGTTTCTTAAGTTTAAATCGTAACTGTCAAATTCTTCAGTCTTTTGAACCATCCAATAATTGTCAAGGGGGTTGGGTTATACCAATAAAAATAGTACTGCGCAATCATTTTGATGCACAATTTGAAGCATACTAAGAATTAATGGAAGATAGTTATATAGATTCAAATGTAATAGATGTGGATATCTAAAATTAGTAACAATTTTTTTACTTTGTTTTATTTTTATTTTACTTATGCAAGCTGGATTTTGATTGATTTAGATTCTATTAACTTGGTATGTGGCTACCTAGGTCCTATTTAGGTCACCCAAATAGTTAGAAACCAGCCCCATCTTAGAATATCCCGAAAATCACTTTCCAGCATTGTTTTGGACGTTCAGACATTAATGCTAGACATCCAATCTCTGTAGAACACAATCCAGTAAACAAACTCTCACACTGTTCCAATTTGGGACGTCCAAACATAACTCTAGACGTCTAATTTTGAAAGCTAATTCAATTGGACTTAATTTTAGATGTCCAGAACCTTGTCCAGACCCAATTTTTGACCATTGCAGCCTATACTAACAGAATTTTCCAGATTAAATTTGATCATTGATTTGTGTACGAAAAAATATGAATTTTTGCCAGATGATAGATTTCTGAGTGAGCTTTCAAACTGCATATGTTGCGTTTTCTAACTTCTACTGTGTTGCAAGATATAGACCAATTAGTGCAAAATTGTCAAACTGAATTGCTGCTACTGAGCAGCTTGCACGAATTTTCATATTTTCTACAAAGCTCTGTTTTCAACGAAATTTCTTTTTAGAGTTTCCTTGATTAGTGTAGTTTTTACAGAAAAATCCTCAAAAACTTCCATGGTCATGTTTAGTACGGTTTACATGTTTTTGTAACAGTGGGTTAGTCTGCATTTTAGACTGTGTCGAATTTGTGAGAACTCTCTAGAGGTGCACACCCAACTGATTTACTTAGGATTCACGTCGAAATTTTCCTTTTCATATCCACTATTTTTTTTCTCATCTTTGCTTTTTAGTTGGTAATCTCACATTCACTCACTTTCACTCACACGCTCACTCACTATCATCATCACTTACACACCACTTTCATAACACCACCTTCACATATTCATCATCACCACTGCTCACACTTACATGCCACCCTCACCATCACTTGTGCACATACTCACCTCACCCGCCACCTCCACCTACATCACACACACACCACCCACATCACACACACACCACCACTACCCACGAGTAGTTGTTGTAATGAACTTGTTTAGTTTTTATTTCCAAGTTGTAGTGCCATCTCACTTTTTAATAAAAGGTTCAAGTTAGTTTTCCTTTCATTTCTTGCGTTGTTCTTCTTATTCAAAAGTCAAACAAAAATCTGCAAAAATGAGAATGTGTAATGAACTTAGTTAGAGATTGTAGAAACTTTGCTTGCTCTCTATCAAAATAACACCACATTTGAGGATATGTTCCATGCAATCATTTTGTTGGACGTGCCCACTTTTATTGTATAGAGTATTTCCTTGCAATTATTTTTAATGTAGGATGTTCCTATTTTTATTTTAATATGCAAATTTATAAAAAAACTTCAAAATTTAAGGGAAAATTCCATAGAATTTTTTTGAAGGTTAGTATTGGAGAAACAATTGTCACCTCTTAGGAAAGCCAATTTTTTTCATTAATGCTTTATATATTATTTTTAACTGTATTAATTTTTACATTTATTTGTTGTTGCAAATGAAGGGGTTTAAAAAAGAAAACAATAAAAAGGCTCCCCCTCAAATACAGCCATCCACCCAGCCCGAGCCATCTCCCCAAGCTTAGCCACCCCCCAGCACTAGGCTCCCTCTCAGTCATGTTTTGTATGACCTAGGGACCTGGCACGATCTCGTGATGCCGTATATGTGAGGAGGAAGGGAAAGGGAAAGGAGATTGCTCCTACTAAGCCAGAGCGAGTACATGCAGATCCAGATTATGGAGCATCAATGGAGGAGGAGAATGATGACAATGATGAGGTGTAGGGAGAGGAAGAGGCAGAGGATGAACAGGTTGAGAATATGTCCCCAATACATGTGGACCCGAGCGCGGCGAGTACAAGTGCTAGTAAGAACTTTGTACTTTTAAGAAGTAATTTACTTCTATATTTAAAAACTTTTTATATATTTGATATATATAATGAATATGATTAATGTCTACCCAGGTAGAAATGACGGGGGAAGATAAAGAACCTAGATCTCCAGCATATTCCTAAGGCCTGACAATAACGATTAGGCTTAAAACCATAAGGGAGGTGGAGAATTATCCAGGCTTCATTAGTTGAGTGGGCACAATGATAAAGTTGGTCATGCCAATTTGCTACTTCGACTGGGGGAAGATGCCCGTAGAGTTGAAAAGTCAGCTCCTCGAATAGTTGGAGGTAATCCCATGTATCTTAAATATTACCTCTATAACTTTATCTTAAAATTATTTTCATGTAAGATTGATATATTTTTCTAAAATAAATATAGGTGAGTTACGATTGGGGTGACAACCCCAATGCCTTCCGGTATATCCTTAAGCATGTTGTTAAGCTCCACAGAGATTAGAGGACATAGATCAAGAGAAAAATAAAATTTTTTAAAGATTTACATGTTTATTATGTACATGATTTCATATATTATTTCTAACATTTTATATTTGGTATTTAGTTTTTCTCGAACTGCAATTCGCCCGAGAAGGCAATGGAGTATTGTCCTCTTGATGTCATACCTGAACATTGGAAGAAGACATGCGAGCATTGGTTGGATCCCAAAGCAGAGGTTAGTAATCGATTTTAAATATTTATATTAATTTCATATATCTTAAATTCATAACAAATGATCAATTTGTTTAATAATATATATATTCTTTTATTACAGAAGCAAGCAAGGAAAAATAAGGCTAATAGGTCCAAAGTTCAGCACATACTCACTGTTTGAGTTGAAAAAGCATTGAGACGGTCAAGAGCCATTACGTAATTTATTATAACTTCACACTTGAATATTATTTACTTTATAAGTTATCTTAATAAAATTGTACCATTTTTATATTTTCAGTCCGCTCACATGATGGGAGGGAGATGACTAGAATGGATATCTACGAGGTCACCCATAGTAAGGCTACAGTTGAGGGTGGTTGTAAGTGGATTTATGAGTCATATCAAGAGAGACATGTAAGTTTCCTAAATTCAAAAACTTTATAACTTTGTATATATATATATTATAATAATAATTTTTAATACATTTAGGAAAGAATGGTTCTCTCGGTGCATCCCCCCGATGATGAGGCCTCCGACAGCGTCCATCAACCTCTGGATCCAGAGAAGACATTTAGAAGAGTGATGCCACTGGGCCACAGTGGTTTCATTTGTAGCGCGAGGAGAGCGCACACCTTCTCCAACTAGTATGGGTGGATAAGGGTCGTCTCATCTAGTGTCGTGAATCAGTTGAACCAAAAGATCGACACACTACGGAGACGAAGGGAGGAGAGGAAGAAGAGAGAGGTAGAGAGGGAGAAGAGAAAGGCAGCGATGAAGAATCAAACGGATGCCATGCAATCTTAGATGAGTAGGATGGATGATAAGATTCAGAAGCTTTTGTTCGTTCTTCTGAAGAACGAACAGTCAAAGCATCCATCGTTATCAGATCCAAGCACCCACAGACGAGACGACAGCGACATGGGCGAAGCTAGTGGTATCGAGGCAGCAGTATTTTGATTTTTTTTTCTTCTTTATTATTACATGTTTCCTTTTATATGTAAATATTTCATCATCAAACTTTTTCTGTATCAAACTTTATATCTCTGGAATATAAACTTGTTTTCATTCTGAACATTTTGTATAAAAGTATGTGTTTCGCTAGGTCAAATAGCATGTCTTTCCCATAATTTTCACAATTTAAAAAAAAAATTTACCTACCTTTGCCATCGATTTTTCCAATCACTAATGGTGCTAAAAGGTAATTTTTTAAAAGAAATACAGCTATTTTCTGTCGCTTATTGTGGAAGCAATGACAAAAATATTGATGTTATCACTTCAAAAACGACGGCGTTTAAATTTTTATTTTTTCTAGAAATTGCTATTTGTCGTCGCTTATCTAATAAGCGACGGTATAAACATTTATGCAGTCGCTTTTCAAAGCAATACCTTTAGATTTAAATGACGGGAAAAATTCAAAAGTGGTGCGTTAATGCGGGAAAATGTGATACACAAATCCCGTCGCTTATTTTATAAATGACGGGCAATAAAATTGTCATTGGTTATAAAACGACAACCAAAGCTCAAATCCGTCCGCTAAGCCGATGATAACTTGACGTTGGATTTTCTTTATAACCGACAACAGAAAGAAATGATACTAGTTATGTCGTCACTTTTTAGTGTCGATTTAAACACTTTATTGTAGAGAATAATGTGATCGTCAAAATCATGTCATAATAAAAATGATCACAAATGCAATAGATTGATAAAAAAATTTAAAACAAACATTTTGACACCTATTATTTCTATGTTATCTCGAAACAATCGACATCCCCTCCCAAAATGCATCCCATGCCTCCAAAGCGAAATCTCTCACCTCCACGCCCCCAACCTCGGCAACCTGCCCCCTTGCGACCCGCCTCTCCCCCCTTGTGCTCTTTCCTCCTCGTTCCTTCCTCCCCTTGTGTCCCCCCTAACCATCGATCCTTGCAAGTCCCCCTGCAGCCACCTTGCCTCACGACCTTCCCTTCCCGCACCACCCCTACCATTGTGCATCGTCCTTCCCCCGCGATCACTGTTTCCATCCCCTTACCCCATGACCTTGTAACCCACGTGTGCTCCTCACAAGCCCTAACCTCATCCTCAACCCTTGTCAATCTCATGCCTAACCTCAATCATTACGCCCTTGTCAATATCACAAGCTCGACCGGCCTGATCTCCACCGACTAACCCCACCGTGCAACATCTTCACCATCGACCTCCTCTTTGGTGATTGGCCGCGACCTCCTCTCGCCCACCAGCGATGACTTCAACACCAGCCTCCTCTTCCTTAACTGGTCTAAAAAGAGCCTTAATACAAGCTGGTGGGCTTAATCCCCATGGAAAAATTTTATCAGGAGCCTCATTGTCTTTCAATATCGAGATAGGTGCACCTTCCCAATCCTCGATTGAACGTGGATTCAATTTGGAGAGATGTTTTGCACATGCATGCTATCCTATCTCCTCTTTGGTTATGGATTCAAGAGACCTTGCTCTTTCTTGCCAAGAAAGGCCCTTTCTTCCCGACAAAGCATAGACAAGGAGAGCACTTGATTGATTTTTTGGTACCCATTTCCTAGAGGTTGTACTCTTCCTCTATTTCTACTATTATGGGAGTAGTCGAATTAACTTTCTTTATTCAAGTTTGCCTTTTGTAATTAGGTATTTTCCCCCTCTCCTATCTATTTATGGAGAAGGAAAAGAGAGAGAATATGGGCAATCAAGAAGGGTCTATGCACTTGTTCTTTCTTTTTAGTGAAAGAACAATATTCATGACTTTCCCCACTTTAGTTTGAGGAAGGGAGAGTGCACATATACCTATTTTCTAGATCGTCTTTCAATGAATGAGTTGCCTTTAAGGGCTACCTTAGTGGAGGACTCAAGAGAAAGAAAGCCAAGATAGGTTGAACAACTAGTAGGCTCCTGAATTAGATCATGCAGGGCATCCAATCATTGGCATGTATAGAAAAAGGGAATAAACTTCGGTTAATTTTCTTGAACAATTAATAAGTACCAATTTAATGATTGAATGTTTCTTCATATGAAAGCAACCACCTGTTATTTTTGTCAAAGAAGCTAGTTTGAAATAAACACATTTTTTTCTCTTAACAAAATACTCTTACCACATGATGAGAACAAATTGTCCTCAACTCGACTAGTGCTTGTCCCAAACTCCTCTTCATAGTAACTTCTCAATACTGGAAGCATACTCTTCACAAACCTTTATCCTCCTCAACCTCGGGTGTGTTGGTGATTCTTATTGGTTATTTGTTTTCAATACCTTGTGTCACTTAACTGTTGTATCTCTAGGTGTAGCATTCATTTTCCTGGTAGAAGCATTTTTGTTTATCTACTCTTCGTAACATTTTCCAAGTGAAAACTAGCCGGTTGACATAAATGGAATTAATATATTTTGTCTTACCAAGTACTGAATAATAGAAGTAGACATCTTTGTTGTAGAGGAAATGTCTTAGAAGGGATTGGGGGTTCTACAATGTTATTGCATTTAATTTTTCCCTGGATGGAATTAGGTCTGATCAATTTACTTTGCAATGATCATATTTCCAAATGCAACCCATGTTTGGTCAGAGATTAGCGCCACGCTTCCCCTCATTGAAATGTGCCCTGGCCATACTGCAATGATCACTCTTGTTGAAACATTCAAGGATAGACCTGTTAAACAGATTGCATGTGGTTCAAACTTCACAGCTGCAATATGTCAGCATAAGTGGGTTTCAAGTGCTGACCAATCTCAATGTTTATCCTGTCAACCACCATTTGGATTTACTTGGAAAAAATACAATTGCTAAAACTGTCGTACATTGTCACTTGTATAGTTCAAAGAAGGCCTTGTACATTGCCATGACTATCTTATGATCACTATGCTTGTATATCTCAGATTGTGCATAACAATGCATCACAACTGAACATTTCATTTTACTTTTTGGAGGCTTAAACATGAACAAAAAAAAAAATCTATCCCTTTAGATTTGTTTTGATCGCTTATATATAAATTTAATCTCATATTGCGCACATTATACTAATATGTTCTTTCACTTTATTTACATGAGACCCGAAAATCCTTTTGCCAGTAGAAATAAAGATTTTTATGGGTCTCAATGGGTTTGAAATGTATCTACCTATTTGAGCATGGTTTGATGATTCGTGAGCTACATTATTTTCCATTTTGGAGAGCATGTATCTTGAGTTACCAAATGATATTTAAATTTATTTTATCGTTATATATCACTTTCTACTCAAACGGTCGCAAACACATGAGCTCAAAGAAGCCAAGGTTTCAAGACCAAAGGCAAGAGGAGATGACATATATTTGCTTTGATTAGCGAGTAGAATGATACCTTGCTTAGTTTTTATATGATAAATAACAATAATGAAATTCATGTGATAGAAACAAGTTGGAAGACTAAACAAGTTGATATGAAAGATGTTTGTCGAAAGCTAGAAATCCATATAAGTCTATATATTGAAATGCTTAGAGAAAATAGAAAATAGTTCAAATAATATTCTAATGCACGAACAATACATGTGATATGAAGAGTTCAAATTATTATAAATTTATTTAAAATGCATAATTTGTTTTGCTTTGTCATTTGTCATCTCTATTTAGAGCTTCCTATGTTGCCATCATTTTGAATTTTGATCATTCAAAATTACAACATGCATATAAATGTGTATCTTTGAATGTTTTCCGTGCAACGTACGAGTATTCACAAGTATTGCTTTTATTGCAACACTTGGTGGTGTGCTCACTACATGGGGTTACCAAATCAAGTCAGTATTTAAGGGTACCAAATCATGTCCTAAATAAGTTATATCTGACACTTATTTATTTTGAAATGTATAACACCAATTTTGTTATCAAACACTAGAAACATATGCATGGCCTTTACAAGTCCCGAACATCTAAAGAACCTGGATGCATAGATCCTTTCAAAAAATAATTTGAATGCCTGGCAAAATGACCATCATGCATACATGCATCTTGAAATTGACATGAAGTCGATTTTTGGTGTAATTGTCTCTCCTATAGTGCCAACTCTCTTTTGATCAAAAGTTGGTTTAATCATTGTGGGAAGTTCATGTTGTTGCTTGTCTGGGTAGCTATTCTGCTGGAATGTCTTAGCAATAGTGAAGAATGCAAATACTATTGAAAAATATATGTTGGTAGCTATGCTTTTTTTAACTGTTCTTTCTATTGAAGGCCTACCTCCTGCTAGTGTTATGGGAAAACCTAATCCTTATTTTGTGTTCAAAATAAAGAAAATATAAAATAAAAATAAAACAAGGGTTGTGAATGATAGCCTCAATCTTGCTTGGAATCAAACATTTGACTTTGCCATGGATTACATGGGTAGATGCATCATGACACTAACAAGGGTGATAATGGAAGGAGAATTCAAGGATAGTTCCTCCTTTAAGGGTGACAAATTAGGAGAGCTAAATTTGCACCTCAAATGGACACAACCTATCTTCAGAAATTCATGATACACAATTTGAAGCCTCTTCTTGCTCTCCTTCTCTCGACCATGGGGCATTTGACACCCCGTAGCGATTCTTCTCTCTAGATCCCCCCATCCTCATCTCCCTCACACATTGATCTCTCCTATCCTAATCTCTCTCTCGTCAACCTTCTCCATCGTCGATCATGAGCATCCTCACCATCATCTCCATACATCCTCGTGCATGCGAGAGAGAGAGAGAGAGAGAGAGAGAGAGAGAGAGAGAGAGAGAGGGGGGGGGGAGGGACCATCGTCCTCACCCTCCTTGACTTGCAACCTCCTCGCTAAGAACTCGTGGGAAGATCGCGCGACAAGCACCCTAAGGAACAAGTAGGTAGTCCTCACATGTTTTTCTTTAATTTTTGTGGTTTACATGCCTTGTGGGCTATTAGGATGTAGGTTTGAATTGAAATCAAACCTAAGAACGAGTCCAAAATAGAGGGGATATGTGTGCTTGGTGTCTACCCACCCATTCCATGTGTGTGGCATATACGCAATTGCAAACATGCATGTGAGACAAGCTGCAAGTGTGCAACCCTAATTATGCCTATGCAGAGTTGATACGTAATTTTGTTCCCTCTCAGTGGCCAAAGTGCGCCCATTGTGAATCACGTAATTACCATGAATTAATTAATGCTTGCTTGACCATTCACTTTATGATAGAAATATATATAAATGAATCGAGCCTTGTGTTGTGATTTTTTTTTTTTTTGTAAAAACCAGAACGTTGTTAGCATAAGTTTGAAATAGGACAACTTGAATTTGTTGTACATTTACATGTTATAGCTCCTTGTATGAGTTCTCAACTTTTGTATAGATATTTTGGAGGGACCTTTATACTTAGAAAACAACTTCTTATAATATTTTTTTTCCGCTCAGTTTTACCTTGTGGTAGGGTGTGATCGCTTTGTGGGTGTATAAATTTATACTTGTAGTGGTAATAAATGTGATTGTGGGGTGTACCCACCTCGTTGTTTATTTATATCCATGTACAGAAAATTCTACCATCTTTTCAATAGAATTTAACCTCTTAGTTAAGGAACACATTTTGAGTAAGTTATCATTTAAGGACATTTGTTTTTTTCATTTTAAGGAAAGGAACACCTTCTTTCACCAACCTAAAACACTCATTGTATTATTGCTTCATGATATGTATTGCGACAAAATCATTTTAAACAATGGTATGTAAATGTAAATTTTTCTTTATATAATGTATCTCATAGCTATTTTCTTACACATTTTTTATTTTTTCATGATCTCTTCAAATTAGTTATAGAAGATAGACTTCGGTCATTAGCAAAAATCTTTTTATTTGCTTTTAGTTTAGTAAAAATATTTTTTTTAGATTTTTTTTGCTTTATGTTGGACATGTATCTTATTTGATTATGTTATTCCGTAACATTGACTTATTTATAAAATTTCTTCTTTCTAATAAAAGACTATTGGTTGATGAATGGATGTTGTTGTGATTGATGTGTCATTTTAAATGTTTGCTCGATCTTACTATAATTAAATTGTAAAAATATGTACATGCTTTAGATATCCGGTCACTTTTTCATTATTTGACTTTAAGATGAAATTTTTTATTTTTTATTACAATAGATCTTTGGATTATTTTATTATTTAAATATTTATTCATTCCAATTCAAAAGTCATCTAAATGTTAATATATACTTTATAATCAAAGTTGATGTCAATTAATGTGTAATAACTATCTTTAAGATATAGCATCTGATAGCAATATTGAAAGTTAATTGTTGCGTGCGGAACGCGTTGGTTTAATTATGTCATTGTAGCATGCGCTCGCGTCATTGATTTTAAATTAAGATATCGATTTGTGCATCCAAGTATCGATCCCAGGGAGGCTTGAAATCAGATTAGTTTTAGTCGCTTTAGGTGTCACAATATGGTAGCATGGTTTGCTTGCGAAAATGAGAGAGAGAGAGAGAGAGTAGGGTTAGAGCTTGCATTTAAAACATGACAATCACTTAAGGAGATGTGAACTATGATATAAGAAGCAACATCAACATATAGCATGCAATTAGAGATCGTTTACAAATACAACAACAGATGAAAGCTTAAAATGGTGCAACATAAAACTAGAGTAAAAGAGAGTGCGAGGAGGCAAGGCGGCCACGGCGATGGAGGGGGGCTCCGTCGGCAACTCAACAACTCCGGGGGTGGATATGGAGTGTTTGGTGGAGCTAGAAGAGGGCTAGTATTGCATGGAGAGTGAATGAGAATTGAATGCTCTTGAATGGGGTGGTTGAGGAGGTTTATATAGAGAAGAAGGGGTTTCCAAACTAGGTAAGGGTCTAGCGACGCTTAGGACGTCACTAAACCCTTTCTAGAAGTGTCGGTGAAACCCCTTGCTCGCCGGTCCTAGCGCGTGCGCGTGCTTCTTCCTTCAATCTACGCCTGCATGTCCTCAGCCGTCGGATCCGAGGCATGGATCGCCATCAGATAGCTGAGGGCACGCCACGTCGCCCCCCAACTCCCACGGGTGCTGCCTTCGCGCTCTTCACGCGATGGGAAAGCGTCGACCGTTCGATCACGCCTCAACGGCCGAGATTGCGCATGATCGGATGCTTGGATAGCGCTCTGCATGCGTTGGATGCGCGTGATCATGCGCATCTGTGCTTAGGTGTGCTGGATCACGCCACATAACTTCCATCTTTGTCGTCCGCACATGCATCAAAGACTAAATTTTGATTGTGCGCGTGGATGTGGCTAGTGAGCTTTGATTGCGTGTCGAAGGTGTGCAAGGAGAGGTGCTGACCGCTGCGATGCCTCAGCACTTTGTTGAGGCTTTGCGTGGGTGCTCAGCCTTCCGATGGGAGATCGGACCGTCGAGAATGCTCCTTGCGTGCGCAATGAGCAGGGTGCGTGCATGCGCTGGTGAGGCTTAGCCATCTGATCCTTGGATCGGATGGCATATCTCGTCTCCTTGTGCTAAAGCGAGGTTGCTGCGATGCGTGCGCGCGGCGGATGCTACCACGTGGCCGATTGTGGGCCGTTAATCGTCAGATCAACAGCCAGAACTTCTTGAACTTGTTGGGAAAGCTCCGAATGTCAGATTTAAGTGATTTCGAGTCCGTTGGACTCCATTCGTCGATCTGAATCCATTTGTGTTGTCCAATTGCTCATATGAGACCTGTCTCAACATGCACTTGTACACATAGCCATTAAACATTGACTATATGCAATATTAACTCGTCATGCATGCAATGCTCCCAAGCCCATTATGGTATGTCATTAATGCACATATATCCTCAAAATTAATTCTAGTTGATGGAATTATCATCATTAAATGTAGAGTTATCATTAATTAACCAACTATATAAAACAATGATTCTATTAGCTATAAAATTATGGCATTAAAAAATGTTTATTAGGTAAAATTAGCAATAGATTTTATTACCCTTAATAATCTTCATTAGCGACATCAAATTTTGTCATAACAAGAATTAAAAGAATTGTTAGATTAATTAGTGGTGAAAACTGTTAACCTCTGAAGCATCTTATATCATCAATTTGTTGTACGATTATTTTTGTCGCCATTTTTCTTTATAATAGTGTCAATGTTGAGCTCTAGAATTGCTACGCTAATGTGTTTGGTTTTGGAAAACCTGTCGTTGTAGCTTGAAAGCGAAGAATTCGTGTTCAACAAATAAAATTTATACCGAAATGAAAATTACGGGTCGAACACAGGGAGGCGGACGTTTGATTTAAAAACTACGCATTTTTTTTTATTTGTTACGAAGTAATTCAATTTAAAACTATCTAATTATTTACAATAAATAGAAGAGAGAGAGGGTAAGAGAAAGAGAATATTACACATAGAAATAAAAAATGAGATGTAGAATAAATAGAGAATTTATCATTAAGGAGATTGTTCATTACAATTAGAAAGCATAACACAATTACACTAGAAAGCGATAAATTTACTCTAGAAAGCATTAAAAGAATGGAGGGAGAAATGTCCTCCTCGAGGAATGCTTGGAGGATGAGTAGAACAACACTAGAAAGCATTAAATCTATATTAGAAAGCAGTAAAAAGAATAGGGAGAGAGATATCCTTCTCAACGGTCGCTTGGAGGACAAGTCGAACGGGACGACGCCTGGACGAAGGAGGGAGAAGCAGGACGAAGGAGGACGAAGAAGAAGAACGGGAATGGAGCCGCACGTCGTCGTCGTCGTCGCGGGATCCACTTCCGAAAGGGGACGAAAATTTGGACTTTATCTCGCGAAAAGCATCCCGGGTGTGGGACAAGCTTCTCTTGAGCTTTGGAGAGGTAGAGAAGAGAAGGAAGGGATGAGCATTTCGTATGGAGGGGGTCTCCTTTTATAGTTGCAAGGAGTGGGGGCAAATTGGTCATTACATCTTTAAAACAATAAATGAGGGGTCTTTAGTGACAGATAAAACCGTCGCTAAAGCCCCAACGTGGGTGTAGTGCCCGCTGCCCATGCGCACCCGTTCAGCAACTCTCTCTCTCAACTCTCACCCACGTTCTTTCATCCACAGCCGTCCGATCGCGAGATCGGACAGCTTAAGATGCGCTTGACCCGCTCGCTGCGCGCCCACCCCAGCGCGTACGATGCCGCGTGAGGCACGGGCATGCAATAGCACGTCACCGCTATTGAGCGCAGACGACCGTCCGATCAAGATCCGATGCACGCCCGCACCCGCTCGCCCGCGCCCTTCGCCTCCTCGCTGTGGCTCGAACGCGCGTCAGCTGCTCGCGATTGCGCCTTCAACCGCTGTGCTACGAGGTGCGAATGGTCGAGCGGACGCTTTTAGGCGCAGCCGTCCACAGCCGTTGGATCGAGATCCAACGGCGAAGAGGGAGCGGGTGCGGAAGCTACACTGGATGCATGCGGCCGTTTGGGCGGCCGAGATAGCGCCACGTGGCACTATCTTGGCCATCCATCTTCTGAATGTTATAGATGGTGCCACAGATGTCGGATTAACTCGATTTTTACGCCGTTGAGCTGCGATCGTCGATCCGAATTCATCCGTGCGGTCGGATTTGTCATTTGAAGTGCGGATTTACACCATCCTGGCCCTTGATCTTCTAGGATTCCCTAGTCACTATCTGATGCGACGGATGCCTGATTAGGGCGATCTTGGAGTCGTTGAACTCGAATCGTCGCCCTGATCACGTCCATACGGTCAGATCTTCGATCTGAGGCCCCGATAAAATGTTTGCCCTGTCCAAGCACATAAAAGGAGACAATTAACCTCCATTTTATTCAAACTACTCTAAATGCAAGATGATGCATGTTATGCAATATTTATATCATGAAATGCACTCCTATGCTTAAGAACATGCATAAATAGACATCTTAAATAGAGTAAATGTGTTTACATCATACCCTCATGCCTTTCTTTTGCTAGTCCCTAGCAAAAACTATATGCTATTTATAAAAGAATTAGGTTGGATTATTTGGGCGTGAGTTATTTTTAATCATTAAGAAATTATCTACTTAGGATCTGAACTTTCATAGACACAACAGTGCCTGAGTATTTGCCAAAATGCAGATCGCCTCAAACCCTCGCCTTATTCAAAGGAAAATTTCTTTTTCTCTTTTTCCTTTTTTTCTAATTTTTTTGGATTTTCAAATTTTAGGGTTTAAGAGTGGCTTTCTACGACCATTCAACTCACCCAAGATTTGATGAGAACCCTAAGTTTTAAGCATCTTATTATGAATGTGATAGACTCGTTGACCAGCAGTTAAAACGGACTTCGGGTTTCTACATCTCTAGGTGACCTCAAAAAGAATTCTGCCTAAAGGTGTATCTTTACAACCGGTAGCTTTCTCCCTACTTTTATTTTTTACGAGGTCAACACAAGGGTGAATCCAGTGTATATCTCCCCGGTTTATTCTACTTCTCCGCTTCTTCCTAAGTGTTTTGGGAATTTTTAGTGTATTTACTAAGCTGGGTTCTGGACAACCGGTCGATGAGCTGTTACCACCGACAACTTGCCAGCCATACTCGTGAGGCGAAGTGTGGTTTATTTCTTTTTTTCTTTTCTCCTTTTCTTTTTGATTTTTTTTTCTTTTTTTAAGTAGGTGGCTTTCCTGGTCTAAAATTTAGCTAAAGCCAGCAAAAAGAGAAAGATCCAGTGACTGGGCTCTGGACAACCTACCTATGAGCTGTTACCCACGATAACTTGCCAACCATATCACCCTAGAAAGTTCATTAGCTACCCAATTTTCGTTAAAATCGTCGAACAACGAGTCAGTGACAAGATAGTGTGTAGATGCTTAAGACTCAAAATTTCCTCAAATCAGAAGGCAGGTTGATAAGTCCTATACTTATCACCCAAACTTATTTACTCCAATTAAAATAAAATTTAGGTTGGCGAGAACTCGAAAAACAGATCCACATTTTAGTGGATACACGGGCTGATTAAGTCCAAAGACCTGAAGGGTCTTTGTGTTCAAATCATAATATAGTATTTCCTAAGATTGAAAATTTACTTAAACCCAAATTCTCTTTCCTAATTCCAATTTTTTTTTTATAAAATAAAATAAAAAAAATCTACGGGGCTGACGAATGAATTCAAAGATGAATATCCACCCCCTCATGCCTATCTAATGCAATGTCCTCATTGTATTAAAAAGACATAAAATAGAGTGGAAAAGCGTAGAAAGCACCTGAATTGCATGAATGTCAGGTCCGCTCCGAGATGAAAACTAAAAAGAACTGTACATGTGCTGAGTTTAGTGCCTTCAACTAGGCACACTATATAAAGAAAAGAAATGAAGAATTCACAGGTGCAAATCAAAATCAGAATAAACAGAAGAATATTCCGACCTATCAGCAGAGGTCCACAGATGTGGACCAAATTGTAGTGCAGACCCATACCCCATAGTCGAGAATATCTTAGGTTCTGGATAAAAATTACCCAAAACCTGAAATCAGAATGCAAGCGGGGTTGGGCCTGCGATTTATGAGGATGCAACCCAAGACCAAAAAGTCGGGTTACAGAGAAATTAAGCTTAAAAGGATAATCACTGAATGTGTGCTTGGGTTTGACATCCTTAAAACAAATGTCGTAAGGGTTCTGATTTGATAGTATCAACTTAAAAGGAACCCTTCGACTCAATCTTTCATTTCCTCCAAAGTTAACTTCCCAAATCATAACTTCCCAGCTCCTATCCTCCTCATTCAGCATATCAAATTCCAGGACCTCTTGTATATTAATCACCCCGTCTGAAATCTCCAAGTCTAAATGATGTGGCAGAATCAGAATTGACTTCAGTCTAATTATCTCAGAAACAGAATTATCGATAAGCTCAACGGGGTGTAACTGATAATCAGGGCATTGAATTGATTACTCTAGAAAATGCGATTCTGGATCCGTAATGTGTGCCCCAATAAGATCAGTTTCCTCAGTTATTGGGCTATCAAATGATCTATCAGATTCCTCAGACCCAATTGTCTCATAGAAATCGTGTTCAGAAAACTCGCGTGAGACTTTGTAACTTAAATCTTCACCATCAAAAAAATCAGGATTCATATCAATGTATGTCCCAAAATCATTTGTCACTTTCTGTTCCAAGGAGACATACGTTTCCTCATAACCCGGCTCAGGGATCTTAGGTGAAGAAATCGGATCATCCTTAATTGGTTGCTTTAATTCAATCCGGTCAGCCTCGTAACATGTGTACCCCCAACAAGTGCCTGAGCGGGTTCTGTCATTGGCTTTCCTGAGGAGGGTTCATCCTGGGAATCATCCCATGATTAAATCAAAGCAACCACGAATCTCATCCTCAATTTTGCTAATTTCCCAAGTAGAAACTCACCCGGGTTCTTATCCTTAACATCCTGGAGCCAATCCAACAAAGACTTATTTAAATCATCAATCATTTCAATAAGGGGCTCCAATCTCTCAATACAAGGTGTTGGCTGAACTTCTAAAGATTGAATGATATTCCTCAAGTTAGCCAGAACCTTATCTTGAACCTGATTAACCTAAACCAAATGAGTTGGTTCAGGATTGGGTAGGTTTGACATCAATGCAGAGGAATTAACGAATTGAGATTCGTTATACCCTTCCTGATAATAGATCATTTCAAATTGTTCAAAAGATGGTGATGACCTAAAGGCAGTGAAATCAGAGGATGGGTAAGGATCGGTGTATCCTTCTTGATTGTAGATAGTATTAGGTTGTTCATGAAAGGAAGACGATCTATAATCGATGTAGCTCTGAGAAGGATAGAAATCAGAATCAAAGTGTTTAGGGTTAGACCCTAAACACGGAGGTCCGGAACTGTATCCCCAATCCGAGTTATCCCAATTAACTGATGATTGATTACAGTACGAATCGGGATAATCGTCATTTTGAGGATAATTCAAAACAGGAAGGAAAGAGCGGGAATGCGTGAAATATGTGGAATGATTCATGAGACACGGGAGGAAGAAAGGTGCCCTGCAATATAAACAATCAAACCTGTCCTTAAGTGGGTTAGCCTACAGACCTACAAACTCTCAAAACCCATCTTGAGATACAGAAACGATTTGATCTACTTCCGTCTGTTCAATCCAACTAGTTAGAAGGAGGGACTGGGGAGAAGGTTCTTCCTTTTGCTTGCGCCTCCCGTTCCTAGTGTACCCCCCAGCCGCGATCGTTTGATTCTGCTCCCCTAGCTAGACATCAGATTGAGCAGTAGAAACAGACTAATCGAAAATAATCTCGTTCTGGGTTCTGAAGAGCGAGTCCAATCCTTAAGGCCAACGTCTATTCTATTTTATTTTAGGCTAGGTTTGAATGTGCTTTGGAATGTGATGGGCCCTTTAAATGGGTTGTGCAATTAATGATTGATTGATTTGTGTGTACGTGCATAACCAATGGTTTTCAAGCAAGATTATTTTTGATGTGGTGAATTTTAAGTTTCAAATCTTGCTTAGTAGCTTTTAGGATTCAACTTTAGGTATTTTCAAACAAGTTTCGTTGGCACATCAGGTTTTGCAAGCACAAGTGAAGATGTTTTCCTTTAAAGCTTAAAAAGAATGTGGAGTGCCTAGTAAATCCCTAAGAGTTGAACCTAAGTAGCAGCTACTTGATGAGTTGATTTTAATTGAAGTGGTGCAACCCAATCAACTCAAATAATTGGCCTGATGCACCACTTAATTAGGCACACAAATGATTACCTAATTTGATTTCTACTCAATTATGTGTTTGGATTATTATACCGGCTCCTAAGATCGGTTTACCGGTTGAGTTTGAAAATCATATGAGGTTGTGTACCTCTGTGAGATTTTTTTTAATTTTTCTTTTTTTAATGTGGGGGATGGGTGAGTGTGGGTATCAAACAACAAACAATCTAACCTTAGAGTTTATAAAAACACTTAGGTTGATTGATGTTTGAATTATTATGTTATGGAATGAAATCTAATGGGTGGGAGGTGGGGGATAACTTACAGAACCTTCCACAGCACTTTACTCCAATCTACCGCTTTTGTCTGTCTCTAAAGAGTACCTGCAATTACAATAAGAAAGGAGAAAAGTGAGGTAAATGATTTGTAAGTTACAAAACGTGAAGAGAAATCAAAGAGCGTCGCCTCCCCTGCAACGGCGCCAAAATGTTGAGCTCTCGAATTGCTATGCTAATGTGTTTGGTTTTGGAAAACCTGTCGTTGTAGCTTGAAAGCAAAGAATTCGTGTTCAACAAATAAAATTTATACCGAAATGAAAATTCCGGATCGAACATAGGAAGGCAGACGTTTGATTTAAAAACTACGCGTTTCTTTTTATTTGTTACGAAGTAATTCAATTTAAAACTATCTAATTATTTACAACAAATAGAAGAGAGAGAGGGTAAGAGAGAGAGAATATTACACATAGAAATAAAAAATGAGATATAGAATAAACAGAGAATTTATCATTAAGGAGATTGTTCATTACAACTAGAAAGCATAACACAATTGCACTAGAAAGCAATAAATTTACTCTAGAAAGCATTAAAAGAATGGAGGGAGAAATGTCCTCCTTGAGGAATGCTTGGAGGGCGAGCAGAACTACACTAGAAAGCAGTAAAAAGAATAGGGAGAGAGATATCCTCCTCGACGGTCGCTTGGATGACGAGCCAAACGGGATGACAGCTAGACGAAGGAAGGTGAAGCAAGACGAAGGAGGACGAAGCAGAAGAACGGGAATGGAGCAGCACGTCATCGTCGTCGCGGGATCCATTTCAAAAGGGGGACGAAAATTTGGACTTTATCTCGTGAGAAGCATCTCGGTGTGGGACAAGCTTCTCTTGAGCCTTGGAGAGGTAGAGAAGAGAAGGAAGGGATGAGAATTTCGTATGGAGGGGGTCTCCTTTTATAGTTGCAAGGAGTGGGGGCAAATTGGTCATTACATCTTTAAAACAATTAATGAGGGGTCTTTAGTGATGGATAAAACCGTCGCTAAAGCCCCAACGTGGGTGTAGTGCCCGCTGCCCACGCTCGCCCGCTCAGCTGCTCTCTCTCTAAACGCTAGCCCACGTTCTTTCATTCACACGATCGGACGGCTTAAGATGCGCCTGACCCGCTCTCTACGCGCCCGCCCCAGCGTGTACGATGCCGCGTGAGGCGCGGGCGTGCAATAGCGTGTCATCGCTATTGAGCGCAGATGACCGTCCGATTAAGATCCGATGCGCGCCCGCACCCGCTTGCCCGCGCCCTTCGCCTCCTCACTGTGGCTCGAACGCGCATCCGCTGCTCGCGATAGCGCCTTCGACCGCTGCGCTACGAGGTGCGGATGGTCGAGCGAATGCTTTTAGGCGCGGCCGTCCACAGCCGTTGGATCAAGATCCAATGGCGGAGAGGGAGCGGGTGCGGAAGCTTCACCGGATGCATGCGGCCGTTTGGGCAGCCGAGATGGCACCACGTGGAGCCATCTTGGCCGTCCATCTTCTGAATGTTGTAGATGGTGCCACAGATGTCGGATTGACTCGATTTTTGTGTCGTTGGGTTGCGATCATCGATCCGAATTCATCCGTGTGGTCAGATTTGTCATTTGAAGTGCGAATTTACACCATCCTGGCCCTTGATCTTCTAGGGTTTCCCGATCACTATATGATGCTATGGATCCCTGATTAGGGCGATCTTGGAGTCATTGAATTCCAATCGTCGCCCTGATCACATCCATACGGTTGGATCTTCGATCCGAGGCCCCAATAAAATGTTTGCCCTGTCCAAGCATATAAAAGGAGACAATTAACCTCCATTTTATTCAAACTACTCTAAATGCAAGATGATGCATGTTATGTAATATTTATATCATGAAATGCACTCCTATGCTTAAGAACATGCATAAATAAACATCTTAAGTAGTGTAAATGTGTTTACATCAGTCAATTGTAGCAACAAAAAGATAGTCATTAAAAGTAATATTTACTGACAAAAATATCAACAAAAATAATTGCCGCTAAATATTCAAAAAATACCGACGATCTAAAATTGTCGGTAAATCTTTAGCGACGCTAGTTACACCGAAAGACAAGCCACAAATCCAAGAAGTATCGGAAAATGTCTATAATGACGAATATTAACGCTTTACTGACATATCTTTTTTGTTAGTAAAAATTATTTTTGTTGCAGTGAATAGGCCCAAGCCTTTCCATTGAGAGACATAATTAGTTTTTTTTTTTAAAACGATGAGGAATGCGAGAGACACAATAGGTTAAATGCCAAAAACACTCAAATTTATGTACTAAGCTCCAACAAGCCTTCTTGAGGTTCCATTGCTCAAGTGCTTCTGTTTTAAACCTTTTCGTGGCACTTTAAGGATCATTTCCATTACAGGTTCACTCCCCATTTTCAAGGAAGCTCTTGATCCTTTAAGTCAAATTAAGAAATCTATAATGTTTGGTCTCTAAGGATCATTTATTTTTTAGTTCTATTTTTTATTGTATTGTGTCCGATCTATGGATTCCCAACCTTGTGTTTTGGAAAAAACATTGCAACGGTTGTCCCCTTTGAAAGCACTAGAGGGGGAGTGATTAGTGCTTAAGAAGGTAAAATAATGCTAATTAAAATTAATGCAGATATAGAAGATAATTAAGCCATAAATATACACACAATACACAAGATGTATAGTGGAAACCCAATATTGGGTAAAAACCACTATACTTAGATCTTCCGATCTAAGATTTTGACCCAAGTAAATCTTGGAAAACTAATCGATACTTATGGAGAACCAAACCCTTTGTGCAAACCCTCTTGATATTCCAATCAATAGCAAACCCCTCTCGCTTGAGAGGAAAGGAGCCCACAATCCGGACCATCAGATTACAAGTAGAAGATGGAGAATAAAAATTGAAATAAAAATAGATTTTTCAACTCCTATGGATAGCCCCAAAAAGATGTACAATAATTCCTATGAAATAGCTATTTAGGAGATTAGAATGAACTCCCTTAGTAATTGTGAGAATGTAAAGCAGCTGGGAGTTGAAGTGATGAAGCTTCAAGCAAGTGATGTAGAAGAACCAAAGCTTTAATCACTTCCAAGAATACCAAATGAGAGTCTTTGTTGAATGTGCTTTTGAATGTGTTTTTGGTGTTCTTCTAACCACCAAAGAGTGGGAAATCATCTCATCTATATGTAGGGGTGTTTGGACTAATTTAGGTATGCATAAGACCCCTCTTCAATGGCTAAAAAGTTTCTCAAGTTGATTGCCCAATGTCTAACTGAGTTGATCAAAAAGTGATTTATCTAACGTTAGTTAAAAGCGATCTAACGTTAAGTGAACTATCTAACGTTAGGTACAAAGTTTACTATCTCCTGATCGCATTTTGGCTGGTAGAGGAGAATCTAACGTTAGGTAATGTTTGTCTAGCGTTAGGTGAATTGTCTAACTTTAGGTAATGTTTGTCTAATGTTAGGTGAACTATCTAACTTTAGGTACAAAGTTCAACACAAAGTTCATTATCTCCTGATGTCCTAGTTGACACCCAACCTATTATCTAACGTTAGGTATCATATGCTTAATGTTAGATGGCCTGTAAAAGGCCCTTTAACTGTCCAAACTAATATCTTGGGTTCTCACTAAGTGTTAGGGCCATGCACTAACACCTATAGGCTTAGTTAAACATATTTTGACCTATTTAGGCTAGGCGTAGTGTTCTTGTGGAAATTGCATATGAGACCCCTATAATTTGCTAATATGAAATCTAATTGGGGCTCTCCATACATTATAAAGAATATAAAATTACGACTCAATTACTATAATACAAAGAGACCTAAACTTGAAGAACATGGTCTCCTCCATCTTCGTCAAGAGAGCTTCAACCTAGAAAACATTCTTGCAATATCTATGCGTAAAATATAATTTTAATCACAATTACTTGAGATGTTTATTATCATTAAAACCATCATTTATGGATAATGTGGTGCCTAATTACTTATGCACCAACATTTTCTCCTTTTTTGATGATGACAAACACTCAATGGAGAGGTTGAAAGCCTCCCCCTGACTAAGTGCTTTCTTCAAAAAAAAAATAAAAGAGATGATATGACGCAAGAGAAGCACATAGCACATAAAGCCATAACAATATAACAATAACAAGATATATTATCAACCTCTCATATATTGTTCTCCCCCTTTTGACATCATTAAAAGACAATGGCATAAGCACAACCCAACACATGCATGGGCATATGAGAGTAAATTCATGCACTATTCAACACAACTCATCATAGACATCAAAAGCATCACATAGACTTTATAAGCTCAACACATAATTCAACATAGATCTTACACATATGGCTCAACATAAACATCAAAACCATAAGTTTTAAAGAAGATAAAAGGTGCAACAAGGAAATATAAATACTGGTTAATGCATGCCAAGGAAATAAACTAGAAAAGTTTGTGCAGCCCAAGTTCTTATAAGTACATTAAATGCCAACGCTGTAGTACTAGGAACTAAAATCAAGTTCTTTTCTAACTATTTTATCAATTAATCTCATATTGACATGGCCTAGTCTCCTATGCCATAAGTTGTTTGCTTCATTACAGGTAAGAAGCAATCAACCATTTCTTCCTTATTAAATTCAAGAACATAGATATCTTTTTCTCTTCTTACTTTCAAAAGAACTTCTAAAGTTTATTTATAATTTCAAAACCATCTTTATCAAATACTACTTTACATCCTCTATCACAGATTTGATTAACACTAAGAAGATTATGTTTTAAACCATCTACTAAGGCAACATTTCTAACTTGATTGAAAGAAATATCTATTGTACCATTACCAATAATATGACATTTTTTGTTGTTGCCCATAGCCACGTGTCTGTCGGCTTTCTTGAACTTTAGGAATTGCGTGGAGTCTCCCGTCGTGTGCCTTGAACAATCACTGTCCATAATCCACTTGTTTATCTTCTTTGAGGCCTATAAAACAAGAGTTGACAACATTTTTTGGTACCCATGCCTTCTTGGGTCCTTGAGTGTTAAAATACCTTTCCCAAAAATAGTTTCTTTTAGGAATTCATTTGTTCTTGGCCTTATGGCTGAAGGCATGTGCATGATGAGGTTGTTTTTGAGCCTTATGGCTATACAAGTATGCATGATAAGTTAGTTTTTGAGACTTGGGTGGCACAAAGGTGTTTTTACCTTTGGGCTTCAAAAACTTAGTTGGTTTCTTGGTTGTAGGGGAAGATTCACTATAACCAAGACCATGCCTAGAGGTAGATGGCAATTGACTTGTGTTATGACCCGGTTCCCGAATCCCTACAGGACACAAGACCATACCGACTCGACTGATCCTAAGACCCAGTCGTCCAACGAGAAAGTAACCAAAAAGCAAGAAAGTAAACCACATTCACCATGCTACGTAACTAATAGTAACAAAAGTATAGCAGTAAAGAAGTAAACCTACTACAGTACACACCACCACAACAGTAGAAAAGTAACCCGGTACAAGAAAATAAAGTACAGAATGTAAGACTACAAAGGTGCAAGAGACTACTCACTACAACAGAAAAGAGTACAACAAAAGCTACAACTACTGGGCTCTACTGGGCCCAGCACCCTCTGCAGTCATAGGCTCTGGCTGCTCAACACCTAAACCTGAAAAGGGGTTATGAGTACACAACGTCAGCGAACACTGAGTAGAGTGGCAACCAACTAACTAAAGCAATAAAGGTGGACAGGTAGCTGTTGTTTTTCAATTACTTTCCTTAACTAATTATTCTTTTTCACCACTTAATTTATTTATCAGGTCATTTCCTTGATCTCGAATGTTCCTCTTGGGAACGATCTTGATTGCAGTCTTTTTCGAGGAGTAGAAGGCGCACGTGGTGCTCTCCTGGTCGGGAGAGTCCCCCGTGGTGATCCTACACCCAGTCAACCACCCCAAGGTCACGGACAGACATAACGGTGACTACGGAACTCGCGATAAACGCACGGATAGCTACCCCACACTAGCACGCAGTAGTCGTTTCCTTTAGCGGGTGCGCCCAAAGTATAGCACGGAACCAGTATAGGGCCTAGCCCTCTCAGTAATAGGGGTCTAGCTCCTCTCAGTAACCAAACAAGGGTCTCGCCCCTCTACAATCCGCGCACCCTCGCCTGACTACCTTGGTTTGCCCAGTAGGCCTAACAAGTTGGTGTAGGGCAGCTAGCTGAACCCTGGGTCCTGTGGAGTGGCTAGCTCTCTACCTACACTAGTAGCTCTCCTTGGTACAGTGTACAAGAGGGCCACAGAGTCGGTGCAAAGTCGCCAAACCCACCCCGAGTCTCAACCCGAAGGCGGCAACACCCCTCTACACTAAGAGGTAACATGCGCTCCCCTTGGTACCACGTACTCAAGAGGTAGCACATTTCCCGTCGCATTTCCATATCCATTCCATATATTTCCAGTAGCTCAACTACTATTTCCCCGTGGGGTTCATGCTCATATTCCTCAGGCCATGCCATACCAGGTTTCATCATTTCTATTTCCATTCTCATGTTATACATATGCAACTTGTATTTCTATCGTTCACATTTCCGTACACAGGTTATACACAGGTAGCTCGTATTTCCATCATTCACGTTATCATCCTCAATTTATATACATACAGCTCATATTATATCATTTAACGTATACAACAGGAATTTACATGCAATAGTTTGCTAGCACAAGTACTTTATATTTCACAGGTAGCTATTATTTATTTACAGGAAATTGTTATTATTCTATCTACTCATTCAAGATTGCAATTCAATCATCCATTACAGACATTTCAAGTGTTTCTCACCCTAGGATTCATGCCATAACCTAGGTTCTAATCATTCATTCCACACATGCATTTAGGTTTTAATTAAATTAAGGGGAAGCCACTCAACCAGTAAACCCAGGAGTAGTGGGGGCTTGAACGACAGGCTCACGTGCCTCAGCAAGCCCCGAACCCGCAACGGAACGAAGTCCTATCACAAGGATCAATCATAAGAGAATACTCAGAACAGTATAGAAAGTCTTATAACAAGTAGAGGAATTCATATGGAAAACATCGGTATCTTAATTGCGGAAAATAGACCTCAAATGGACCCTAAACGAGTCAAAACAGTGTTTCTGACTCAAATCAGACGTCTGGGACAACTTCCAGATGTCTTAAAAATGTCCAGTGTCATACCTCAAGCCCTATGCCAATCCTCAGACGTCCAGGAACTTCTTTGGACTGTCTAGACCCAATTCCAGACATCCGACCACCTCTCCGGACATCTGGAAGCGCCTCCCGTCGTCTGGTAGATCGCCCAGACGTCTGAAATGCGTTGGTGGGCGTGTCTCGCGCCTTCCCGAAGTGAATCTTGCACGTAGATATTCGATCTTCTCAAATCGGCATGCAAAAGGGGTGTTGACGGAGCGGCCTACACGGCCATATCCGCAAAGGGGCGTACCTTTGCGAGACTTCCTCCTCAAACGTATGGAACCTCCTCCAGACGTCGGCTACGTCGTCTGGACGTCGCTCTAGACGTCTGATTCTAGGAAAAACCCAGAACTAGAACCTGCTTCCGCCCTCGCGAGCCGCACGTGGCTGCATCACGTCCTCTCGCCTACAGCTCCAGTTGCAGCAGTGTCAGTGAGGACCTCCCCGACGCACTCCTCCGTCTCGCGCATGCGCCGCTCCGGCCGTGCGCTCACCGATGAGCTCCCATGCAAGCTCGCAAGCTCAACTCCTCCTCTCCTTCTCACGCTGCTCCTCTCCTTCTCACGCCACTCCCGCGCTCTCGCTTGCTCTGCTGCTCTCGCTGGAGGGAAGAAGGAAGGTGGTTGGGAAGTGGGGGAAACGAAGGTGGAGGAGGGGTTTATATAAGGTGGGTGTTTAGGATTTTGCTGGGGCGAAAGAGAGAGAGAAGAAGGTGGGAAAGACGAGGGTACTGTCTACACGTAGCACGTGCGCAAACGCGAGTTCGTACCCAAGATTTTTCGATTTTCAGACGTCTGTAAATAAGTCCAAACGTCTTACCAGACGTCTGACCCTCAGTCCAGACGTCTTACCAGTCGTCTGACCTAAAGTCCAGACGTCTTAAAAGGCTTAAACAGCACGGGTCATAACATCATAACAAACTTAAAGGAAGTTTCATCCTCGAAACTTGAGCTAGCTAGGGTGCAGAAAAAAAACAACATACGCATAACAAACTTAAAGAGGACTGAAGCTGGTCCGAAAAGACGTACCCTCAAAAAGCTCTGGGTACTGCTCTCACATCGACGCCTCAGGCTCCCAGGTATCCTCTTCGTAACTCTGGCTCCTCTACAAGACCTTCACCAAGGGTACCTGCTTCCATCTCAAACTCCGGATCGCTTTGTCTAGTATCTGCATTGGTCACTCAAGATAGGTTAGGTCATCATCCACCTCGACACTCCCATGGCTTAGAACGTGACTGGGATCGGCGACGTACTTCCTAAGGTTGGACATGTGGAACTTGTCGTGCACATCAGAAAGCTGGGGAGGAAGGGCAAGCCTGTAAGCAACGGGTCTTACCTGCTCCAGGACCTCAAAGGACCTCAAAGGGTCCCCACCTCAACCCAACTCAAGGATGCAGTACACCTCCGTCCGTACAGAGACTCGTAGGGTGCCATGCCGATACTCGAATGATAGCTGTTATTATATGCAAACTCTGCCAGGGGCAAGTGCTCCTCCCAAGAGCCCCTCCAGTCCAGTACACAGGCACGTAAAAGGTTCTCAAGCGTCTGTATCGTGCGCTTTGATTGTCTGTCCGTCTGGGGGTGGTATGCCATGCTGAACCTCAATCGTGTCCCCATAGCCAGCTGAAACTCAGCCCAAAACTGGGACGTAAAATGGGTATCCTGGTCGGATACAATCTCACGTGGAGCCTCGGGTAGACATACCACGTCACAGATATATCTCTCTACCAACTGTGCTGGTGCCAAGGTGACTCGAATCGGCAAGAAACGTGTCATCTTCGTCAATCTGTCTACAATCACCCAGACTGTGTCGTGTCCTCGTTGGGTAACGGGCAAGCCCACCATCAAGTCCATGGTGATGCTCTCCCACTTCCACTCTGGCACTAGAAGTGGTTGCAACGGCTCTGCAGGCCTCTGATGCTCAGCCTTCACTTGTTGGCACACCAAACACTGTTGCACGAACTCACCTACATCCCGCTTCATCCCCTTTCACCAAAAGTCACGTCTCAAATCATGATACATCTTTGTGTTCCCGGGATGTATGGTGAACTTGGAACTGTGTGCCCCAGTCAGGAGCTCTCTCAACAACTCCTCATCCCTGGGAATGCACAAACGTCCCCTCATGCGCAGCACCTCGTCAGTAAAGGAGAAGTCTCCAGGGTCCCCTGACAGTACACTGTCACGCAACGACTGCAGGTACAAGTCTGTCATCTGTCCTGTGATGATGTGGTCTATCAGCTCTGGTCTCATCTGTCGTGTCACAGTCACTGCCCCACAGTGCCACAGTAACTTTAGGAGTCGCCAACTGCCCATCTCCTCCATGAGTCTCCAACTCTGTGCCTGTAAACTAGCCAAGTGGGTGGGTGCCAAGAGAGAGAGAAGAAGGAGGGAAAGATGAGGGTACTGTCTACGCGCAGCACGCGTGCAGACGAGAGTTTTTACCCAAGATTTTTCGATTTTCAGACTTTTGGGAATAAGTCCAGACGTCTTACCAGATGTTTAACCCTCAGTCTAGATGTCTTACCAGTCGTCTGACCCAAAGTCCAGACGTCTTAAAAGGCTTAAACAGCACGAGTCTTAACGACTTGCAAGAAGCTTTTGTAGGTTCTTTCTACCATTAGTAAACTTAGCCAAGTCATCAATCAATTTTTTTATGTTTATCCTAAGTTCACGCACATCCTTTTCCAAGCAAGCAAACTAGTTCTTCCATCAATATGCCTTTTTCAACAAGCAAACTAGTGTTAGAAGCAATAAGAATTTCATTCAATCTAGTCAAGTTCAAACATTCAGTTTTCATATTTATATTTTCCTTTTCTAAGCCCAATTTTTTATTTACAATAAACTCATAATTGTTTAGCAAATCATTCCCTTTTACTCTAAGCTTTTCGAAGGCTTTATTTTCATGTTTAATTTTCTTGCATCCATGAAAAGCTCATCATATGCATCAAATAGCTCATCAAGAGAAATAGTCTTGTACCTCCATCTCATTTTCCATGAGACACACGTGTGTGACTTCCTCCTTGCTTGAGTCGGAGTCGGAGTCGATGTCATCACTTGCACTTTCATTCGAGTCGTCCTAAGTTGCCACAAATGCCTTCTTCTCCTTGAAAAGCTTCCTTCTTGATTTGTCATCCATCCTTCTCTCCTTTTCCTTCCTTTCCTTTGTTTCCTTCTTGTTGTTCTTATCCTCATTGAGTAGAAGACAACCCTTCCTTATGTGGCCTTTCTTCTTGCATTCATTATCAAGTGGAGATCTCATCATCTTTTCTCTTCTTGAATTGCTTTCTAGTTTTTACATATTTTTCAAATCTTCTAGAGAACATTGTCATTTCCTCATCGTCTTCATTCTTGTCTTTGTCGTCAGGATCATAGTCACTCTCAATTTTGGCTTTGAAGGCCAAGCACTTCTTCTTAGAACTTGTGGCTTCATTCTCCACCTTCTTGGATTGCTCAAGTTTCACTTCATGAGCCATTAAACTTCCAACAATTTCATCCATGTTAAGGCTCTTCAAGTCCTTTGCTTCTTCAATAGCGATGACCTTTGGCTCCCATTCCTTTGTTAGGGCCCTTAGGAATTTTGAGACCATCTCATTTGAAGGTAACTTTTTCCAAGTCCTTTGAGAGGATTGATTATATTGGAAATCCTTGTGCTCAACTCCTTTATACTTTCACCTGACTTCATCTTGAACATCTCATACTCTTGGGTTAAGAGACCAATTTTTGTCTCCTTCACCCTTGAGGTTCCTTCGTGGATCACTTCAAGGCATTTCCAAAACTCATGTGCCGTATCAAGCTGCGAAATTCCATTAAACTCATCATTAGAGAGGGTACAATATAGTATGCTCATAGCCTTACAATTGATTGATATCTTCTTCTCATCTTCCACCTTGTAGCCTCCGGTAGTGGCATCCAAATCCAATATGTTAAACTCCTTCTCAACCATCTTCCATAGCGAGAGATCTCTGGTGGCAGATCACCTTCTTCTATCCTCTTCCTTGGTTCCAAGCGAAGGAGCACACCACCTTAGGAGGATGACCAGGCAGAAGGGAAGCTAAGGTGGAGGACGTGCACCTTTGGAGGAGCTTAGGAAGAAGCATGAAAGGAGCAAGGCGGATCCTCTTCAGGTCCAAGACCTGCTGAGCTTAGACTGGAATCAATTTCTACTCTAACTCACCTCTCTCTGATCCAGTCGCATATGATTCACCTCCATCTGTTGATCAAGAATCGGACACTGATCAGACCGTTAATCACATCTTATCCTTCTCTGATCCCACTAGTAGGGTTCTTACATTTTCCATAGATCCATTATCTTTTAAGGATCCCTACTCTGATCAAGCTGGACCGATTCAGCCAAACCTGCGCTTTGCATTTTCACATCTTTTCGAGCCACAAAGCATCTGGTGGGCTCCATATCTACTGATTCGCATTCATCAAACCACAAGACTGATTGGGTTTGGTTTGCATCATCAGCCTGTTGACCTGAACAAGCACCTAGTTAGATCAACTAGGCTACTCATCAAGGTGCTTGTTCCACAAAATTCCTCCGATTTGACCACCCCCTCTCCTTGACCACCTTCTGCTTGGTTGAAGGCATTGAATTTAGCACTAAACGAGAGGCAACCCGTCATTCCAAAAAACCTGAGACCCTTCTGATCATCCTCTTGAGCTACACTCCTACTGCACTTGAGAGTTCAACTTTAGAACAATCGACTCCACCTTTAATACTTATATCAAAACTTGAAATCGTCCACAACAATCATCCTGACCTGTTCACCCACCCTTTGACCCTGTTCTAAACCTTGAACCAAGCTGAATTTGTACCTGATGATGTTGATTGTTGAGAGCGTTGCCTCCCCGGCAACGGCGCCAAAAAATGATGGTGTAAATGGTTGTTGGTAATAATTGTTGATCATGTCGTTGTAGTATAGGGTGTATAATATAACCTTAAGGATGTCGTATAGTGGTGAGTATGGGTGAGTACCAGTCATTACAACCATTATTATCATTTGCTTATTTATCTAATTTTTACTGGTTTTGTTCCAGGTCGTTCTCTGGGAGGCAATTTATTGAATTTAATTCGGTCACTCTTTGACTATCTCCAAAATTGTCTTCTTATTCAAAAAGAAACTTTACATTTAAAGAATGAATGAATGTTTTATTTACCTAGTTACTAAGAAGTGCTTGCAAAAAATACTAACTATGAACAAGTATCAAACAATCTATTATTATACTCTAAACTATGTATTTACAAGTTATACTATTAACACTAATATGTTAGTTCATACTACATTAGGATACCATAGTGTAAAAACTTAACTTACTAGTCATTTATTTATAGTGACATATATATCAGTTTTAGTGACAGATATAAACGTCGCTAAATCTCAGAAAACACTATATACAACCTAAAGAAGCAAACTGAGGTCTTTAGCGACATTTATAGTGTCGTTTTATTATGTTAGTAATTATGTGGGTTTACTTATACGTATGTGTATATTTCTTATTCTACTGCTGTATGTACAGTAAGTCTTTCTGTTAGTGTGTTCCTTCTCTTAAGTCGTCTGTCCTTTCAATTTCTTCTGTGTGGTATTTCAGAGGCTGCGGTGGAGAGTCCTTAGTGTAAAATGTGCTTAATTAGCGGGTGCGCTTTTCGAGGGATACACAGCACCCTTCGGGTGGGACCAGACATAACAGGCGGTGTTTCGGGCGCCCTGCGCCATGACGACTGCTTACGTTATAACATAAATTATATTTATATGCTGTGTTTGGTTTGCAGCCCACGATGTGGCGCTATTCCAGCGCCACATCGTGCGCTGGAAACCAGACGCAGCTGCGTCTGTGCGTGTTTTTGGCCCTCGATTTGGGGGCCATAAATTATTAAAAAAAATAAAATAAAATATGGTAAATAAAATATTTACATAATACTACATAATTGATTAATTAATTTTGAATTTTAAATATTTTTACTATACAAATAAATTCGCTAAACTAGGCTGATTATACAGGTTGATTTAGGTGATTAAATAGTTAATTACTTATAAAATAGTTAGTAAATGGTCTAATTGACCTTAAACAGTTTTAACTTACATACTTAAGTATTTAATACATATTTTTATTGTATTTTTACGAATTTATTTATGTTTTATTTAGGCTAAAATAGCAGTTCTGGGTGTTTAAAATTAAAACTAAGTTACAGTAAGTTATACTAGGTATAATTATACTTTGACTAACTTAAATTACTTAATATATATATATTCCCAAGTTTATAGATTTATTTACTTGATTATTGCTCTAACTTATTAACTTAGCTACTAAATAAGTAAATATAAATTTGTATATACATATATACATAAATCAGTAAATACATGCATAATAGATTAGTATATATACATATTTTTACATAGATTACATATGTATATGAATTTCTGTACAGGTTTTATACATATTTACAGTATAACTATGAATCTAACTGATATGCTATAGTTATAGTTATAATACTATGGATAGGTATATTTACAGTTTTAAAATAAGTCTATGCCATTAGGCTTTTGTATAAAGTTAGGGAATTAGAGTTGATTGAGTTTTTATTTGAGTTTAGACAGCAGCCGCAGCTACTGTCAGAGGAGATGGAGAAGAGAAGAATGTGCTGTTTTAGTGTTGGTTTTAGTTGCTGTTCAGGGTGAGTTTTTGTAGCAGCAGCAGTGGCTTAAGCCACTGTCAAATGGCTAACTGCTGCTGCAGTTAGTCCACTTGGAGAAAGGGGAACAAAAAAATTTCACAGATGAAAGGGGAATTTGGAGGAGAAGAGAATTTGGAGATGGAGGGAAATGTAGCTGCAAGTTGCAGCATGTTGCTGTATAACTGGGAACAAGATTAAATTCAAAACAAACTAAACATTGAAGAGATGAAATCCAAATCTGAAAGGGGTTTAAATCTCACGAAAATCTCATGTAAATTCAGCTCAAATACTCATTAGGAAAAACCTTATCAGAAGCATCCTTTCAGATCAAAACAACAAATGGCATTGAGTTAGTTCTTCCTAATGCCATAGACAGCATGAAGGAAGACTTAGCTCGATCAATTAAAACCAAAGAAACACAATCCCAGTTTCTTGCAACCTTAAGGAGTATGGAAAACTCCTTAGGTTAGAGAATCACCATACAGAAATGATCATCAACACAAATAGTGCATGGCAGTTCTGAAATAGCAAAAGAGACTAAGAATGCATTAAGGAAATTTAATGGAAGCTGGCGAATGCATTCAAAACAAAGTATAAACAGAATCATGAAAGGCTCTTCTGATTGGTTCTCTGTCATCAGAGAGCTTCTCAGAATCCTTGCCTACAATGAAAACCAAAAATCCCTTCAATTTGTCAGATCTGTCAAAACATTTCAGAGAGTAAAAATCCTTTAAAATCCAAATCAAAAGTGCTCTGACAAACTGAGGCAATCCATTTAAAACAGAGGGGCTTTTGTGAAACAAATGGAGTGAGTGAGAAGCCCCAAATGGTGCTTGTGACGCCACTTTCAGATCTGAGGCAGTGTGCCATCAGATCTGAAATTGGGTCAGGATGTGTGGGTGATTGATGAAAAATTCGCCGTTAAAAAGGAAAAAACAAGAATCAGAATTTGGATGATGGAAAAACAAAACATGAAGAGGGAGATAAATTGAACAATGAACAGATGATTCTTCCCCTATGATCTGGACTGATCAGAGGAGGTGAGGGAGGGGATCTAATACTAATTCTACTCCTAAGACTAATCTAACTACAGCTAACATTAAACACTAACAATTAAAACTAAATCTATTCTAAACTACTGCAAACTAAATCTAACACTACTTGTGCAGAATTAAAAACCTAAACTAAAAGGAAGAATGGGACCTATGGGTCCTTAGCCGGCGGCTAAGGAGGAAGAAAGGAGGAGGGTGACTCCAGCGGAGGGAAGAGTCTGCTAGTGAGACTCCAGGGTCGTCCTTAGGTGCTACGAGGTCCTTAGCGACGAGGAGGGTCGAGAGCAGGCGATGATTCCACAGCCGGTGGCTGTGCAATCAGGGTCTAGATGAGGAGGAGAGACTGGAGTGGACGAACTGATCGCTAAGAGATGTAGGAGGGAGCGATCCTTTGCGCGCGACACCACTGAGGTGCTTAAGTAGCAGCTCAGTGATTGGCATCACCGCAAGGGTGAGGTTGATCAAAATTAAGCCGGCGGTGAGGATGAAATGGGTAGAGCGCGCGGCGAGTCAAGAGAGAGATCTGACCGTCAGATGAGATCTGGGAAGAGAGGTGAACGCACGCACCGAATCGCGCGAAGGTTCCATTTGATTCCAGCCGCAGATCGAGATCAAAAGTGCGATGGACGGTCGAGAATGGCTGTGTTCTTCGCGTGCTACAGTGCGCGTGAAGAACACAGGCTTCTCTCAGAAATGAGGGAAAACTTGCAGGAAGACCCTTGAACGAAGGGGTAGAAGAATAGCGTGCAGGTCCAAAAGTGAGAAGAACTATAACTGGAAGGGCCTTGCAGTCATACAGAAGGGTCCCTGCGGCTTGCAAAAAGGTCCAAGAAGGAGTTTTGAAGGGTAGAAATGTAATGCATGAAGGACCTAATTGTAATCTATTTATTTCTAAGCCTAAATGATGTCCAATTGCTTTCAAATTTTTACATGTGCTTAATTGAACATTTAAGACATTGATTTTACTTCTGATTTATCTTTTCAAACTTGTTTATGTGTTCAATTGATGCATGGATCATCATTTGTTCTTTAGTTTTCAGAATATCTCATTTTTGTGACCTAATTAGGAGGTTTTAACACACATTAAAAGTTTTAGGTCTTTTCTTTAATTCCCACACTTAACCCTTTTTATGTGTTAATTTGATATTGTTTTGCTTAGTGTCTAGCTTAATTTCGGCCTTTTAGCTATGATGAGTAGCCACTCATCAGTACCTATCTGATTTAGAATGAGGATATTGCAAAACTTAGGCATGGGTGGTGTTAAAGTGCAAACAAATGGAAAATCAATTCTTTGAGTGGTTCTCACAAAAAAATACATATTCAAAAAAAAAGGAGAATGGGAGGAAAATTTTTGAGAAATGATTGTAAATCTTTCTTGAGGAGAAAAAGAAGGAAATACAAAATGCAAAAACGAGCAAAAATCAAGAAAAAATTGATAGTCATAGCAATTGATTGTGGGATCTACTTAAGTTCTAGACCAAATCAAAAGAAACATTAAATCCTAAAGTATCAGAGACAAGAACATTAATAAGAGTGCTGATCTTAGGCCTCTTGAGCATGCCTTAGGGCTTAAACACTCACGTATTCATTAAGATCTGGATTAGTCCTCAAGAGGTTGAAGAAAGCGCAAAGCTGATGTAGTAGGTTTAAGGTTTAGGGATTATTCGGCCCCGTTGCCTGCCCTTTGGTTTGCGGGACTTGGTAACTTAAGCACCCAAAAATAAACACTAGTCTAGTTCAGTGTGCTTAACGAAGAAATAATGCCAAAAGTATTCTGTTTTGAAAAGCCATCTCGAAGGTCTAGCTTAGGAGTGGCTCAACAACAGAAGTTGATTGGATGGGTTCCCAATGCGGAGGGGTGGAATATTCCCCTCAAAGATGCATATTAACATATCGTCTCATCGGTGCTTGTCTCATAGGATATCTAAATATTCTACTGGGGGTATGTAACCATGTGCTGATCAAGGTGTCATGAGCGGGATTATCCCGAAATGTCAATCGCCAAGGCCTGAATTTAGCTACAGAATGTCATGGGCGGCACTATCGCAAAGTGTCGAAAGCCAAGAGTTCTGGGGGTTACCTTGGGCGATGCTATCCCGAAGCATCGAAAGCCAGGGACCCTTCGAGGATTGATGGTGGGGACAGGGAATCTGATACAAACCGTCTTTAGAACCAATTCGAGGCTAGATCTAGGGAAATATAAAAAGAAAAGAGGGAAAACCCTCCAAATGAAAAATCCTTCTCTATATCTCTTATCAAAATGCCCTAGCAAACTGAACCTGGACTCGATACGTTTACACACGGGTGCTTTAATCGCTGGGGTCAACGAACCTTTGGGCAGTTTTTGCGGGTCTTAAAAACCTTTGCGACATACCCAGGTTGAAGCTGGTCAAGTCTAGATCTTGGCTGTTACTTGAGTACCTCTAGGCCTATTATTGGCATTCTTATCTGATTTCTAGAGAGTGGCACAAATCAGGCATCTGAACATCAAAAGCATGGTCTAGAGATCTAGTTCTTTCTATAGGATTTTACTAGGGACTGGCAAAAGTTAAGCATGGGGGTATGATGGTAACACCATCATTAGCCATAAATGACATGAATTAGTTGAAATAAAGTGACAAATGCTCCTACAGGATCGCCTGAGAGCCGTAATTCCACACATATCCATTTTTAGAAGAGAACATTAAAATATGGCTAATTCTACAGTTTTAACATCACATCACAAATGCATAGTGGCCACGGGATTTTTCAGGGGTTAATTAAAGGTCAATTGAGCATTAAAGTCCAAAGAGTGGGTCCATACATGCAGAAATAGGATTTCACGCACTCAAGAATCAAAACAACACAAAAACCCTAATTTCAGACCTGCTTAAATTGAAGAGGTTTTGGTCAGGATAAAATTCATATAAACCTCCTAAAATTCATAGAAAAATATTTTAAGAGGTTTGATACCCTTGGTTTGACCATTTGAACCCATGTTGATCCCGAACAGAGCTTAGATGGGATTTTACCCTATGTTGGGTTTATGTGCAAATTGCCTAGTCAAACATGGTCAAAACTCAAATTCAACTTTACCATCAGATATCTTAGGTCCAAATTAGGTTGGTACCAAAATTTGGGCCTAATCAGAGTTCATCTTGACCTAGTTTGCATTTCAGTCCCTTAAATCTCTATTTCTCTCAAACAGAACCCTAGGTTTCAATTTTATTGCAATCAGGCCCTGAACTTTGTCTTCGCTCTTGCAAAAATGTCCCTGCCGCTATTAGCGTGTGAACGAATCTACAGTTGACCTTCAAGAGAGGAGATCTCTCTCAATTCAACTCCAAATCCCTCTCAAATTGGAGGGATTGCTGATCAGAACAATCAGGAATCCAACCAACCCCATTTGAGGGATTGGAATTGATCCTAGAGCTCAGGTGAGCTCGGGAAAATTGATGACTTCTTTCCTTCAAGACCAAGGTCCAATCAAGCTTCCTTCCTCATTTAGAGCTCGATTATGGGCTCTCTAAGAGACCCTCGTGTTTCCACCATTCTCCTTAGTCTGGTTTAGGCCCAAAACACATGTCAAAATTTTGCACCATTTTAAGTTATATAAAAAAGTTAGAAATTCGTGAACTGAACTGATATCAAATTTGTTATTGCTCCTGATTTTTCGGACTTCAAAAATCACAGAAATTTTTTTACAACTCTGATTTATCTGAAATTTATTGCATTGGATTTCTGTGATAACATAGAATCTCAAAAAAATTCTGAAAAAAATGTTTAGTGCACGTTTGATTACACAAAACATTCAACACTAATTGGGGGTAAAAATAGGTTGTAGAATCCCCAGTACATGTTAAATCTTAAAAAACTAGAAAGCATGTATTAAAATTCCTGAAAAAATATTTTTTTTGTGCCTACTTAGTGGTGCTCATCAAAACCTTGCTTGAACTTACCTATCTACGAAACCCTAAAACACAATTATATAAGCAATTGAATCTTAAAATTCACTTCATCATAAAACTTGCCTGCGAACCCTTTGCTTGTGCACTTCACACTTTTGAAATCAATTTTAAGGGTAACACCTCTTAACGCCCATCATATTCCAAAAGCACCTCAAGCCTAAGCCTAAAATTGAGTAGACGTGACCTAAGTAGGACTAATTTGCTGGATGACTTGAAATTAGATTGGGCTAAGGTGAAAGCCTTGTTTACTTGGACCCACTGGTGACAAGAAAGGTCAGTGTAGTAACCATGTTAACTCTTAGTGGTGTCTCGCCATGTGGGGTGTCCTAGGGGGTCCTACCCTTCTGGCTAGCCAAGTAATTCAAGGGTTGATCTAACCTAGTAGTTTTTTGGGGAGCTAAGATTAGGTTTAATTAGGGATTACACTCTAAGGAATAGCTTGATTGCTTATACTGTGAGGGTGGGTATTCTCACATCTGTCTTCTCTCTCTCATCCATAGACATTCTTCTGGTGCATGCAAGGTAGAAGATCTCGACATCCTAATTTGCTACCACCTTTAGAGAGAAATCCTAGGGGAAGACTTGTTTGTCCAAGATTTGAATCTAAACCTTCTTCAATTTTTAGTCACCATGAGGAAGATAAGGATGAAGAGGAGGAACAAAATCTAGATCCAAGGGCTCTCTTACAAAGGCAAACTACTAGACAAGGTTGGCATTATGACAGACAGATGCAAGTCATAATACAAGCCATTAGCCGACTCCAAAATGGGAGAGCTAACCAACGTCTCAGAGACTTTTACAATCCTCCTCAGGCCCAATCTGAACCTTTTATTAGGGTATCTCAGGATAGGGATGATTTTGAGCTTAAACCACAAATCATCAATCTGATTCCTCACTTCCATGGCCACAATTCTGATGACCCCTTCCACCACCTTGAAGAACTTCTACACATAGGAAGGACCTTTGGCCCTAGGAACACGAATAAGGATACCTTAATGATGAAAATATTCCTCCTTTCCTTAAAAGATAAAATTGCTCAATGGTTGAAGACTATTGGTAGACCAATCCTAACTTAGGAAGATTTGACAAGCACTTTTCTGAAGAAAATTTTTCCCATAGGAAAAACAAATGCCCGTAGATGTGCCATTACAACCTTCAAGCAAAACCCTGGGGAACAATTGCATGAGGCTTATGAGAGATTTAATGACTTAGTTAGGAAATACCCTCATCATGGGATTCTCAAGTGGCACTTGACCCATATTTTCTATTATGAGTTAAGTGACAATTTGAAGAATTTTGTTGATGCAGCATGTGGGGGCAATTTCTTAAGCAAAGATGCTGAGAGAGCGTTTTAATTATTCGAGAATATGAGTGAAATTCCCTCAACAATGCCTTAATGTCTGTCTTCAACAGATCCAATCAACCAAGGAACAGAGTTTATGAAATTAACGATAATTCAAATTTGGTTGATTTAGAATTGATTGCGCAACGATTGGATAAGGTGGAACTCGTTGGGAAAAATGTAGAGAGTTTGGATAAGAAATTGGATAACATTATGAAGGGCGGGAATTCCTTAAGTACACATTCCAAAGTAAACCCTATGCCTACCCAAGGAATTTCTATGTTAACTCGCACCCAACTCCCCAACCCTCTAGGTCAGGAATTAGTGCACAATATTAATGACCTGACTATGGTTCCACTTATGAGCCAACTCTACTTGGACCCATCTCTTTCTGGGTACTAAGGAAGGACCTTGATGCCCTCAAACTCTAAGTTAGTCATCTGATGGTAACACTATCATTCACCATAACTAGCTTGATTTGGTTGAAATCAAGAGACAAATGCTCCTGAATGATCGTAGGACAGTAATTCCACTCAGATTTGTTTTGAGAGAACAACAAAACATGGCTAATTCTACTTTTTAACATCACATAATGAATGTAGAGTAACCATGGAGTTATCTAGGGGTTAATTAGAGGTCAATTGAGTATTAAAGACCAAGAAGTGGGTCAACATTCACAGAAACAGGGTTTCACGCATTTTAAGGATGAAAATAGTACATAAAACCCTAATTATAAACCCACTTAAATTGAAGACTTCTGGTCAGGGTAAAATTTATCTAAACCTCCTAAAATTCATATAAAAATATTCTAAGAGATTTGGTACCTTTTGTTTGACCATCTGAACTTATTTTGGCTTAGAATAGAGTTTCAAACGGAATTTTGCCTTAATTTGGGTTTCTATGCAAATTGCTCAGTCAAACATAGTAAAAACTCAAATCTAAGTTCACCATTAGATTCCTTGGGTCTAAATTAGGTTAGCACCAAAATTTGGACCCAATCAGAGTTCATCTCGACCTAGTTTGCATTTTAGCCCTTAAGAATTCTACTTTCCGCATCTAGATTCCTCACTTTCATGTTTCCTTACCGACAGGCCCCTAACATCTCATAGTTCTTACAAATATGCCCCTGCCACCATTGATGTCTGAACAGAACTTAAACCTAACTCATGCGAACTTTGCGCAATGATTGCGCGTGCATCTCAAGATTAAATCCCTCCAAACTTGGAGTTAATCTAGAAGAGATCCCCTAACATATGCACACAACCACAAGGACCAACCTACTACCAGCCACGCCGGCGAGGAGCTTGAAAATCATGGATCTGAGATGTTAAATTTGCAAGGAAATCACGTTGATTCCTCAAAATTAGGGACAATGCCGAGCTCTATATAAGTCCTATCACCTTCCCACAACTTCCCTAGCAAAGTTTGAGGCCAAAATTCCTCTTCTCCTCCTTCCTCAGTCTTCTCCGACTGAGCTCCAGTGACACCCTCCTCCATCCTCCTACAACCTCTCAACCATCAAATTGAGAGTTCCTTCCTCTTCCTCACCTTCATTCGCTCCTCGACAGCCAAATCAGGGGTGCCCTCGACCCTTCTTCCTTTCCGTCCACATCTTCGGAGAATTCATCTCGTCCAGCGCCGGCCAATCACAGCCAGTGCCAACTCTCATCCTTTCATCTGCTAGCTAGATTTATTCTCTCCCTCTTTCTCTCTAGCATCTTCCTAACTCCTTAGTCTCTAAAATCGACTACCATTCACCGCTCTCCCCCTCTGTCTTCCACAAGTCCGACGAGAGGTTCAGCAAACTCGCTCCGGCAACCTACACCTCTAGCCTTCACCACAACCCAGGGATTAAAAGCCCTAAACAAATTTGGGGTTTCGATCACTATAGCCCCCCACCGGATGGGCCCATTTGCTCCCTACTCCTTCGTCACCATCCGACTGCTCTAGTCCTCTAAACACCCAATCAGCCCCATCGTCGCACTCCTCACTTCACGCTGACCCTACTGAATTATCTAATTAGGGCTTAAAGCTCGTATTATTGTCTTCAGATGTTCGCCGTCTCTGCAATCTTCTCCGTCACTGTCATCATTCCTCCGGCCTTCATCGCTGCTGATTCTACTCTCAATCGATGCGGGCAACCTCCAGGGGTAGAGCTGCATCTTCAATTAAGAAGCAAAGCTGCAGCAGTAGCTCCAGCTCTTCAAACATTACCCCTGGTCCAGAATGAAGACAACAAATCGAAGGGTGTAACATTTAGTCCCACCTCGTAAGTGGAATAGTTGTCAACACCATATAAAGTGTTTTCATGCACATGCATGTTTGCCTTAGACACCGGAGGTGAGGTCCCCTTACTTCTACGCACCCTAGCCTGCTTCCACATCGACGGGCTTGGACCTCTGAAGCGTATACCCTATTATGCTTTGTGTTGTTCCATTGTGCCTTGTGCTTCTGAGGATCGATGAGATAAGGCATCTGTAGTGCCTTGGTGACGTCTAATTGTGGTTACTGTGGAGATATTGGCTCATATGCTGACATGGAATTTAAGGAATAAGTGGTTGAGATCACTATTGGAAAATTTTAGTGGCTGATTACATTTGATATGTGCTTAATGTGGGAGATTAATTGGTGATCTAAATCACCAATTTTAAAGCTCTCTTATTCTTTTTGTCCCAGTATTTCTTAAGATACTATTGTTACCATTGAATATATTTTTTAGTAAATTTCTATTATTCACTGAATATTTTACTATGCTTATTGTTATTAATTGCGATTAGTGCTGTGAATTCCTTATTTGCTCGACCTCGGACTCACTTTTGTTTTTGAGTTAATAAATTTAAATGTTGAATTCCTTTTGTTGACTATACTACAATGCGTATTTCTTAAAACTTGACGAAAGCAACTCAACATTTTGGCGACGTTGCTGGGGAATAATGCGCAATTCACCACTAATCTTATCTTTCTTGATTAAGCTGATCACTAACTTGCCATATCTACTTTCTTGTCTTATTGTGAGGTACATCACGATGAAATCTTCCACGCAATCAACCACTCTAAAGGCAAGTAAAATTTCTCCTCTTCCCTAATCATCTCTTAATCTTGGGAAAGAGAAAAATGAAACAAAATAAATTAGGATCCACTTGCCTTATTTTCCTACTAATATCACTTAAAGGCAATTAGTTTCCAGATTTGTGAAATTAAAATCTAATTGAAGCTAAGACGATTTGATTAGAGATCCCCATCCACATTTCCTGTACCTACTAGAGATTTACGCTAAAATTTCTAAACATCTTGTACTACTCACTTTCTTATTTGAGTCCAAGGTGTTACATTTGAAATAAAAAATAGAGTCAATTAAAGTTTCCATATCAGGGTTTTGAACTGTTAGTACACATTTGCTTGAAATAAGTAAAATTGACCCTCCTGCATTTGTGCGCCACCCAAGTCCTTGTCTAAACTGATCTACTCAAGGACCCATAACTGTGATCCACCTTTGGACCTTTCATCCCAAGGACCCAAACTTGAACTAAAACCTCTTCTTGATTATCTAAAGTATGTTTTCTTGGGATCTGATCAGACCTACCCCGTGATCATTTACTTTTATCTAACCCAAACTCAGGAAAATCAATTAATTCAAGTTTTGGAAAGAAACAATAGGGTAATTGGTTGGACATTGGATGATCTGAAGGGAATCAATCCTAGTTACTCCACCCACAGAATATATGTTAAGGACGGATCTAAACCCTCCTGAGAAATGTAGAGACGATTGAATCCTAATATGTGGGAGGTTGTAAAAAAGAGATGATTAAGTGGTTAGGTGCCGGAATAATCTACCCAATCTCTGACAGCCCATGGATTAATCTTGTACATGCGATTCCTAAGAAAGTTGGGCTAATTGTGATTACTAATGATAATGGGGAGTTGATTCCAAGACACACAACTTCCTCTTGGAGAGTCTATATCGATTACAGGAAGCTGAATAATGCAGCTAAGAAAGGCCACTTTCCACTTCCCTTCATTGATCAAATTCTTGAAGACTAGCCGGCCAAAAGTTTTTCCGTTTCTTGGATGGTACTCCGACTACAATGAAGTAGCTATCCACCCCGACAATCAAGAGAAAACCACCTTCACATGTCCCTATGGAACATTTACATTCCATAGGATGCCTTTTGGATTATGCAATACACCGGTGACTTTTCAAAGGTGCATGCTTGCAATCTTTTTAGACATGGTAGGTGATTTTATGGAAATATTTATGGATGATTTTTCTGTGTTCAGGGACTCTTTTGAATCTTGTCTGATCAATCTAGAGAAAACTTTACAAAAGTGCATAGAGGTAAATCTTGCCATATCTTAGGAAAAGAGCCACTACATGGTTAGGTAAGGCATAGCCCTTGGCCATGTTGTGTCTGAAAGAGGAATTGAAGCGGATAGAGACAAGGTGGACACTATCATTAAACTCCTGCCACCTTCAACGATTAAACAAGTAAGATCATTTCTTGGACATGTGTGAATTTACCGTCGATTCATTAAGGATTTTTCTAAGGTAGTGTTGTTCACTTTGAAACGGGTTTTAAAATCGTCGCGTTGTAGTACAGTTCGAATCAGTGCGAAAAACAGATAAGTTTTGTAACTCAAATATCAGAAATGAAGTCCAAAGTCGAACACAAGGAGCAATTAGTAAAATGATTCTCAAGATTGCAATTCAAGCAAATATATGAGCAATTTATAATAGAATTCCAAACAGTAATGATATATAAATGAAAGCGAATGTCAAATAGTGCAAAAAGAATGGGGTAAAATGGTGATTTGAATCACCAATTACCCCTCACAATAATATCAAATATTTTAATAGTATCAATCAATCTAAATCCACGAAGGATAAGTGCACAGTGCACTTCTATAGAATCTCAGAGGTGTTACTCTTCTTCTTCTTCTCTTTCTTCAGCTCCTCTTCTCTTCTTCTTTCTCTTCTCTAGCTGCTCTGGTTTCCTCTCCTTCTTCCTTCTCTTCTCGCATAAGGGGAAGGGTTTCCTTCTTCAAACGGCTAAGTGTTAGCCATTGGACTTCAGAGAAAAACCCCCTGCCCCCGCACGCTCTCTCTCTTTCTCTCTTTGGGATTCGCTCTCCCAGAGCCTTGGGCAATTGGATTCAGATCTAAGCATACCCGGGACCAGAGTTGCAGCCGTAATATCACAACTGAGGAGTGAAGGCGGGTTAGGCGAGTCGGGTCAGCGTCAGGCCCGTAAAGGATAGGTCACAGGCAAGGCACGTGTGAAGGGTAAGCGGGGACCTCACCCCCTGTGTTTAGTTAAGGCGATAAGCCCGTGTGACTTTTTCAATTTATGCGATTCCGCCTCTTCACTCGTTTCCGAGGTGGGACCAAATGTCCCACCCTCCTCACACACACTGCTGTGGATGGATTGCGCGCTCAATCGGGGCAGCTACTGAGGATGTAGCATCTAATCGAGGACTTGGAATGAGACCTGGAGCGTAGCCACGTCTCCTGGAGGTGTCTCCTGGAGCTGCAGGTGCCGAAGATAGCTTCAAGCTTCCTTCAAAGCCTTGCGGTAATGGCGTTGTTGTTATGTGGAAAATTACGTGATCTGAGTTGGATTTGAAAACCCATCGTTGTAGTGTGATTTGCAAAGCAATCCGTCAACTGATAAAATTTAACAAAAATTCGTAAAGAAATTCCAGGTCGAACACTGGGAGGCTACGTCAATCTAAAATTTGTGACTATATTTTTTTGGTATTTTTGTTTAAAAGCGAGATAATCACAATGGAATTAATATTAACACTAAGAAAGAGAGAAAACAATCACTTGATATATGAATACTGTTTTTACAACTAGAAAGCAGGAAATTCTATTCTAGAAAGCGATAAAAAGAAGGGAGAGAGATGTTATCCTCCTCGACGATTGCTTGGAGGACGAGCCGGACGGAGGGATGCTTCGAAGACGGAGGATGAGGCGGGAAGAAGGAGGATGAAGCAAGAAGAAGCAGGAACAAGGTAGAATGTCATCGTCGTCGCGGGGTGCACTTCCGGAACGGGGGCGAGAAAACTTTGGATTTGGCTCTAAAGGAGCATCCTGAGTGTAGGACAAGCTTCTCTATAGCTTTGGAGAGGGAGAGAGGTGAAGGAAGGGATGAGAATTTCGCAGGGTAGGAGTATCCTTTTATAGTTGCAAGGATTGGGGGCAATTTGGTCATTACATATTCAAAACATTAAATGAGGGGGTCTTTAGTGATGGATTTAAGCGTCACTAAAGATCCCACGTTGTTGAAGCCCCGCACACACGCCTGCACCTCCTCGCCTTCTGCGCGTTCTGCCTACCCACGTTCTCGCGAGATCAATCGTCCCATCTCAAGATCGGACGGCTTAAAGTCGTTCCTCGCCTGCTTCATCTTCTTCAGCTGCAACGTCCCCACGTGCAGAGGTGCGTCATTGCGTGCATACATAATCCAGAGCTCCTCCGCGTGCCACATCTCCTGCTCCTCGCTTGCACGATCTTCATCTGACCATCGAAATCAATGCACCCCGCACCTTCAGCTCAATTTGAGTCTTGCCGGGATTCGACCCCGCGACCTCTGCTTTGGCCACGAGTGTGTGACCAGTGTGTTGTCATGGTGGATTGTCACGTTTCTCACCAAGGTGAGCATGCTTACGGCTGTTGGATCAAGATCCAACAGTCCAAATCCGATCATGCGTGTGAGGAGAGAGAGAGAGAGAGGGTGCGTGAGGATAGAGAGAGAAGCGGGCGTTGATCTTAACCGTTGGATCAAGATCCAATGGCTGAGATTGATCGATTCGTTGAGGAAAGAAAGGGCAGCAGCGGGTACTTGGGTTGATTGGGCGGCTGGGATGGCACCACGTGGCGCCATCTTGGCCGTCCATCTTCTATGACTTCCAGAAGGTGCCACAGATGCCAAATTGGGCCGATTTTTGTGCCGTTAGGCTGCGATCATCGATCCGAACCCATCCGTGCGGTTGAATTTATCATCTAAAGTGTAGATTGACACCATCTTGGCCCTTGATTTTTTATCTTCCTCAGACTATATCTGATGCCATGGATGTCTGATTAGGGCGATCATGGAGTTGTTGAACTCCAATCGTCGCCTTGATCAAATCCCTATGATTGGATCTTCAGTCTGCGGCCCTGATTAAAAGTCACCCTATCCCTGGCCATAAAATGAGACAATTACTATATAATTTGTACAATTTAACCTAAATGCATGATTATGCATGTTATGCAATATTTACAGTGCATGATGCTAATATGATACTAAGAACATGCATTAATTGACATTTTTAACTATTCAGATGTATGCACATCACACCCCTATGCCTATCTTTTACTAGTCCCTAGCAAAAACAACATGCTATTTATAAAAGGATTAGGATTTGTTTACTCAGGCAAAAGTCATTTTTCAACATTAGGAAATTTTTACTTAGGACCTGAACTTCAAAGACACAATAGCGCTCAGGTATCTGCCAAAATGCAGACCGCCTCAAGCCCTCGCCTTATTCAAAAAAGGATCTCTTTTTCTCTTTTTCTTCTTTTCTTTTTTTTTTTTTTTGGATATTTGAGTTTAGGGTTTCGGAGCGGCTTTCTATGGCCACTCAACCCACTCGATGTGAACCCTAGGTTCTAAGCATCTTTTTGTGAATGCGATAGACTCGTTCATCGGCAATCAGAACATACTTCGGGTTTCTACGTGCCTAAGTGACCTTAAAAAGAATTCTGCCTAAGTTTCTCCGTACTTTTATTTTTATAGGGTGACCATAAGGGCGAACCCAATGTATATCTCCCTAGCTCATTCTACTTCTCTACTTCTTCCTAAGTGTTTAGGAATTAAATGTGCATTTCTTGAGCTGGGATCTGGAAAACCTACCAATGGGCTGTTACCCATGATAACTTGCCAACCATACTCGTGCGGTTATGTGTGGCTTATTTCTTTTGTTTTCTTTTTTTCTTTTCCCCTTTTCTTTTTCTTTTTCTCTTCTTTTTGGACTTTTTTTTTTCTTTTCTTTAAGTAGGTGGCTTCCCTGGTCTCAGATTTACCTAAAAGCAGCAAGAAAAGAATGGTCCAGTGGTTGGGCTCTGGACAATCTACCTATGGGATGTTATCCACGATAACTTGCCAGCCATACCACCCTAGAAGGTTCATTAGTTACTCAATTTCCGTTAAAATCGCTGAACAATAAGTCAGTGTGAATAGTGTGTACATGCTTAGACTTAAAGTTTCCTCAAATTAGAGGGCGGGTTGATAAGTCATGTACTTATCACTTCAACTTATTTAACCAAATTGAAATAGAATTCAGGATGGCAAGGACATGATAAACAAATCCACATTTTAGTGGATACCCGGGCTGATTAAGCCCAAAGACCTGAAGGGTCTTAGTGTTTAGATCCTACTATATTATTTCCTAAGATTGAAAAGTCCTAATGCCCAAGTATTCTCTCCTACTTCAAAATTTTTTTTATAAAGAGAAAAATAAGTAGAATTTACAAGAATTCCACAAAGCTGACAAAATGACTCAGAAATGAATCCACCCCCCATTCCTAGCTGATGCAATGTCTGCATTGAGAATAAAAGACATGAAAGGAAGGGTAGAATGTAGAAGATATCACCTGAATATGATGCTCTAGTCAGCTCTAAGTCAAACTGTACAATTGCTGAGTTTAATGCCATCAGCTAGGCAAAGTGCAGCCAAAGAAATCACAATGTGATTAGAGCAACTATGTCTGAGACAGGTTCTGGAACAATACGATCAATAAAAGGCTTCAGATGTTAATCGTTGACTTTAAATGAATTACCCATGTTTGGGTCAGAGATCTGAACAGCTCTGTTTGGAAATATCTGATCGATGAAGAATGGGTCATTCCATTTTGACCTAAGTTTGCCGAGAAAGAGCTTAAGTCGAGAATCAAAGAGCCAGACCTTCTGGTTCAGCTCAAAGCTCTTGCGGGATATCAATTGATCATGAAGAGCTTTGGTCCGAGCCTTGTAGATCATGGCATTCTCGTATGCGTCGTTTCTAAGCTCCTCTAACTCAGATAGTTTGAGTTTCCTGGGCTTTCCGGCTAAACTCAAATCCAAATTACATTGCCTGATTGCCTAAAATGCCCAATGTTCAACTTCTACGGGTAAATGGCATGCCTTTCCATACACCAGACGAAATGGTGACATGCCGATAGGCATTTTGTACGCTGTACGATAAGCCCAAAGAGCATCCTCAAGCTTTTGAGTCCAGTCTTTACAATCAGGCCTAACCGTTTTCTAAAGAATATTCTTGATCTCCCGATTGGAGATCTCGACCTGTCCATTCATCTAGGGGTGGTAAGGTGTGGAGATTCTGTGATTTACCCCGTATTTTTCTAGTAAATTACGAAACTAGGCATTAGTGAAGTGAGTACCACCATCGCTGATGGTGGCCCTCAGAATCCTGAACCGACTGAAGATGTTCTTCTTGACGAAATCGATGACCACCTTGTGGTCATTGGTTCAGGTGGGAATAGCCTCAATCCACTTGGACACGTAATCAACAGTGACGAGAATGTACTGGTGTCCAAATAAAGGGAGGAAGGCTCCCATGAAATCGACGCCCCAAACATCGAAGATTTCCACAGGAAGAATCGGGTTTAGAGGCATCATATCTCTCTGAGTTATGCTCCCAAGTGCCTGGCATCGCAAACACGATCTCGAGAATTCATGGGCATCCTTGGATAAAAATGGCCAATAGAATCCAGATTGCAAAATCTTTGCAGCCATCTTTTTCCCGGAAAAATGTCCACCACACGCATATGCATGGCAGAACTCAGGTATACTTTTGAATTCATTCTCCAGAACACATCAGCGAATAATCTGATCAAAGCTGATGTGGTACAGTTTAGGGTCCTCCTAGAAGTAATATTTGGCCTCAGATTTGAGTCTATCTCGTTGTTGCCTGACCAACAGCCAAATAATTTACCATGTCTGTAAACCACGGAGTTTGGACACCTAATACTGTAAGAATAGTTTCGTCTGAAAAAGTATCAGCAATCGGAATATCTGGACGAGAAGAATCACTTAGAAGTCTTGAAAGATGATCCGCCACCACATTCTATGCCCCGGATTTATCTTTAATTTCAAGATCGAATTCTTGAAGCAGAAGAATCCATCGGATAAGTCAAGGTTTGGCATCCTTTTTGGCCAAGAGATGTCTCAAGATCGAGTGGTCGGTGTAAATTATGACGTGAGACCCTAAGAGATAAGTCCTGAATTTCTCCAAAGCAAATGCTACAACTAGCAATTCCTTCTTAGTAACAGCGTAATTCCTCTAGGCCTCGTCCAGAGTTTTGCTAGCGTAGTAAATGACAGAGGGCTTCCTGGCAATCTCTTGACCCAAAACAGCTCCAACCGCGTAATCAGAAGTGTCGGTCATGATCTCAAATGGGGCTGTCCAAACTGATGGTTGCAACACCGGAGCACAAGTGACTGCCGTTTTAAGAAAATCAAATGTCTTACAGCGTGATTCGTTAAAATCAAACGGCGAATCTTTGGTGAGAAGGTTGCTTAGAGGGCGAGCAACCTTAGAGAAGTCATTGATGAACCCCCTATAGAATCCCATATGACCAAGAAATGATCGAATTTGTTTGACAGATGTGGGAGGAGGAAGTTTAGAGATAGCATCAACCTTAGCTTTGCCAACTTCGATTCCCCGTTCAGAGATTACATGACCCAAGACGATGCCTGCTAGTGTCATGAAACGACTCTTTTCCTAGCTAAAGACCAATCTTGTTTTGATACATTTTTTAAGGATCATTTCAAGATTAGCCAGGCAAGAATCAAACGATTCTCCGAAAATAGAGAAATTGTCCATGAAGACTTCCATAAACTCTCCCACCATGTCAGAGAATATGGCTAGCATACACCTTTGAAAAGTCGCAGGTGCATTGCATAAGCCAAATGGCATTCTACGGAAAGCAAAGGTTCTGTAGGGACAGGTGAAAGTCATTTTTTCCTGATCCTCGAGATGGATAGGGACTTGATTGTATCCAGAGTAACCGTCTAGGAAACAGAAGTACTTCTGCCCTGCTAGTCTTTCCAGGATTTGATCAATAAAGGGCAAAGGAAAATGATCCTTTTTCATGGCTGTGTTTAGCTTCTTGTAATCGATATGAACCCTCTAAGAGGAAGCATAATGAGTTGTGACAGATTCACCATTCTCATTAGTCACAACGGTAATCCCGGCTTTCTTGGGAACAATTTGCACATGACTTACCCAAGGACTATCTAAGATCGGATAAATGATTCATGCGTCGAGCCACTTAATTATTTCCTTCTTGACCACTTCTCGCATATTAGGGTTTAATCTCCTTAACATTTGGCGAGAAGGGCAGGATCCATCTTCCAAGTATATTCTATGATTGCAGTAAGATGCCTCGATCCCCCTAAGGTCATGAATGATCCAACCAATTGCCTCCTTGTGTTCCTTCAGGACCTTGATCGATTTAATCTCCTGCTCCTTAGTTAATATAGTACTGATAATCACAGGGAGCATCTTTTGAGATCCCAAAAATTGATATTTCAAACTATCAAGCAATGGTTTCAGTTCGAGTTTGGGCGAGTTTAGGATGGAAGGTAAGGATAAAGCTTGTGAAGATTCGTCAAGAGAAAGAGGTTGAAAGTGAACAAAATCAGTAACCTCTTCAGAATGTGGCTAATTTGCCACAGAGGGTTGCGGGTCAGACCCATCAAAATAGGAGGCACTTTCAAATGCAGAAATCGCCATACATGTTTTAATATTCAAGTTGTCATCCTCAAGTTCCTTTATAAATCCACAATTCTTGAATTTGTTAATCGCCTTAAAATTTTCCAATTTCAATCTTTGATCCCCAAAGGCGATTTCCATTCTACTACTCTCACAGTTGAATTGGCCTCAGCGGTAGCTAAGAACAGACACTCCAGAATGATGGGCATGTTCCTTAAATTTTCAGGTACATCCATGTCAAGGATAAGGAAATCTACAGGAAAATAGAAATCTTTAACCTTGACAATAACATTTTCAATAACACCTCACGGATTTGTGACCGAAGGGTCCGCTAACTGCAGCATTACTGAAGTTGGCCGAAGTTCACCTAATCCGAACTTCTCGTAAAGAGAAGTTGGAATTAGGTTAATAGATGCACCTAGATCCAAAAGTGTCCTATAAAAAGTGTAATCTCCAATGACACAAGAAATCAAATCTGAGGAAGGTGATGCAGGATAATAGAACTAGCCCGCTTGGAGAGTACCACCTTCCTCGGAACAGATTCCCTCGACTTACGCTTCTGTATGCATAAATCCTTTAAAAATTTAGTGTAAGCTAGTATGTGTTTGATAACGTCGAGGAGTGGGATATTGATATCGACATTCTCGAATACATTCAAGAGCTCCAAGTTACTATCAACAAGCTTCTTCTTCCTATGCTTAATCAAGGCCTCAGGAAAAGAAACATGAGTCAGATCTTCGGAATCAAGTTCCTGAGCCTTGATTTCTTCTTCAGAGTTCTCCTTTCTCTCCTCAGACTCTCCAGGATTTGGTAGATTAGAACAGTGTGGTTGTGGATCTTGAGTTTGTTTTCCACTCCTCAAGGTAACTGAATTAACAGATGCATACGTGTTTGGGTCTTAGGGAGGGTTAGGAAAGATTGGAGGGGCTTCATTAGCCAGAAACCTTTGATTTGAAGAAGCAGAAGAGGAAGGACCCTGCTCAACCACCTAAGCATGTGCATGTGGGTCCCTCTGATTCCCGTACCCTTGGGCTTGATTGCCTGGATTCTATATATTACGCGGGTTGGGTACGGGTTGAGATGGCAAAGATCTAGATTGACGAGAATTAGTAATGAACCCAGTTTGCAAGTTGTCCAGTGAGGTTTTCATTTGCTGCATGAGCTGGAGCATAGATCCTTGCATCTCTATCATCTGACGGTTCAAATTAGCCTACCCTACAAGTTGACGGGCATTCCAAGCTGGATGATTGACCTGATTTGAGGGTAGCTGAGTGTAAACATGACCCTGACCCATTGGTCTTTGTGGAGCATAGTTGCTAGGTTGGAATTGGGTCTGTTTCCCTGGGTTCTTCCAGGAGAAGTTAGGGTGGCTTCTCCAACCCGGATTACAAGCATTGGAGTAAGGGTTGGACCTAATGTTCTCCTGTACAACGTAGACATCCTCATAGGGCGAGGATGGAGAGAAAGAAAGAGAGGGATCAAAGAAACTTGGATCAAAGGCCCCAGTTTGGAACTCGTAGGGTTCCGAACAATGCTGGCTCATAGGTTGAGCCGCATCCAGTTGATTCACGAACTCCCGTCCAGAAGGAGCTTGCGACGATTGGAATCCCGAATTTTAGTTTTGAGTGGATCGAGAATCGTTCAATGAGTTTCCAACCATCCACTCCTCCATCCTTTTAGTAACCAAGTCCACCTTATCTAGTTTATTGCAAATCAATCCCATATCGAATGAATGAGAGTCGTGGACTTCATTAACATTCAATCTGGGTTGTTGGGACCAGTTAAAAGTATCCATGGAGGCATGATTAATTGAATTTTCACTCATCTCCTCAAACAAAACATGCGCGCTATCTACGTCTTTGTTGAGGAAATTGCCTCTGCAAGAAGAGTCCACGTAATTTTTGAGTTACTCAGTTAACCCATGGTAGAAGATATGCACGAGCAGCCATTTCAGCACCTCGTGGTGTGGACACTTCCGCAATAAGTCATGGAATCGCTCCCAGGCAACATGAAACTACTCCCCCGACCGTTGGGTGAAGGTAGGAATCGCTCGTCTCAGAGCATTGGTATGTCCGACAGGGAAGAATTTCTTCAAGAAAGCTGATTTCAGATTGTTCCATGTTGCAATCTATTTGTCGTGCTTGATCGGGTTTTAAGAATATCACGTTATAGTACAGTCGAAAAAGCGTTCAAAATAAATACAATTTTATTACTCAAATTTTAAAGTCCGAGTTCGAATACAAGGAGTAAATTGGGGTTTAGAATCAAGATCACAACTTAGAATTTAAAAGAATATGCAATAATCTCAATGTTATAGTGCAAAAAGATTGGAGTAAATGTAAGGCACAAAATACTAAAGGGAGAAATGTATATGAATGAAGCTCAAAATTGGACGTCTGATTTTAAATCAGCTATCTTAAAATGTTGATGCTACAATGCTTCTTCTGCCAGATGCCTTTGTCTTCAATCTTCTTTTTTGTCTTCTTCTTTTTTGTCTTCTTCTTTATCTTACTTCTTCTCTGCTCTTTGGATTTCTTCTTTCTTTCTTCTTATTTTGCCTTGGCTTCTTTCTTCTTCAGCTTTGCTTGCCTTAGCCCTTAGCTTCCTCTGCCTTCTTCTTCTTCTTTGGCTTTCTTCTTTCTCTCTCTCTTGCCGGCTGCCTTTCCTTTAACTTCAGCTTCTTCTACCTTCAGTTTCTTCCTTCAGCTTTGTTTGCTTCTCTTCTGACTTCTGCCTTCTCTGCTCCCTTTCCTTCTCCTTTTTCTTCCTTCAGCTTCTCCACTTCTCCTCTTCAGCCTGCAGAGCAAAACCTACCCCCTACCCGCATGAACTCACTTCTCTCTTCTCTCTTAGGTTCCGCTCTCCCAGAGCCATGCTTCTTGGGTAATCAGGTTGGGTACGTGCCTGGGACCAGGCCCACTGGAGTGCGGTGGTGGGCGAGGTATAATAGTCGGGTCGGGTCACTAGGTTCGCGGGGAGTGGTCCTAGATGAGGCGATCGGGTCGAGTGAGAGAGGGACCTCACCTCGTGAGTTGAAGGTGAAGAGCCTATGGGAAGAAAACAACTTATGCAAGTGAAGCGCCTCAAATCTTTCTGAGGTGGGACTATCTTCCCACCCCCTTCGTGTGCACCTGCGGCAGAGGCGTTCCTTCGATTGCAGCTACAACAACGGCCCTCAACACCAATTGGATGCCTGGAGATGTTCGCGAAGACTTTCCGCGCAACCTGGGACTGTGAGCTGGAGCGGGCACAGCCTGGAGCAGCTTGCAAGCAAGCTTCAAGCACGGCGTCAATGGCGGAGAGCTCCTAAACCTGAAATCACCACAACGGCCTTGCAGCTGTGTTAAAAAGCTCAGGGAGCTTTGCCATGGTGCTGCGAGTGTGCAGAGGTGGTCGGCGTGGTGTGAGAACGCTTGAGGGAGTGTACCTAGGGCACACTGTGGCCATGTGTATGGGTGTGTTCGAGTGAGTGGCGGAGTGATATGAGTGGGGGGTTATGATCAGGGCATCGAGGCGGAGCTTATGGACCAGTCGGCCAGGAGGGAGGTGGTCTGTGGTGGTGGAGCGAACTCGCCAAAGTTGGTGGTCGGAGGTGAAGGGGATGATGGTGGTGGAGTGCAGCAGTAGTCTATTAAGGAAAATAAAGAAGGGGAAAAAGGAGTATAGGGTGAGAGGAACTTATCTAGCAGTGAAGAGACGAAGGGGGATATGGAGATGGCGTCTGGCTCGTATTGCTAACGTCGGAGACAAAGGTGCTCAGAGAGGATGTTTGGCGAGGACAAAGGGGAGGCAGGGGCGTCAACGGGTGATGCGCGACAGACGAGCGTAAGGAAGAAGAACCTGCCACCAATATTGTGGCTAGGCGATGAGGGAGAGGAGAGGTCGCCAGAGCTTGATGAGCGAGTCGACCGAAGGAGGAAAGACGAATTTGAGGGGGTTCTCCAGCTGATTTCAAGCTTAAGAGAGTCGGGGCAAATTGGGGTGTCTTAAATAGGCCCTAGAGGTCGATTTTGTGCTTGGAAGCCAAGCTTCCAAGCAAGGTAAGGTCCGCCAGCAATGGCAACTCAAAAGAGACCCAAATCTCTCATGCGTTCGCATTGGGTTCAGGGAGGGGATTTCTCTGAGAATCTCCCTTCCAATTTTGAAGGGGATTCTCTGAGAGATCAGGGAGAAATCACCTTCTCAAGTTTGCCGGAGTAGGATTCTCTCTGTTATAATAGCGGAGGGAATTAATTGCAAACAACGATGAAGAAGCCAGGGGGGTTTCAACAGGATTTTTGAAAGGTTGGGTACAAATGTAATCAGGTTGGATTTATTTGCAAAGTGAGTCAAGATGAGTTCCCCTTAGGTCCAAATATTGGTACAAGCCTAATTTGGACCTAAGGAATCCAATAGTGAAGTTTGATTTTGGGCTTGACCACATTTAACTAGGAAATTTACGTAAAAACCCAATTTAGGGTAAATATATGTCTGAGACCCCATTCTAGGTCAAAATGGGTTCCAATGGCCAATTTGAAAGTTTTAAACCCTAGAGAATATTTTTCAATGATTTTTAGAGGGTTTAGGTGAATTTTATCCTGACCAGAACCTTGTTTAATCAAGTGGGTCTATTTTAGGGTTACAAGAAGTCATTTAATTCCCAGAACTCACATGAACCCTTTTTGTCTGATTCAACCCACTTATTATCTTGTTAAGATTTTTTGAATTTTATTTAGTCCTTGAGAAAATACGTTGTTGTACTGCAATAGTAAAATTACAATTTTATCCCTTGTTTCTTGCTTTTATCTCAGAAAGATTATTCGGTGAATTAGGACCTCCAGTTGGTTATGTACGAGCTTTTGTTCTCTTTTATGGGTCAAAATGGGCTAGTTAGGGCTCATGATGGTGTTCCCATCACGATCGGCCTTCCTATGATCATGTACCAATGAGTGGCTTTATCCCTAAGAGAGTAGGAAAGAGCCTCATGATCATCTGCTCTTCATTCTCACTTCACGCCTTGGTGGTCTGGACCAAAGTGGTCAAGTCCTCCAAATGTTGAAACGGGTCTTCCGAGCCAAGTCCATGGAAATGTTTGATCAGGCTTAACACCTGGGGCTTGATTTCTACGTCTCCGGCAAGAATCTGAATGCTAGGACGTTCCCCATAATTTGAAGGATCATAAAAATCCTTCACGGGTTGAGAGCCCGGCATTCTCTGGAACCATTCTTGCATTCTCTGCATTTGTTTCAACTGCCTTTGAAACATCTCCTGTGGATTCTAAGGCAAAGGAGGTTGTTGATCGGTAATGGGATAATTTGGCTAAAATTCAATCTACGCCTCCTAGAATGATCTAATGGTCCTTCCAATCGGGGATTCAATGACCTCCTTCTAAGCAAAAACTAGAAAGAGGTCGAAAGGACTGGGGATAAGGACCCTGTAGCACAACAAAACAAGCATGTCTTTAAGTTGGGTAGCCTAAGAATCTGCTGACTCTTAGAATCCATCTTAATATTATAGACGATTTACACTACATGTGTCCAATCAATCCAACCTATTAAAAGGTGGGACTGGGGAGAAGGTTCTTCCTTTGGCTTGAGCCTCCGGTTGCTAGTGTACCCCCTAGCTGCGGTCGCTTGACGTTACACCCTTAGCTAAACATCATATTGATTGGTACAAGTAGGTTAATCATAAACAATCTCAAACTGGGCTCCGAAAAGCGAATCAGTCCTTAAGGCCAATGTCTACTTGATTTTATTTAAGCCTAGCATTGTAGTGCTTTTGGAATGTGGGGGGCCCTTAAGATGGGTTGTGCCCTTAATGATCAATTGAGTATGTGTGAGTACGTGCACAATCAGGGTTTTCAAGAAAGATTATTTTTTATGAGTGGATTTTAAGGTTCAAATCTTGCTTAAGTAGCTTTTAGGCATTGTAATTAGGTTAATTCAATCAAGTTTCGAGGCAATCCAAATTTTCAAGCACAAGTGAAGATCTTTTTCTTTTGTAATCAAAAGTAAAGTGGAGTGCCTGGTATTGACCTAAATTGAAAACCCTACAGGGAAGCTATTTGATGAGTTGATTTTAGGTTAAGTGATGCAACCCAAACAACTCAAACATTGGCAAAAATTGCACCACTGAGTTAAGCACACAAAATGATTGACCTAGACTAATTTCTACGCTTTTATATGTTGATTTTCATGTACTGGTTTCACAGATCAGAATCCCGGTTGAGTAGATAAAAATCAATTAGGTTATGTGCCTTGAATGTGGGTGTATGTTGTGTGTATGTTGATTTATCCCACAAGAAGTATCTTTTTGTTAATTTTTCTTTTTTTACGAGGGTGAGATGAATGTGGGTGGAAATCCAAGCAACCAAACTAACCCTAGGATTTATGCAAACACCTAAGTTAATTAGGACTTGAACTAATGTTGCGAAATGAAATCTATGGAGGGGAAAGAATGGGGAGCACTTACAGTTGTCTTCAACTACACTTTACTATGATTTACCGCTTGAGGATTCCCTGTTGTGGTACCTGCAAACAATAGGCGAGAAATAAAGCAAGTTAGAAAGTAATAAAATGCGCAAAATGCGAATAGAAAATAGAAAATTATTGCCTCCCGGGTAACGGTGCCAAAATGTTGTTATGCGGAAAACTACGCGATCGAAGTTGGATTTGAAAACCTGTCTTTGTAGTTTGATTTCCGAAGCAATCCGTCAAGAGAAAAAATTTTACCGAAATTCGTAAAGAAATTCCGAGTCAAACACAGGGAAGCTACGTCGATCTAAAATCCGCGATTATATTTTTTTAGTATTTTTGTTTAAAAGCGAGATAATCACAATGGAATTGATATTAACACTAAGAGAGAGGGAGAGAGAGAGAGAGAACAATCACTTGATATATGAATATTATTTTTACAACTAGAAAGCGTGAAATGATTATAGCTAGAAAGCAGAAAATTCTATTCTAGAAAGCGATAAAAAGAAGGGAGAGAGATGTTATCCTTCTCGATGATTGCTTGGAGGACAAGCCAGATGGAGCGACGCCTAGAAGACGGAGGACGGGTCAGGAAGAAGGAGGACGAAGCAAGAAGCAAGAACAAGGTAGAACATCGTCGTCATCGCGGGGTCGAGAAAACTTTGGATTTAGCTCTAAAGGAGAATCACAGGTGTAGGACAAGCTTCTCTAGAGCTTTAGAGAGGGAGAGAGGTGAAGGAAGGGATGAAAATTTTGTAGGGCAAGGGTCTCCTTTTATAGTTGCAAGAATTATGGGCAATTTGGTCATTATATATTCAAAACATTAAATGAGGGGGTCTTTAGTGACGGATTTAAGTGTCACTAAAGATCCCACGTTGCTGAAGCCTCGAACGCACGCCCGTGCCTCCTCGCCTTCTGCGTGCTCTACCTGCCCACGTTCTCGCGAGATCAGCCGTTCGATCTCAAGATCGGACAGCATAAAGTCGTTCCTGCCTTGCTTCATCTTCTTCAGCTGCAATGCCCCCAGGTGTAGAGGTGCATCATCATGCATGTACGTGATCTAGATCTCCTCCGCGTGCCACATCTCCCACTCCTCGCCCGCACGATCTTCATCTGACGGCCGGAATCAACGCGTCCCACGCCTTTAGCTCATTTTGAGGCTTGCAAGGATTCGACCCCGCGACCTATGCTTTGGCCATGGGTGCGTGACTAATGCACTGTCGTGGTGGATTGTCACATTTCTAACCAAGGCACGCACTCTCACGGCTGTTAGATCAAGATCCAACAACCTAGATCCGATCGTGCGTGCGAGGGGAGAGAGAGGGCACGCGAGGATAGAGTGAGCAACGAGCGTTGATCTCAGCCGTTGGATCAAGATCCAACGGCTGAGATTAATCGATTCGTTGAGGAGAGAAAGGGCAACAGCGAGTCCTTGGGCTAATCGGGTGGCTGGTGGTGCCATCCCAACGCCATCTTGGCCATCCATCTTCTGTGACTTCCAGAAGGTGCCACAGATGTCGGATTGGGCCGATTTTTACGCCGTTAGGTTACGATCGTTGATCCGAACCCATCCGTGCAATCAGATTTGTCATCTGAAGTGCGAATTGACACCATCTTGGCTCTTGATTTCTGATCTTCCTTGAACTATATCTGATGCTATGGATGTCTGATTGGGGCGATCTTGGAGTCGTTGAACTCCAATGTCACCCTAATCAAATCCGTACGGTTGGATCTTCAGTCAGAAGCCCTGATTAAAAGTCACCCTGTCCCTTGTCATAAAAGGAGACAATTACTATACAATTTGTACAATTTGACCTAAATGCATGATTATGCATGTTATGCAATATTTACAATGCATGATGCTAATATGATACTAAGAACATGCATTAATAAACATTTTTGGCTATTTAGATGTATGCACATTAGGTGTGGTACTTGAAGACCGGAAACTCAAGAAAAGGGGCCTTGCGATAATGTCAGATAGCTCAGTAGGTTCGCTGTGGAGTGGCAACTGCGATGGTGGGTGCAGCGTGTGGTGTGAGTAAGGGTGGAGGCCTAACGAACTCGAGAAGGTGGTGCATAGGTGGTGGTGTTCGGTGGCACTGGTGAGGGGCCAATAGCCTCAATAACCAGAGGGCTTTTGTTCTCTGGGACACGGTGGAGCTTTTAGAGTCGGTGGCGAAGCGAATGGAGGTGTGGAGCGGTGGAGGTGCTTCACCAAAGATGTGGCCATAGAGGAAGAAGGTGAAGGTGGTCGAGGTGGTACGACGATCGAAACGAAGTGTGGTTGGTACGTAAATGAAGTAGAGTTAGGTAACTTATCTAGGTGGTTGGCGGACGAAGAGGGGCAAAGGCAATGTCAGTTGCGGTGTGGTCATCGCAAGGGAAGAAGACTCCGATGAGGGCAGGACGGCGAGGATGAAGGAAATAGAAGCACCCGCTGGTATGGCGTGACGCGAAGGAAGGCAGGAAAGGAGGATCTACTGCCGGTATTGCGGTCAGACGAAAGGAGTCGTAGGAGCTCGCTGGACGTCGAGGAGCTTCAGCCGGATGAGGAGAGATGAAATCAGAGGGGAATCCGACCGAATTCGAGCGTGGGATCTTCGGTCTGATCTGGGGGGGTCTTTTATAGGTCTCTAGAGGATGTTTTAAGCTTGGGAAGCAAGCTTCCCAAGCTTGGAATGTTCGTCGAGGATAGAAGTTGAAATATACCCAAATCTCTCATGCGCTTGCATGAGAGATTAGGATGTTTTTAGGGCTTAGGATCTTGCTCAAAAGGAAGGGAATTCCTTAACGAACTTCCCTTTCAAATCTGAGAGAGATTTGTCAAGGAATCAAAAAGAACGTGCCAAAACAAGCTCGCCAGAGTTGTAGGATTAGGATTTCATGGTGGTAGGGACCTATTTGAAGAAAATGATGATAAATATAAGGACCTTTTTGTAATAAATTCAAAAGTTAAGGGCTGATGTGAAATAAAGGAAATCATATTTGGACTAAAGTGCAAACTAGGTTGAAACAATCTCAGATTAGGCCCAAATTTTGGTACAAACCTAATTTGGATCTAAGGAATCTAATGGTGAAGTTGGATTTTGGTTTTGACCTAGTTTTATTGGGTAATTTGCATAATTACCCAAATTAGGGTAAATGTTTGTCTGACACTCTATTTTAGGTAAAGATTGGTTCCAATGGCCAAATTGAAGGTATCAAACCCTAGAGATTATTTTTATATGATTTTTAGAGGGTTTAGGTGAATTTTATCCTGACCAAAACCCCATTAGACTAAGCAGGTCTATTTTTAGGATTTTAGATGTCCATTAATTCCTGTAATGCATGAAAATCATTTTCTGTCTGTTCTAACCCACTTATTAAACTCTTAAGACCATTTGACCTTTGTTCCATCCTTGAGAGAACCCGTGGTTATTTATTTTTTGTAATAGATTGGTAAATTTGTAGAAATAATCCTGTATTCTTGTGTTCTTCTCAAATTAATGTTTTTGTGCCCTAAAGATCTTCGGATGGATATGTAAGAGCTTTTATTGGCTTGATTAGATCAAACTGAGCTAGTTATGGCTCATGATGGTGTTCCCATCAGCTGGCGAGGCCCTTAAGTAATCTATTCGTAAAAGATCAAACCTTTGATTTTGATTCAAGTTGCTTAAGGGCTTTCAATCTACTGAAGGAGGCCATTACACAATCACCCATCCTACAACCTCCTAATTGGGATCACCCATTCAAAATCATGACCGACGCTTCTGTTTTTGCTATTGGAGTGATCTTGGGACAAAAGATTGATAAGAAACCTTCTGTGATTGACTACACTAGTAAAACTCTTGATGATGCTTAAAAGAATTACACCACTACAAAAAAAGAGTTGCTAGCAATAGTTTATGCTCTAGAGAAGTTTAGACCATATCTACTTGGATCTCATGTCACAATTTTCACAGATCATACTGCATTAAGGCACTTGATGTCCAAGAAGATGCAAAACCCATAATAATTAGATGAATCCATCTATTACAAGAATTTGATTTAGAAATCAAACACAAATCTAGTGCCCAAAATGTAATAACAAATCTTCTTTCCAAAATTTGAAACTCTTTGATTGTTTGTAAACACAAATCTTCAATTTTCTGATTCATTCCCTAATGAGACTCTTTTGATTGTTTGTAAACTACCTTGGTTTGTAGACATTGTTAACTATTTGGCAATCGGAAAATTACCCAAGGATTGGCCTAAGCATAAGCGTGATAAGTTAATTTCCAATGCCAAATACAACTTTTGGGAAGACCCACAACTACTTAAAATTTGCATGGATCAGGTTATCGACTGTTGTATTCCAGACCCCCGAAGCTGTCGAGCAGCCGACAGAGCTTCCTCCACCACCGTGGCTACCTCGACTCACTTCTAGTTCTTCTTTAGCTTATGTTTTACATTCTATTCAAGCATTTCTATAGCTTTTATGTTAATGTTTGTAAGATGATTTTGATAATTTGTAGAAGTAATTTTTTATGGTATCTTGGTGTTATATTCATGCATTCTAAATTAGGCTTCTACTTCTTATGCTTGTGTTACAATCGTTACATATTGTGCTTATCTTTGTTGATGCATAACTAACTATTGTAATCTCCACTAAATTTCTAACCCTACAATCTCTCTCTCTCTCTCTCTCTCTCTCACACAATCAGACAAAATAAAATATCATGTGGCAATAAACTAAGTGACCGAAAGATTTGATTTCTCGCCCACTATGTTCGACACTTGGACTCACCATCCAACTCTTTTTAAAGTGAAGTAGTAATCGCACACTACAATGTACAAATTATCCTAACTCATTTTCTGAGGTCACAGGCAACATGACGTAGCCATCACCCCTCGCAATAACCCCAGGGTGAAAAATTGTAGTGTGGGGCAGGTATAAGTCATTTTCCTGAATAAGAGGGTATCCTATACCAGTCTTGCTTCTTAGGATGTCATGTGTAAATCATCTCGTTCCCGCGACATAGATTGAGTGTTGGATGACCATAATTAATGAGCATTGGGTCGATAAAATAAACTGATTAACAAACAAAGTTAAGCAAATGACGTAACATCTTAAAACTACCCCTTTCTTTTCGTTTCCGATACTATGTTTTCTTAGCTCTACTCTACTCGATTTTTACTGACATATGTTGAAATGACCCTTAACAAGGGTTCCAGCAAGTTTCTCAAACTTTTGAGGTGTTTTCCAAAAATTCTAATGCCCCTAGATTTGTTCTGCGGACCTTATGTGGAAGACTAAATTTTGTGGGGGTCAAATCCACAATCTTCCCGACCTAAAACCCTACCCAACACCACCATAAACCCCCTCGTAAACCCCATTTCCCCCCTCACTTTCCCTCAGGCGGCGTGCCCTACCATCCTCTTCCACCTCAAGCGAGAGAGAGAGAGAGGCGAGCAAGAGAGGGGAATAGGAGAGGAGCTGCGTGGGAGGGGGAAACACACGACTGAGCTCTAGCATTACGTGAGGTCGTGGCCGAGTTGCACTAAAGTGTGAAGGCGGACTGCAGCTGTCGCTATCGCCACGAGAGGGGAGGTGCTGCTATGCGAGGCGAGGCGAAGGAAGTAACAACTCGCTAAGCACGGGCATCGAGCCGCTCGCAGCTACGTAGGGCGGCAAGCAGGTGTAGCAGCATGCCGAGGCAACGCATGACAAACGAGGAGGCACACAGTGTCGACGCATAGCAGCTCATAGCAGAGCGTGGCATCGAGGAGGTCTGTTGTGCGAAAATGAGGAATACGCTCGTTTCAAACGTTCGGAGTGGGTTCAGGACGACCGGGACATCCATTGGACGTCTAAGGAGGAGAGTTGGAGTCTCGTGCTATTTAAGATGTCTGAGGAGTGTCTCAGACATCTGATAAGAGCATCAGGGGCTTCCTGAAGCAGGTGGGCTGTCGATTCGACCTGGTTGAATCGACCCAGCCCAATTCAAGCGAACCAGGAAGGGTTTTTAGGCTGGTTCAGGGCCCAAACGAAGTCGGAAACGTAAACAAGGCATCATTGGAAAGATCTTGGAATTTCCTACATTTTTGAATCTTTTATACATTTTTTTGAACTATTTTAGCATACTAAAATGTTGGTCAATGTGTTTATCGCTCTGTTTGACCATTGAATTAGTGTAGGCCTTGAGTCCGTGGTACGTGTGGAACCTGCAGAGGTGTTGAGATCAGTCACTCGTGCCCCCATGATGGAAACACCATCATGAGACATAACTAGCTCATTTTGACCCAATGAAGAAAATAAATGCTCCTACATAACCAACTGATGGTCATAACTAACTCAACCTTTCTGAGAGAAAAATAAGAAATAAGAGGTAAAACTACAATTTTACTATTGCAGTACAACAATGGGTTTTCTTAAGGGCTAAACAAAGGTCAAATGATCTTAACAAAACAACAAGTGGGTTGGATCAGACAAAAAAGGGTTTGTGTGTGTTTTGTGAATTAAAGAACTTCTAAAACCCTAAAAATAGATCCACTTGATTAACCAAGGTTCTGGTTAGGATAAAATTCACTTAAACACTATAAAAATCATTGAAAAATATTCTCTAGGGTTTAGTACCTTCAATTTGGCCATTAGAACCCATCTTGACCCAGAATGGGCTCCTTGACAGATATTTACCCTAATTTAAGTTTTTGCATAAATTTTCCAGTCAAACGTGGTCAAACCCAAAATCCAACTTCATCATTGGATTCCTAAGGTCCAAATTAGGTTTGTACCAAAATTTGGACCTAAGGGGAACTCATCTTGACCAAGTTTGCAAAAAGTTCCTATCTGATTACATTTCTACCCCTAACTTTCAAAAACCCTTGCAATCAGCCTCCTAACTTCTTCGTCGTCTTCACAAGTAGGTCCCTCCACCATTTTCGCGGAGGAATCCTACTCTGACGACCTTTGAAAGGAAAGTTCTCCCTGATTGCTCAGAGAATCTCCTCCAAAATAGGAAGGGAGATTCTCTTAGAAAATCCCTCAAATATGAACTCGTCCTTAAGCCATGATTCCTTCGCAATCTCTCATGAGAACACATGAGAGATTTAGGTATCTTGAGAGCTTCCATCTCCAGCGAGCCTGCCTTGCTTGGAAGCTTGGCTTCCAAGCACAAAACCTCCTCAGAGACCTATTTAAAGACTCCATAAATCCAACCGATGTTCCTCAGCTTGAAATTGGGTTGATTCCCCCTCTATTCCTCTCTCCCTCGCCGGCCACAACCCCTTGGAAGCTCCAACGGCTTCCCCCTAGCTCTCGTTGCCCAGCCACAACACTAGTGGCCGGGTTATCTTCACCACAGTCCTCTGCATCGCGAATACCGGTCGATGTCATCTCTGCCCCGTCTTCGCCGTCACCTCACCTATGGAGGTATTCGTCTTCCCCACGTCCAGCAACCATACTGGAGTGACATTCCTGTCCTTTTCGTCCCTTAGAAGTAGGTCTTAGATTCCCTCTCTCTCACACTTTCTCCCCCTCTCTTTATTTCTCAAAATCGACCACCGACGCCACTGACCACCGTCACCTCCTCCATCTCCAACAATACCTCCTGCGAGGTGCTCCCGTTGCTACGCACCTCCATCCACCTAGCCAACCACCCTACAACCTCTGCCTCATTGCCCAGATCACTTCCCCTCACTCCTCTCACTCCATCGACCACCCAAACACCTCACCGAACACACCCACTCACACGCCCATAGTATACCCTAGGCACGCCACCACAGCCACCCTTGCTCAATGCCAAGGTCACCGTTACATTCGCCGTGCCACGGCGACCATGCTGAACGTTCTGATGCAGCCATTAGCCCACTGTTCTTTATTCCAGGTAGCAGGCCCCGTCCACCATTGTTGCGGAGCTTGAAGCAAGCTTGAAGCCACACCCAGGTCTTGCTATGCCCAGGCTTCAGTCCCAGGACGCGCGAAAGTTGCCTGTGAGCACATCCAGGCCTTCAATTGGAGTTGAGAGACTCTGCGGCTGCTACAATTGCGAAGACAACCTACTGTTGCGGTGCACGAAAGGAAGGTGGGACATTTAGTCCCACCTCATAAGTGGAAAGGTGTCTTCATACACATAAATTGTAAAAGTGAAGTAGGCTCTTCGCCTCCAACACTGAGGGTGAGGTCCTCCTCCCCCCCTTCACCGAACTCGTCTGCGACACCTAATATACGGACCTAAACAACCCGACTACCCGACCTGACTTCACTCCTCGCTCACCACACACGCCGGTAAGCCTGGACCCATGTCAGCGTTAGGTCCGATTACCCGACCGGTTAAAGGCTCTGGGAGAGCGAGACTGAAATAGAAAAGAGTGAAAGAGAGAGGAGAGCTATGCAGGGGTAAGGGGGTTTTTGCCCTGGAGAGATTGGCTCGACACTTAGCCAATTCAAAGGAAGAAGAGAAGGTAGAAGGCAGAGAAAGAAAAGAAGAAGGAAGGAGACGACAGAGAAAGCTAAGTAAAGAAAGAGAAGAAGGAAGAAGCTGAAGAAGAAGAGAAGGTCATAGGCAGAAGGCTCGCAAAGGCAATGGAAGAAGAAGGAAAAAAGAAGAAGAAGCTAAAGGCAGAAGGCAGAGAAAGAGAAGAAGGAAAGAAGAAGCAGAAGAGAAGAGACCAAATAAGGAAGGAGAGAAATCAGAAGAAGGAAGACTACTGTAGCACAAGACATTTAAGACGTCTGATTGCAAAATCAGACGTCTAATTTTCACATGATCTCCATTATTTTTCTTTTTATATACTCATGCTCTACATTCCTAATTATTTTTTGAGTAATATTATGTGTTCAATTTGCATTTATTGTTGAGATTAGTGTGTCAATTCCATTTGCTCCCTGTGTTTGATCTCGGAATATATTCGAGTAATAAAATTGTATTTGTTTTGAATGCTATTTCGGCTATACTACAACGCAACACTTTCTAAACCCCGATTTAGTGCGACGAACACCCCACATCTACCGTACCCCTACATAGAGTTGTCCTCCGCATTCTGGTGTGTTTAGTTTTCAGTAAATGAGTGTTACAAGTACCTAGATTTTTGTGAATGTGCCTAAGGAATGAAACAAGTGTTTGCTTAAACTTACAAGAGTATTCACATACATGTATGCCTTAAGTTTAAAAAGAATAAATTCTGCACTTGAGTTACATGCATGATTGATTAATGTTTGACATAAAGAAATGATTAACCCTAATGGTTGGGAATGAGGTTTTATGATGACGCAATTATTTGTCTATTCCATGCTAAATGCTATTTATGTTTTGTGATGCATGAAACCTCAGATGCTTGAACAGAATTTAAGGGATTTTGTATACTCTTAGTGACAATTAGAGAATAACTTATCTATCGTGGTATTAAACTCTGATAGTGATGGATTGTTTTTGCCTAATGTGAGGCACAACTGTTGTTTTGGGCTCTGGTGTGAGGGTGAGCTAGCGCTCGTGTACACACGTACCGAGGAGAGCTATCCACCCCTTGTGTAGGGGGAGAGCTAGTCTTCCCTTAGGTTGGGACCCAGGGTAGAAATTGCCTACATCGATTCCTGTTAGGCCCATGGGGCCAACCGGGATAGTCAGGCGAGGGTACGTAGACTGGTGAGGGGTGCAGCCCCTATTCTGTTCTATGTTGTGCGACTTAGAGCCTACCCGTTAGCGGAAAGGATTGGCCACGTGCCAATGTGTGGTACCATCCCGTGCGTCTATCGCGCGTGCCATAGTCACCATTGCGTTGCGATGATGACCCTGGGGTGGTAGACTGGGTGTAGGACAAACGTAGGGTGTTCTCTCGGCCAAGAGAGTACCACGTGCATATTCTGCATTGCGGGGAAAACTGTAGCAAAATCATTCCATTAGGGAACATGTGAACCAAGAGATAACGAAAACCCTTGTTAGAATATTCGAAACACTAAAAACTAGTACCTAGAAATAGAAACACAATATGGAAATTTGTGAAACGATTACAATTGCTTGAACTGTTTACTGCCTTTAAATTAAATTCCATTAGTTGCTTTTTATGCATGTCACTCTACTCAGCTTTTTGCTGACGCCTACTACTTGTGTTCAGGTCAGGGAGGTGAGTAGCCAGTACACCCGGCTGTAGAGAAAGCTGGGCCTAGTCGATCCCAGCCTCAGTGGGTTTTCCTTTTATTATGCTGTAGTGTGACTTGTTTCCTTCCGTTGTCGTGAGTATCCATGCTTGAGACTAGTAGTTTTGTTTCTGTCTTTTCGTTGTGGTTGTGATGGCTATGTTGAGAACTTTGCTACTCTCTTGTGACACTATTTATATTTATAGTCTACCATTTAACTTTCTGTCTTTTAAATTAATGCTCTAGCTATGTTGCATGCGTGGAATGACTTACTTTTTGGTATATTTCTCGATAGGCGACTGGGTTTTAGGTTAGTCGAGGCAATCCAACCTGGGTTCCACGTGAAGTCGGGTTCGGGTCATAACATATGTCCTTAGGTTCTGTACTCAGGCATACTCGGTAGCTAGTGAGGTGATTACCATTGGAGCATCTCTTTAGTTTATGTACTTTGCTTCGCGATAACCATTATGGTCAGTATTTAATTATTTTATTTAATTATTGCTTTATGGTTTGCTTGTTTGGCAATTGTCACGAGTAGAAAAATGGGATATAACGTTGGTTGGTAAATTGACGGCAAAGCCAGATTTGTTGTCGTTTTTATCCATAACCGGTGACAAATCGTCAGTAAAAATGGGCTCACTCTTATTGGTAATAAAGATCTGCTTTGGGCGTGCGATAGGGATGATGTTATGACATTTGTCGTCGCTTCTTAATTAAACCAACGATAAATGTGAATTAGATGCATGCGTAGACAGAGCCCGACCCTCCCCATCCACTGTTGTATTTTGAGAAACACTCGTCCTTGCTACTCCTCCTCCTCCTCATTGCTGCTCCTCCTCCCTACCCTCATCACTACTCCACGCTGATCAAGAGCTTTTACTTGAAAAAATAATAGTAGGGAAATATGTTGTCGCCGTAAATAATGTGGTGGAAAATCCTTGATCAAAAATTACTAATAATATACCGAAATCGAACCACAAAATCAAGTTGTATCATGGGGAGGCACAAACCAATAAATGCACAAAATATCTCACACCCATAATTGCAATTGTCTAAAAATCGAGTTCACGAAATAGTTCCTCAAGAAATCAAGCCAAACCCTTCTTTAATTAGGCATAAGGTGCAAGGATTCACATTGTGTTTTAAATGAAAGATGAGGGGATTCTCACAAATTCTCCATAATATTAAGATAATAAAAAAATGAAATGTGACAATGGCAGGAAGCGTAATTTCTAATTGAACCCAAAACAAAACAGAGGATTCGTTCCTCTCTACCATGTGTGCGCGTGAGGCCGTGGCGGACGGCAAGGAGCTCGAGGAAGGTTGGCGTCATCGAGAGCTACATGTCGTTGTTGACGATGAGAAAAAAGGCGGCCAGAGCTGCCACCGGCGATGAGGAGGAGCAGCGGTGGTGGTGTTCTCTTGCCACCGATGGAGCACGTGGTTGGTGCAGTTGAAGGTGTAGGCATGCACATGGTGTCGAGGCGAGGTCAACGACGTTGACTAAGCGGAGAGTGGTGGCCAAATGAAGCAGCTGTGCAGAGAGGGATGGCCAGCGACGTTGGGTTCTTCTTGGAGAAGAAGAACAGTGCATGGTCGAGTGGCTTCTGTGGTGGTCGTGCGTGGGTGCTTGGGTGCGCGCGCATGCTCGAGGTGACAGTCAAGATCTGTGCACACGGCTAGTGCATGCGCGGACGAGGGGGAAGGGCGCCTGTGGTGGTGTTGCTCGCGATGGCGGGTTACTCTTGTGGGAGAGGACACAGTCGGTGGTGAGGGAGGAGTCAACGATGGAGGTCCTTACTGCAGTGAGGTGCGGTTGCGATAGAGTGGCCGGAGAGGGTGGAGAGTGTTCTTGCCTCTAATTGTGAAGGACACTTGAGCCGAGGCAGAGCGAGCGCAATCAGTGGTGGTGGCTGGCTATCGAGGTGGAAGGTTGTGATCGAGGTCAGGGCACGGTCGTGGATGTCATGGCGAGGGTGCGGATGTAGTAGTGGTTGAAGGAGGAGCACAGTCGTGGGCATGCGGTCGTAGGTGAAGGCCTCGATTGGACATCTTATGGAGGGGTTGAGGGAGAGAGAGAGGTGAATACGGAGGGGGTGCGGTGCATGTAGAGTTGGTGGCTCTCTCTCTTTGCGTGAAGGTGAGGAAAGATACGGGGTCGTGGTGGTGGTTCTATTGGGGTCTCGTAGGGAGGGTGGTTCTGTTGGTGGTGATCTCCCTTATATGTAGAGGGAAGAGAGGTTTTTTAGGGCCTTACGTCCATGGAGTTTGAGAGAGAGATAATTTTGAGGGGGAATATGTGTGTGATCTTGGAAGAGAGAAATTGAAGGGAGAGAATGGGGGAGGGATGATAAAAGGAAGTAATCAAAGGTTTTCAAAATTAGACACTTTAGAATCTCTCTTGATTTATTTTTTTCTAATCCAAACCCAAAATTGAAACATATATATATATGTAAATGAATTAGTACATGAATATAGTTGGAGTACCTTAAAAAAATGCAGGAATGACAATTTACGAGCTCAAATAATTTTATCAATGTAATGTATATTCTAAATTAAATTCCTATCCAAATAATAATGTACTTGGTTTAATTGTGGTCCATTAAAGTGGACTTATCACTCGCCACCCCTCCTCGTCGTCGCTCGTCCTCCTCTTCCTCGTCATCATCGTTCTCCTCCCCACCCCCATTGCCAACATCGTTCTCCTTTTCTTTCTCATTGTCATCGTTCTCCTCCCCCCCCCCAATCGTTGACATCGCTCTCCTATCCTCCTTGTTCCTCCCTTCCTCCTCCTTGTCCTTCACCAACCCCTCATCCTCCTCCTCCTTGCCCACTCGACCTCCCCTTCCTCCACCTCCTCCCCTTATTTCACATGCTCATCATCCTCTTCCAATCCGCCTACTGTTGCACCTCCTCCTTACCTCTTGCCCTTCTTTCTCCTCTCCTTTCTTCTGCCGGTTCCTCTCCACCTCACTTCCTACCCTTCCTCCTCCTCTCCTCCTTCTGCCCTTCCTCCTCCTTGCAAATTATGTTAATAACATAACTATTTTAATTATAATAGCTTTACTTTAAGTTATGAAGTTATTAACAACATAATAATGTGTCATTTAATTTATTGTGTTATTGAAATTACAGGTTATAGGCATTCTCAGAGGCTATAGTACTTGCTGGTATAATCTCAATGTTTATAATATATCTTTATGATATTTTAGGTTTATGTTATATGTGGGGTGTGCCCACATATTATTTTTTATTTGAATGAATGGATGTGGAGTCAGTTTAAAAAATGAATGGATGTGGAATGTGCCCACTTGTATGATGCATTATTAATGTGGGGTGTGCCCACTTTATTATAAGTGTTATTTTGATAAGTAGGTTTATAGAAAAACTTCAAAATTTAAGGGAAAACTTTATCAATTTTTTTTGAAATTCTTTTTAATGTTCAAATTGCTTAGATTGGGTTTTGATTTGGGCTAATTAGGTTTAGAGATTCGGCTAAGGTTAAGTGATGTGAGATTTGCATGATTTTATAAATAGGGGTTTTAATGTCGTTGCTGATTGGGCGTTTTTCGCTTGCAGAAATAATGTGTATTAGAAAAATATGTCGTCGCAGTAAAATCACGTGGTGGAAAAATCCTGAACAAAAATATTTTAATAAAACTAACCACGACGAGTTAGGTCGCATCCACAGAGAGGAACATATCAATAAAATCACGAATTATTTTGCCTTGTATTCGTACAATCGAATGCGAGATCCGTGCTCAAATTTGATGCGAAACGAGACGAAAAGAAGGAAACATACAATAAATTAAGAATGAAGAGGGTATGTATGTAATTTTCCTTCCTTGAAATAACTTGCAATGGCATGTAGCATAATTATACTTCAAGACATTGGACTTTCGTCTTTAGGTCAAGTGAGTGCTTTTGATAAGATTTTATGCAAGTATCGATTTCAACATATAAGAGTTCAATGCATGAGAGAAATGATGTAAACATTTAAGGGCATGCATGCAATTTCACTCAAATAATTTAAGTCATCAAATAAAGCAATAGTATTCCACAATGGCATATTTGGAAAATTTAAATTGAACCCAAAACAGGGGATTACTTCCCCTTGTCCCGACGCGAAGAGGAGGCGATGGTGGGCCGCAGGAAGCTCGAAGGAGGATGTCCGTGACGAAGGCATTCCGATGGCGATGGTGGCGCTCCAAATGGCGGCTAGAATTAACGCCGGCGACGAGGAGTGGTGGCGGTGCCGACGGCTTGCCGGTGGGCGTGGCTGCGGTTAGCATGTCTAAGGGCGTAGCCAAGCTCATGAGGTCGAGGAGAGCTCAACGGAGGTGACGGCGTGGAGAATGGTGGCATGTAGAGGTGGCTGCGTGGAGGGGGATTGGCGTTGATGTTGGGTTCCCTTCTATCTATTGGAGAGGAAGAAGAAGAAGACGAAGGCTGCCTGCACGTAAGGAGGAGGACTCGCTATTGCTGGTCGTGCACGCGAAGTGGGATGTGCGCGTGAGGCAGGTGCCTGCAAGGGCGGTGGGTGCACAAGGTTGGCGCGCAAGGGGGTCGGCTCTATGCGTGGCTGGTGCACACGAGGGCGCTGCTACTCGAGGAGCTGCTACGTGCGCGAGGAGTGCGCTGCTGCAGCTAGTGAGGCACGGGTGCGAGTGGAGGAGAGTGGTCGGGGAATATGATGCCCAATAGCGCAAGCGATCAAGGGCAAAGGTTGACGCTGCTGTGCACAGAGGTCTCCGCGGTGGTGGGTTCCTTCTCTCCTCTATTGTGGAGAAGAAGAGGAAGGAGAAAGGCCGTTGGTGCATGGGAAAGCCTGTTGCTGGTGATGGTGCTCATGGTCATGGGCGGATGCTGGGGACAGGAGCGAGGAGGAAGGTCGTCACGGTGATCAAAGGGGGTTGAACCTCTAAGGTGAAGACATGGGGAGGAGTTGAGGAGGTGACACTCTGCTGGGAGCAAAGGAGGAGAGAGGGGCTAAAGGGGTGGATCTCAGACATCCGGGAACCTTCCTAAACGTCTTAAACAAAGAGGTTAGCTCACGGTGAAGGTGTTGGTGGTGGCTTGCAGTGGCGATTGGGGGCACGGTTGAGGAGGAGAGGAAGGATATGGAGCACAGTGATGAAGTCGGAGACGCAGTGGTGGACGTGGTTGCGGGTGTCGGTGCTATCATCACCGACTGCGGTGGTGGTCGTCGAAGGCGAGACACGATGGTGGAAGGTCGTAGTCATGGATGTGGCCGATGATGGAGGCTCGCGGTGGCAGAGTTGGGCACACGGTGCAAGTTGAGAGAGGATGTGGAGATGGGCGGCTTCCACCCCGTGGTGGGGGATATGTCTTCCTTGTCCTGTCGTCCCTGTTATATAAGGAGAAAAAGAGAGACTAAAAGAGAGAGTCAGAGAAGGAAAAAGAATTATTAGAGAGAGAATATTCGTGAGGGTGGAGGAGAAAAAGAAGAAGGTTTTTCTTTTTTTCTCCTTTTCCTTTTTCTCTCTTTCCATTTGTCTTGGCGTGGCTTCCAACTCTTTAAATGGAATGGAGAGATTATGGGTAGAGAAAGATACGTGAGGGAGAGAGAGAGAGAAATAAGGTTTGTTTTCTTTTTCTTTGTTTCTTTCTTTTTTTCAGTGATTTCCAAACTCTCCCATGGTGAATTTCCTAATTAGGATAAAGTCCACTACTTCCCAAAATTGGAGATGGGAAATGAAGAACGCTTTCCTTTGTGATAAATTAAATGTCTGGCATTCTAATTTGAGTCTGATTTCTTCCAATTGTCCCTTCCATAATGATGCAATGCATGAAATGATGATTTTTCCTCTTACATTATTTTGTTAATATAATGGATATTCTAAATTCACTTCTTATCTCAATGACCATGTACTTAGGCTCTAACAAAGTGGACCTATCTGTTGAAATGTGCAAAATCAATCAGCTTTTAAATTTATATTCATAGATAGTGATGGCATTTAGGGTCATCCAAGGAGGCCAATTTGTTAGTCAAATAAGTGATTCTCTCTCTCTGGCCTCTCAAATCAACACTTCTCTTTTTGTATTTTGATTTTTATAAATTTTTATGTTTGGAAATAAGTAGGATACGAATGTGAAGATAGAACTATGCTAAAGAAACTACACCTAACAGCTAGAACCTAAGTGACAAGAGAAGTCTTCTTTTCTAATCTCACCCTAGGCAAGTGCGCCTAGGGTAATTAGAAGGGAGATGTGATGCACTAAAATAAATAAAGTTGCTACTTGAAATTGAAAATTCAAGATTGAAGAAAGGCACTTTGCTATTAAGAAGAAATGTTTACAAAGTACCTAAGGAGCTCAACTAAGCAAAGGTTCCACTTAGTTAATCCCTAGGTAGATGAATGCTTGACAGGAATTAAAATGTAACAAAATAAAAGACAGAAAGTTCTCCCAAGTAGCTGAGGCAGCCTTCACTCCAAGAATGGTGGCTCCCAGAATTGAAGAAGACTTCCTTCTAGCTCCTTAAATTGCTCCTCTCAAGAGTGGACGTCCTCCGCCCTTATTTTTTCTTGCCTGGTCATCCTCTTTAGGGAAGATCTTGCTCCTTAGCATGGCACAAGGAGTGAGAAGAGGAAGAAGGCACCAAGGGAGCAGGTAGGTTGCTCCCTTAATCTTTTTCTCTCCTCCTTTCTTGGCCTTGGGATGTATAGTGGCTATAGGTGTTTGATAGGGAGAATTGTTGCTTGCCAAGGATAGTTTGAATGATAGGACGGGGGGTCTTTTCATAGGCTAGTATGGATGGTGGTTAGGAAGCTTCCTTGGCATCATGTGAAAGGGTGCCAAGGAGGGTGGCTTGGATGGTGGTTAGCAAGCTTCCTTAGCACCATCTGACAGGGTCCTAAGGAGGGTGGCTTGGATGGTGGTTAGGAAGCTTCCTTGGCACCATGTGAAAGGGTGCCAAGGAGGGTGGTTAGGAAGCTTCCTTGGCGCCATGTGAAAGGGTGCCAAGGAGTGTATTTTAGGCACAAATGGTTGGTGGTTTTAATGTAGGTGGACAACCATTATGGTGGAGAGAGAGTAGGGTAGGAGCTGGATTTGAGTTGAATCCAGCTGAGTTAAGATGGGGTCCAACTACTGGAGCTTCTGTCTTCACAAATGTTCCAAGTGCCTTTCATATTGCCAGGGTTTCTCCGGTTTCCAATGCATTCATCCCTGGCAATCAAGTGGAAACTACATGAGATAATGTGAAATGAATGCTAATGTATGCTCTAAACCCTAGATGCACATGAATGCTAAATGCAACGATATAATGTAATGTAGTTGACAAAATCTTAGGAACTAGATGTTAGTGAATACTAAGTCCGATGATAAACTAGCATTTATCACACCCCCATGCTTATCTTTTTGCTAGTCCCCTAGCAAAAATTGTGATTACACCGCATTATTTCTTAAGAAACCATCCCTGTAAAATGAAACAGATTTTACTCTCTATAGGCATTACTCTCTGTAAAATGAAACATATTTTCCCCCTATCCCTCCTTGACATTATGATTCATCTTACTTTACATCTTGCAAATGAATAGATAATTACTAGACCTATACAATTTAGATGAATGTATCCTATAGAGTGATTCATGAAAAAGCTAAAAGATTATGTCCTCAACAAGGCAAAGCTGGAAGGTTCGATTGTAGAAGGTTATCTCATGGAGTGTATAAATTTCACAACCATGTACATGAAAGAGACAAACAACCACTTCAATAAATTTCAAAGAAACTATAAGGGGGAATATAATGAAAATGATAAAGAATGTCTGTCAATTTGTTATATTAGAGGAAGGTCGATATAACAAACCAATTTCGAAATTTGAACAACATTGGTCATATACATTTTAAAGCAAATTTTAAAGATTAATCCATTTTATGAGGAATTCAAATGATGTTCTCATTCAAGTACATCCTAATTTGACTTTCTTGATTAGTTTGAACACTGTGTTCATCAATTGAAAGAGGAGAACGACCCATGATGTTCTCATTATGAAGAGGAGACTTGGGAACCAGAGGTAGAAATGAAGGAGAAGTACTAGGATCTTTTCACGGGTGAGTTCATAACTCCCTGGGTCTTTCCTCTTTAAGGTTGTTATACACCTGGCACGACTTTTTCTTTGCCTCCACGTTCGCTTGAGTTTCGGGGAAAAAACCCCTTTAAGGTTGTTATAGCTATAACATCCCAAATCCAAGTTCCGAGTCATTTCAAGGTGGTCCAGGTTAGTTCAAACCCGGAAAGCTGATGGTGGTTCGATGTTGGTGTCAGCACCTCCTTAAATTGCCAAAAAGTGTATTTCGAGTTAACCCCTAGCCAAACATTGTCAAAAGGGTGCCTTATATAGTATCTTTGGATTCCTCTTGACCTAAGCTTTCCAACGACACTTGTTTCGCATAAATCCGAGGTGTATAGCTCTAGTTATGGCTAAAACAAGTCAACAAAGACATATATGTAAGGTGGACCCAACCTTAGGAGTATTTCACGAATTTCACCCACTAAACCTAATCCCAACAAACCTTGGGCCCATATAAAGACCCCTTTGGGTCCTTGGGTTTCCATCTTCTCTCTAAGCCTCTCAATTAAGAGAGGAAGAGAAAAGGAAAAGCTTAAGCTTTTCCTTCATAAAAGTCAAAACGTTTTCCGGGGACCCTCTCGTAATTTTGAGAAACCCAGGCTTCCCACCGCAAAATTTGTTGTGGTGGTGGTGGTGTGCGTCAAGCATCAAACGCGTGGTGGCAGCGGTGTTGTGCGAGAGATGCATGTCACAGGCGAAGCGAGCGCGCAAGCGTAAGCGCGTGGGAAGAGGCGAAGCTCAATTGCCTGGATGCACGATGCGTGTCGCAATACAGCGGCAACGAGCCCGTGAGCAGGTGAGCAGCAAGATCCATGTGCGTGGGTGTGGGTGAACCAGGTGGTGACGCGTCACGACGGTGCGAGCGGGGTTAGTTCATGTGAACCAACTAGTCTAGGGGTGGTTTAGGACCCCCTCGCATTGTTTTGACTGGTTCAAGGCCTTCCCGACCTCGGATTTCAACAAAGAAGGTACCATTGGAATGGTATCGACGCATACTACGCGTTGGAATCATAGCGACACGTATTACCTTATTTTCATTTTTGAGTTATGTTCCTTTAGTGAAAAATCAAAAACGTGACTAGGAGTCTTCAACCCTATTTCTGATAGTGTGAACCTGGTCTTACCCCCGGTGCGTGTGAAGATTCTGAGGCAGGTATGAAGATTGTCCCCAAGCCCAATGCGCATGGTTCAGAGTCACCGTGACCCTCCGATGACATTAGGTAGAGTTGTCTACCTTTCTCTCAATTCCATCCTATTTTCGAGTACCTGTGGACCTATCTTGTACGATTCTTCGCGTATACTGCCTTGGTTGGTGTGTGATTCTCCTTGTGTTGAGTTTGGAATCTTATGGTGCGTCTTTCCCTGATTTATGGGCACTTTAATGAAAAAAAATAAACAAAATTATGTGAAAAGAATAATATTTAATAATCCCATGTGCTTTGTTATTGCATGCATGAAATGAGATCCATTTTCTGTAAAACAAGTTCTATTGTGTTCGTTGACTGATAAATAGTATGGGATCTCTGTTGTAAATTGGAAATTATCTATAAACTACTACATTTGAAGGTTAATGTGAATATCTTATAATCCTGGACTAAATAATGTGGGATTATTAATTATGGCTTGATCTAATAGAAATAAAAGATACAGTTATCTGGAATTGGTTATATAATCAATATGATAGATATATCAAGAATTAAGAAAGATAGATAACTATTTCAGCCCCGTTACTCGCCGGATTCTGGCTGTAGCTTTCGTATTCCAGACTGATTTCAGGGGTTGGATTAGGGATTTGCTAGCCTCCCTGTGACTCTTTGGTTAAGCTTAATGGCCAACTGGGATAGTGGATCGTAGGGCTCGAGGTTTGGAGTGGTTCTTCTCGGCCGGTGGGTGGGTCATTGGTTGTCTGTGGTTCAGCGTATACAGTGCTTGTATGTGCAATGACCCCAGGGTGATGGAGTGTGGCAACTCGATGGGTATGAGCAGTCCTCCTGGCTAGGAGGGTGGCTTATACTGGACCTGTGTTGTAGGAAGTTATACGAGATTGTCTCATGCTCAAGATGTTAGTTGACAGATTGAGAATAGTAATAATATGACAAATTACATAAACGGAACTGGATATGAAATAAATTGTAAACGTATGAACTCCTGGCATAGTGCCCCTTTTCCGGTACTTTGTTACTTTAGTTACTTGTCTAGTTGTTCTACTCTACTCAGTTTCACTCACGTTTTGTATCAGGTTTCGTACTTAAGTGTTGCTGAACAGTCGGGTGCAACGACTATTGCCGATCAGACTTCTGCAGAACCAGGTCCTACCTGAGGAGATGGTCCGTATTGAGCCAGTGTCTCGTAACAGAAGGATTCTTTCTGTTGTTAGGTTTTACCTCTATTCTATTTAATTTCTGCTTTAGGGTGAATTTTTATTACATGGCTAACACTTTACTTTTTCTTTCAATTAATCCATTATGAATGAATGTGGCTATTGATGTTTTATGGTTATATGCTAGGGACTGCGATCTTGTGGGTGTTCGTGCTAGTTGTTAGAACACGGTGACCTGGGTTTCGACACTTGGCAGGACTCGGGTCGTCACAAGAATAGTGTTGCGCGATCATTTTGATGCACAATCTGAAGCATATCAAGAATTAACAGAAGAAGATCGTCTAGATTCAGGTGTAATAGATGTGGATACATAAGGTTAGTAATAATTTGTTAACTTTGTTTCTGCATAGCTTTACTTATGCATTTCATATTTTTGCGTTTTTGCAATTTCTTTATGTTTTTATGTTCCTGTATTTGTACATTTTTTGTTAGTTGTAGGGCTTCGTGATGGTGTAGGAGGCGCAACTAGAGGTGGTCGGATGTAGCCGGCTAGAGCGTTGGAGGTCGACGGCGTGGAGTTCCCTGCAGGCGACGGTGAGCTCTCGTGGACGGCTGTGGCCTTACGTGGAGGTGGGGGCTTCAACGGCGAGGACGTGGTGAGTGCGTAGGTGATGTCGGCGTGAGTCAAGGAGGTTGGAGGTGGCCGGTTGTGGTTGCTGTGTGCGCGGAGTTTTGGGTTCCTTTGTGGGGGTTGCAGGGGATGGTGGGTGACGAAGAGGAAGAGGAAGAAAAGCGAAGAGGAGGATGGCTGTTGTGGGAGAGGTTTGTGCGTGGTGGTCTCCTATGGTAAGGCGGAATGTTGATGGTGGCTGATGGTGGACTACGATGAGGGGGTTGGCTACGGTGAGAAGGACATGAAGACAGGGAAAGGAAAGGTGTTGGTGTTGATGGCAAGCAAGTGAGGGCGACGTGCACACTGTCACCGTGCAGGCCCAGAGTTGGTGAAAGGTGAAGATCGCCTCAGCCATAGTGCAAGTCAGATCCATAAGGTCCGCTTTGGCCACGGTGTACGCTCCAGCCACGGTGCCGATGGCGGAGGTGGGTAAGCCCCCAAGGGCGAGAAAGATGATCTCCAGGAGCCCAGTTCATCCCTTTTAAAATGGAACCTCTTGTTGTTGTGACTTTCTCTCTCTACTGTTTCTTCTCCCCCGGAGAATCAACTCCTCCAACAGATCAACGGTGGATAGGCATTGGCTGTGTATATGTGCTCCAAGGAAAAGAAATTTTGGGTTATTTAAAAGAAAATTCAAAACAATGTAATATATGCATGCATAATACCTTCCATTATAATTACATATGAATGTAATGTATGAAATATTCATGCAAATAATTTTATAAATTGAAGTATTTACATAGAAAAGTATACTATGTATATGTAAACATTAATCTAATAACTAGGCATTTATCAATTTAATCAACCCACAAATGTGGTCTCATCAAATGCCCCCATGCCTAATTTTTGCTAGTCTCAAGCAAAAGTGAAAAATGATGGAAGTGACCAAAAGATTTCTTCTTTCCTTATTCCAAAAATTTAGAGATCCAGACGGATGTGAAGTGATAGTAGCCTGGGTAACGGATCCAAGTGAAATGTCAATTTACATTTAAAGTTCATGCTTTACTCTTGGTGAAGATTCTATTAGGATAGGCAACTACTTCTCTCGGGGATAAAGCAGAAAAAAAATCTATGATTTGACCTTAGCTTTTTGGCTTAGGTAGAAGATATCTAAGTCAAATGAATTTGTATTTGGTGGCTCATACTCATCTGGTGCTACATGTAGTTTAGTATTTCAGACTTTAAATCTCTAAACTATCAAATGAGTCAACCCAGAGAGAGGCTAAACAAAACTGTTCTATCTTAATGTTCCTTTGCACTCACTCTTTTGCTTCTTTCCTTTTTCAGATCACAAATCTCACCAGATTTTCTAAATGTACTCAATGTTTGGTGAACTCACATGGCATTCACACTTCAATTAGAGTCCTAATAACCCTACAACTAAGTTAGAAGTCCTTAACCAATATTCAAGTGATCAGAAATACTAAAAAGTAGGTATGGGTCATATTTGGTGGATCGCAATGGGTGGTTCTGCTACCTCAAAGATATTGATACATGATAAAATCGACACCAAGACATAACTATAAACTCAAATATTTTTTTGTATATATATTCTTTTCTTTTCTTTCCTATATATGTATATATATATTTTCCCTCTCTCTCTCTTTCATAACTACTAACACAACACAACACGTCGTAAAAATTTTATTCATGAGGCATTATTGGGGATAATGATGATTAAGAGGATATTGTGTGGCTTATTTGGTGAAAGTGCCTGCTCTTGGCACCAGGAAAGAATGGATAGGACAAGCGTATTTCTGACCTTTGGCACTAATATCCTCCTTCAGCCGAGGACTCTATGAAGGACAGTCTTAACCATCCACCATAGTCATAGCTTTATGAGAACTCAATCTTCACGTATCTGCCTTATTTGGTAACTCTCAAGAATTCACACACAATTGTTGCACGCAGGAATAGAGAGCGAAAACTATGCCTAACTCTGAGATATCATCATCTAATTATCCAGAATTTAAGAGTCCTTGCACTAGACTTAGCGCACCAGTAGTTACTCTATTTTTACCTCACAAATGTTAGGTGGATCTAATAGAAGATAGTTTGCTTGACTCCCTACTAACTGTCCAAGGTTTCAACAAACTAAAAATATTTATTGGTTTTCTTAAAAGTCCTATTACCCAGTTTATGTGCAAGTGACGTAAATGTATTGGATTCTAAACTTAATAAATAACTTAAGAAGAAAATCTTTAATGAAACCTCCTTGATAAAGATATTTTGCTCGGTGCTAATCAATTCAGCTCAAGAGAACAAAGGATTTATTTTTTTGTTAATGCACCTAACCTAAATGCATAAATGCTGCCTAAAAATGCAAAATGCACCCCCCATGCCTAACTCCTACAATGTTCTCATTGTAAAATTAAAGCAGGGGGAGAAAGGAAGGAAATCAACTGATGAAGGCGTTATTTTGGACATTGGCTTGCCTCCTAACAAACGCTGCATTTTCTATCAGCAGCAAAATTTATAGGGAACCTGAAAGTCTGGTTCCAAACAGAAAGAGGTAGGCCCTAAAAAATGCGTAAACGTGTGGGCCTAGAGAACAAGTAGCCACGAATGTTAGTGAGCTGATGATGCAACGTTATCCCAAATGCTCGCCAAAAGATATGATAACAGATAACCTCACATGCTACCTGAAGAGGTCTAGGAAAAAAGTAATAGAAGGGACCTCTTGAAATAGGAGTGGAGGATAACAAGGGTCCTCTAAAGCAGGAAGAGTTTTAAAAGATATAATCATAAGTATGTTAGACCCTTGAATGGCAAGTGTAAAAGTTCAAGCATCAATCCAAACTCGCCATTCCACTCAAGGACGTACTGGCCTGATATTCTCCCCAAAAAGAATGTACGTGAGTAGTGGCCTAAACTAAGGATCGGTTAGGGAGTGTAAGGGTTATTTATGGTGTTGGGAGGTAATGATTAAGTCCAAGGAGGGCTTGGTTTGTGTTAAGTCCAATTCCAACAACAATTCAGATTTTGTATTATTCTTCCTAATAGTTGTTGTAGAAAAATTCAAGTCACCCTACCTATCATTATTGATTTCCTAAAGAATGAGAGTCATATTTTCACCTTCAATGGTGGACTCCAAACCACATTTATTTGATGGCAAGGTTGAAGCAATAGAATCATTATCATTAATTTCATCCTCGCATTCTTTTGGTTCACTTAAGTTTTTGTCGGGGTGTATATGTGATTGACCGGTAAGGGGAGGAATTGCTTCAGTATCCTCAATTATTTCTGAAGGATCAGTCTCAATGTTATGGAGTAAGCCTATATCGCTCAATTCTTTGTTCTCCTTAGGGCAGAAATCCTCAATTGATATGTATTGTCCCCGAGAGTTTCTCCTGGGCTCCTCAATATTGTGTTCGTCCCCCTCCAACATCAACTCCATCTCTTTCTGATTTCGCTGAGGATGATTTTCAAAATCAAAAGTAGGGAGGAATCCGAATTTCACTAAATCATTCATATCCTTGACGGGTAAGTCCTCAAATAACACATAATCTCCTCGACATTCACTCTAAACTCTTAGTCTAGGTTCCTCCAATGGGTCATCATCCTTCTCTAAAATAGACTCTTTGTATCCCTGAGACCAAAATTAATCCAATTCATCCTTCATTCCCTTAGGCTCACCTACATTAGGCATATGTAAATCCTCAGAATGTTGTATGGTGGGTGTTGGTTCCCTACATGGAGGATCAGGATTAGGCTCACTAAGGGTAGAATGGGGTTCCACTCCATGATCAATTGAGGAAGTGGTATGACTAGCATGACCTTGACTTGGATTATCAGGGGTGAGAAAAATACTGTCAGCAGGGTCAAGGTCTTCAAGTGGTACTGTCATCCCTTTCTTTTGACTCTAATATATCTCGAGTGGATAATCATTAGGATCGCTCTCCTCTAGTGGTTGTGTCTCAAGAGTAGAGTCTAAGTGATAGCTACTCAAAACGGGATCCCTATTATCCATTATTTCCTCAAAATGATCTTGGAGATTGGGGGTAGAAAGGTATGGATTAGAATCACTCATATGAGAGTAGCTAAGTTGACTAATTTCTTCATTTAGTTGTTGACTATTCCTCAACATCTCTCCCATAGACTCCATTTCTATTTGTTGTTTTTACATTTCTATCATAAAAGAGGAGAGGCTACTATCAAATTGGGAAGGATAGTTAATTTCAGGCTCAGGTTGTTTAGGAGTGTTAGTCCAACCTTGATAATAAAAATCATGAAGGGTGGGAGTGTTAGGCGTTGGCAAAGTAGTGGGGACTCCTGGGGTGGAAAATCCCACTCCAAGGCTTTGCTCAAAAGTGGGAGTTATCAGGCCAGTACTCCTAAGATAGGAATAGGATTGCTCCCATGAATTGTCATTGTACCTCTCTAAGGAGGGATACACTCGGGACATGGGATCCTGGTTAAAAGATGGGCAGTATGGGTTATGATAATCTAAGTGATAGAAGTAAAGGTAATCCATTTCTTTTAATCCAAACAGGTTTAACTCTCTTTAGGACTTAGAAGAAATCAGGTAGAAACTTCCTAAAGAGCTCTACCACTGCCAAAACAAATGCAAATACAGCGGGAATCTGTTTTGAGTAGATTATAGGTCTCCTCAATCCTCCTCCACAAGTTAATCAAAGAAGTCAAGTCAGTGCTCCTCTATTCCCACTTAAGTGGTATAAGAGGTCAAGTGCACCTTGAGATCCTTAACCAGACCTTCTTGAGGAAGGTTAAGGTCAATAGAATTACAATAAGTGGCCAAACAAGTTTTACAAGAATTACTCTTCCTAGGCCGACCTTCACTGGTGCCTACAACCTACTCGTAAGGAATGGAAGTCTTGAATCAAGCCCACGCACGAGGGATCGAAGTAACTTAGTGGATGGGCTTGTTGATTTCCAACTAGCTTCCCTTGTGGTGCAAAGAGGAGCGGTAGAAATTTATCTCTAGTAACCTTATGTGTGATGTGCATAGTGTTTCAAGTGTGCAACACACGCGTGCTTAGTATTTTGAAATCCCTCAAATAACCCCTTTTGCACACAATTTAAAGTCATTGATTTTAAAATCAATCCTCTTAGTAATCCCAATTTCTTAAAGTGACCACTGAATTAATTAGATTCTCGCAATTTGGTGGTCTTGGATTTAAGTTCAATGCAGATGCATGATCGAGATGTGATGCTAAAGAGAGGACGTACCTTACTCCAGCCCTCTTCAATGCAAGATGTCTGCAGTGCAGAAAGAAAAACTAGATGCTGCTCAAACAATCCTATATGGTCGCCCTATAGATATGCAGCTTCTAGCAGGCAACTCAATTTTTTTTTATGATAATAAGCAAACAAACCTAATCTAATTTAGCTAGCTAACTAACTAACATGAAGTTCGAACAATTCAAATAAACCTATATTCTAAATAAAATGGGAACACACTCCCAAAAAGATGCTCCCCCATATAAGAGTGATAAGCAATAAAAGTATTGGGAACGTGTTCCCAAAAATGCCCACATGGGTCCACAAGACAGAACTTAAATTCTAATGTCTATCTAGCCTGATCTAAATCTAAAAGATGCAAACAGGTCTTCGGTCACCAATCCTCCCTCCATCACATGCGTGGGATCAAGGCCCGCAGGCACCTATTGCTGTCCTCCAGGTGGCGTCAAGGTCCACCAAAAGTATTATCTTTGTCATACGCGCCCGTCGCATTCGTTCGTTTGTTTTTGCACACAAACAGAACCAAGGTCAGTAATTTAGAAAAGCTTCAGAAATAGCATAAAAATAATATAAATTCCTCAAAAAAATTAATAGGCATGTTTCCTCCCTTGCAATTGCGTCATTTGAAAGAGCGATTCTCGTTTTCGATGAAATTTTAAACATAAAATGTAGTGTCGTTGTATTTAGTCACGTGGTAGAAAATTACTTTTCAAAACATTTAATACTTAAAATCTAACCACGAAAATAGTTAGGTGATGACTCTACAATGTTCAGTGTTAATATTATCAATTAGAGTCAATTTCGGGGATACTTGTGCGATAATGACATATTATAATGGGCTTGAGAGCATTACATGCATATTGCTTGATATTTACATTTTAATCGCTTAGAATCAATGTTTAATGACCATGTGCACAAGTCTATTTTGAAACATGTCTCAGATGAGTGATCAGACTGTACAGATGGATTCAGATCGACGAACAGAGTCCAACAAACTCAAAATCATCCCAATCCAACCTCCGTAGCTCCCACAACAAGCTCAAGAAGTCATGACCGTTGATCCACTAATCAACAGCCCAAAATGTGACATGTGGCTGCTGCTCATGCTTTCCATCGCGCTTCAACTGATCCTTCATCGTGCGTTCACCTTCGTCAGATCTTCATCCAACGCATGCCATCACTCGAATGATGCGTCGTCGTTGCGACCATCTGCGCAGATAACACAGCGATCGGAGGCCTTCTCCACTACTGCAAGAGCGAGTTCAAATCACATAGGCTCTTCTCCACGCGCGCCCTAATTGAAAATTAGGTCGTTCGATCTGATCTACGGTCAAGAAGCGGGCGCGATGAGCGCCATCCAGCCATTCGCACAAAACGCACGCGATCACGCACTCAAGTATGCCCAATCCAACGCGCGTGAGGCGCGATTTGAGACAGCGGGCGAAGTTTGATTTCAGCCATCCGATCTTTGAACGGACGTCTTAAGCAGAGCACATGTAGATCGCATAGCAGCTGCGCGTACGTTGAAGGCGGGAGGGAGGAAGCTAGGACGACGCTTACAGTGGGTCTATAGCGACATTTTGAATGTCGCTATTGACTCGGTGACGAATTTGAGTCCTCTCCTCAACTATAAAAGGGGACCTATTCCTCCCATTTGCATCCATGTTCTACCTAAGCAACTCCACCACTCCTTAGAGCTCCAAGCAAGGTTGTGAAGACATCGAGTCACCGACGGAAGCCCCTCAACCCATGTGGTTGCCTCGCATCTCCACTTAGCTAGTTTTTGGTTTATTATTTATGTTGCTTAAGTTCTCATTTGCCATTGAAGTTGTAGAACTGAATCATTTACGCAATCTATTCTCTATTCTATTATCATATTTTTCTCTTCTGTAATTAGATATTCTCGCTAATGATTTTCTAACCCTATCTCTCTCCCTCTCTTTCTCTCCCTTTCATTCTCGTTCTATCTGGTTTGCAAGCAAAACAAACAACAAATTTTTGTGACATAAAGCGAGTATTTGATTCGATTTCACACCTCCCTGTGTTTGACACTAGAACTCATGTCCGTTTATTCTTATTTAAAATTGATGTCGCAAAACACGCTACATCGAACGATTTTACACAAATGCATCCATCAAACGTCAGTTTTTTGCGTTGTTGCCAAGAAGGCAATGGATCTCTTATTCGCTTTCATTTTCTTGGTCATTATTTATACTTGTGTTATCTAACTTGCTCTTCTCTCTCTTCCTGTGGTTGTAGGAACCTTGTGCATCGGCAATGGGAGGAGAACGAGTTGGGTTGAATCGAAAGGAAGCGCAAGAAGAAGATTTCCTTTGACCCGAAGGCTTGATCTTGTCTTCCCACGATCCAAAGGTAACTTTCCATCCTTGGATCAAGAAATGGTGGTGTTATAAAAAAAAAAAAAAGACTCTTTCGTTTGTTGAAGAAAAACACCACCACTAAGTCTTCAACTTGTTAACTTCAAAAAAAATCATTTTCTGGACTCAGGTTGAGGTCATGATTAAAGGACTCTCTACACTTCTAAAAATTTTGAAAAAAAATTTCAAAGGTGACCCTTTCAGTAGGCGAACTCCCCTTCAAATTTCAGAGCTAAACATTTTGTGATTTGGCCGTGAGAAATTCGCTACTGGAAGTGTGCAAGGTTGTCCTAAGTTCTGGAAATTTGTAGAGTGTTCTTACCCCTGCGAACTCCATGCAGCTCGAATTTACGAGATATTTAAATTTATAGAAAGATCTTGAAATTCTCTACACTTCATCTGAAGAACACTTTTACATTTGAAATTGATTAGTACTTGTTATGATCAACAAATTAAACTTGCGCATTGATCTAGATGTTCTGGATAGATTGACCTTCTCTTGGAAAAACGTAATTTGGGTGCTCTATCATCCTCAAAAAATTTTGAAATTAACTTTTTTAAAGTTCACGCGATTTCGGTCAGGATAGGGCCATTGATTGTTTTGATTGGGCCCTTTTTGACAAAATCTTAAAAAGGATTGTTGAACGTCGGGTTGCTACGCTAACTTGTTTGGTTTTGAAAACCTGTCGTCATCGTATAAAGGTGAACTCGTGTTCAACAAATAAAATTTATACCGGAATGGAAATCCCAGGTCGAACACAGGGAGGCAGACGTTTGATTTAAAAACACGCATTTGTTTTATTTATCACGAAGTAAATTAATTGATTAGAACTACCTAACTATTTACAATAAACAGAAGAGAGAGAATATTACAAACAAAAACCAAAAAGAGATGTAGAATGAACATGAAATTTCATCATCAGAAAGATTGTTCATTACTCCAGAAAGCGGAAAAATGATTACACTAGAAAGCAGTAAATCTACTCTAGAAAGTAGTAAATCTATTCTAAAAAGCAGCAAAAAGAATGGGGAGAGAGATATCCTCCTCGACGGTCACTTGGAGGACGAACCGGATGGGACGACGCCTGGATGAAGGAGGATGGAGCAGGACGAAGGAGGACGAAGCGGAAGAATAGGAACGGGACCGCACGTTGTCGTCGTTGCGGGATCCGCTTCCAAAAGGGGGACGAAAAATTGACTTTATCACGCGAGAAGCATCCCGGGTTTTGGACAAGCTTCTCTTAAGCTTTGGAGAGGGAGAGAAGAGAAGGAAAGGATGAGAATTTCGTGTGGAGGGGGTCTTCTTTTATAGTTGCAAGGAGTGGGGGCAATTTGGTCATTACAACTCTAAAAAATATTAATTCAGGACCTTTAATGACAGATAAAACTGCCGCTAAAGGTCCGAACGTGGGCGTAGTGGGCTGCGCGCGCACGCTTGCTTACTCGCACATGTAACGCGCGTACACGTCCAGCCGCTCTCAGCCATCCCATCACGAGATCGGACGGCATAGATCGCGCTACCTCCAGCCTCCTTTGCGCGCCCACCCACGTGCGATTCCGCGTGAGGCGCGACGTGCAATAGCGCGTGGGATGGATTGGGCGCCCTCAGCCGCTCGATAGTGATCGAGCGGTCACGAAGCCCGCTCACCTACGCTCCAGTACCCACTAGCGAGGAGTCGATCACTCGTCGCTTGCTTGTGATAGATCTCTCGCCCGCTGCGTCGTCCAGATGGTCGCGCGGATGTTTTGAGCGGCGCGTGCTCATGGCCATTGGATCAAGATCCCAACGGCCCAGATCGCGCGTTGGATTTTCTTTGGAGAGGCAGCGGTGGTCTTGAGGGCTAGTTGGATGGCTGAGATGGTGCCACGTGGCGCCATCTTGGCCGTCCATCTTCTGGACAATGTAGATGGTGCCACGGTTGTCGAATTGAGTCGATTTTCGCGTCGTAGGCTGTGATCGTCGATTTGAATCCATCCGTGCAGTCAGATTTATCATTTGAAGTGTGGATTCACACCATCTTGGCCCTTTATCTTCTAGGGTTCCCCGGTCACTATCTGATGCTACAGATGTCTGATTAGGGCGATCTTGAAGTCGTTGAACTCCAATCGTCGCCCTGATCACATCTGTACGGTTGGATCTTCGATTTGAGGCCCTAATAAAAAGTGCCCTTTCCCTGAACATAAAAGGAGACAATTAACCTCCATTTTATTCAAACTACTCTAAATGCAAGATGATGCATGTTATACAATATTTATAGCATGCAATGCAATCCTATGCTTAAGAACATGCACAAATAGACATCTTAAGTAGTGTAAACATGTTTACATCAAGGATTCATTGAATAGAAGCTGTACACCCTAGGATCTTCCACACTAGGGAGTTTTGATTTTATATAGTCACACGAAAGGCCTTAAAGAAAATCAATTTTCACCAACCGTGTGTTTATACATTTGTGCCGTGTTTGAAGGTGTGAACAAGTGAGAACTTTAAAATCCATTAAAGTAAGATTTAAATCCTAAAAATCACACATCTTAGTCTTACTTGTGAAGGAACACTTGTTTTGGCATTGGGTCTTTGCACCTAATTGTGCACACGCTTCTCGCATCTGTTTCCCTTTGCATCTCTCCTGGTTCTTCTTCGGTGTATGTACAGAAGGTGATCACTTCATCCCGAATTGGTTGCTTTAGAATAAGAAACTAGGAGAAAACTTGTTTTTTCAAAGGGTAGGATTGAGGACATGGTTGACCCATGTGTTGAGGAGGTTGAGGATCAACCTCAACCCAATGCCATGGCCATGATTCAGGCTCAGATTACCACCAGCCACCAACTTCAGCAACAATAGATTCACACCATCATGCATGCCATACACCGACTACAGAACCCTCAGGGGCAAAATCAAGGGCAGAACCCTCAAGGACAACCCCCACTGAACCCACCACCACCCCTTGAGGGCCAACCGAGGCCTCTCCGTGATTTTTACGATTTGTCTGCCATCCGGGTAGAGCCATACCTTAGGGTCTCTGAAGGTGGAGATGATTTTGAGCTAAAATCCAATGTCCTTAGCTTGATTCAAAGCCATTTCCATGGGAGCTCAAATGATGACCCTTTCCAACACCTAGAGGACTTAGAGCAGATTGCCCATACTGTAAAACCAAGGAACATCAGTTTAGATATTGTTTTAATCAAGATGTTCCCATTCTCCCTAAGAGACAAAGCATCTCGTTGGCTTAGGACTTCGGGGAGACCCATGTCCACTTGGGTGGAATTAAGGCATGCTTTTCTTAAGAGGTTTTTCCCTATAGGAAAGACTAATGCCCTTAGGAGAGCAATTACTACTTTTACCCTGCAAAGTGGAGAGCAATTTCATGAGGCATGGGAGAGATTAATGAATTATTGAGGAAATGCCCACACCACGAGATTCCAAGGTGGCAATTGGCCCAGATTTTTTACCATGCTCTAGACAACAACTTTAGGAATTTTGTGGATGCTTCATGTGGAGGCAACTTTTTGAATAAGGATGAGGAGAGTGCGTTTAAGCTCTTTGAATCAATGAGCGAGAATTCACTTAACAATGCCTCCATGACCCAATTTAATCGGTTCAGTCAACCTCATGCTGGGATTTATGAGGTGCAAACCAATTCTGGAATGGTTGACATGGACATTATAGCCAAGAAGTTGGATCGGGTTGAGTTGGTGGATAAAAAGATTGATGAGCTGTTGAATTAAACCCGGACCCCGTTCGGACCTTCTCCCTAGCGAAGGGAGCTCACAATGTGGACTTGGTTCAATCTATGAACCAAATGCACCTAGAACAACCCTTGACCATGTTCCAGGGAGGGACCTTTGATCCCTCAAACTCAAATTACTCTTTCCACTCTCCTTCGGCACCTTCTACCTTTGAAGATGCCTAGGTCATCCAGGGATTTTCTAAGCCAGACCCTTTCTTCAACACTTACAACCCTAGATGGTGCAACCACCCAAACTTTTCCTGGTCGAATAAAAAACTGAATTAATTCCATAACCAACCTAGGCAAAACCCTCTCTCCTATCAACAAGGTCCACCTACTAGACCCCCCTATAACCAGAATAGGGCGACCCCTACACAAAACCAAATGGACATTCTGATTAAAATGATGGTTGATATAAATCAAAAAAATCAGGAGGAGATGGTATTAGTTGAGCTAGCTGTTGGATAACAAACAACAGGGGTCCCTTCCTTCTCAACCCCAACTGAACCTGAGGAATGTAATGAACAGAGGCCACAATCCTCAAGGGTTCCAATCAAATCAGGGGCATGCCCACATGATCCAGCAAGCCCCATAGACACCTCCTGGGTTTAATGCTTCTTCTTCTCAAGGATCTAACAATGGCTCCAATGCCTCAGCTAATGCGGTTACTTTGAGAAGCAGCACTCAAACGCAAGACCCCAAATGGCCAACCCCTCCCGTGACTTCACTACCTGAGATGCCTGATTCTGAGGATGAGCAGGATGAACACAAGGATCGAGAACCTGAACCAATTCAAACCCAAATACCATTCCCTGAAGCTTTGGGGAAAATAAAGAAAAAGAGAAATGTGGCTAATAATGATGAGTTGTTGGAGATTTTTACACAAGTACAGATTAACATACCCCTCCTAGATGCAATCAAGCATATCCCGACTGTGCGGCTTTTACTGGCCATTTTGCCGGGCATAAAACCGCATCAAAAGTCCTCCAGTGCGGCTTTTACTGGCCCACACTGTTCAAAGACGCATACAATCACTGCAAGGCATGCAGTCGTTGCCAGACTTTGGGCAACATGAGCCATCGCGACATGATGCCTATGCAACCGATTCTAGTATGCGAAATCTTTGATGTTTGGGGGATTGATTTTATGGGCCCCTTTCCTGTTTCGGATGGTTTCGAATACATTCTGTTGGCTGTGGACTACGTGTCCAAATGGATCGAAGCCATACCGACCCGAACCTGTGATCACAAAATCGTTCTCAAATTCATTCATCAACACATTTTCTCAAGGTTCGGGATTCCTCGTGCAATAATCTCTGATGGGGGGACCCATTTCACAAATGCTTAGTTTAGGTCACTGATGACCAAATACGGGGTGTCTCACCGAATCTCTACTCCTTACCACCCCCAAACTAATGGTCTAGCTGAGCTGTCTAATCGGGAGATCAAGAAAATCCTGCAAGTCACTGTTCGACCTGACAGGAAGGACTGGTCGTCCCGACTTCCGGAAGCATTGTGGGCCTATAGGACCGCCCACAAGACCCAATTGGGCATGTCTCCCTTTAGACTGGTGTACGGAAAGGCATGCCACCTTCCCGTAGAACTGGAGCATAAAGCCTATTGGGCAGTACGGAACTGTAATCTAGATCTTTCCAAGGCTGGGACCCACAGAAAACTCCAAATCAGCGAGATCGATGAATTACGCCTAGACGCGTACGAGAACTCGCAAATCTACAAGGAGCGGGTTAAAGCCTTCCACGACAAACACATCTCGAGAAAGATCTTTCATCCTGGTCAAAAGGTCCTACTCTTTGATGCCCGACTAAAACTCTTCCCAGGAAAACTGAGATCCAAGTGGGTCGGACCATATTTGGTCCGACAGGTTTTTGGAAATGGAGCAATCGAAATCAGTCCACTCAGCCACGATTCTGAACCTTTCATCGTGAACGGTCAGAGACTCAAGCCGTTCATTGATGTAACTTCTACTGATTTGGCTGAGGCATCTTATATCCTCCTTTCCCCTTGAGCTTATTGCGCCCAGCCGATGGCGTAAAACTCAGCGCTTAACGGGAGGCAGCCCGTCATTCTCTTTGAAAACCTGAAACCTGTTCTGACACCTTTTTGCACTCGAAGTTCACCCTTGTAGACAGCCGACCCCACCTCAGATGCTTGCATCTGGGATTAGAAATCGTCCGCAAAAATTCAACCCGACCCATCCACTCATCCAAATTTCTGTCTTAAGGAATGAACTAAGTTAAATAAAAACCCCCTAGGTTACAATGAGGACATTGCAAATCTTAGGCATGGGGGGGTATGAAAGTGCAAAACTTGTAAGAAAAGGTTTCAAACAAAAAAATTCACATATGCCAAAAACACCATAAAAATTAAAAATTTTTCGAAAAAGAATAAGAGGAAAAGAGGAGAAGGAAATTTTGTGAAGGAGAAAAGAAACAAAATGAAAAAGGAGCACAAAATTATGAGAAAAGGTGATAGTCATTAGTAAGGAACTAAGGAATTAACCTAAGTTCTAGACCTCATTCAAGAAAATAACTGAAAAGTGCACAATGAGATTAGTAAGAATGCAAACCTTAGGCATTCTTGAATAGACTCTTAGTACCCATTAAGATCTAGACACTCCTCAAGAGGTTGAGGAAAATGAAAAGCTGAAGTATTAGGTCTAAGGCTTAGGGAGTATTTGGCCTCGTTAACTAATTTTTGGTTTACGGGACTCAGTAACCTAAGCACCCTAACCTCACACACAGCCTGGTTCAGTAAGCGTAAAAATCAGAATCACGCAGAAGCGTCGCAAAATTCTGAAAAGAACACCTAGAATAGGAGCGGCCGATCAACACAAGTTGATTTGGACGAGTTCCCAGCGCGGAGAGGCAGGAAATCCCCTCGAAGATGCGTAACAAAATATCATCTTCTCGGTGCTTGTCTCTTAGGATATTTACATATCCTACTGGGGGCATGTAAGCACTCTGCTGGTTCAGATTCCATGGATGGCATTATCTCGAAGTGTCAATTGCCAGGGTCTGGATTCGGCCACAGAACACCATGGATGGGATTATCTCGAAATCTCAATAGCCAGGGTTCCGGGGGTTGCCATGGGCGGTGCTATCTCGAAGCATCGATCGCCAGGAACCCTTGAGGATTGATGATGGGAGCAAGAAATCTGATACAGACCATGTTGAAAAGCCAATCCTAGGCTAGAGCTAAAAAGAAAAAGAGAGAGAAAACTCTCCAAACAGAAAAACTTTCTATCTCTCTCTTACAAAACGCACTGCGAACTGAGCCAGGGCTAAAATCATTTCAAGCACAGGTGCTTTAACCACAAAGTCCAATAAACCTTAGGTTAGTTCTTGTGGACCTTAAAAACCTTTGCTAAAGACTGAGGCTAAGGCTAGACAGATTTGGATCTTGTTGGTACTAGAGTACCTTTTAGGCCTATGGTCAGCATTCTAACCTAATCTATGCTCAAATAAAGAAGGCACTTATCTAAAACTATTAAAAACTTCATGGTCTAGAACAAGGGTTGAAACCTTAAGTTTTTGCTAAGGGACTAGCAAAGGCTAGGCATGGGGGTATGATGAGAACCTCATCATGAGCCATAACTAGCTCATTTTGACCTAATACAAAGGATAAAAGCTCCTACATAACTCAAGGAAAGGCTTAACTCAGAGAATTCTGAGTTTAAGGAGAAAACAAGTCATAAGGGGTAAAAATGCAATTTTACCAGTATAATCTGCATACAGGGTAATTCAGGGCCCAAACATAGGTCAAAGCAACTTAATAAGAATAAAAGTGGGATGAGATGATCTAGCAAGGGCTACAGCAATTCCAAGAAACTAAATGATAATCTGTAACCCTAAAACAACCCACTTCAATTCACGAGGTTCGAGGCAAAGTAAAAATATAATAAACCCTCTAAAATTCATAGAAAAATAATCTCTAGGGTTTAGAACCTTCAATTTGGCCTTCATAACCCATTTTGACCCACATTGAGAACCATGCCCAATTAATAACTTAATTTGGGTTTTCGCATAAATTGACCGGTCAAACAAGGTTTAATATAGAAATGAAATTCACCATCAGATTCCTTAAGTCCTAATTAGTCATGTATAAAAACTTGAGCCTAAGAAGAAACCTCCTTGACCAACTTTACACTTTGGTCCTCATACATTTACTTTTTGGCCCTCAACTTTTGAACCCTCGCATTTTAGCCCCTAACTCTCCTTCGTTCTTTGCGTTCAGGTCCCCCCTGCAAAACCTGCCAGCACCATGCTCCGGCGACCTTGCGCGGAGCATGGCGCCGCGCAGGGTGAGGGGGAGAGCCTGGCAAGTAAACCGGGGGTGCCCTGCGTCGTCAGCCGTCGCAGGGACACCCCCCTGGTCGCTGTAACCCGCTATACCGGCTGTGCGAACGCACGGACGGTATGGGTTTCCATCTCCGGCGTCCTCCGGCGAGGGAGACACGTCGTCTCCCTCCGCCTTCCTCCCTGTTTTGATCCCTATAAATACCCCCGTCGCTCCACCGACCTCGGAGCTCAGATCTGACGGAGAAAACCCCCAACTTTCCTCTCCTCTCACTCCGGCAGACGCCCACCAGCTCCGGCGGTTCTTCCTCCTCCTCTTCGCTCTGCCGCAATACCAGCAGCAGAGACTTCCTCCCCTGCTCTTCCCGCGCCACGCCGTACCCAGCTGGCGCCTCTCCGGCTCTCTGCTCGCCGCCGCCCCTTCCCCTGGGCATCTTCTTCTCCGGCGACAGTCGATACGACTGTCGCCCTGCTGCTCCCCCTTCGTCCCTGCAAGTAAGTTAGAACTACTTCCCTTCCTCTCCTCTTTCTTTCCCCGGTTTCAATTTGTTCAATTAAGCCCTCGACCGACCCTGACCATCGTCACCCCCTTCGTCTCCGGCCACCCTCCGACGAGATGCTCCCATCTCTCCACAGCCTCACACGCCTCGCCGACCCTCACCGAACCTCCGCCTCATCACACTGAGCACCCCCCACCCCTCCATTGCCACTCCACACCTCCGTAACGCTCCCCCAAACAAACCCATTTCTCCGGTTGCAGTCCAACCTAGGGCCACCGCCAGACACCACCTTGCGGCTTGCCGCGCAGCTCCACACCTTCGCCGTGCCACAGCGAAGGTTCCCCAGTAGTTTGATCAGGCCGAGAGGCCATATTCGTGTCCGACAGATTCTGAGGCTCGACCGCCATTAACGCCACATTGAAGCAGCTTCTCCCGCGCTCCAGGCTTGAGGACTCCAGGTCTCCAGCTGCTGCGGATTACGGAGACTCCTGCGAAGGCAGCCAGCCAGCAACCGACGCAAATCGAAGCTACAGCTGCAGAAGCAAAGCCGTGGTCTTCCAGCAGGCGCACGCGAGGAGAGGCCTCCGTTTAGTCCCACATCGGTAAGCCTCACAACTCTTTCACCGTTTAAATTGATTTTGTGAATAAGCCTTACTGCCTCAGCACACGGGGTGAGGTCCCCTACACCCGCCCGGTTACCCGGTCTCGTCCGCGCTCACGCCCCGCGGATCTGACCCGACCCGACTTAGACTGACCTGCACTCCTCGCCCACCACACACGCCGGTGGGCCTGGACCCGGGCGCGACCCGTACCCGACTACCCAGCAGCTCTGGGAGAGCTTTCCCAAGAGTGGATTCTGAGAGAGAGAGACGCGGGGGGGGGGGGGGGGGGAGGGTAGAGTTGGTTTTGTCCTCTGACATAAACTCTGAAGTGTGCAGGCACAGGTGAAGAAGAAGGACCGCGGAAGAAGAAGGAAGCTGAGGGAGACACTGTAGCAACAAGCGGTTTAAGTCCTGAAGGGAAAAGAAGAAAGAAGAAGAGACGACGTCCTGATAGGAAAAAGAAAGAAGAAAGAAGGAGATCTGAAGAACAACAGAAGAAGGCGAGGCAGAGGAGAACACAAAAGAACAAGGGAAGAACTGAAAGAAGAGAAGCACGAGAAGAAGATCTGAAGAAAGGAAAAGAAGAAAGAAAGGAAAAGAAGAAGAACAGGACCCCGCTCTGCAGAAGAAAAAGGAAGAGCAGGAACAACTGAAAGAAAGAAGAAGAACATCACCACTGCAGAAAAAGAAGAAGATAACAGAAGATCTGAGACAAGGAGAAGCAAAGAGAAAAGAAGAAAAGACAACAAATTCTTTCTCTCTCTCTTTCTTTATTTTTGTAAAAGAAACTTGTACCCCTAGAATACAACTTGCTCCCTGAGTTCGACCTCGGGAACTCTTTTATTTTCCGAGTAAAAAAATTTATATATTTGAAATGTTGGTAATAACCGGCTATACTACAACGCTATAACAATAAAACCCGGTTGCCTTCAACGTATCAGTTAGCTCTTTAGAAGACCATCTGATTCAACCAATTGATGACTACCTTGACCCATCCCAGTCCTTGGAGGTTGAAATCTGTAGAGCTGATTACCACCGGCAACCTCCATTTGAGGAGATTGATGTTAATCAACTCTCGTCCTTCCCTTACCCATCAAACATTGTCCCACCTGTACCTGAATTGAAACCTTTGCCCAACAACCTTAAGTATGTCTTCCTAGGACCTGATCAGACTTTCCCTGTGATTATCAATGCACACCTAACTAGGGACCAAGAACTTAGGTTGAGTACTACCCTTTCTGAACATCGGGTAGCTATTGGGTGGACAATATCTGACTTAAGGGGAATTAGCCCTACTTATTGCACTCACAAGATCTATTTGGAAGATGGGGCTCGACCTTCTCGCCATATGTAAAGGCGATTGAACCCAAATATGTGAGAGGTCGTTAAAAAGGAAATAATCAAGTAGCTTGATGCAGAAATCATCTACCCAATTTCCGACAACCCATGGGTGAGCCCTAGTCAAGTAGTACCAAAGAAGGCCAAGCTCACCGTGGTCATGAATGACCAGGGTGAATCCATCCCCACCCGCACCACAACTGCGTGGTGGGTGTGCATTGATTATAGGAAGCTTAATGAGGCCACTAAAAAGGACCACTTTCCCCTACCATTCATTAACCAGATTCTCGAACGACTGGCAAGGCAGAAATATTTTTGCTTCCTGGATGGATATTCAGGATATAACCAGGTTGCTATTGCACCAGAGGACTAAGAGAAGACCACATTCACTTACCCGTATGGCACGTTTGCATTCCACCGTTTGCCATTCGAGTTATGCAACGCACCTGCTACCTTTTAGCATTGCATGTTAGCCATCTTTTCAGAGATGATAGGTGAATATTTGGAGGTCTTTATGGATGATTTCTCCGTGTTCGGAGACTCATTCGACCATTGACTTAGCAACCTAGAAAAAATCCTGAAGCGATGTATCGAGGTCAACCTGGTTTTAAGCTGGGAAAAGAGTCATTTCATGATTCAAGAAGGGATTGTCCTCGGTCATATCGTCTCATATAGGGGCATTGAAGTTGATTGAGCTAAGGTTGATTTAATTTTTAAACTTTCACCTCTTAGCTCGGTTAAGCAAATCTGATTTTTTTTAGGACATGTTGGCTTCTGTAGAAGGTTCATTAAGGATTTTTCCAAACTTTCCAAGCCTTTGACTGACCTTCTAGCCAACTACGTACTTTTTGACATGACACCTGATTGCATCAAAACCTACAACACCCTTAGGGATACAATCTCAACTACACCTATTTTACAACCCCCGGACTGGTCCCAAGACTTTGAGATAATGTGCAATGCATCAGATTTTGTTGTTGGAGTAGTCTTAGGACAAAGAAGAGAGAAAAAACCCATGGTGATCTACTACGCGAGCAAAACTTTGGATGAGGCTCAACGAAATTATACTGTCACAGAAAAATAATTGCTCACTGTAGTTTTTGGATTAGAAAATTTTAGATCATACCTTCTAGGATCCCACGTGACTATTTACACTGACCACTCGGCTATCTGGCATTTGTTAGCCAAAAAGGACGCTAAACCCAGGCTAATCGGATGGATCATGCTCTTGCAGGAATTTGACTTGGAAATATGCGACAAAGCCAGGTCTGAGAATGTTGTAGCCGAACACATTGGACCCTCATTGGACCCTTAACCAACACATTCCCTGATGAACAACTTCTTACTGTGTATGGAAGTAGTCTACCCTGGTATGCGGACTTAGTCAACTATTTAGTGGTAGGGAAGACTCTGCACGGCTAGTCTAGACAACAGCGGGATAAGTTCTTGGCTGAGGCCAAGCATTATTTTCGGGATGATCCTATGCTGTTTAAACTTTGTGCTAACCAAATCATTAGGAGGTGTATTCCTGAAGATGAAATCAAAGTGTGTTATCCTTCTGTCATGACCAAGCCTGTGGTGGCCACTTCTCTTGGAAGCAGAAGGCTGCAAAAGTTTTGCAGTCTGATTTTTATTGGCCATCACTTTTCAAGGATGCACATAACTTTGCAATGACTTGCACTAGATGCTAAACTTTAGGGACTATGACCAGGAAAGATATGATGCCTCTACAACCCATCTTGATCATCGAAATTTTTGATGTCTAGGGCATTGATTTTGTGGGTCCCTTCCCACCATCAAATGATTCGAGTATATACTAGTCTCAATGGACTACGTCTTGAAATGGATCGAAGCTGTACCTACCCAAAAATGTGACCATAGAACTGCCATGGACTTGGTTAAGAAAAATATCTTTTCCTAATTTGGGATAATGAAGCCATGATCAGCGATGCTAGGAGTCACTTCATTAATGCCCAATTTTGTGCCCTACTTAAGAAATACGGGGTCACTCACTGTATTACCACCACGTATCACCCGCAAACAAATGGGCAAACTGAGGTCTCAAATAGGCAGATTAAAAACATTCTCTAAAAGACTGTGAGACCTGACCGAAGGATTGGTCCACATGATTGGATGATGTCCTTTAGGCATACAGGACCACCTTTAAGACCCCAATAGGCATGTTGCCTTACCGATTGGTCTTTGGCAAAGCTTGCCACCTTCTAATCGAGTTGGAGCATCGAGCATACTGGGTTGTTAAGCAATGCAATATGGATTCCCAAATGTCCAGAACTCAAAGGAAGCTCTAACTCTCCGAGATCAAGGAAATCTGTCGGGATGCTTATGAGAACAATTGACTTTATAAGGAGAAGATGAAAGTTGTCCATGACAAACACATTAATAGAAAAACTTTCGAGCCAAATCAGCAAGTCTAGCTATTTGATGCAAGACTGAAACTCTTCCCCATGAAACTAAGATCTAAGTGGATGGGACCATATCAAGTGGTCAAACCCTATCCTAGTGGGGCAGTTGAAATTACCAATCCCAAGACTAGGAAAACCTTCACTGTCAATGGTCAACGACTAAAACACTTTCTTGCCCAGATTCCCCCGAAGGAAGTTGTGACCTTCACTGAGGGTTAAACTGGAACTGCGCCTAGTTGGAGGCAAAAAACTCAGCGTTTCTTGGGAGGCAACTCAAAGGTTTCAAGCTGACCAGATTCATGATTAGGACTCGGATGATTTCTTTCCCTACTCCCTTGCATACATTTATTTTTCCAATGAAGACATTGTCCAACTTAGCCATGGGGGGGTGGTAATTCATAGGATCTAAGTACAAAATTGTCAGCTTGAACTAATTTTATTTCTTTTTATAAAATAAAATAATAATAATAAAATAAAATTAGGAAAAGAAAACTTAGGTATCAGAAGCTTGTCGACTTTAAGAAATGATACATTAGGGACCTAATCGGTTAGACCCTTTAGGTCTTCGGACTTAATCAGTCTGGGTGTCCACTAAAATGTGGACTTGGTCTCGAGTTCTCGCCACCTTAATGTATATTAATCTGGTCAATAAAGTAGGGTGCTAAGTATACGACTTATCAACCCGCCCTCTAATTTAAGGGAATTTTTAGTCTAAGCATCTACATACGTTTTGCACTGACTCACTCATCGGTGGTTTTAACGGAAATTGGGTAGCTAATGAACCTTCTAGGGTGGTATGGCTAGCAAGTTGTGGGTAACAGCCCATTGGCAGGTTATCCAAAGCCTAGCCACAGGACAATTCTCTTTCATTATTGCCTTTAGGTAAATCTTAGATCATGAAAATCACCTACTTGAAAAAAAAATAATGAAATAAGCCACACTTCACCGCACGAGTATGGTTGGCAAGTTATCGTAGGTAACAGCCCATTGGCCGGTTGTCTAAATCCCAACTCATAAAATACACAAGAATTCCAAAATACTTAAGGAAGAAGCGGGGAAGTAGCATAATCCAGGAAGACATACACTGGGTTCGCCTTTGTGTTGACCCCACAAAAAAAAGGTAGGGAGAAAGCTACCGGTTAGATAGATAGACCTTTTGGCAACATGTTTTTTCTTTCGGGTCATGTAGAGCCATAGAAAGCCGAAGTCCATTTTAATTGCCGTTGAGTGAGTCTATCACTTTTACAATAAGATGCTTAGCACTAAGAATCCTTTTCGAGTCTTGAGTGGATTGAATAGCTGTAAAAAGTTACCCCAAAATCCTCAACACCAAAAATCCAAAATTAGAAAAGATGAAAAGGAAAAAAAAAGAAAAAAATGTATTTGCTTCTATATAGAATAAGGCGAGGACTCGGGCGGTCGGCATTTTGGCATACAACCCGGGCACTGTTGAGTCTTAACGAGTTAGGTTCTTAGTAGAAATTTCTTCCAGTTGACAAGCAACTTCTACCTAAGCGATCAATTCCTAATTTTAGTTGTAAATAACATTTAGATCAAACCTTGCTAGGGACTAACAAGGGGTAGGCATGGGGGTATGATGACTCTACATTGTTCAATGTTAATATTATCAATTAGAGTCAATTTCAAGGATAATTGTGTGGTAATGACATTATATTGGGTTTGGGAGAATTGCATGCATATTGCTTGATCTTTACATTTTAATCGCTTAGAATCAATGTTTAATGACCATGTGTACAAGTCTATTTTGAAATATGTCTAAGATGAGCAATTGGACTGTATGGATGGATCCAGATTGACGAACAAAGTCCAACGAACTCAAAATCAACTCAATCCAACCTCCGTAGCTCCCACAACAAGCTCAAGAAGTCCTGACCGTTGATCCATTGATCAACGGCCCAAAATGCGACATGTGGCCGCTGCTCATGCTTTCCATCGTGCTTCAACTAATCCTTCATTGCATGTTCACCTCCATCAGATCTTCATTCAACGAATGCCATCTCTCGAACGCTACGTCATCGCCGCGACCATCCGAGCAGCACCGCGGTCGGAGGCCTTCTCCACTCTAGCAGGCACGGGTTCGAATCACAAAGGTGCCTCTCCTCACGCGCCCCAATTGAAAATTGGGTCGTTCAATATGATCTACGGTCAAGAAGCGAGCGTGATGAGCACCATCCAGCCATCCACATGAAACGTGTGCAATAACGCGCTCGAGTATGCCGAATCTAACGCGCGTGAGGCGCGATTTGAGACAGCGGGTGAAGTTTCATTTCAGTCGTCAAGCAGAGCGCACGTGGATAGCATGGCAGCTGTGTGTGCGTTGAAGGCGTGAGGGAGGAGGCTAGGGCAACACTTGCGGTGGGTCTATAGCAATAATTTGAATGTCGCTATTAACCCGATGACGAATTTAAGCCCTCTCCTCAACTATAAAAAGGGACCTATCCCTCCCATTTGCATCCATGTTCTACCTAAGCAACTCCACCACTCCTTAGAGCTCCAAGCAAGGTTGTGAAGTCGTCAAGCCACCGATGAAAGCCCCTCCACCACCGTGGCTCCCTTGCATCTCCACTTAGCTAGTTTTTGGTTTATTATTTGTGTTGCTTAAGCTTTCATCTGCCATTGTAGGTGTAGAACTGAATCATTTACGTAATATATTCTCTATTCTATTATCATATCTATCTCTTTCGTAATTAGATATTCTCGCATCATCATAATGATTTTCTAACCCTATCTCTCTTCTCTCTTTCTCTCCCTCACTCTCTCTCCCTTTTTTTTCGTTCTATTTAGTTTGCAAGCAAAACAAACGATGAATTTTTATGACACAAAGTGAGTATTTGATCCGATTTCACGCCTCCCTGTGTTCGACACTCGGCCTCACGTCTGTTTATTCTTATGTAAAATTGGTGTCGTAAAGTGCGCTACTACGAACGATTTTACAAAAACTCATCCAGGGAACGTCATTAGGTCATTTCTGAAATTCCCCACTAGGAGAGGGTGACGTAATAATTGCGGAAATAAATATAAACAATCTCGCAAAAATAGACAATCACACAAGTACACAAGTATTTTTAGGTGGAAACCCAAACCGGGTGAAAACCACCACCTAACCCTCTCGAGTTAGGATTTTCTGATCAACCAAGTTGATCAAAATCCACTAAATGAATCACTTTAAACGAGGGTGATTCAACCTCAAATACAACCACGCTACAAGTGCGAGGGTAGCGTTCCTCAACCCCTTCTCTTCATGAGAAGGATTTTGTCCCTCGAAGGAGACGGGAATTCGCAAAGCGAATACCCAACCAAATAACAAAGATAAAAGAACAATAATCCTATAGAGCCAACAAAGTAATTTTAAACCTAGCTTCTATAGGAATTAGGAAACTTCCCTTTGAAAGGAGTGCGTCGGTGACGCGGATGCATGAACAACATGACAGCGCTACGTCGCTCTCGTGAACTACGGCGGGAGAGCGGGTGCGCAAAGCTTGATGCTCTCAAGATAAAGAATTAGAGCTTGGAGAGCAAGAGAGTCTTTTTGGACACAAAAGAGTGTGAAAGTGTGTAGCTAGGTGTATCTTGTGTTTCTTGGGTGTGTTTGTGTGCAAGAGGTTCCCCTCTATTTATAGAGGCCTTATGAAGGCTTTGGATGGCTTAGGAAAGGTACCATAGCCGTTGGGTGCAAAGCTCAAGTGAATCAACACGAAATCAGGAACAATCATTGCACTGACAGGGTTATCAGACGTCTAATTCTGGCATCAGACTTCTGGAAGACCACTTTAAGACGTCTGATTTCAAGGTCAGACGTCTGATTTCGGGCGGGTTCCTTCCTGACTTGAATCAGATCTAAATAGGTTTCTTGTGTAAGTCCATCAGACGACATACAGGACGTCTGGCACTATGTCTGGACGTCTGGAAACCTACTTTTTCGTGGGAATGGATTTGCAACGGCTAGAAAATCTCTGAGAAGAGATTTTCGGGTCAGTCGAGGCAAAACAGTCAATTATCAGACGTCTGGAATGGCTTAAGGACGTCCGATAAGACTCTAACGGTCATATCCTAGAGTGTATGCTGAGAGAGCCAACGGTCCACTACGTCTGGTCTAAGGTCTGGACGTCTGATTTCATCAGACAGAACTAACTTGTCCAGCCTAACTGTTATCAGACGTTTAAATCAACAATCAGACGTCTTAAAACACTTTATCAGACGTCTGATTTGGGAATTAGACGTCTGGAAACTCTGTTTGAACCCTACATTGGTTTTCTAAGTTCTCTACAGAAAACCTAAGTATCCTAGGGTTGTGCCGGTGTTCCTAGGACTACTGTTATGGTACTTTGAGGCTCTTTAACATAATTTTCTAAGGAAATAAAGAGCAAGAAAATAAAGTCAAAAGTACATGAAAGGAATAAAATGGAATTCTATCCTATTCTTCTTATCCTTCCATCTTCACTCTATCGCTCCTCACGAATCCCCTCTGTTCTCCGTCAAGCTCCTCCAATCCGTCCTGGATGCGAGCTCGAATTCCGTCTAATCACGTCTACATTTGCAATTGACCTGAAATCTAAGACTGCAAGTGCAAATGTTAAATAAAACGTGTTTTGTTATCATCAAAACAAATGATCGTGGTGCTCTAGCACCAACAATTTCCACTGAGAGGAATTAGGCTATTGAAATTATTAAGGATGACTTATCTAATCGGGATTTATCAATGGATACTCATTCAAACTCTTGCAACATTATTTCCCACATAACTCAACCCTTTAAGCAATTAATAAGATCAGGAGGGGTTCTCATGCAAGATAATCTAAAAATAATAATATTTAAATAAATGAATAGTAATCCTACAATGGCATAACTCATAATTTTTAATCCTCTCCAAAATAGAGCATTTGCTCTCCGTGCTCATGTGAGGAGTTGCGGTTGGCTGTGAGGATTGAGGGGAAGGTGCATCTCGATGAGGAATTTGTGATGGTGGAGGCGCAGCTGGAGGCGGCTATTGTGTCTTGTATAGCGTGTATTTGATAAAAAAAACGTAGTAGTATAGTGCGTAATACGATCAACAAAAATATTTATAAAGATAACGAGACTTGAGTCCCGGTCGTTTGTCTCTGGGAGGCATTTATGGAAATGCAGATTTGAAATCGATCTCTTTTGCTCTACTTGCTTAAAATCTCATGTCGGTTTATGGTGATTTATGTATTGATGTACGACATGCTAGATGTCAAAAGATAGTAATTAAAAGCAGGCAACTTCAATCACACAGACTATATTGCAATAAACTCATGGTGATTCTCAACACATAGATATATATATATATATAGAAAAAGATTTTCATTCATTCAATTCATGATGGTGGCTACAACATTAAGCTAGTGGAAAGCTTATAGAGAAATGCTTGGAAATACAAATCTAGCTAGCAAAAAACGATCGCATACATGAATCTAAGGGGCGATTATGCATGCATCATTGGGGGAGAATAAAGAGCTACACTACTAAGCAGTAAATAAAGCATGTAAACCATGAAGAACTAAGTTACTAGTCTAGCAGAAATAAGGGCATTCAGAGGTGGGCTCCGATGGCCTTTGATTTGGTTGAGAGGAGTAGGAGGGGCGGCCAATGGTGCTTAGGCTAGCCCTTGGAGAGAGGTTGAGGAGGTGATCCAACATCTTGGCATGGAGGTGGTGGTGGCCATGGTGAAGCTACTCGTGGGCATGGAGGTGGAGTGGATGTGGAATGAAACTAAGCTAAATGGAACCAAGAGTGAATGGGTGCAAATGGCCACCCCTTAGGTCTTTTTATAGACTTAAGGGAGACTCTCTAAAGAAGTGTGGAACTCTCTAGAGAGAGCTCCAAGAGTGGCCAGCCAAAGAGAGAGAGAGGTGGTTTTTAGATCTCCAATTTGAATGGCTCTCGGTTGCTAATTTTGACAACCAAGAGTGGTGCCACCTTTGGAAGAACCTAGAACACTCTAGGTGGTGTGAGAGCGCGTGAGTGGGTGTGTGTGTGTGTGTGTGTGTGTGTGTGTGTGTGGCCATGCCTTATGTGTCTAAGTGATCTAGGTTAGGTCCTAAGGGGGTTTAGGTTGGTGTAGGTCTTATATTAGGGTTGCAAACCCTAATTGCTAATAGGGAAATGCAATTAAACTTAACACAAGTTTAATTTAATGAGTGTGAACCCAATTGGGAGTGAAATAGCTCAATTAGGTTGGGCTTAGGTCAATTGGACTTTCATTGAGTCCAACTGGACTTGTATGGGTTGAGATTTGAGCTAAATTGGACCCTGAGTCCAATTGACTAGGCAATGGTAATTGACTATGATTTAAGTCAATTAGGTTCAGTGAGGACCTAATTAGGTCCTTAAGGAGGTCAAGAGGTGATGTACTAGGGTTAGGGTACCTTAATTTAGGTTCCTAGGGGGTTAGAATTGGGTTTAGGGAGCTAGAGATCCAAGATCAAGGCTTGAATCTCAAAATAGGAACTGGAAAGCAGTTCCAGACGTCCAATAATAGTATCAGACGGCTTATACTCAAAAATCAGAAGTCCAGACTTCAATTCTGGACGTCTAATCAGAGTCAGGAAGGATTGTAGGTTCTGTCTTGGGTATTCTGCAGAAATTGGATGTCTGACCAAGTGTCTGGACGTCCAATAACACTGCAGAAGTGGGTTTAAGGGTGCAGGAATTGGCTAAGGGTTCTGGACATCTTGTAACTCATCTGGACATCCAGATAGAGGCTGGAATTAGGGTTTTAGGGTTTCCTAGGGTGCGGTGACCTAATCTAAGGGTGGCTAAGGCTTGGGGAGGCCTCTAGGCTGTCCTAGAGCTAAGATGGACCTAAGTTCTTCACAATCTATTGCTTTATTCCTACTTAATAGAATAGCATACCTTAACTCCCTTACATTATTATCTACTACATCTAATCTAGGTCTTCCACTCCAACTCTGCTGCAACACTAGTTATTCTTTATTCTTCAGATCCAGCTTTGAATCTAGCTTCAGATCTAGCTTCTAATCAGCTTATTACCTGTAATTGACATAATGCACATAATCAGTACATTATAGCATTATTTTATGCATAGCTAAAAGAAAGCAATAAAGATGCAAATAATGCTTATGCATGTATGAATTATCCTAACTTATGCTAAGTCCTAGCCTAATTTAGGTCAATTAAGACCTATGATTGCTGCTCAATCAGCGGCCGGATGTGGCCAGTCGAAGCACCAGAGGTCGGCAGCTTGGAGGTCCCTACGGGCAACAGTGAGCTCTCATGGATGGTTGTGGCCTTGCGTGGAGGTGGGGGCTTCAACAGCGAGGACGTGGTGAGTGCGTAGGTGATGCCGGCGTGAGTCGAGGAGGTTGGAGGAGGCCGGTTGAGGTTGCTGTGTGCGTGGAGTTTTGGGTTCTTTTGTGGGGGTTGCAAGGGACGGTGGGTGAAGAAGAGGAGGAAGAAAAGGGAAGAGGAGGATGGCTGTCGTGGGAGAGGTTTGTGCATGGTGGTCTCCTTCGGTAAGGCGGAATGTTGACAGTGGCTGATGGTGGACTGCGGTGAGGGGGTTGGCTACGGTGAGAGGGGGGGTTGGTAGTGAGGTGTTGGGTGGTGGTGATGTTGATGAAGGTGATGGGTGTGTGTTGTAAGGGTGGTTATAGTGGGTTCTTCGAAGGTCAGGAGCACAGTTTGGCAGGGAAGGAGATGAAAACAGGGAAGAAGGGCATGAAGACGGGGAAAGGAAAGGTGTTGGTGTTGATGGCAAACAGGTGAGGGCGACGTGCATGCTGTCACTGTGCACGCCTGGAGTCGGTGAAAGGTGAAGATCGCCTGAGCCACAATGCAAGTCAGATCCACGGGGTCCGCTTCGGCCACAGTGCCGGTGGTGGAGGTGGGTGAGCCCCCAAGGGCAAGAAAGATGATCTCCAAGAGCTTGGTTCGTCCCTTTTAGAAAGGAACCTCTTGCTGTTGCAACTCTCTCTCTCTCTCTCTCGACTGCTTCTCCCCCTGAAGAATCGACTCCTCCAACAGATTGGTGGTGGAGAGGCAGTGGCTATGTATGCGCGCTGTAGGGAAAAGAAAATTTGGGTTATTTAAAAAAAAATCCAAAGCAATGTAATATATGCATGCATAATATCTTCCATTATAATTACATATGAATGCAATGTATGAAATATGCATGCAAATACTTTTATAAACTAAAGTATTTAGATAGAAAAGTATACTATGTATATGTAAACATTACTCTAATAACTAGGCATTTATCAATTTAATCAACCCACAATTGTGGTCTCATCACCTCCCAGTCAAGATTTTTAAAACCTGGGGATCTAGCACGTTCTCGTGCTGAATTTTATGCGAGGGGGGAGGGAAAGGGGAAGGAGATTCCTGCTACTAAGCCTAAGCCAAATCCAATTAATCCAAATTATCTGCTGGAATTGTCAAAAGGATGAGTATGAGAACGATGAGGAGGAGGAGAAGGTTGAGAGTACATCCTTAGTACATGTCGACCTAAGTGTGGCAGGTACAAGTAGTTGTAAGAAAGTTGCATCTTTTTTAAGGTTTTTTACCTTTATATTTCATAGCTTATTATATATGTGGTATGATTAATATGATTAATGTGTACATAGGTAGAAAAGGAAAAGGATAGGGGAAGACAAGAACTTAGATCTACAACATGTCCCAATGGTCTCAGTATATCCATTAGGATTAGAGCCACGAGGGAAACGGAGAATTACCCAAGTTCTATCAGTTGAGTGGGCATGATGGTGTAGTCCATCGTGTCACTTTGCTACTTTGATTGGAGGAGGGTGCCCGCAATGCTGAAGAGACAGTTCCTTCAAAATTAGAGGTAATTCCTTGCATCTTAAATATTCGTTCTATAATTTTTAGTTAAATTTTTTTTTTTTTGTAAATTTTATATTTTTTCAAAATAAATGTAGGTGGGTTATAATTAGGGTGACGACCCTAATGCCTTCAGGTATATCTTCAAGCATGCCACTAAGCTCCACAAAGATCGGGAGGCGGAGATGAAGGAAAAGTAAAAAACTTCTTATATTTACATGTTTATTATGTACATAGTTTCATATATTATTTCTAACATTTTATATTCTTTATTTAGTATTTTTTGAATAGGTTGCAGGAGGCATTGAAGAATTTTTCTCTTGGTATCATGCCTAAACACTAGAAGAAAGTATGCAAGCATTGGATGGATCCCAAAGCGGAGGTTAGTAATTGATTCTAAATATTTATATTAAATTTATAATAATAGATGAATTTGTTTACTAATTTAAATATGCTTTCATTGCAGGAGTAAGCTAAGAAAAGTAAGGCTAATAGGGTCAAAGCTCCACTACAGACCTACTTTTGGGTTGAATGAGCATTGAGATGGTCAAAAGCCGTTACTTAAGTTTATTATCACTTTGCACTTAAAAGTTATTTGGTTTAGAGATGATCTTCAAATAATTTTATCATTTTCAAATTATTAGTCCACTTTGAATGAGGAAAATGAGATGAATAGGATGGAGGTCTATGAGATCAGTCATAGCAAGGCTGCAAGTGAGGGAGCTCGAAAGTGGATTCATAAGTCATACCAGTAGAGACACGTAAGTTTTATAAATTGAAAATAATTATAACTGTTTATATATATTATACTACTCCTAATTTTAAATATGTTAAGGAGAAAATGGTTAACTTGGTGCATCCCCTTTCTAATGAGAACTCAAACATCGTCTAGTAGCCTCTAGATCCAATGGAAGCATTTAGGACTGTGATGCCACTTGACCACGGTGGTTTTATTCGCAGCGTGTGAAGGGCACACACCTTATATGGCTGATATTGGAGGAAAGGAGTAGTGTCATCTAGTGTTGTCAATCAGCAAAACAAAAAGATCAACACACTACAAAGACGAGAATATGTGAGGGATAAGAGAGAGGTATAAATGAAGAATCAAATGGATGTCGTACGATCTCAGATGAGTACGACGAATGATAAAATTCAACAGTTTCTTCAAAAGAAGGGTTAGTCAGAGCATCCGTCTTCATCTGATCACACCACCGATAGACGAAACGATGATGATATGGGTGGGGCTAGTGGCATTGGTGCAGTAGCATTTTGATTTTTTTTTGTATTATCATATTATATGTTTCACTTCATATGTAAATATTTCCTTATCAAACTTGTTTTATATTATACCTTATTTTGTATATTTTGAAAATCAAACTTGTTATCTGTTTTGAAATTTCATATATCTTCTTTAAATGTAAATTTCATTACAACTTATTTTAGTGTAAATATTCTATATTTAAAAAAGCGACGCTGTAGTAGTATAACCCTTATTTGTCGCTGGTTTATTAATTGACGGTAAATGCTCAATAAACAACGCCATTTGGAATGGCTATCTTTTGGGGCATAGGCCTCTTTGTCATTGGTTTTTACCAAAAGCAATGAGTTATACTACTATACTGTCGCTTTCAAAATCGACGACAAAGAGCTAAACCGACAATATAAGCATTCAGGTGGCGAGTGAACGTAGGAAAATGTGACATTTAATTATCGTTGCTCATTTGTGAAATGATGGCAAATACTTCTAGCGTTGATTAACAATCAACATTAAAAGCTCAAATCTGTTTGGTGGAGCACAAACGATTCCTTGTCGAATTATATTTACAACCACCGCAAAATGAAACAGCAACGCAAGTATTGTCATCGCTTAATAGCGTCGGTTTTCATGACTTTGTCATCAGTTTATGACCGACAGCATAAGCCATTTTTCTTGTGGTGTGTTGTTTTATGATTATGTGCTAGGTGACATCAATCTTGTGTTGAAATCAATATTTCATACTTGATGACTCAAGTCTCATTAGGTTTACTCAATTGATCTGACTTAGGTCGTCACAACTATGATGTCATTGGTGGTGAAAAAAGGTCATGTTACTTCTCAAAGAATAGATCATGCATGTTAGTATCTTCGTTCTTGGTTCCCTTTTTTCATTATTTTTAATGATTTTTGTGTCCCTCCTTTCCTAATCCTCAATTTCCTTGGGAGGTTCTGAGAAGCATTTAGTTAAAGTGTTTAGATAACTTTACCCCTTGGATTATGTTCCTACAATTGACTTCGAATCTGTTATTTGAAATGGCTTCCAGGCTTGAAATCAACTCTAGAAGCGTAAAACCAAATCTATAGGCATTACAATCTCTTGAAAAAGTCTATTAACGATAAATGGCTTTACTCTTGATTGATGTTTCTTTTGTTTGCAGTTGATTGAAAGACAATGCAATTTTGGATGACAACCTTCTGGTAGTCTTTCTTTAGTTTTCTCATACCTATAAAGACCTTTATTATTGCAACATCCCAAGTGGAGTTTTCAAAGGTGCCTTAGATATGGTTAGTGTTATGACTTAGGTCCCATCAATTGAGTAACCCAATGAGGCTTAAGTCATCAAATACGAAATATCGATCTAAACATAAGATCACAGTAACCCAGCATATAATCATAAACAATAATAACCAAATAACCAAGTCATAAAGTCCTAATTAAAAAAAATGAACAAAATACTTACCAAAGTAGTTATTGTAGACCAAGAGTAGGTTAACCAAATAGATGCTCCAATTGTAATCACTTTCGTTAACTACTAGTTATACCTAAGTACAAACTCCAAAGAATTACGTCAGCAAAAGTTGAATAGAGTAGAATAAATAACATCATAAAGAAAAACATGAAGAGTGGGTACTATTCATATGTTAGTTCATTAATTTATTTAACATTTTTCGTTAATCCATTTATTTTAGTAAGCTAATGCCCATTTAATTATGATAACCCAATGCTCAATCTATGTCTCGGGCATGAGACGTACTCCACATGACATCTTGAGAAGTAAGACTGGTATGGAACACCCTTTTGGCCAGGAGAATGGTCTATGTCTGTCCTACACCGCAATATGTCACCTTAGGGTCATTGTAGGAGTGATGGCTACATTGCATAGCGTCAACATGTGCTAGCTTCACACGTTGAACCATAGACAACTTCCTTTCCACTCATCAATTGAGTATAGTAAAAAATAACTAAAACCCTCACACCATGTATCATGCTTTCCTAATTGGCCATTACGCCTAACCATGAGTCACAAAGAGGTTAGTAATTCCCTGACCAACCCAACCGATCTAAAAACAAACTAAAGCTATAACTAAAGTCCCACCGAATAGCAAGGCCAACCAATTATCCTAGGCAATTCCCAATAAATTTGTCGTTATCAATTTATTAACTTATTTTTGGATAACTAAATTAATAACATCAATTAATCAACCCATAAGTCTCATCATTTAAATCCATTATTTATTCATGGCATTCCATTATAAATAGAATAGGAAATCAATTCGCTAAAATAATGTTCATCCATAATTTATCAAAGTCCATGATGTATAATAAAAATTATCAGATCTATAGTTCATTCATTATAATCATAATATCTAAACATGCCATTAAGTTATTTATTTACATTAGTTCAATTAGTCATCAATCACAACCCATTAGTACGAGACAATCATAATATACACAAAGAAAATCAAGATAATGAACCCAAATTATGATGGGATGAAGCAATTACTCTACCTAATGTTGCTGGAGGGTCACAACGACTCATGGATATTTCTCATAGGCTTAATTATGTTGTCTACGTGCCTTGCCATATTGTACGAACTTCAGGAATGTGTATTTAGGAATGATACATCAAGAAACCACATTAAGAATGCTTAAACAAGTTATTTAAGGCCACAAAAATCTTATTTCATGAAACATGTCAACTGTACCAGATTCGTCCAATTTGACTTGACCGATGCATCCAACATGACTAGAAACCTGAAGATCAAATCTTGGATTATCAAGATGGACTCGCAAAACATCCTAACCTAGCCAAAATAATGAAGATCATTAGATTGATTCATAATATAAATCCATTCACAGAGGTTGTTTCAGAATATTAAAAATTCTAGATTTTACCTCTAAAATCTTACAATCTCTTCATCATTTCCCTTTTCTTTCTTTGTTTTTCCTTCTTTCACAATGAATTCCTCCCCTACAACTTCTATGTAACCCATAATGGTCGAACATCAGCTTCTCCCTTATTGCTGACAAGCTCCCATCAGCCTTTGGCAACCTCCACTAGCAGGTCGCGCTCCCCCTCACATTCCTACTGACCTTTAACCTTCCTCCTACGCTCCTCCTTCCCACAACTTCCTCCTTCCACCCACATGCGTCACCCTTGCATGCTGGCCAACCATACTACTGACCACTCGACGACCTCATTGGCTACCCTTCCTCTTCCTCTTTATGCCACCTCCTTATACACACTCGTAGGGAGCATCCATTGTTGTCGCTGCTCCTTGTGCCCACCTTGTACTTTGCCTTCACACATTTATGCACTGCCACCAACCATGGCTGCATGAGCATCCCTCGCTCTGCACATGTGCTCGCACATTGTCGTACGCCTCGCTGAAACCACCATCAGTGCTACCGCTATTCCTCATGTCCTCTCTTGGTCTTGACCTCTCTTTCTCCCTCTTTCACCCTCTGCCTTGGTCCTCTATTGATCCCACTTTCGTGTGTTAACAGTGGAGAGACACGAGGGGGGTGGTGGTGGTAAGGGTTTTGACATGGGGAAAAGGGGTTTGTGTGGAGTTTTAAAGGGATTGGGAGCTTTTTTCTGTAACTACAAGTGATTTTCGTAATTGGGTCAAATGACATTCAATTTCTGCAAAATGCATGGTGTCAGGTTATAATTGTTACGAGATGAGGAATCCAATAAAATTTGAGGATTTTGAATCTGATGTCATTTACACAGTATGATTTCCTAAACAGATTGCACGTGGATTTGTACGTGTTTCGCGTGTAACTTATGCTACACAACTTGGATTTCCGTGAAATCGGAACTATTGGAAAGCTTACGACAGAAGAAATCTAACAATACCAATTATAAAGTATTTCAGGAGAATTTCAAAAAAAGGAGTTGATTGGGTTTGACCAAAATATATGTTTTTTTATTATCGAGTCTCATTAAACGGACTCATGCCTAACAAGCGTTAACAAGTTTGTCTTAATACTCGTAAGTCCAAAATGACTCTAGAATTTGAGTTTAGGGCTTTATAGTTAGTTTCTTTTTAATTTTCATTTAGGACATTTTCTTCTTATATGAATGTACACCTTTAGTGTATTTTCAAAAAATCCAAGTGATATAAAGGGTACTTGTTATGACTTGACCCTATCCTAGTAGAAACTCGAGTCGAATTGCTAATTATCTAAGGTCTAGTCATCCCATCACATAGACATAGAGTACTAAAAGTATTCACAACACATCACATCACATCACATATATTATGAAACAATAGGAAAAAATTTAACTGAAAGGAATGTTACTAGAATAATTATAGCCATCCAATATATGGGTACAAAACTAAAGAAAATGGAATAAACAATGGAAGAAATTAATAGAATATTGTAACAATTGAAACAAGAAAGGAAATAATAAACTAAGAACTATAACTATAACTACCGGACTACGATGTTGCACTCGGTTTAGTACTGTTAGCTCCTACAACCGGCTATATCTCTCTAGGACCTAAGCACATAGTCGACAGAAAATGTTAGCTTCCCTTTTCCCTCTTTTTTTCTCTTCTTTCTTCTTCTCTCTCCCTTCCTCCCAAGAAGTGTGTGACTTGGGTAGACAAATGGAGCCCCCAAAGTTAGGCCTTTCATAGGCCATTAACACAAATTTAGGGTTAAAGAAAGTTTAATTTGACAAAAGTACCCTCTAGGTGTAGGTTTAACTATATCTCAAACTTGTTTGTTTGAGAATAACTTGAGCTACACATCTCGTATTCGAGGGAAACAAGTAACGTTGGAAAGCTTTCCACGAGTGGAATTCAACAATACCAAATATGATTCACTTTGAAACTATTTGATCAAGGGTTGATAAAAAACATGCATTTTTTGCATTTTACGAGGCATTCTGACCCAACTTGAGCCTGACGAGTACTAATGGGCTTGAAACAAAGCGATTGACTTTAAAATGACTCAAAACCTGGATTTTGAGACATTACATTTATAGGTATTTGCAAATATAGATGGCGCTAGGGTACTTGAGCTCATGACTAGTAGTGCCTGTAGCAAAAGCTTTGTAGATGCTCTTAGGTGTAGATGACGTCAAGGTACCCTACAAAATTCTCTCCCTTAGGTAGAGTAAGCAAGAATGTTGGATGGTTTGGGGTTCTTGAGAATAGCTTTATGAAATTCCCATATGTATAGTGCTCTTGGTTGTATCTAAACATTCCAAGTGTCCATCTACTTCCATCGCCAATGATCAAATGGACTAGTGCTCAAGTAGTATTGTGTGGAACAATTGTTTAAGGATCTCGAGCATTAGATAGAGGGTCGTTCCTTCAAGCTCAAGTTGTCTGACGACTAATTACAATGTTTTTGACCTACTTTCAAGTGAAGCAGTAGATACTAAGCTCTAGTTATGTCAAGGTGAAGCTTGAGTGTGAGAAGCTATTGTTTAAAGTTAGAAGATTTGAGTATGAGCAAGGTATGGGTTTAGAAATTCCTAGTTGTTATCTTATCTGGTTCTATTCTTTGAAATATAGCTTGTTGTTACTCTTATATTTTTATTTGTTATACCTTTCCTCAATTTGAACATGTAATTTGATCATCTAAGTAACGTTAATTATCTAGGCTCAAGTTATCACCTAAACCTCATTTGTAAAACAGACACTTGCAAAAATTAGAGTTTTGGGGTGTGATAGCCTTTGTTCCTTTCCCTTAAAGCTATGTAGTTCATCCAACTTTTTTATCATAGTCTCTTGTAGCTTGGTAGCAAGATGCTCTCTTTGATCCTACTGATCTTGGTGGCTCACTACACTTGTAAAGGCCACGATCAAAGTTCACCTTTACCTTTGCGATTGGTCTTTGTCTTATTGGAAATGAGTATACGTCTTGATTATAAATGTATCATTCATATTTGCTATGATCCCCTTCTAAGAGGTGTGCACACACTTAGACACTCAAATGTTGTAGTCTTATTGTTTGTTAATATCTTTAAATAGTTGACACTCATTATTTTGTTGATTTATCATATTTGTGGACTATATTTGACTCTTGTACTCAGAACCTTAAAATATATACACTAATGTTCTTTTCTACATAAAAATATTATATTTTTTTTATAGCAAGTGCTTATTAAAATTTTTAAAGAAATTATTCATATACTGCATGACCTTTCCGATGATTTCCTTATATGTGGACGCAGACTGTATTGATGTGTATTTTATTCGACTATGAATTGATAAGTGAATATTGATTTTATTATAAATAAATATTCTCAAATATCATTAATTAAAATTTTTATTTTTATCACCCTCGTCTTTTTTTTTTTTCTTTTTAATCTATGTTTCAGATGTACCAGCGATTTGAGCTTGATGTTCACCTCCATGAAATCGTGTTTTATTGAAAAAAAAAAAGAAAAATGAAGAAGTGCGGCAACTCTCACGTGGCCAAGGGGAACAAATAATGGGCGTTAAAACAAAAGTAGAAGCAAATTCCTCGAAATCACGCGGGAGGGTCACCTCCTCCACCCGGCGGGCTTGCGACTGCACGAACACTCGTCTCCGCCCTCTCCCCTTCCCTTCACTTCTCCAACAGAACTCTCGCCTCTCCTCACCTCACCTCGTGCTCTCCCCCACAAAACCCTAATCCTCCCTCTCATCTCCACCTCGATCTCAGCCCCCACCACCCTCAGAACCCTAATCATCCCCTTCACCATGAGCAAGCGCGCCTTCGACGAGATCTCCGATGACGAGTGGGAAGGCCACACCTTTACTACCTCCCGCGTCTTCTCCGCCGCCCGACGCCGAAACCCTCCTCCCCCGATCGAGTCCTTCACCTACCGCCCCGCCTCCAGCACCCCCGTCATCGACCTCGACGCCGATGACGAGCCACCCCGCCCGCCCCCGCGGAGCAGGACCCGTCGCCTCGTAGTCGACGACGACTCCGACTTCGACTTCGAGGAGAAGAACGCGGGGAAGGAAGAGGAAGAGGAGGAGGTTGGTTGCGGGTTGAGTGACGGGGAGTGGGATGTGTTGTTGGAAGAGGTAAGGAGGGAAGAGGAGGAGGCGGAAGAGGAAAAGGAGCTGGACCTGGTGGGGAAGGCTCTGCAGAAGTGCGAAAGGATATCGGCGGAGCTGAAGCGGGAGCTTTACGGGTCGGCGGCGCACGATTGTGAGAGGTACGCGGAGGTGGACGAGTCGTGCGCGAGGATAGTCACTCAGGTAGAGGAAACTTGGGCGCCTGGGAGTGCTAATTGTATCGAGGGAACTCGATCATGTATATGTTTCATTGCAGTTCGATAAGAATGCTCCATATTTGAGTTGTCTTTGAGTTCAAGTTATGTTCAATTATCCGTTTGAGTTCAAGTTATGTTCGATCATGTATATGTTTGGTTAGATGGGGACTATAAACTTTGAGTTCAGTTCGAAGTTGGGTCTCCTAGAGTCGAATATGATCCGAACTTCTTCAATTGAACAAGTTCGATGATAATTTGACATGGAAGTTTTATATCTATGCTCGTTTGTTCAAATTTAGTCCATTAGTTTATTGATTCATTACTTGTTAGTGGTTTAACCTGTGATATTTTGCTAAAAATGTATTCCTTCAAAATTGTAGTTTTTAATTGATATCATAACAGTCCAATTTATTCTTTCAAACAAATAATAGTCCTATCTAGCAGTGGCACGATGACAAGTTTGAAATGAAAAAAGGATTAGTCCAGTTGTTTAATTACACAACTATCCGAGCATATTGAAACCTTAAAATAATGGACATGATAAAAAGAAACTTTTTCCAATGAAATTCCTTAAATATCCACAATCGAAATACACATGTAGCTTAATAAATGTATATGCGTGTGTGTGCATGTGCATGCATGAATATGTAGATGTACACTGAAAAAATGTCTCCAATGCTCATGTTTAGTTCATTAAGCTGTCAAACTTTAATTTGCAGTTCATGTTCAGTTTGTTTTGTGTGAAAGGATCATTTTTGGAACTATTACTGAACGGACTCAGGCTGAATTTGAGGATGCTTGGTTCAATTAACATCTCTGGGTGGAACTTGAAAGGGAGGGGAATGCATTTGTAATAATTGGTGTTGCTTGTTTCAATTTTTCTGATGCTAGGATGACATTGATGTGGCTTGTGGAGGTGGGAAGACAGAGTTCCAGCCAATTTTGAAGCCATATCAGATAGTTGGTGTCAATTTTCTTCTGCTACTGTATAGGAAAAATGTTGGTGGAGGTCATTATTGTCCATCTCTCTCTCTCTCTTTCTGCTGTTATTTATATTATCGGCTCACTCTTTGGCTGCATCTTTGCTTGAACTTGGATGTGAAGGGAAGGTCGTAGTTTCCAGCCATCCCATTTCTCCAATGTGTGAAAGTTTTTTGAGCTTTTTTCTTCAATGAAACAAAAAAAAGGAATAAATAATAATTTTTTGAAGCAACAATGTTGCTGCACTTTATCCCATTCAAGAGAAAATGTACATGCAGTTTCTGTTCTGAATGCTTCTAGGGTAGCCCATGTTTCACTACTCTGCTTCAAATTTATTATTATCCCCTTTTCCCTTTTTGTGGGAGTGTAAAGTCAATTTTTAGCAAGGGTTTATTATTATTATTATTATTTTAAAATTTCTATATGAGAGCAAGTCTAGTGTCAAGAATTATAGATGACAAATAATGTTTGTGGAGATTTTGATAATCAGAAAACTTTATTTTGAATCTCAAGGAAAACAAGTAGAGTTGATCTCTTTATATATAGAGAGATTAATCTTAATCCTACTCCTAAACATGGAAACAAATCACATCTCAAACAAACTAAATCATATCCCTAAAATTCGGAAATAAATAAAACATGGAAAAAGATAATTCTAATTTCCTATTCCAACTTCCTAAATTATCTCTAACACTCCCCCCTAAGTTAAAGCGTGCAGCATCCAACTTATAGGAGTAGTGACCAGCAGTAGGGCTCCCCCCATCTGACGTAGTTTGGGACTGCAGCAAGTAGATAGGTGTGCACGAAGAGACACATAGGTACTTTGGCATGCAGAAAGACTGATCTTTAGGCATGCACATAGTTGTCTCTTCATCATTGAATATTTTACTCCCTTGGAGTACAAAAAATTAAGTTAGAGACGTTTAGTTAGGAAACGATCCCAAGCACTACACCATAGGGGAGATGATCCTAAGCATTCATACGAGAGATGATCCCAAGCATTGATAGTTGCCTTACACCAACAAAAATTCTTCACATTAGGAGAAGACAAAAAAAATGACAAGGCATTTATAGATGGGGCTAAGCGCATGGCTCAGTTACCCCACCACATATTGGTGTGTTGAGCATCGATCACTATGTGGCTTAAGGCTTTGGTAGAGTCCTTTGAGCAAGTAGAACTCCCCTTTAATGCAGGTAGTCGGAGGAGCACTGAGTAGTGCAGATTGTAGCAGAAGTAGCCGTTGCCATAATAGTTGCTGTAGTAGAGTAGCGGTAGGACATCAAGACCACAACAAAGGTAACGATCACACAAAGGTTGTAGCAATAGTAGCGATCAAACATGGGAAATGTTCCCAAGCAGTATAGCATTGGCTACAAAATTTGTGGCAACAACATTAGTAGAGGAGGCCTTGCTACTTAGAAGACATCGTTAGCATGACAACTCCTAGGATCTTTTTTTTTTTTTTCAAATCCATGGGGGGGTGTAAGGGGTAGAGCCCCCTTCGCGGTATGGATCTGTAGCAATAGGGGGATTTGAAACATAGCATTAGATTGCCTAGATCCTAAGTCCAATGTTTTGAACCCATAGCCATGTAGAGGCGACGCAACAAAAGCATCATCGACGCCAATAATATCATCATTGACACCAACGTAGTTCGAGGGTGGCTGGAATGGATCGCTAAACCGATTTAAAATCGGTTCGATCTTCTCGCGTGGTGTTGCTTGGTCACACAGCAACCCTTGCCTCATAATAAGGGCTTACCCAGCGATGCAGGGATTGGATTGGTCTCCCTTGATCGGTGCTACGTCTAAGATAGGCCAAGCACTAAGGGTTGGAGGTGCTTTAGGTGAGGTGAAGATCGATGCAGAAAGGAGAATTGAGGTGAAGATCTCAGTAGTAGAGTGACACATGCTGTCATAGATAGAAGCCATGGGGGTTGTGCATGCACCCCGAGTTAGAGAGGTGTCGATGGCACCCTTAGAGTACGGTGGAGCATGTTGGGGTCTCAGGATAGACCTGCTTTGATACCATGTGGAGATTTTGATAATTAAAAACCTTTATTCTGAATTTCAAAGAAAACAAGTTTGAGTTGATCCCTTTATATAGAGAGGGATCAATCGTAATCATACTCCTAAATATGGAAACAAATTACACCTCAAACAAACTAAATCATATCCGTAAAATTAGGAAAAAAACAAAGCATGGAAAGAGAACTCTAATTTCCTATTCCTAACTCGTAAATTATCTCTAACAATGTGACATGAGCAAAACCGTAAAAATTCATTGTATTAAATGAACTAGTGTTATCATTAAAAGTTTATAGTTTTTTTTCTTCGTTTATAGAATTATATTTCCTTGTGTTGGTATTTTAGCCCAAAAAAACCTTTTTATTTTTGGTTAATTTGCTCTTTTTGTTACTTCTGTACAGCTATTTTAGCAGACGAAATGGGACTTGGTAAAACAGTGCAGGTATCATAATGTCCTGTAAAGTTGCATTTGTCCTCCCAACTTGCTATTTTGTGAATCCAACAGCATTCTCTCCAACAGGCTGCCACTTACCTAACTCTTCTAAGACACTTGGATAATGATCCTGGTCCCCACCTAATTGTGTGCCCTGCTTCTCTCTTGGAAAACTGGGAAAGAGAGCTCAGAAGATGGTGCCCGTCATTTTCCGTCATCTTGTTTCATGGATCTGGAAGATCTAATTATTCAAAGGAACTGAACTTAAGGAGAAAAGCTGGTTTGCCACCACCTTTCAATGTTCTGCTAGTGTGTTACTCACTCTTTGAGCGGAGAAGGTGTTTATCATTATGCATCTTTGAATTCTAAATTTTCTTGCTGTGTCATGTAATTAGCATTCTCATTTCTCTATTTATTTTGGTAGTGCACAGCAGAAGGATGACCGCAAGGTATTGAAACATTGGCAGTGGAGCTGTGTTCTTTTGGATGAAGCCCATGCTCTTAAGGACAAGAATAGCTACCGTTGGAAAAGTTTGATGTCAGTTGCACAAAATGCTCGCCAACGATTAATGCTGACTGGAACTCCTCTTCAGAATGACTTACATGTATATAAATATTTTATTTTATGTGGTTTTAAGCCGTTAGTTCCTGATGATGGAGCCCACAAAGGGGTAGTTCGGTTACCAGGTTAACCCACAAAAATGTGGATTAATCTTGTTTGGTCAGAGGTTTACTCTAACCCAAAGAAACCCAGACTATCCTGAATTAAGTTATTCTAAGAGTGAGGCGGGATGGGGGTTATCTCAACCTAGTCAATATATTGTAAACTTGTCATATTGATATACTTTTGAAAAGTTATCATACTGATATATCCTTACATCTTTACCAAACAACCACATGTTACATTTGATGTTATCCCATAAAAGTTTCCTAACGAAGAAACAAGTTAACCCTTGTACACAAAAGCTAATCCATAAATTCTATCTGAACTTTTCTCTTAACTAGTTTCATGACATCCTCTTTTGCGAAAAAAGAGAGTTTCATGATGATAAAACTATTGTATTCAGAGGGTTGGACTGTAAATATTTTTTGTGGGTGTATGTTGTAACTCACCTATTACTTGGGCTATAAGAAATCTTAGTGTTATACATAGATCTCTAGGGCCACCTCTTTGATTATCATTGAGTGAGGGAAAACCTTAGGCCTGGACGTAGAGAGGCACACCGCCTCTTAAACTGGGTTAACAAATGCCTCTCATCTTTGCTATTGGCTTATGATTATTCTTTGTTTTATATGGTATTAGAGTGGATCGATCCTTTGTGCAAACGGATTGTTGTTGTTTGGCATAATCGTCCATTATTGAAATTTTGTGGCCTTTTGGATTGTTGAAATGGGACCACTACTTTTTTCAGCACTGTCCTTGATCGTTGTTGTTGTACTGATTATTTTCCCACCTCCAGCGTCAGATCTTAATCGCTACCAACCAAATCCATTCAACATTGACCCAATTTAACCATTGCTGACTAGATTTGAACCGTTGCTGATTAGATCTTGCCCTTGCTTGTCGTCAAAGGTCCTAATTTGGTGCTGCCTCTCTAGATCTGACATTGCCTTGGTGTTGCCTTGTCAGATCAGATGTTGCCTTGTCTTGTTCGACGTTGCTCTGACTTTGTCATGCTAGTTCTGGTCACCTGAAGTCTTGATTCAACCTTTTTAGGTCAAATCTGGGTTGTTTATAAAAGTCCCGGCCATCATCTGATTGGAGTGCAGGGTGTTTCTTCCTCCCTTGTCATCCTACTCCATCGTCACCGGCTCTTGCTGGTGTTTCTGGTGCTTGTTGGTGTCATAGGGGAGGAACGAGGGGGAGAGAAGAGGCTTAAGGAGCCATATCATCATGGCTTTTGAGAAGACTAGCCAACATCCTTATTCCTTTCCAAATATGCTGAATCAGGTTGTCTCAATTAAGTTAAACGGTGGGAATTATCTCGTTTAGAAGAGTCTAATACTCCCGTATATTCACGGACACCTTACTGGTTACATTGATGCGACAAAACCTACTCCTCCTAAGTTCTTGCCGGAAAAGGTGGCTACTAAAGATGAAAGGAAGAATGGCTCTGGCCCTTCCCAAGAGGTACGTTTTGTTTCAAATCCTAAGTATTATAAATGGTTTGCTTTAGATCAACAAGTAATTGGTTGGAACAAGTCTACTTAGTCTGAGGTGGTTGTTACTCTGGTTGTCCATGTGGAGACCGTGAAAGAGCTTTGGGATTGCCTCAACAATGGTTACTCTCAAATGGTTGAGGCTAAAATTGTTTAGTTTAAGTTAGTGTTGACCCATATCAAGCTGGGAAGGATGTGCATGATAGAGTATTGCAACAAGGTGTAGAATATATGCCATGAACTTGCACTTGTTGGTCATACCATTGGTGATGCTGATAAGGTCATGCATTTCCTTGTTGGTCTATGTGATGAATACAAAATGTTCATCGCCAATGTGACCGGCAAACCACCTCTTTTGAAATTTGAGGAACTTAAATTCTTGTTGGTCCAACATGATAGTTTGGTTATGAGATTGAGGACCAGAACACTTCTATTGAGATTGATTCAAGTATTGAGGCATTAAATGTAGATGCCAATTTCATTCTCCATGTCCTAGATGAGGGTGTAACTGTAGTTGTGCAAGAGGACACAACTAGCAAGCATCTACGATTGGTCATGGACAATCCTCTTATGGACATGGTTAGCAACAATAGGGAGGTCAAGGTTGTGGTCATGGCTATATTAGTTAGGTAGGAGTCATCTACGAACTTTGTGGTAGATCCAATCACAACGCACTTAATTGCTATGATTTGTATAAATTTTTTGCCATTGCTTCTTATATGCAAGTTAGAGTATATCTTGCTGGACTTGATGAAAGGTCATCATTTACTGAACAACATGAGATCAATGCCCTTTCAACGAACTTTGATAACATGCAGCTTGGATTGTTGACACTGGAATTAGCAATCATATTTCAAATAATAAAGGTAATTTTGTTTCATTAAAGTCTTATTTTGGAAAAGGTCAAGTTATCATTGGTATTGGCACTGTGCACCCTGATACTTACATTGGGAACATTGATATTTACACTATCGATGGTTGCATTTGCCTCCATAATGTCTTCTATGTTCCCACAATGCGATATCATCTTTTTGTTTCTTGTTTGCTAGATGATCATAATAGAGTTTTTCTGAATGCAAATCCATTTAACAAGATCCTTCATAGGGGGCATAGGCGTGGACATTTGTGGATTGTCACGTACATTAATATAGTCAATATTTCCTTTGCTATTTTTCTTATTTTTCATTTCGCTTCTATTTCTACCTTTCCGAATAAAATTCTAGTAGCTTCTCTTGAACAATGGCATCATCGTTTTTGTCATTGCAATTTTGAAACATTGAAGTTACTTGATCTTGGACTTATAAAATCTTCCGATGGTTTTAATAACATTATTTGTTATGGTTGTTAACATGGAAAGAATACTAAGTTGCCTTCTAGATTATCTGGTTCTATCTCTACTTGCATATTGGAGCTAATTCATATTGATGTTTAGGGTCTAGCCCCCTGTGCTTCCTTATCATGCTCTCATTACTATGTAACCTTTATTGATGATTTTTCTAGATATATCTTGATAGTTATCCTTAGAGAAAACTATGAGTTTTATGAATATTTTTTCAAGTTTAAAGCCTTTGTTGAGAGCCATTTTGTATGCAAATCAAATGTCTCTTATGGTGGGGTCGATACATGTCACATGATTTTATAGATTTTTTAAATAATCATGGTATTGTACATCATAAGGGTTGTCCTAGAACACTACAACAGAATGGTGTGGATGAAAGAAAACAAAGACATATTAGTGAGACTCCTCGTAGTATGTTGCATAGTAAAGTTCCTACTTATCTTTGGCTGCTATTTTTCTTATTAATAGAATTCCTTTATGAAAACTAGATTGGAGAAGTCTTTACGAATGATTAAATAATTGCTTACCTAGTTACTACTTTACTCTTTCGATTGTACTGCTTATGTTCATGTGGATAGGAGCACACGGGACAAGCTGGATTCCAAGGTTGTCAATGAGATTGGCATAAGAAGGGGGTGATTTGTGCTTAAAAAGAGAATAAAAGCAATTAAAAATCACACCACCAATTCAAATCACAATAGAGACAAGTATTTATAGAGGAAATCTAAACAGGGAAAAACCTTTATTTAGATATCTTCTATTTAGGATTTTGCCCTTAAGCAAAAATCACTTACCAACACCACAAATTCAAGGGTGGTGTACTCTAGTACAACTCCACATCTTGGACAATCCCCAAGGAGGATTTTGTTCCTTTTCTTTAAAGAACGTGAAGACAACTTAGGCACCCAACTTTGCATAAAATCTGAAATAAATTGAACGAGTCCTATAAAGCCAATATCATGTGAAATGAATGTAAATGCAATTGGGGCTTGAAATATACTCCCTTAAACTTCCCTTTTTGACATGTAGAGGTAAAGCACATAGGAAGCGGAGTATGAAAGTTCTTTGTAAGCGGGAATGGAAATTGAGTGCTTTTTGAACACTTGAAAATCTCAAGAGAGTTCGAATTTATGAGCAAGTAAGAGTGAGTAGTGTGTCTAGGTTTTAAACCATTATAGGGTATTTATAGAGTTTGATTAAATGCTTAGTAGCCACCTAAAATTCGAATTAGAACATTTGAATTCAAAATGAAAAGGTGTAATTTTGTAAAGGTGCGAAATAGTTCAAAAATCTTGAAATTAATCGATTAATGCGTATATTAGCCAATTAACGTATTACAATTAATCGCTTACTTATTGAAGATAAAATTGATTGATTAATTTTTGCATATCTCTTTAGCCCAAAACACAAACTCACAAAGTTAATCGATTAACTGACTTTGTTAATCAATTAAGTAGACTTATTTAATTTTATATTTATTTGTAAGGGTGTGTCGTACACCTTGTGTTCATTGTTGGGTTCTATTACAATTTGTCCTTTACATCTCTTTATATAAAGACAAGTAGGGCCCTCAATAAGAAATTAGAGCCTTTCATTACTTCATATTTGGTATCAGAGCAGCGGTCCTAGACCAGTGCCCTTGATACCCCACTGAAATAGGCCTCCAACACCTACCACCACCAAAACCCTAACCCTAGTTGCCAGTAAGGGGTCTCCACCGATGGCTACCAGCGTCACCACCTCCTTGCCTTGCCAAAGCCTCAGGCGATGCAAGGAGGACGCTGAAAGGAGGTTGCGCGGTTGTTGGGGCTACTGCAGCGTCGGTGCTCTACCTAAGCACTGTTGCAGCAGCCACCAGAGGGTGAGCAAGGGGCGACGACGCCTCTGAGGCTACTGCGGGGTCGGTGCCTCGCATGAGCATCGCTGTAGCAGTCACCAGAGGCCGCAGCGAGGGGCAACGACGCTCCTAAGGTTGTTGCGTTGCCTACAGTGGGACACCTGAGGTCGCAGCAGGTCGTGGCGATCCCTCTAGGGCTGTTGTGTCACTAGTGCTTCACCGGAGCACCTCCACATCGACCGTCGAGGGATGATAGGGGGTGGTGACGCTTCTTGTGCTAATTTTAGGGGGCTAGTGCCTCTTTAGAGTTCGTTTATGATATGAAAACTCAATTTCAGGTCATGATTTAGTGATTTCAAATCTGATTTTACATTTAGATTGACGCCATCTTCATCTAGTGGGAGACAAGGGATTGCAAGATGGCATTCTTGAGTTCTTCCACTACATTTGGGTCTTCTGAGACCTCTTCGGATATTTTCATGGACACTAGGGCCCGTGGGATATAAGAGTCCCTTTTTTGGTCTAATGATTAAATTGAACGAGGCCAACTATCCACGGTGGTCCCAAATATTCTTGATGACTGTCAGGGGTCATGGTAAGGTGCACATATTGAGTCAGCCTGAGCCCATCGAGAAGACAGGAGTCAAAGCTACTTGGGATCGTGATAATGCAATGATATGAGTCTGGTTGATGAATTTTGTGATTCACAGGATAGGAGATGAAATCATGTACTACCTTGCTAGGAAGGTGTGGGATTCTTTATGTGAGACATTCACATGAGAAGAATTCGTTTCAGGTCTTCTAGATCTATCATGAGTTGTTTCATCTTCGTTAGGATTGGAAGACTTTATCTCAGTACTACTCTCAAGTTAAGGGATTATTAGAGCGACATAATTCCTATAGACCTGGGTGTACTTGTTCCTCTTGGTGTGTCTTCAAGAAGGAACTTGCAGTCTCTTTGTTTCTCTCTGGCTTGGGACCAGAGTTTGCAGCTGCACGAGATTAGATTCTGACGATGATTGACTTGCCCACTCTTGTGGAGACTTATAGTAGACATAGCAAGATCACAATTCCTGCTAACCCTATTGAGACTACAGGCTAGATCACTGCCTTAGCAACTTCCCATTGTCCAGGTCGAGGGACACAGTTTGCACGTGGTCGTGGTTGTGGATGGGGATTTGGAGGACGTGCCAAGTCTCTGTGTACCTATTGTGGTTGATTTTGTCATATTGAGGCCATGTGCTGGTAGAAGCACTGGAGGCCTATTGCTGCTCACTAGGTGACAGAGACTACTGCTCTGAAGACAGTTACCAGGGCAGAGTTTGAGGAGCTATTATAGAAGATCAACCAACTTTCCTAGTCTACTCCGGAGATAGCTGCAGCCGCCTTTACCTTAGGCGTCGTTGGTGCTTGGTCATTGTTTGTTCTTAGATGTGGTGACTAGTTGGTAGATTCAGGAGCCTCGCAGCATTTATGTGGCACCTCAGATGCTTTTCCGACTTGAGGTTTGTCCCTCCACGTAGGACAGTCCGGGTGGTAGATGGCAGGTTACCACAGGTTACAGGAAAGGGTGGAGTGACCCTTTCCCTACACTACAACTACCAAATGTTCTCTATGTTCCAGATTTTCCACTTAGTCTTCTCTCTGTTAGCCGTATTACTAGAGAGCTCAATTGTTGGGCTATCTTTGATGCTAATGCTTGTGTCTTGCAAGATCAGCTCATGGGGAGGACGATTGGTGGAGGACGTGAGGAAGAAGGGGTGTATAATCTAAGTTGTACTCTGATTGCTGCTGTTGCTTTTGTGAGTCAGGGGGAGATTGCTCGTCACTCGGTTTCCCATCTAGTGGCACCTTTGCCTTGGCTATCTTCCTGTGGAGAGACTTAGACGGGTTCTACCTCATATACCTGCCAGCATCACCATCACCTGTGATGCCTGTCAATTGGGTAAACACCATCGTACTAGTTTTCCCGTTTCCAGTTGTGTTGGGTCTGATACTTTGTTTGATTTGATTCATATGGATGTGTGGGGTCCAAGTCGGGTTCTTGACCGTCTTGGACATTGTTATTTCCTTATTCTTGTTTATGATTCTCTCGTGTTATTTGGTTGTTCTTGATGAAAAATAAATCTGATGTCAATATTATCATTGATAATTTTGTTATGGAAATAAAGATCCAATTTTCTGTCACTATTAAAATGTTTCGTTCTGATAATGCGCTTGAGTTTCGTACTTCTCGCTTGCTGTAGTTTTTCAGTAGCAATGGAATTATTCACCGAATTATTTGTGCTTATACCTTTCAGCAAAATAGAGTTGCTGAAAGGAAGCATAGGCACCTGTTGGATGTTGCACGCACCCTTCTCATTCCTGTGCCTTCTTTATATTGGGGGGATGCTGTTCTTACAGCTTGCTTTCTCATTAATAGGTTGTCAAACTCTGCCATACATGAGCAAATTCCATGGCAGGTTTTGTATCCTAGTCGTCATTTATTTCCTGTTATCCCTCGTGTTTTTGGGTGCATTACATTTGTGCATGATTTGACACCTGATGGGATAAACTAGCACCATAGGCTGTTAAGTGTGTTTTCTTGGGTTATTTTAGAATCCAGAAAGGGTATAGATGTTTTGATCCACTTTATTCCCACCACTATGTTTTTGCTGATGTGACATTACATGAGTTTGTATCATATCTTTCCACTACCAGTTCAGACTTGTTTCCATTAACTAATGAGGTACTTATGCCCATTCCGCTTATTTCATTTGGTGCTATATCTATGGATGATCGTCCTACTCCTACCACTAAGAAGGACCGGTTTCATGACCCTATTGTTACATTTCAGAGGCCGCATACTATATTCTAGATGCTCTCTTGTCCCATGCTTCCAACTCCTCCCCAGGTGAGCACATGGTCTTTAGACATTGACGCTTTGGTGCCCGGTGATGATGTAGGGACATATGAAGCTCAAGAGGACTCCTAGGCAGTCAGTGACCTTCTGGTTGCCATTCGGAAGGCTTCCTGGTCTTGTGCCAAGTATAATGTGGCGGGGAATCTACACACTGCTGATCTTGGTATTGCTTTCTCTGGGTTTACCAGAGCCTTGAGTATCACTGCCGTGCCAACATCCTACCAGGAGGTCGTGCTTTATCCAAAGTGGCGTTAGGCCATGGAGTAGGAGATGGCCACTCTCAGGAGCAGGGGTATGTGGGATCTTGCACCAGTTCTGCCAGGGGTCAGTCTTGTTGGGTGCAGGTGGGTGTTTGCATTGAAGTTCCATCCAGATTGGAGCATTGATAGATACAAAGCACGCCTGGTAGCAAAGGGGTTCACCCAAATCTATAGGGTGGACTTCTTTGATACTTTTTCTCCAGTGGCGAGACTCTCGATAGTGCGGATACTTGTTTTTGTTGTAACACATTATGATTGGTCACTTCATCAACTTGATGTAAAGAATGTATTTCTTTATGGGAACTTAACAGGAGGAGGCCTATATGCATCAACCTCCTTGCTATGAGGTACAGGGGGAGTGTGTATGCAGGATGAGAAGGGCCATTTATGGGCTCAAGTAGAGTCCACAAGCATGGTTCCAGAAACTATCTCAAGTAGTAGAGTCTGACAGCTTTCAGAGATATTTTGCAGATCATTTCTTGTTTGTTAGGAAGACTGGAAAAGGTGTGGTAGTGCTCCTTGTATATGTGGATGACTTGATTGTCATAGACTCATAGGAGATGATGCAGATGGCATTAGACAGGTCAAAGAGAGATTGGCTAGTCAGTTTGCGATGAAAGACTTGGGCTCATTACGATACTTTCTTGGGATAAAAGTTGCCCGTGACAAGCAGGGCATAGTTCTATCATAAAGAAAGTATGCACTTGATGTTTTACAGGAGACTGAGATGCTTGGGGCAAAGCTAGCAAATATACCTATGGACTCAAAGGCTCACCTCTATGATGCTGAGGCACCTTCTGCGGATAGTAGTCAGTATCGGCAGCTTGTGGGGAAGTTACTCTATCTCACCATTACCAGGCCAGACATCACGTTTGTAGTTGGAAGACTTAGTTCATGGCGAAGCCTATGAGGAAGCATTGGGATGCCGCAATGATGATCATGAGGTACATTAAGAAGGCACCAGGCTGTGGTCTTCTATTTACTTGGGGCACTTCCATATCTGTAGTGGCATATTTAGACAGATTATGCAGGTTGTTTGGAAGATAGGAAGTCTACCACAGGATTCTACACCTATGTGGCTGGCAATTTGGTGACTTAGAAAAGCAAGAAGTAGGCTGTTGTTTCCAGGTTTAGTGCAGGTTCAATACAAGGCTATGGTGCAGACAGCCACAAGCTTATGTGGGTGAAGTCATTTCTGGGAGATTTACACATACAACTTATTGGTCCTATGGAGATGAGGTGTGATAATGTTGTTGCTAAATATATCGCGAACAATCTGATGTTCCATGAGAGGACCAAACATGTTGAGATGGATTGCCACTATATTAGAGATATTATTCAGAAAGGCTTTCTTTATACAATCCCTATTGCTATAGATGATCAGACAACGAACATTTTTACCAAGCCACTTCCTAAGTCTATCTTGGATTCTTGTTGTTTCGAGCTGAGCGTGATGGATATATATGCTCTATCTTGAGGGGGAGTGTTGATTTATTTAATTTTACATTTATTTGTAAGAGTGTGTTGTATACCTTTTATTCGTTGTTGAGTTATATTATAATTTATCCTTTACCTCTTTATAAAGAGAGGTAGAGCTCTCAATAAGAAATTAGAGTCTTTCATTACTTCCTACTTTTGAAGGGGTTTTAATCTATTAATATACAACTTGAGTTGATTAATGCTTTTTCCAGAATTGAAATTAATCGATTAATCATTTTTTTAAATCAATTATTTATATATTTTGAATAGGAAAAATTTAAATCAAGTGCCTTTTCATGAAGGGGGTGTTTTTAAACCTATAATTAACCTTCTAGATGTACCTTCAATGTCATTAGTCAATTAATTTTAAATTTTAAATGATTTTCTAAGTATTTTTCCTAAGAGGTGCCATATGTGTGAAAGAAATGCAGTTGGCTCTCTAACAAACTTCTAGAAATATAAAAACTACAAGACTTTACTTGAAATTCTTGAAGTTCTTGAATTTCATCTTGTGCTCTCTTTTGAATTCATTTTCGTTTGCTTTCACATCGAGCTAAGTCATTCTTGTGTTATCATGTAGATAGCTATTCATTCATCATCATCATAGTATAGTTTAAGTTCTGCATCGGCAAGTTAATTTCAAATAATAACTCTTATTTTGTTAACATCACAATTATGTTAATTCGTGCTTTGAACTAACGGTCAAATACATTTTTAATGGATGCGAGTAGAAGAAAGGATATAAATGCTTCAATGTAGCAACACAGAAGTTCTATGTCTCATGGCATGTCTTCGATAAAAATGTCCTCGATTATGACACCTGGAAAATTATTGAGGATGGCTGTGAATCTGGATCAGAAGTTGAAATTCTTTTTTCTCATGGCAATCTTCCTTATGTTGACTGTGGTCAAAATTTTCAAATAGAGAAGACACTAGATGTACTAAAGGAAACACAACATATTCAAAACCAAAAAGACAAGTAGTGAACAAACTCTTTGGAGAGAGCAGGCACCAGATGCAAGTGTACAAAATGAAGCATAGGATGTTCAAAGGCAATATGATCTTGTTTATCAAAGGAAACGACTTCGAAGCTGTGAAGAATGAAGTGCTACATGGCAGTTGGTCATGCCATGTGGTAGTGCCACATGACAGTCCATTTGGGCGTCCAAATGGTCACCGATTTTGGGTCTTGTGTGGGTTTACTTTGGTTGCAAGTTTTATTTTAGTTGGTATGTTGGTTTTTAGTAAATTTGTTTAGAGTATTTGCTTTGATTGATTAAGATTTGTTTTTTCTAAAATCAGGAGGTGTGATTTGATTATGATTGAGTTTGTTACTTGTTTTAGACGATTGTGATAAGTTCTCTTTTTATAAGAGAGACTTTGTAATCCTTCTTATTTTGAATTAATAGAATAATTTTTCCCAACAATTAACAACTCCTCTCCTTTCTCTCTCTATTGCCGGCCATCTTCCTCTCTCTCTCTCTCTCTCTATTCCAGCATGGAACAATCCCATTGTGGATTATTTTTTGCCACTCCAAGGAGCCTCTATGCCTCCATGTTGCGCTAATCTTCAACATGGTATTAGAGCCAACTGTTTAGGCTCCTTGGTGTGCGCGTATCGAGTAAGAGAGCCCACGCACAAAAGAGAAGTTGGTTCTCTTGTGCGTGCCTTCTTCTAGGCCGCATGAGTGTGGTCTTCATCTTTGACAAATCCTCCTCATCAAATCCAACGCTTTACGTGGAATAGCAGGATCGTAGATCGAAGAAGATGACAGACACCACTGCCACTGTCATCGATGACACGTTGTCGCCAGGAGAGGGCAAGGTGGTTGTTCAAGGAACAACCATCAAGTTGCAAGGTGCTTTCAACTATATCTTGTAGGCCTGCGCCTTCAAGATATTTGTTGGGGGTTAGGAGAAACTCAATGTTCTCCTTGAAGAATCACTAGAGCAGAAGGATAACAAGAAGAAAAAGAAGCAAGAGAAGGAGAATTATATTGTCATGAAGTGGTTGATGAACTCCGTAGATCTAGCCATCGCCTTGAACATGCTCTATAAAAAGAGCGCGTACGAGATTTAGATGACCCTAGAGAAAAGGTACGTCCAAAAATCTAGTAATGCACGTATTACTGATCTGTATACTCGTATATGGACAGCTGTCAGGGCGATCTGTCCTTGATTAAGTACTATAAGAAGATGGAGGCCTTGTTTGAGGAGTTGGAGATCTACGAGCCTCTTTGCTGTGACAGATAGGGGGAGACACGTGTGGTTTGGCAGGCTACCAAGTTTTTATCGGGGTTGTATCCCTGTTATCGAGCTACTCGTGATCAGGTCCTTGCATCCGACAGGAAGATGGACCTTGAGACCATCTTTTGCCGTCTTGAGAAGATGGAAGTTCTAGATGAGGATATTACGCCTAGAAGTGGCAACTTCGCACTTGCGCTTTCAGAGACAGGTGCGGGGCGTGGAAGTGGACGTGGTCGAGGTTCAGGTCGCGTCTACCTTAAGTGCTAATATTGTGGATGTATAAATCATCAATAAGAGAGATGTTGGGACAAATTCGGGAGGCCTCTACATGGGGCTACTAGCACCTCTCGGATGGATTTCTTGACCCCTAAAGATCTCGAGAAGATATGGGCTATGATTAGAGAAGAAAAAGAGAAGACTACGACGATCATCATGATGGCTATTGAGGTTGCCATAGAAACCACTTCGGATGCCACAGGAAGACAAAGTTGAGAACACAGAGCTCGAAGAAGAAGAATGATGGGACATCTAGCCTCATTACCAAGTTCAGCAAGTTATCGTCTTCTTGGCCTCGACTTGAGGGGGAATGTGAAGAATGAAGTGCCACGTGGCAATCGATCAGGCCACGTGGCGGTCAGTTTGGGCATTCAAGTGGGTGTCGATTTTGGGTCTTGTGTGGGTTTACTTTGGTTGTAAGTTTTGTTTTAGTTGGTATGTTGGTTTTTAGTTTGTTTAGATGATTTGCTTTGATTGATTAGGATTTGTTTTTTCTAAAATTAGGAGATGTGATTTGATTAAGATTGAGTTTATTACTTGTTTTAAAGGATTGTGATATGTTCTCTCTTTATAAAAGAGAGCTTTTGTAATCCTTCTTATTTTGAGTTAATGGAAAAATTTTCTCAACAATCAACAACTCTCTCTCTGTTCCAACGTGGAACAGTCCCATCGTGGCCTATTTTTTGCCACGCCAAGGAGCCTTCATGCCTTCATGTTGTGCCAATCTTCAATAGAAGCCTAGGTTGTATATGAGATATCAACCTTTCCCATGAAGCAACACATATTAAAGAGGATTTATCACTACTTAGCACTGCTAATGCTGAAGATGGTCTGAACATTGAAGCTAGCCTGAGTAATCAACAACAAGCCATCATGTCTACATACAACTATAACTTGCATCCTCACCATAAATTGAAAATGCGTTATCTTCTAGCATCTTTTATTGATTATTTACATTCACCACATATTTTCAAGAATTCATGAGTACTCTTGCTGTCCAAGAACCACGTAGTTTCAAAGAAGCTTTTAAGGATAATTGTTGGCTTGAAACTATGCAAGAAGAAATAAATGTTATGCACAAAAATTAGGTTTGGACTTGTCCCATGCCCTCGCAAGAATGTCGTTGGCTCAAAGTGGGTTACAAAATCAAGTACAAATCCGATGGCACTATTGACAAATTCAAGACTCGATAGGTCGCTAAAGGGTTCATGCAACAATTTTGCGAACACTTTTATGAGACCTTTCACCCTATGATCAAGATTGTCACTATCTGGACTGTTTTAAGCCTTGCTTTCAGTTGTGGATGGCCTCTATACCAACTTGATGCAAAAAATGCCTTTCTATATAGTGACTTAAAAGAAGTGTGCATGGAGCAACTAGAAGGATTTGAAGAATTAACAAGGTTCATTATGTGTGTAAACTTTAGAGGTCCTTAAGAAAGCTTCTTGAACTTGGTATTTTAACTTTCATAAGGTCCTCAGTGGACTACAGGAAAGGCGATAGAATTGTGTTATTATTACTCTATATTGATGACATTGTGGTCACAAGAAACTCTATCTGTATCATCAATGACGTTAAGTGGGCTCTTGAAAATTCCTTTAGCATCACTGAACTTGGTGTTCTCCATTAATTTTTTGGGTATCGAGGTAGATAGAATAGGCAAAGGGATGTCATCAACGCAACACAAGTATATCATTGATCTCTTGAAAAGATTTAACTTTTCTAATTACAAACCTATTTCCACTCATGTGTCGTCATATCATAAATTGTTCGAAGTTGACAATGTGATGATTAAAAATCCAAGAGAATACATTAGTATGGCTGGTGCACTTCAATACCTTACTATTATTAGACTTAATATTACGTTCGTAGTAAATCAAGTCTCGTAGTATATGCACCCACTCATAATCAATCACCTAGAGGTAGTCAAGCGAATATTTGGATATCTTAAGGGTACAAGTAAAGTGGGTCAGCGATGGGAGAGATCCTCTTTTATCGCAAGTAATTGGTGTTCTCATAGCCTTTTTTGATGTCGATTGGGCATGTGATCTTGATATTCATAGACCTATCACTTGATATTGCATTTATCTTGGACAAAATTTAATATCTTGAAAAAGTTGCAAACAAAAAAGCATGCAAGATCTAGCATAGAAATTAAATACCATACCTTAGTGTCTGTCGTTAGTGAAGTAATTTGGATTCATTCCATCCTCAGTAATTTGGGCATTAAGAATAGATGCACCTCTATGTTATGTGACAATCGTAGTCGATTGGTCAAAGCATATATAGATTGATTTACATTTTCTAAGGGAAAAGATACAAAGTGACAAAGTTGCAGTCCAACACATAACAATTGAAAATCAATCTTTATGAAGGCAATAGACATCAAGATATTCTCAAAATTGAAGAGTGAACTAATTACTTGCCATCCCTTATACTTAGTTTGCATGGGATGATAAAACTATTATATTGAGAGGGTCAGACTGTAAATATTTTTAGTGTATGGGTGCTTGCTGCAACTTGCCCATTACTTGGGATGTTAGAAATCTCAATGTTATAAATAAATTTCTAGGGCGTCCTCTCTGATTATCATTAGAGTGAGGGAAAATCCTATGCCCAGACGTAGAGAGGCACATTGCCTCTTGAACTGGGATAACAAGTGCCTCTCCTTTCGGTTGCTCGTTTATGATTATTCTATGTTTTACACATAACAATGCGAAAATGCTGCCAAGTCACATGCCTATGCACTGCAGTTCATATATCAGAGCTATCAGACAAGGACTTCGTTTGATCTCTAACTTATTCCCCGTTCTCGTGGTTTTATTGATGTCCAAGCTAAAATGATTTTTGTACAAGTTTGCTTTATCAGTCTTTTATCTGCTGAGTTCCTAATTTATATTGCTTTTAACTTAAATCCATTTCACCCTTTTTGTGATTTTATTTCATCAAAATTAATTATAATGCAACTTTGATTAATTTGATATGCCAATATTTCAGTTTGTATCGCTTCATACATTTTCTGGAATTACAACTGAAAATAAACTTGCAAAATCCTCCTTAAAAAAAAAATGTAAAATCCTTGGCAACCGATTGTGACTTAAGAATTGATGCCCAAGAATTAATGATTCTGTATTCAGAGAATGATGATTTTAAGGAAAAACCCTAAACTCGACTAAATTCTGTAATAAATGCTGGAGTTAGATTTCATCCAAAAAAAAGCCAGAGTTAGAGCTCGTTTTTGAAGCTAGAAATTTGACACTATATTGAAAGCTTTATTGATGGGCGATTTTCACTGACTGATATTGCTTGTTATTATGACATAATCAATGGGAAAACAGGTGAAAGTGCTCTATATCAATCACCTTCAATATATTAAATTATTAGATCAACGTTAACATTAATTATTTTGAGTCACCTGGATTAGTGAGTCAAATGATTGAACCATAAGGTCTCCTCTGGAGTCGTTTCCTTCCATTTCCTCATCCATTTTGACATGATTCTATGTTCTAATTTTTTTCTCATATACCTCAGTGGCCATTACAAGTTCTTGGCCTTTCAGGAGTTGTGGTCTCTGTTGGAGTTCATGATGCCTGATATTTTTTCTACTGGAGATGATTCGAAAAAGCTATTAAATGCTGACGATGGCGATCTCATTTCCCGAATAAAGTCGATATTGGGCCCATTCATCCTGAGGCGAATGAAATTTGATGTCATGCAGCAACTTGTCCCAAAGATACAACGTGTGCGTAAAACAAAGATTCGGATAACTGTCTTGTTTTCATGATTATTCTTTCTTGGATAATCTAAAAGGATGTTACAAGTACATGCTTTCTTTTACGACTAATGATTTTTCCCCTTATGATCCTAACATATATAGGTTGAGTATGTCGAAATGGAGGAAAAGCAGGCTGAAACTTATCAAGAAGCCATAAATGACTATCGTGTAGCTTCTCAAAATGGTATGGAAAAGTTTCTAGGGACCGGTTCAAACAAATCTGTTATGCCAAAGAGTCAAATATCAAACTACTTCATGCAGTTACGAAAGGTGTGGAGTTGGTGCCTTTGTTTTTGACAATTTCCCATATTTACCTACCCTAGCTCTCTGCTTTCACGTAATTCTGGAACATGACACGTCGTAGGTCTGACCTCTGCTTTGGTAATGGTTGTTTTAGATTGCAAATCATCCACTACTGGTGAGACACATCTACACCGATGATGATGCTGCTCATTTTGCCAGGTTGTTGTACCCAAGGGGCATCTTTGGTTTTGAATGCAACCTGGAAAGGGTGATTCAGGAGATTAAGAGTTACAATGATTTTGAGATTCACCGGGTAATCCAATCCCCCCCTCCTAAAAAAAGAAGAAGAAGAAAAAGAAAAAGAAGGAAAGAAAACAAAATGCTCCCCAAATTTCTCTCATCTCATTGAGAAGAATGCTATGCAATTTCATTGTCAAAAGAATTGATGCACTTTATAACATTTGGGTAGTCATTTTATGTCCTTAAGATTCATGTGTCTATTTGTTGCATGCTGAAATTTGCAATCATATGAATCTGCCTTTATATAGCACTTCTTTGATTAGTTGTCTGTTTCTATTCAAAAGAAAAATTGCTTTACATGCTATATGGTGGAGATGATGAAAGGAGATATACATGTGCAACTTGCAAGAGATAGGAATTATGCCTCTATCCAACTTAAAGTACCCAACAAGTAGTGACTACTGAACTGTTAACGAGACATGAAGTATGTATTTTGTAGAACAATTTGCTTCCCACATAATATTTTATTTTGAGTAATGAGCCTTGGTGGTTATCATACAGATAATCACTCTTCACCTTTTCAAAAAAAAAAAAAAAGCTTTCCACAGAGATCAAAAATTGGATATCGTCCTTGCATGATTCCCATACCTACAAGCGTGGGATGTGTGAGAGAGAGGGAGAGGGAGGGGGAGGGGGAGGGGGAGGGAGAGGGAGAGGGAGAGGACAACTACACATCTTGGAAGAGTGGAGAGATGAAGGGAGGCTATTTGGAGATAGGAGAGATTGCTTCCTTTTGTCTCTAGTGGTTGCCTCCGTCCCTCTATTTATCAGAGGATAGGAATACACATGGTGCAAATCGGATTGGGTTAAAAGATTGTAATGCCTTGATTTTATTGATGGGGACTCTTTCATTTATAGACTATAGAGGAGTCTAGTTTAGGACAGCAGTACATGATAGGAATGCACCAAATAAAGAAAATACCTCATATCAAATCATAGCGAATCCCATTGAATCCCACTGAAAAAATGTATGCTAATTTAGATTTTTTTTTTTTTGTTGAAAAATTAATTTAGATTGAAGTTAGCTGAAGATCTTCTATCAAGTTAAGTTGAAATTGTGGAGGAAAAGAGTGAATTATATGTTCAAGTAGTATCATTGAACTAAAAGTGGAGATTAAGCAGATTGATTAATGATTACCTGCTATTCATTCTTCAACAAACGGCTAGGAATCAAAAGAAAAATAGGACGATATCACATCTTAATCCTTCAAAAAAAATCACATCTTGAAACTTGCATGAAAGATCAAAAGATATTTAAAAGGTACCCATTGAATTGCAATACATATCAGAACATTTTAGATATTAAATGCAGAATGTCAAAATCTATCTAATTTGATTTCTGAAACATATATATATTTTTTTGAAAAAGGAAAGGGTAGTTATCCAGAGTGATAACTATCCAAAACCATATATATTAGAAACAAACAAAAATAATATTACAACAGTCCGACACCGGGGTCCCCCACTCACAAAGAATCAGCCCAAAGAGAAAACAAAGAGTCAATAGACTCAACAAAATTCTCTATGTAAAGTTTCTGGCCTCGGAAAACCACCGCATTTCTCTATGATTTCTGAAATATATTGATATTAGACAAAGAGTGACAATTCGATTAAACATTAATAGGGGAATAATGAGGGTACTTTTCTTCAGCTAGTCAGGTAGGATGATGTTTGCAGTCTAGGGTTCTGCACCTTCATGATTTTAGCAATGCTCTCCTATTAGAGTGGGTGGTCAAATTGATGCAGAACGAAGGCATGCTTTGGCACATGGTTTTGAGACTCCTATGGCTCCATGCTGAATTGAGAGAACATGCACCGTTCCTCCGGGGGGGGGGGGGATTGGCCTTCTGGCAAGGCCTCTCCTATGTTATGAGGAGGATGCGCACCACATTGATCTGGTTGTGGGTAACGCAGGGGCTATCAGATTTTGGGAGGATGGCTAAATGGGAATCGGGAACTTGGCCTTCACTTACCCTCGGTTGTACACTTTATCCCTTGTTAAAGCATGCAGAGTCATGGAGGCATGGGATGGCCCCATGGATTGATCTTTTGGTTGTTGGGCATTGAACCTGTACGTGCATTTGTTGGATGCAAGGTTTGTGGACATGTAGGAGTTGCTAGTGAGGCTGCAAAGTTTTTGGCCCAGGGAAGGGGTGCTGGATTCACCATCTTGGTTGGTAGGGTTATTGTTAGATCAAAAGTGCATATAAAATTGTTAGGGGAGAGGTGGAGTGTTGGAGATGTGTGCCTGGGCTAAGGATGGCAGGATTGCACACTTTTTTGGAAGACGGAAGTTCCTTTCAAGATAAAGATCTTCATGTGGTTGATGAAAAAAGGGTGATTGGTGACAAAGGTTAGAAGACTTTGGAGTCAGGTGTAGGATGCCTCATGCATCCTGTATGGAACGAAGGAGGAAGATGAGAGCAGCTCTTTATCAATTGTGAGCTTGTAAAGGAGGTCTCACCTTTGAGTATCCCAATCCCTCCTGCCTTCCTCCTTTTGGTGAGGATTTATGGAGAGCTCTTCATTGGGGAGTTTGGGTAGACCCTCCAACGTGTGTGAAGATTGTGGCAGGCCTTTGGTCTATTTGGTTGTAAAGGAATGGGCCATTTTCAGGGCTTAAAGGATGTGGGTAGAGAATGTTGTACGTGATGCATTATCGTTGTATGCATTTTGGCCCCAATCTTTGTAATGCTTTGTTTTGATGGAATAAAGGAGGTTTGGATGGCATTTAAAAAAAAAAAAAAAACCTCACAAGGTCCATTATCATGAATGGAAAACGTAAATTCAATTGATCCCATGAATGACGAATTCAATCGATTAATTAAATTGTTGATACAATTTATGTCGTAACCTTGAACCTCTCTTATGCTTGACCTAATTCTTGCACGAATTACTTGGATCAACTTTGATGTAACAACAAATCAATAGAGAGATCGTTTTCGTTGAAGCTGGCGAAGATCACCAGAGAGAGAAGTGGGAAGAAATGAATAATCTTATTCATCATGGAAACCCTACTCCTCTTTATATAAAGAGGTGTTGGGAAAAATACACAAGAGAACTAGACAGAAATATAAATTAACAAAATAGTTTCTACTAAACATAAATCAAAATAACTAGGAAGCTCAACACTCCTTAAGCTGGAGTATAGATATCTATCATGTTCAGCTTGTCACAGTAAGCCTCGAAAGTAGATCTGGCAAGAGGGTTGGTAAACATGTTTGTAGTCTAGTTCTTTGAAGCAACAGATGAAGTGAAAAGAAGTCTTCTCTGGATTAGATCTCTAGTATAGTGACAATCAATCTCTACATGTTTCGTACACTCATGAGACATGGGATTGTTGGCTATGTAGGTAGCCGCTCTGTTGTCACATCTCATCTCCATAGGCTCCCTAACCTTGACATGTAAGTTAAGATAGATCTGATCCACACAAGCTCAGCTATCGTTTGTGCTATGACTATGTACTTTGACTTTGCACTCGAGCGAGATACCACACTCTGTTTCTTGCTTCTCCATGTTACCAAATTACCAGCCATATATGTAGAAAATTCGGTAGTGGATTTCCTGTCAGAGAGACATACAACATAGTCTGCATCTGAGTATCTCACTATACGCATAGACCTGTCTCTCCTGAATAGTAGTCTACGTCCTGGTGCTCGTTTCAAGTACCTAAGCACCTGCAAAGCAGCATCTCAGTGCTGCTTAGTTGGTCTATCTATAAACTAGCTAAGCTTGCCAACTGCAAGCGAGATATCTAGATGTATGATAGAAGGTAAAGCAACTTTCCAATCAACTCCCTGTATCTGCTCTCAACAGCCTTGGATTCAGAATCATATAAGTGTATCTTAGGATCCATGGGTATGTTGGCAGACTTGGAGCCCAACATCCCAGTCTCCTACAGTAAATCAAGAGCATATTTCCTTTGGCTAAGGACAATCCTACTCTTTCCTCTTGCTACTTCTATGCCTAAGAAGTATCTCAATGAGCCTAGATCATAACGAATCTCTCTACCAGCTTCTACTTGACGTCAACTATCCCAGTAGTGTCATCATCGGTGATGATGAGGTCATCTACATAGACAGAGAGCCACAATCCCCTTATTTGTCTTTCTCACAAATAGGGAATGATCAACAATAGAGCGAATAAGTCCCATGTCTTTAACAACCTCTGACAGCTTGTGGAACCAAGTTTGCGGACTCTACTTAAGGCCATATATCACCTTCTTCAACTTGCACACACACTCCCCCTTAGCCTTAAATCTCGAGGGCTGCTACATATACACTTCTTTTTGTAAATCACTATACAAGAAAGCATTCTTAACATCCAACTGAAATAAATGCAAGTCAAAATGAGTAGCTATAGAAATAAGAATTTGGACTGTAGAAAGTCGAGCCATAGGAGAGGTGTTAAAGAAATCCATCCCATATGTCTGGGTGAATCTCTTTGCTACAAGTCGAGCCTTGTATTGAGAAACTGATTCGTCTAGATTGTATTTCACGGCAAAGACCCAATGGCAACCAACTGTGCGTGCACCAGGTGGTAACAAATTTAGCTCGCAAGTCTGGCGAGATTAAAGTGCAACCAGCTTATCCTCCATAGTGTGATGCCATTTTGGATCAAGCATGTCTTGCTGATATTTAGTTGGTATCTGTGTAGAAGTGAGGGCATTTGTAAACAAGGCAAATAGGCGAATTAGACCATTGGAGGAAACAACTCTTGCCCTCTGATAATGTGCACACCTCCTAGGAGCCTTCCAAATAGCAATCGGAAGGTCCATATCATTAGAAGCAGACTCCGGCTTAGATGATAATGCTCTGTCATCACTAGAAATGACCTCAGAAGTGGCTGGTATAGCACCTGTAGAATCATCACAAGATACACAGAGGTTAGTAGTCTCAATACATACTTGCTGTGGGGAGGATGTGGTGCTGAAGAGGGGGGGTTGCTGTCAATATGTGATTGGTTTACTAAAAACTAGTGGAGGATCTCTGAATTGATCCTTATCAGTGACTGTAGTATCAATGACCCTATTGGAATAGTTGGAAAGTCACCGAATTGAACTAAAGGAATGGGCATGGGAGCCCTCTTTGCCTTAAGTACTAACTGCCTCTCAGTAATTGAAAAATATGGGATAACCTCATGAAAAGTGACATCGGCACTAACAAAGTGCCTCTTCTGTAGAGGATTGTAACATCTATATCCTTTCTGGGTGTGATCGTATCCCAAAAAAACACATTTGACTGCCCTGGGGGCCAGTTTATCTCTATCTGGCCCAATAACATGCACGAAGGCTATACAGCCAAAAATTTGGGTGGCAACAGAAACAACTCCCGGTCAGGGTGCAATATCAGCCAAGGCACTTGCTCAGATATAACAGAATTAGGCATTCTGTTAATTAACATGCGGTTAACACTGCATCTCCCTAGTATCCTGAAGTCACATTATGATGTATCAAAAGGGTCCGTGCCACATCCAGAATGTATTTCTGTTTCCGCTTTGCTACTCTATTTTGTTGCGATGTGTGGGGACCTGTGGTTTGATGAATCACACCATGATATCTGTAAAAATTCTTTATAAGAGTCGTACAAAATTTTAATGCATTATTAGTACGTACAATCTTGACAGCGGAAGCAAATTGATTTTTTATTTCTATGATTAAATTCTCAATTATAGACCCAACGTCTGAATTATTTTTTAACAAAAAAAGCCAAGTAACTTTGGAACATTAATTCACTATCACCAAATAATACGTATGTCCTAGTTGATATGGAATTCGACTGGGACCCCATACATCTAAACGTAGCAAAGCAAACAAGGACTCAGAAGTAGTAGAACTAGCAGGGTAAATAGCTTTGTGGTACTTTCTCATCTGACAAGCATTACAATGAATATCGGTGGTTGGCGAAATATGAGGCATGATTCGGTGTAGCCTGTCTAATGAAGGATGACCAAGGCGATTGTGCCACTATAAGGCACTCCTAGCAGCAAAACACACATATCCTTGGCACTGTGCAGTAAATGGCGTCTGAGACAGGTGATACATACCCCCTCTTCATGCCCGCCACCAATCATTTGTCCTGTGAGCTTGGCCTGAAACATAACCAATATCATCAAATATCACCCTGCAGATGAAGTCTTTCGTAATTCGGTTAACAGGCTCATTGGGAAATCAGGGACAAGCAGAACATTCAGTAATTTCATACTGGGAGTGACTGGCACCTCCCCCTGACCAACTTTGGCATGAACAGTCCTACCAGGATGTATAGGCTGAAGGTGTTGAAAATCTCTATGATTACCACTTAAGTGCTGGGACACACTTGAATCTATTAGCCAAGTAGACCTGTCAGACACACTAAAAATAGATTCTATACCTGAGGCGACAACAATATCTGAAGAAGGGGTCTCCTAGGTAACTTGAGCCAGCCTCTGTACCACAACATCATACTCAGCACGTGACACTATGTCAGAGTCGGTCTCAGAAGAAGCAACCACTTGATTGGCAATAGTAGGTCTCCCATGCTTAGACCAACAGGAAACCTTCATATGGCCAATCCTGCCATAGAAGGTGCACGTAGGTCGTGGTTTTCCTATCTGTGCTCTGCCACGACCATGCCTACGAGTAGAGGATACACCTCTCATGCCTCGACCTCCACCAACAGCTAATGCAGAGGTCTGTCCGGTATTCTCAGTAGCAGGAGCTGCCATAGTAATTTAGCTCAGTCTGCTGTAAGTCTCCTTAAGTGTCGGTAGCTCCGACAATGTCATAATCTGAGATTGTGCAGCATCATATTGTGGGCTTAGCCCAGAAAGAAAGTGAAGCACTGGTGTCTCCTCGTGATACTTTAGATGAGTACAACATGTGCACACTGGTTTGCATGCATTGTATTTCTCCAAAAGTCCTTTTAGAGCAACATAGTACTGAGTCAAGGACTGTCCTTCATGTTTGAGGGAGAACATGTGATTATAGATCTGATAGACCTTGCTTGAATTCTTTTCATGGGAATACGTTTCATGAAGCATATCCCACATCTCCTTTGCATCTTGTAGTACATGATGCTGTCTCCCATCTGAGGTGACATGACATTCATGATCCAAACTCTCACCAATGCATTGTCCTTCTAAGATGAGTACTTCCCAATTTTGTTTTGACGCTCTGGTTCGAGTAGGTGTTCCTTGTTATGACCCTCCACGGTCATCAGGAACGTTTGAGACCAACGAGTATAGTTGGTCTCATCTAGCTTCACGATAGGCACGGAGAACGAGTTTTTGTAGTTCATGCTCTCTAGAGGAGTCTCCGAAGACACTTCGAATGATAAGCAGTCATGGCTCTCAAATACGCTGGGAAGCCGCCAAAATCAGATCCGAAATAGCCTCTTCAGATCTATAGAATCATGATTAGATCACGGATTAAATGATCAAACATGAAATTCGGGTGAAATCTGGGTGATCAAACATGAAATCCGGGACATACTAGGGTTAGGAGGGACTCTTAGTGGCCCTCAAGAGACAAAGAGGGGTGCTGCTGGGTGGGAGGATCTACTCCAAATCCACCGGTGGTGCTCCTACTGGTCGGTGGACTCTCTGCTGCTACCCTTCACGCCTGTGACCAATAGCAACACTACTTTGCGTCGCTGCACGTGCTACTGCCGTCGCCGCACGCATGTCGCTGTTGCGCTGCTACTGGCCTGTCGCTGTAGATGTTGCCATTGTTGCGTGCCGTTGCTGCTCGAGGGATGCCGTCGGTGGTGGCGCCTTGCTGGTGCTACGATCGGTGGTGGAGAGAAATACTAGATTAGGGTTTTGGTGGGACGAGTTTGGAGGCCTATTTGGGTGGGATACTCGAGCGTTGATTTAGGATTGCCGCTTTGATATCAAGTGGGAAGAAATGAATAGTCTTATTAATCATGGAAACCCTACACCTCTTTATATAGAGAGAGGTGTTGGGAAAATTACACGAGAATAAAACAGAAATATACAACAACAACCAAGCCTTTTCCCACACTAAGTGGGGTCGGCTATATGGATTCTTTGCTTCCACACAGATCGATTTTCAGCCATTTCAGGACTTAAATTAAAGTAATTGAGGTCATACTTAATAGTTTCCTTCCAACACTTGTTTGGTTTTCCTCGCCCCCTCTTAGCGGGTTCAGCCTCCAACTTCTCGCATCTCCTAACTGGAGCATCTAGTGGCCTTCTTTGTAAATGTCCAAACCATCTTAGACGTGCCTCTCTCATTCTATCTTTTATCGGTGCCACCCTAACCCTTTTTCTAATAAACTCATTTGAAATACGATTTTTTCCTGTATGATCACACATCCATCTTAACATCTTCATTTTTGCCACAGACATCTTCTGTACAGGCCTATAGCTTATAGCCCAGTATTCAGAACCGTACAACATGGCTGATCTTACAATAGCTCGATAGTATTTTCCTTTGACTTTTAAAGGAACCCTCTTATCACAGAGAACACCAGAAGTACCCCTCCATTTCAACCACCCTGCATTAATTCTATGTATAACATCTCCATCAATTCCACCATCATGTTGGAAAATGGATCCCAAGTACTTAAAAATATATTTCATTGGAATGCACTCTTCGCCCATTTTTACATTAATCCCTTCATTGTTCCCTCTACTACTAAACTTGCATTCCATATACTCAGTCTTCGTCTTACTTATGCGTAATCCTTTATCTTCCAGGGCTTCTCTCCAAAGCTCAAGTTTTCTGTTCACTCCATCTCGTCTCATCAACCAATATAATGTCATTAGCAAAAAGCATAACCAAGGCACCCCAACTTGGATATGCTTCGTCAACTCATCCATAACTAAGGCGAAAAGATAAGGGCTTAAAGTCGAACCTTGATGCAGACCAATGGTGATATCAAAGTAGTCCGTCAAATCATCCTTAGTCTTTACACAAGCTGCTGCTCCATAGTACATATCCTTTATGAGGTTGATATATATAACATGCACTTGTCTCTTCTACAAAATTTCCACAATATATCTCTTGGGACAGAATCATATGCCTTCTCCAAATCAATAAAAATCATATGTAAATCCTTTTCCTTCACTTTGTATGTCTCTATCATACGTTTCAAGAGATGTACTGCCTCAATAGTAGACCTGCTTGGCATAAAGCCAAACTGATTTTCAGTTACCATAGAGACTTGCCTCACGCTTCTTTCAATTATTCTTTCCCAAAGTTTCATCGTATGACTCATCAACTTAATACCTCTATAGTTGGAACAATCTTGTATGTCACCCTTGTTCTTGTATAAAGGTACCACAAAACTTTTCTTTCATTCCTCTGGTATCTTCTTGCCTCTCCACATAGTATTAAATAAATTTGTGAGCCAAGTTATATCCCGTTCTCCCGTCATTCTCCAAACGTCTATAGGAATATCATCAGGCTTAACAACCCTCCCACTTTTTATCATCTTCAAAGCCTCATCTGCTTCTTTCTTTTGTATCCTTCAATAACATGCCCGATTCACATACTCTTCTGAGTTGATTAACTCCCCTAAGATGATATCATTCTTTTGTTTTTCATTAAATAACTTATGAAAATATCTTTTCCATCTTGTCTTTATATCCTCACTAGCTATAAGCATCCTTCCTTCTTCATCCTTGATGCATCTTACATGTGTAAGGTCCTTTGCTTTCCGCTCTCTTGCTTTAGCTAACTTGAAAATATCTTTTTCACCTTCTTTAGAATCAAGTTTCTTATAAAAATGCTCCTAAGCTTTTACTTTTGCTTCACGAACTATTTTCTTTGTTTCTTTCTTTGCTCTTTTGTAGTTTTCCATATTTTCATCGGTCTTATCTCGATATAAGGCTTTAAAGCAGGTTCTTTTAATTTTAAGCTTCTCCTGTACTTCCTCACTCCTCCACCAAGTCTTCTTTTGTCCTGGAACACTTCCTTTAGACACGCCTAACACCTCCTTTGCCACCTTACTAATACAATTTGCCATATTTAACCACATTTCATCAGCACTACCATCAAGATCCCAAGTCTTTTGTTGCATCATTTTCTCTTTAAATCTCACTTGCTATTTCTTAAGATTCTACCATTTAATTTTCAAATTCTTAGACACTAATTTTCTCTTATTTGCCTTCTTCAAATGAACATCCAATACCAAAAGACGATGTTGAGCAGTTAAACTCTTCTCTGGAATAATTTTGTAATCTTTACAAGATAAACGATCCCTTCTTCTCAAAGCAAAGTAATCGATCTGCATTCTTGTTAAGCCACTTTTATAGGTAATCAAATGCTCGTCCCGTTTTTTGAAGAAGGTATTTGCTATGAAAAGATCATAAGCCATAGCAAAATCAATGAATGTCTTCCCTTCATTCGTAACACTAAAATCATGATTTCCATGCACTCCTGCATACTCTAAAGTATCTTTTCCTACATGTCCATTTAAATCTCCACCCAAGAAAATCATCTCTCCGTGGGATTCCTTAAATTATCATATCAAGCTTTTCCCAAAATTTATTCTTTTTTCTTTCCTCCAGACCAACTTGAGGTGCATAAATTGAAATGACATTCAAGATCTTTTCTTCTAAGATTAGTTTTATCAATATAATTCAATCACCCAATCTCTTAACCTCAACCACACTCTCCTTCAAATCCTTATGAATTATAATACCCACGTCGTTTCTACCTTTATCCCTTCCTGAATACCATAGTTTGAAACCTGTTCTCTCGATTTCCTTTGCTTTTTCTCCAACCCACTTAGTCTCTTGAAGGTAAAGAATTTGAATCTTTCTTCTTACCATTGTATCCACAATTTCCTTGAGCTTGCTAGTCAAAGTACCAATATTCCAACTACCGAATCTCAGCATTCTTTGTGACACACTTCGATGGCGAAGTGGTGGAACTAGCTTCTTTACTTGCGTGCGTTCCTCATGCGAGAACTCTTGCTCATTTTGGACTACATCCGGGCGGAGATGTAGTGGAACTAACTTCTTTACTTGCATGCGTTCCTCATGCGAGAACCCTTGCTCATTTTGGACTATATCTGGGCGGCGATGTAGCGGAACTAACTTCTTTACTTGCATGCGTTTCTCATGCGAGAACCCTTGTTCATTTATCACTACACCCGAGTGTCAATGCAGTACGTCGCAAGTAGGAAACACCCCAACGAAATCTGAGTGTTTGCTAGAATTCATGTTTAAAGATCTGACAAATTTTATGCTGGTTGTCGGCTACCTACCTAACGCAACCCTCCTCCTTTACCCAGGCTTGGGACTGGCAATGAAAAGACATACGAACCTCAACATAGGTAGAGTTAATAAAACAGAAATATAAACTAACAAAAATAGTCCCTACTAGATATAAATCAAGATAACTAGGAAGTTCAACAATAGAAGATGGATCACTAATTCTCGAAAAGAATGAGATTGTTTAAGGGTCAACCTAGGCATCATGTGATGTAGCTGCCCTTTGTTGACATTGTGTTCTCAACTGACTTGGAACCGTCTTCTAAAAGTTCCGTTGACTCGAGAAAATAGGCATCCACCAATCAATCATTGACAACTGTGAGATATTTTGTGATGACATGCAGATTTCACCTAGTCGACATTAATGTGTCTCTTTGACTTGGTTAAAGCTGATGTGTCAACTTCGTTGAGATGAACCTAGACTTAATTTTGCGCAGGTACTTAATGTTTTCTTTCTTGCTACAATAAATGTATCCTCTCGGGATCCTTCTTTCAGACTTATTGGCATATAATGTTAATATAATTTAGCGTCTTTCTCAAGATGGTCAGAATACTCATTCTCTGATTGTTAGATGTTATTGTTTTGAAGTGGAAATCACCCTTTCAAGTATGTCCCATTCTGACTCTTGTAATTAATTATATTGTAGTCATTGTTTTTTTTAAAGTAAGGTAAGATTTGAATCTTGGTCTTTTGGATGAGAGTGCACGTGCTCAACCACCAAACCTAGTCTATTTGTTGTAGAGTTGTCCTTTGCTTCCCAATAGGTACTCATGCATAAATGAGTTGGGTCTTTTCTTCACAATGGGTACTTGGACATAAGTCATTGGTCCTTCTCCACAATAGGTACTCAAACGTGGCCATTTCTCTTAATCTTAGGGTACTGGACTTTGACTTTTCTCCTAACTATTTGAGGTTGTTGGACTTGTCTTTTTCTATCATCCATTTGGTGCTAAGATGTTTTTCATTTAAATCTAGAGATGGAGTTTCATGTGCTAGACTAATGTCTTACATTCATAGTCTCATCTTTCTCTACGTTCGATTATCTTAAACAAAAAATTGATATTAACTTAAAGCAAAAGTCATTAAGAAGAAAAGGCTAATGAATTTTGGAACGAGGCTCGTCTTCGTTTCTTGCGACTCGTACCTACAACTTGCTCATTTAACTCAAATCATCTTTGTTCCCTTTGATTCACAGGGATAAAGTAGATTTCGATTTTTTTGCTGTTCTCGTTGAAACACAGGAATACTCTGTTATGTTATGTTGAGGGTCATTTTATTATTTTTTATTTATTGTCGGACCTTTGTTATATTTTTTCCTCACCTCTTTCTATATAAGGAGGTGTAGGGTTGGCTTAGTGAGATAAGAACTTTCATTTTCTTCAACTTAGTATCAAAGCCAAGTTGAGAACACTACCAAGAAAAATCCTAACCCTACCACCAAGCCCCACCTTCGCCATTGCTATCGTCGGCACAATCGGTTAGTCAATAGCAGCAGCAGCGTCGCCGGCCAATGTTGTCGCCAGCCTCTCTCCTCTCTTCTCTCTCTCACTCTCTTGCTGTTAGCCCTTGTTCAGTGGCAGGGGGAGGGCAGTACTGCCCCGTACCACCTGCTGCAGGTCCTAGGGAGGTCCTTGGCTTGTGTTTGATGGAGTTCTAAAGCCAAGGGCCTTCCGGAAGATGTATTCATGCATCGCTAGTGCTATGGTATGATATATGCAGATCTTTGGACTGTTTTTGGGGTGTGTATTCCGCTGTATTGATGATCTTTTGGGGTGTGTATTCCCCTTTGGAGGGTTGACTATTGACGGAGTTTTGAACCATGTGTGTGCAGATTACGAGGTGTGTATTCCTCTTTCAATTCAGTTTTGGGGTGTGTCTTCCCTTTTGTGATATCAAAATTAGTATTGTACGTGTTGTTGAAGAAGTTTTGGGTGTGTATTCCCCTATGTAGCATCAAAATTAGATCTGCAAGTATTGAAGAAAGAAAAATTAGATCTGGGTAGTGTGGTTTTGTGGACATGGCAACTTCTCATGAGTTAGAGATTGTGCTGAGAACTACCATGGGTGACTCTTCTTCAACCACTGGTGTGACGTGGTTGATTGACTTTGGTGTTTCCAATTATTTATTCGGTAATTCGCAATGTTTTGGACAGATTCAATCTGTTTCACAAGGTCGCACTGTGCAGGTGGCTGATGGGTGATATGCCCCTATTAATGGTAAGGGGGCAGTTACAATTATCCCATCTATGCAACTCAACCATGTCTTGTATGTTCCAGACTTGTTTATGAATTTGCTTTCTGATTGTGAGATCATTAAGCAAATGAATTGTTGTGTCATCTTCGATGAGCTTAGATGCACTTTTTGAAGATCGAAGGACAGGGACGATTATTGGTAGTGGACATGAAGGTGTTTACCGACTTGTTCAGGGCCTCATGATTGTAGCTTGTCAGATTAGCTTTGCTTCAAGGAGTGCTTTACAGTGGCATGGATGGTTGGGTCATCCATCTTTGGATGAACTACATAGATTTATTCCACATTTGTTCCGAACCACACAACTTTCTTGTGATGCATGTTAACTTGGGAAGCACCATAGGTTTTGCTTCCCATTAGCTACTGGACTACGTACGTCTTCATGCTTTTAGTTGTTGCATGTTGATGTCTGGGGTCCCAACATGATTCTTGATAGACAAGGACATCGTTATTATTTGATTGTGGTTGATAATTTCTCCTGATTATCTTGGTTATTCCTCATGAAGAATAAGTCTGAAGTGGGTTCCCTTATTGAGAAGTTTGTGTTAATGATAAAGAATCAATTTGATGTCTGCATCAAGATAGTTAGATTAGATAATGCATTGGAGTTTTGTACTTGTCATGATTTGCATGGTATCATTCATCAGACTTCCTATCCCCACACCTCTCAGCAGAATGGGGTTGCAGAGAGGAAGCATAGACACATTCTTGATATAACCAGAGCTCCTCTTGTTCAGAATAATGTGCCACATAATTACTGGGGAGATGCAGTTCTCACAGCTTGCCATCCCATTAATAGACTGCCCTCCTTAGTTATTTATGAGCAGGTACCATGGTAGGTTTTATATCTAGATGCAGAGTTGTTTGATGTTCCACCCAAGACATTTGGGTATGTGGCTTTTGTTTATCTTTTTAGACCTGGTCAAGATAAATTAACACTTAAAGTAGTCAAATGTATGTTTCTTGGCTACTCTCGTATTTAGAAGGGGTATCAGTGCTTTGATCCTCTACGGCAGAAGCATTACATTAGTGCAGATGTCATTTTTCATGAAGCTGTACCTTACTTTTCTGTTGCTACTAGACAGGTGTAGAGTGTGCCAGAGTATGCTCCTATGCTAGTTGCTCCTGTACCATTTGATGTTATTTCAAATAGTAGCAATTCTCTTCTTGCTACTGGGTCATTTACTAGCACATTTAGGCCTATACCAGCAGATGATGGCACATTCAAGGGTTACACTTATCAGTTGCCAGTTTCGTATAGGGCAAAGTCACCCCCTTCTATTCCACAGTCTCCTCCGGTTAGTGTTGAGAACCTAGAGGCTACTTCTCAGGATATTCCTACAGGTACAGAGTTTCTTACAGAGGACATTCCTTCAGATATAATGTCAGCAGGTGTGGAGGTTAAGACCACTGACGGTGCTTCTCCTGTCGACATTTCTCCAGGTCCTATTTCCATGAGTACTGATGATGATATGCTTGTTGCTATTCAGAAGGCCCCTTGCTTATGTGCCTATTACCGTGTGGCTAGGAGTACAATCTCCACTGATTCTCTTAGTACTAAGTTTCATGCTTTCACAATTGCTGTCTTTAGATTTGAGATACCTACTTCATGTTAGTAGGCTCTTCTAAACCCGCATTGGAGGTCTGCCATGGAAGAGGAAATGTCTGCACCACGTGACAGGGGGACTTGGTAGCTTACTTCGTTACCTTTTGGTGCACATTTGGTTGGTGTTAGGTGGGCCTTTGTCTTGAAATACAACCCTAATAGCCTATTTCTTGGTATAAGCTTGTCTTGTGGCCAAAGGATTCACCCAAACCTATAGAGCGGATTTCTTTGATACTTTTCTCTTGTGGCACGTCTTTCCATTGTCTGTATTCTCATTTTTGTTACAACACACTATGGATGGTTATTGCATCAGTTGGATGTCAAGAATGCTTTTCTTTATGGTGACCTTTAAGAAGACAGACATGCAACAGCCTTCTAGTTTTGAGGTTCAGGGGGGTGTGTTTGCAGGCTATGAAAGGCCATTTATGGTCTTAAGTAGAGCCCTTGAGCCTGGTTTCAGCGTCTGTTAGAGGCTTTGACAGTTGTTGGGTTGCAGAGGTCATCGTCTGATTATTTCTTGTTTGTGAGGAAGACCAGTGGTAGTGTTGTGACTCTACTTGTGTATGTTAATGATCTTATACTCATAGTAGATGACATGGCTGGTATTTCTCAGGTGAAGGAGTATTTAGCATTGTAGTTTGTTATGAAGGACCTTGGGAAGCTCAAGTATTTCCTTGGTATTGAGATTTCGACGAGTAGGCAGAGCATTGTTATGTCTCAGAGGAAATATACTTTAGCCATTCTCTAGGAGGCAGGCATGCTTGGATCTAAGGGTGCTAATATCCCTTTGGATCCAAGGGTTTATTTGTTTAATGACTTAGCAAGGTTGATGGATAAGGAGGTTTACAGACAACTGGTGGGGAAGTTATTGTATCTGATCATTACTAAGCCAGATGTTAGTCTTGCTGTGAGAAAATTGAGTCGGTTTTTGCACAAACCTACTGATGATCATTGGTAGGCTATGATGCAGGTGTTGAGATACATCAAAGAGTGTTCACGTCGAGGTCTTTTATTCCAGAAGAAAGCTGATGTGTTTGTTATTGCTTATTCAGATGCAGATTATGTTGGTCATATTGGGGACAAAAAATCTACTACAGGTTTCTGTACCTGTGTAGCAGGGAATCTGATGACTTGGAGGAGTAAGAAGCAAAGTGTGGTGTCATGTTTGAGTGCTGAATTAGAATATCGCGCCATGGCACACATAGTAGCGGAGATGATATGGATGCGATTTTTGTTGCTAGACCTTCATGTTATTCTTGAAGAGCCTGTGGAGATGCATTGTGACAACAAGGTCGCGACTTACATTGCTAACAATCTCATGTTCCATGAAAGGATTAAACATGTGGAAGTAGAGGAGCCTAATTTAGCAGGGTCTGTTCCGTATTGCTTGCCTTGCCTCATTAGAACAAACTGCGGATATGTTCACTAAGCCATTATCTCGTCTTATGTTTGAGAAGTATAGGAACAAGCTGAGCATGATCGATATATATGCTCCAATTTGAGGAGTATTACATTATGTAGAGGGTCATTTTGTTATTTTTTATTTATTGTTAGACATTTATAATAATTTTCCCTCACCTTTCTCTATTTAAGGAGTGGCTTAGTGAAATAAGAACTTTCATTTTCTTCAACCTACTCCTTACTTTTAGGGGCATTGATTTAGGTTCGTTTGCCTATTTCTCCTCTATCATGACGAATCAATTGATTGGAGGCGGACATTGCTCTTTTCACTGTCTTCCCCTTTAAAACTTGTAAAAATTTATGTGAAAGATGGGAGTTCGAGTCGTTTTATAGGGGGTGAATGGTTCAAGTTACTTCTTGGCCTATGCAAGATTTTTTTTGAAATATTTGAGTGTTTCTATTTTTTTGTATTTTTGTTTTCAAAACATGGTTGGATTGTTTTGACCCCTCATGCAAGAAATGTGACTAAACTAATCTAATGACCTTGGAAAATTATGCTTAATTTATGTAAGATTGATGGAAACATATGCCGTTGATTTTGTGTAAATGAGAGTTAGTGCATGAATTTTCTAAAATTACGTATAACGAATTAGGCCTTACAATTTTGCAGCATGAATCCCTACTTCACTCTTAAGGCAAAATTTGGTGATTTTTTGATGATGGAAATTTGTGGGACTATTTCTTAAATGCAGGATTACGAATTGGGACGGGACATGAATGTATGCGAATTGAGAAATACTATTCTTTTTTTGGGTTTTTTGATTTTTCTAATTTTTTTTTGGGATTTTTAGATATAAAAGTAATGAAAATGACATACGCACAACTACATTAGTAAACCAAATACATGGATTGCACATGAATAAGAATTTCATTAAAGCATAAATCAAGTTTGTTGAAGAAATTGAAGCATCTTATTTCTTAGGGAAACCCTAGGGTTCTTTATATAGAGAGTGACACTGGGAAAAGTACAAGTATGTTCAAAGAGCCAGAAATAACAAACACATACACATTTACAATAACTTTAACACTCCCCCTCAAGTTGGAGCATATATGTCTATCATGTCTAGTTTGGAACAAAGAAAATCATGATGCTTCTTGGGAAGAGCTTTAGTAAAAATATCAGTAGTCTGTTGCTCAGAAGTAGTAGTGGGGGTGCATATTCTCCCTGTAGATACTATATCTCTAATAAAATGACAATCAATCACAATGTATTTTGTGTGCTTATGGAATATTGGATTGGATGCAATAAAGGTGGCAGACTTGTTATCATAGTACATAGGCATTGAAGTCTTAATAGTCACACCCAGATTCTCCAAGAAATTCACAAGTCACAACTTCACATTCAGTGTAAGCCATCACTCTATATTTTACCTCTGCACTAGATCTAGACACTATTGGCTGCTTCTTGCTTTTCCAGGCGACGAGGTTGCCACTTAAGAATGTGGCATACCCTGTGGTAGATTTCCTATCCTCGAAGTCTCTTGCACAGTCAACATTAAAGTATGCATGAATATCAATATGACCATTGCTCTTCATATAAAATCCTTTCCTTGGACTCCTTATTAAGTATCTAAGAATGAGACAAACTGTTTGCTTGTGGTTGTATCTTGGACTTAAGTGGTTGCATCTTGACATACAATAGCTTGCCAACCACACTTCTGTACCTGTTCTTATCCTAAAAAACATGATCATCTTCCTCCCTGAGCCTCTGCAATGGCTCGACAATAATGAAGGATGGTTTAGCTCCAAGAAGTCCTGTCTCCTTAAGGAGCTCCAGGACATATTTCCTTTGAGAAAGAGCCATGCCCTTGGAGTTCTTGGCCACCTTAATTCCTAGGAAGTATCTCAGCTGTCCTAGGTCCTTGGTAACAAAGATCTCCTGCAAGAATTTCTGTCTATTGTATCCCCTGTACATTATCTTTAGTAAGCACCATGTCATCAACATAAACTGCCAAAATGACCATACTAAAATCTCTTCGGCACACAAAGATAGAATGATCTGATGTGAATTTGCGAAAACCATTCCTCTGAGCCTCCGTGCTGAGCCTCTCAAACTAGGCTCGAGGACTTTGCTTGAGTCCATAGATAGCCTTTCCAGGTCTGCATACTTGGCCCCAAGGTTTGAAATGCCGATTTCGACGCCGTGCTGATAAAATTGTAGGTATGCATTTCGTGGGCATGCCGAAGGCATGTCGTGGAAATGCCCGTTTTTCGATGGCAGATTTCGACAGCCCGAAAAAATGACATTTCGAGACACGCCAAGGGCATGTCGATGCATGCCGACAGAAATGATTAAGATTTGAAAGACAACTAAATCAAGATATTAGAAACGTGTTTACAGGTTTTTTTTATATTAAAAACATATTTACAGGTTATTTTAGCCTGTGTGAAAAAAATCAACGCGCGTGTGCGCGCGTTTGTGTGCCCTTCCCCTTCCCTCCAGCTGGCCATTCCCAGGAAATCCAAATTCCCTCCCTTTTAGCCGCGCCCCCATTCCCAGAAAATCAAAATTCCCTCCACTCAGCCATTTTCAAAAGCATCCCGCTCAGGTTTTTCAAAGTTCCCGCCGCTCCCATTCCCAGCGTCGCTCAGCCATCGTCGGCATGCCGACGTTTCGTCGGTAACTATCGGCATGTCGGCGAAATCCTCGGCATGCTGACGGTTTCCCTGCAAACCGACACTATCTTTGTGTCGATATGCCCTCCCTCCAAAAACCCCCTTACTGACGGCATGCCGACGGCATTTAAATCACAGCTTGTCCCCCTTCAACCATGAAGCTAGGTGGTTGAGCCATGTAGACTTCTTCCTGTAAGTCACTATATAGGAAGGCATTTTTCACATTTAATTAGTACAAGGGCCAGTCTTTGTTTATTGTAAGCGATAGGACCACTCAGATAGAATTTAGATGCGCCACAAGTGAGAAAGTATTGAAGTAGTCTATCCTATAAGTTTGGGTGTAGCCCTTCACCATAAGTCTGGCCTGAAGCCTTTCAACAGTGCCATCTGGATGATACTTTACTATGTAGACCCATCTACAATCAACGGTCTTGGCACCAGTGGGAAGATCTGTCAATTCCCACGTGCCACAGGAAGTGAGGGGAGACATCTCCTCCTCCATAGCCTGGCGCCACCCAGGCTCTTGCAATGCTTCATGGTAGTGTCTAGGAACTGCAATGGTAGAAAGTTATATGGAAAACTGCTGTAGTGTTGAGCTCAAATGGTCAGTGGCAATATAATTTGACATCAGATGTAAAGTGCAACATCTTACTGCCTTTTTGAGTGCAATAGGGTGGTTATTAGACCCCTTAAATGGAGTACCTGAATTAGATGTCAGTGGGGGTGGAGCATCCTCAGAATTCTCAACTTGCAAGGTGGGCAAGGGAATAGTGACAGTAGACTGCTGACGTTGCTCGTAGGTCCGAGCAACCCACTTTAAAGAGGAGCCGTCATTGGAGTAATAAGGAACTCACTCTAGAAAGGAAATGTCGGTTAGACACATAATACCTTTTCCCAATGGGATCAAAACACTTATAGCTTTTCTGGGTTCTAGAATACCCGAGAAACACACTTGAGAGACCGAAGGGACAATTTGTCAAGAATCTCAAATTGGTGGACAAAGCATATGCATCCAAATACTCATAATGGTAGTGCAAATAAGTTGGCATTAGGTTGCAAAAGAAGCTAAGGTGTGTTTCCATCTAGAATAGGTGATGGAAGATGATTAATCAAGTATATGGTTGTAAGAATAGCATTCCCCCAAAAGTGTTTAAGTACATTCATAACAATTATAATGGTCCTAGCAACATGAAGTAGGTGACGCAACTTTCGCTCAGCAACCCCATTTTTTTGTGTGGTGTAAGGACAAGATGTCTTGTGTAGAGTACTATTAGTAGAAATAAAGTCCATCACATTAGATTGAACAAATTCCAAGGCGTGCATAGAATAGAAATTTTTAACTTTATAGAATTTTTTTGAATAACATGAAAATTTATCATTTATCACAAAAGCCCATGACACGTGACTAAAATTGTCAACAAACACAGCAAAATATCGGCACACACCTTGGTGATTAATACGACATGAATCCCAAATATCAAGTAGATCAAATCCAAAGTAGCAAATCTTTTATTTGTCCTAGGAGAAAAGGGTACACGGTGATGTTTGCCAAGATGACAAGCCTTACACTCAGGACTATTAGGAATGAACAATCCTGGAAACATCTTTTGTAAACGAGACGTAGAAGGATGTCCCAGACAGTAATGCTATGTAGCAAGATCAACAGAAATAGACATCATACTAGCAAACACGTAAGGGGTCTCAATGTAATAGAGATCATCATGCTCAATTTCCCCATCAATCATCGTCCTTGTTCGGGTGTCCTGAAAATAAACAAAGTGTTCATCAAAGATCACATGGCATTTAAGATCTTTACATAATTGGTAATTAGATAAAAGGTTCAAAGGAAACTTTTGTGCACAATAAACATGTGACAACTTCAGTCTGTCAGAAAAGTAAGCCTCCCCTACTATAGTGACGGGAATAAGAACCATTGTTTAGGTGAATGGTAATCACATATGGCGATGAATGCAGAAATAATGGAGCATCCTTCTTACTCGTTAGGTGATTGGAAGCACTTGAATCAACCACCCAAGATGAGGAAGAAGACGTAGTAGCCAAGTTGGTCGAGGTGCTAGTCACAGCCAATGAAGCAGCAATAGTGTCTGAAGGTGCAGATTGCCTCATTAGAGTCATCAAGCAGGCATAGTCATTTGTCGTCAATATTGAAGCAAGAATAAGAGAGGCAATAGTCTCTCCTCTTGAACCATAGCAGCAGTGGTAGTACGTTGTGGGTAGCCAAACTTGGCCCAACACTTTTTTGATAGATGATTCGTCTTGCTACAGTGATTGCAAGGATCAAAAGCATGTCCACGACCACGACCTCATCTAGTACCATAGGTTCGTCTACGAGTAAGACCACCTTGGCCTCCAGAAGTAGCAAAGGCAGTGGTCTTTGGAGTAGATGCCTGGGATGTGGCTGTAGAGACCACTAGTAAACCAACATCAGAGGATATCTTTTGAAGTTGTCTAAACACCGCCTCAAATCAAGGATCTCCTCTAGCGCTAGATTTTGTTCCCCGACAGAAGAGAAGCAGAGAGCAAGACCATCCAAGAACCTGTAGATGTGCTAGGGCTGTCTCTATTGGATCCAGGATGGTTGAAATGCATTGAGCTCTTCGAAGAGCCCCTCTATCTCCGTGTAATAGTCCACCAATGCTTGCTCTCCCTGAGTAGAGGACCAAATGCGGCGGTATATGTCAGTGAGATGCGCATGGTTGGACCTCTACGAATACTTCTTTGTGAAGCTCTCCCTGATCTCCTTAGAACTCTTCTTGTAGAAGAGATTCGTTACGGTATGTGGCTCTACACCATTCATGAGCTAGTTCATGATTAGATAGTTATGCTTCCACGTCTCATACCCTGCATCATTAGAAGTCGAGGGATTCTCGGTAAGAATATCGAGTCGTTTCTAGCCCCCAACAGATATTTTGAATGCCTGGGACCAAAGAAGATAGTTTTGGGCATCATTTAGCTTCAACGTGCTGCCTTGCAGCATCAAGGAGGCCGAGGTAGTCATTGGCTTCACCTCAGAGGATCCCAATAGTGTCATGTTGGTTGAGAAATGATGAAATTATATCTGAATAAGGGCCTTCAGCAATGTTTCAGAGATCTTTGGACATGAGAACTAGCACATCACGTCCCTTAATCATGTGTATATTTAGATCTGGACTTAGGCCACCACCGGGATTCGTTTACCACATCAGAGAACCCTGGTAGTAGGCCTAGGAGAGGGTGCGAGCAACAGTAGCTACTAGCGGTGGCTCTGGAGTTGCGAGTGGTAACAGCAGAGGCGTTGCTGGCGGTAGTAGCGGCGACATAGGGTTGTGATCGATTCGCAGTGGCGTTGAGGTGGCGATGGCGGCACCCAGGGAGACCGCAGGGGTTGCTGCAGATCGCAACACCCCCCACGACAGTGGTGGATGGCAAACGGTGGTCAAGCCTGGTGAGGAGGTTGATAACGGTAAAGAAGGTTTTCCCTCTTAGGGTTTTTTGGTGGAGAAAGGCATCAGAGCGTGAAGAGTCTAAGACTCACCTTGCTTTGATACCATGTGGGTGAAGAATGAAGCATCTTATTTCTTGGGGAAACCTTAGGGCTCTTTATAGAGAGACCCTAGGAAAAGTACAAGTATGTCCAGAGAGTCAGAAAGAACGAACACATATACTCCTTTACAATAACTCTAACAAAGTTCTACAACTAAAATAAAAACTAAAGAAAAGGAGAAGACGTAGAAGAAGAGGAAACATGCCAAGGAAGTCGGAGGACTTGTGGCAGAGGTGGAGATGCCCGCTAATGACCATCGCGATGAAGGAAGTGCGAGGAAATTCCAGAGAAGAAGTACCGCTTAGAGAAGAAGGTAGAGGTAGGGAAGAAGAAGAGGGATGGATAAGGGAAGAAGAAGAAGAACTAGACGGGGAGAGGAAGGAGAGGCTAATCTAAAGAAAGGGAACCTAAGGAAAGAGAAGACCTAAGGGAAGAAGGTGGTGGCTATGGAGGAGGAAGGTTGGTGTGAAGAAGGAAGGGAGGAGGAAAAGGGTGGCGTGGACAAGAAGGGAGAGGGACAGATGTGGAGAGGAGATGGAGGGGAATTGTGTTGCATGAAAGATGGTGGTGGGAATATATAGAAGAGGGGCACATAGTTGGCGTGGGAAGCGGGTGTAGGAATAGGAAAGTAGGATTAGGAATTGGGTTTTGGAATTTGGAAGGTGATTTTTTGGTGGGATCCTTGATGGTGGGCGTGGGTTTTGTGGAAGCAATGTGGTGGTTAGGCATGGGGTTTTATGGTGGGTGCAAGGTGGGCGTGGGTTTAGGGTTAGCTAGAATTAGGAAAGTGGTTGGTGTTGCGGTTTTGGAAAGTGGAGGTTTATGTGGTGGATAGGGTTTTAGAGTTAGGAAAGTAGAGAAAAGGAAAGCATAAGTGGTGGGTTTTTGTAAAAGGAAAGTGGAGATTGTATAAAGTAGTGAATTTGGCTTAGGATTTTTAGCTGAGGTAGATTAAGATTAGGAGTAGGTTTTGCATTTTGGTTTAGGGTTTTGGTGGTTAGAATTAGGTGGGCTAGGGTTTAGGGTTAAGGTTTGGAATTGGGATTAGAAATTAGGGTTAGCGTTAGCAATTAGGAAAGTGGAGGCTAGAGTTTAGGAAGGTGGTGCCACTTACGGTTTTTTGGCTTAGAGTTTCTTTTCTTCTCCTTAATCGAGCTTAATTAATCAGGATCTTCAATTCCTCTTTGGCTTAGCTCAAGTATTCATGCACAGAATAAAGTCACTTATTAATATTCATGAAGTAATTAGGCTCAATTATGCATTCCTAATTCTAAGATGCATGCATGCAATTATATATAAAATGCTCTAATTCTAATGCAAATAATTCTACAAAACCAACATAACTAAGAATCTTAGACCATAGTTAACTGAGCTCATCATTGACCTACCATTTACCAGCATTAAGAAAGAAGTGGTGGTATACACCTCTTTATCCTCGTCAACCACTCAGGAAAATGCCTCCACCTCAGCAATGCCATAGGCATGACGAAGACATCGAGTTATAGGCTTTGGAGAAATCCACTTTCATATGTACCTTGGCCATAATGAGGTAGATGGAATTTGAGAGGGCAATGGGTTAGTGGTGCTTAATTGACTCCACACCTAGTTTCTTTGGTAACGTATAGAACCTATTTAGCTTCTTAAAACTAAAATTTTTGTAACCTCCCTTGATCACCCGTGGCAATGCAAAAGCTTGAAAAATAGGCGTTTAAAATTGATTTGAGAAGTGGTTTAATGCCTAAAAAATTGATTAATCAAGAATCGAAATCACCTAAATCGGAACTACATGGGAAGAATTGGCTTCCTCTTGTTACGGGGTACCACGAATATAACGATATACCTCTCGGGCAATGTAGTACAACACCTCGTGTGTTGTGCCTCTTACAATAGGTCTTGGTTTGGTTGCAGGACCTTCCCAGTAGGTTGATAATGCCCTTAATACTGAGAACACCCAACTTTGAACATGTTCATGACTCCTCGAACTTGGGACGACCTTTGCTTCGGAGTCTCATGCGTACGATTAGAGAAGCACCAACAGGACCACCAACTTGCGATATAGCATTGATTGGTCAACCAATGTGGGCATTGGTCAACCAGTGCCTTGGTGCTCCCCAACAACAGATGCTGGTCGATCAATGATAGCGTTGATCTTCCAACAACTAAAGAGTTGGTCGACCAATCCTCTTGTTGATTGACCAAGAAGAGAAGGGGATTAGGGGATCCTCAACTCTTTGTTTCTTCCTCTCTGGCGATGGTGGCTCTCTTTATTACGTGAATTAAGAAGTTGATTAGGTCTTTTGACCTTATTTTTGGGAGATTTATAGGGAATTATAGTAATCCTAATATGGTAAGAGTTATTGGATCAAATCCAATTGTTGGAATTAAATTCTAATTGATATTTGCATGATTGGCTCTTTAACTAATTTAGCTAATTGGATTTTAGTACTAAAAATCCATTTAATTTCTATTCAAATCGTTTTAGATCAACGTTAAATCTTTTTGGCCCAATTAAATGTCAAATCAAATACTATTTAACTTTGTCGAGTTATTTTTATTTTGTTTTTGTTATGTTTAGTGAAGGGCATTCTTGTACTTCTATCCCTTCGTGCCTCTCTATATAAAGGCACCCAGTGTTTCTAATAAACCTAATGACATTACAACCTAACATGGTATCAGAGTAGCGGTCCTAGACCAGAGTTCTGGTATCCCACCAGAGATCAACCTCCTCCCCTGCACCAAACCCTAAACCCGCTGGCCTCTCTCTCTCTCTTGGCCGTGGCTCTCACTGACCGGCGGCCACACAACCTTACGTTGTTGGTTAGGAGGGCTTAGCCCCTAGTTGCTGACGGCCTGAGGGCCTCCTCTATCGCTCGATGCAACCATCTGAGGGCCTAAGGGCGCCATCGTCGCCCTGTCTCGCTGAAAGGGCACCGTTGCTGCCTCGTCTTGCTGAAAGGGCACCGCCACCGCCTTGTCTCGTTGAAGGGGTGTTGCCGCCACCGCCTCCTTGCAGAGGTGCCGCCGCTCCTATGTGCAGCGTTGTCACCGCCACCCTTCTGCATTGCTGCGTCGTTGGTTGACCCTTTGAGGGAGATGGTGGCTGCAACTGTGTAAGGGGTTAGGAAGATCTCTTCGTCTCTCTCTTTGCTCTAGTAAGTAGAGGTCTGCAAGGGAGAACAACCCCTTTGGGGTCTCATCCAGCCCCGAAGGTGGTTATCATGTTCTAAACATCTCTACTTTCAGATTCGTGAGCATGGTTTCAGATCAACGTATGATCTGAATTTCTACTACAGTACCTTGCGTTTTTAGTGGTTCCCACATGTTGGAGTATGTGGAAGATCAAGAAGGAGCTCTTTGGCGACTTGGCCAGGAAGACCTCTATCCTGAGCGTATCTTCTTTTATGCAGGAGACTTCTATCAAGTTGGAAGGTACCAACTTTTTGTTATGGTCAACCTCTTTTTCCCGATTTGTGGGATCTCACAGGAAGTATATTTTGACATAAGAGGAACCTGTGGTCAAATATGTCGATTGGGAGGTAGATAATGATTGGATAGCTACCTACATGTTGAACAGTATGAAAGAACCTATTTGCAAAGGAAGTCATGTCCTATGCATTTGCAAAGAAAATGTGGGAGATGCTTCATGTGATACATTCTCATAAGAGCAACATCAGTTGTCTCTATAGGGTGATTGAGGAGTTGCACTCGTTTCGGAAGGGAACCATGTCTCTAGCCGAGTACTATGGTTCTATGAAGAACCTCTGGGATGAGCATGATACCTACCAACCTATTTCTATTGATGTTACTGTATTGCTAAGCAACGTGAAGCATTCCGATCTGTTCAGTTGCTTGCTAGCCTTGGCCCATAATACAAGTCTGTGAAGGATCGGCTTATGACATTAGAGGAGATCGCTACACCAGCATAGATCTACACTCGACTCTTTAGAATTGAGGTATCTAACCTTGTTCCTGTCTTTGATTCATCTGCCTTGGCAACTACTGGTCGAGGTAAGGGAACCTCAGGGGACAGAGGGAGAGGATGTGGACCAAGACCTGGTGGTCGTGGCAAACGAGTGGACTGTTTTGTGACCATTGTCATTGTTGAGTTGGCAAGTGCCACATTCCAGGTAGTAAAGGGCCCTCTGGGCCGACGGAATTGTGGTCCAAAGGATCAAGTTGAGTCATTTGCTTAATTGTTAAGTTTATTATTTTTTAGTAGTTGGGTTTGTTAGCATATGTTTTTATTTTATTTCTCTATGTATGGTTATGGGGTTTGCTCCCTAAGGGGCATTTATGTACTTTCGCCCTTTTTGGTCTCTCTATATAAGAGAACCCTAGGGTTTCAATAACAAGTTGAATTATTCAACCAATTTGGTATCAGAGCATCGGTTATGGATCGTAGCTCTCGATATCCCACCCTTAAGGCCTCCAAACCCTACACCCCATGCCCTCTCCTCTCTCCCAGCGACAACAACGTCGGATCTCGTGCGGCGATACTCTTAGCGGTCGTGTGCGGCATCGCACACATGCAACAGTGCCCCAAGCACATGCGGCGGTGCTCAGCGGCGTCAGACCTTGTGTGGCAGCGCTCTAGGTGGTGCTCCATGGCCACGATTGGCACCAGCGGTGCTCCAGCAGCCGCGATTTGATCGGGTGGAGCTTCAGGAGCTGTGATCTGGTCGGGCGACGCTCCGGCAGCTGCGATTTGGTTGGGTGGCGCTTTGGCGGCTGCGATATGGTCCAGCGGTGCTCCAGCAGCTGCGATCTTGTTGGCATAGTGATTGTGTAGGAGGTATGATCTGGTTTCGTAGGGAGAGAAACACCTAGATCTCCTTAGGGCCATCTCAGGTGTTCTTCCTCGCACTTGAGTGAGGCCCATGTTTGTCCAAGGGGGTATTCTGCGAAGATGCAGATCTGAATCTATCCAGATTCAGATCTTTTGATGGTTTCTTGGACATGGAAGGCAGATTGAGGCTTCCCGATTGTGAAGATGGCTTCAGATGCTCAGTTCGAGGTGACATTGGGCACTCTTTCGGACATCGGGGTACTTAAGAATCCATTTTTTGGTCATGTTGTCAAGTTAGATAAGACCAACTACCTGCGGTGGTCCCAAACTTTTCTTATGATTGTCAGGGGTCATAAGAAGAGCCACATTCTTATGGATCTGGAGGTCTCAAACAAGACTGGTGTAAATGCCAACTGGGATAGTGACAACGCTATGGTCTGTGCATGGCTGATGCAGATAGTTATTCCCTGAATAGGAGATGAGATTATGTATTACACCATAGCGAAGGAGATGTGGGAGTCCTTGCATGACACATGCCAAGAACTCAACACAGGTGTTTCAAATCTTTTACGATCTCTTCTACTTGCGTCAAGAAGGATGCACACTGCCGCAGTACTAGTCCTTTATGAAGGGAATGCTGGAGAGGCATCACTTCTATCTGTCGGGGTGTGCCTGTGAGTCCTGGCGAAGCTGTAGGAGATAGTTGGCAGTCTCCCTTTTCTTGACAAGTCTCAAACCTGAGTATACGGCAACCAGAGATCAGATTCTCATCGCTTATGAGCTTCTTACCCTGGAGGAAGCTTATAGTAGATTCAGCAGAGTTGCTGTCTGCACTCTTGCTCTTGACTCTGGTGCCCAAACGTCTGCACTGGTTACGATCCTTGGACGTGGTAGGGGTGCTCCCTCTCCTGCATGTGGTCGTGGATGTGAACACTCTTCTGGTACACGCATTAAGACTCTGTGCACATACTGTCGCAGACTTGGCCACTCTAAGGTTATATGTTTGTAGAAGTATGGTAGGCCACCTGTAGCCAATCAGGAAACCTAGATTACAGATGGAGTTCTCCTCAGTCTTGTGTTAGTTCTTTGAGCACAGAGATTAAGACCTTGCGGCAGAAAATTGCTCAGTTGACTCAGGCTTCTTCTTAGTTTATAGACACTGCAGCTATTGCCACCTCTTTTGAGGCACCTGCGACTGGTATATCATCACTCTTGTCATCTGGTGATTGGTTGATTAATTTTGGTACTGTGTATGTTGCGATACGGGTTCATTGTCTCAGTTAGCGCCAGTTACTCTCGCCAGGATTGTGCAGGTGGTAGACAGGAGACATTCGCCAGTTGTTGACAAGGGAGATGTTCTTATCTCCTATTTTGAGATTGACAAATATCTTTTATGTGCTTGATTTTCCTTTGAGCCTATTGTCTGTTAGCATGATTACTAGAGACCTGAACTGTCGAGCTATTTTGAAGCATCTTCTTGTGTCTTGCAGGACAAGTTCACTGGGAAGATGATTGGTAGAGGGCATGAGGAATGGGGGGTGTACCGTCTGAGCCGCAGTGTTGCTGCTTCGGCTACCCAGGGCCTTGCCTTTGTTGGATCTCTCTAGTGGCATCACCACCTTGGTCACCTGCCTATTGATCGCCTCAAACGTGTTTTGCCGCACATACCCTCCACTACTACTCTCACTTGTGATGTTTGCAGCTGGACAACCACCACAGGGTTAGTTTTTCCAGTTCCACTTATGTTTCATATGCTGCTGCTTTTGATTTGGTCAAAATGGATATGTGGGGCCCCAATCGAACTCCTGGTAGACTTGGGAACAGATATTATCTTGTTTTAGGAGATGATTTTTCATGTATCTCCTAGATGTTTCTTTTGAAAAATAAATCCGATGTAGGACAGATTATTGAGAATTTTGTTAAAAAAATAAAGATTTAGCATTCTTGTTTTGTGAAACACTTTCGGTTTGATAATGCCCTAGAGTTTTGCACAACTCGTTCGTGCACTTTTATTTCAAGTTTTGGCATTATTCATGAGATCACGTGCCCCACAACTCTTAGTAAAATCGTGTTGCTGAGAGGAAACATCCGCACATTCTTGATGTTGGTCGTACATTATTGATTCGCCGTTCAGTTCCTTCTCTTTATTGGGGTGATGCAGTTTTGACTGCTTGCTTTCTGATTAATAGGATGTCTAATGCTGTTTTACATGAACGGATTCCGTGACAGGTTATGTATCTTGATCGCTTCTTGTTTCACGTCACCCCTCGGACCTTTGGTTGTGTTGCCTTTGTCCACTTGTTAAGACCAGGTGAGGATAAACTAGCACCAAGAGCAGTTAATGTGTTTTCTTTGGGTATAGTCGGATGCAAAAAGAGTATTAGTGCTTTGATCCTATTTGTTCTCGGTATTTTGTTTCGGCGGATATTACCTTTTATGAGGCGATACCTTTCTTTTCTATGTCTGCTGCTCAGATTGCCTCCTGAGGGTGACATGGTGCCTATGCCATTTATCCCCATTTGCTTTGGGAGTTTTCCTGAGGTTCTTGTCTCTACTACGCCACCATCACCTCTTGTTACGCATTCCTTTCCTCGTCTAACCAAGCCACTTTAGACGCATGTCCGCCCGCATACTACTTATCAGAAACCCCCACTCTCGCCTTCACCATTGGCTTCTTAAGTGAGTCCTTTAGATACTGACGCATGGTTGCCATGTGATGATCACAGTGACAGGACAGATGATGTGGCAGATGATGATCTTGATCTTCCGATGGTCATTCGGAAGCGATCACAGAGCTGTACTACTTTATGGTTGGGGCACTTGCTACTGGTGGCTTAGCCCTTGGGTTTGCTGGATTCAATTGGGCCTTAGTTGCTACTCGGATTCCAATAACTCAGTGAGGTTATGCTTGATCCAAAATAGCGGGCAACCATGGAGGATGAGATGGCCGTTCTTAGAGGCTGTGGGACCTGGGAGCTCACTCCACTTCCTGGTAGTGCTGCACTTGTTGGTTGTCAGTGGGTTTTCTTTGTGAAGTTCAACTTAGATGGCGGTGTGGCTAGATACAAAGCATGCCTTGTGGCAAAGGGGTTCACCCAAACCTTTGGGGTGAACTTCTTTGACATTTCACTAGTTGCTAGACTTTCTACTCTATGAGTGCTGGTCATAGTAGCAGTTTAGCTAGATTGGCCTTTGTATTAGTTGGATGTGAAGAGTTCCTTCTTCTATGGTGATCTCCAAGAGAAAGTTTACATGCAGCAGTCGCCTGGCTTTGAGGCTCAGGGGGTGTGTATGCCGATTATGGAAGGCTATTTATGGCCTTAAGCATAGCTCCGGAGCTTGGTTTCAGAGGTTGTTACAGGTTGTAGAGGTAGCTAGATTCAGGAGATAGACAGTCGATTTCTCTTTTTGTTAGAATGATTGGATGAGGTACTATGGTACTCCTTGTTTATGTTGATGACCTTATTGTCATAGGGGATGATGAGCAGGGCGTAGTTGATATTAAGCACATCCTAGTAGAGCAGTTTGTTATAAAGGACTTGGGAGCTCTATGGTATTTTCTGGGTATTGAGGTTGCTCGTAGTAAAAAGGACATGGTCTTGTCCCAGAGGAAGTATGCTTTGGACATCTTGCAGGAGGTTGGTATGCTTGGGGCAAAGGAGGCCAATATTCCTATGAACCCCAAGATGCTACTATGATGATGATGCACAATTGGTGGATAGAAGACAGTACAGGTAGTTTGTGGGCAAGCTGCTTTACCTCACCATCACGAGGCCAGATATCTTCTTTGCAGTGAAGAGACTGAGCTAGTTTATGGCCAAACCAACACGTCAGCACTGGGATGCAACATTGATGGTGCTTAGGTACATTAAGAAGGCTCCTGGGAAGGGGCTCCTCTTCTCTAAGGGGTCTTCTATGACCTTGGTTGGCTACTTTGACGCTGACTACGCCGGATGTCATGTGGACTGCAAATCCATTATTTGGTTCTGCACCTTTTTGGTAGGGAGTTTGATTACTTGGAGGAGCAAGAAACATGGCACAGTTGCGAGATCTAATGTCGAGTCTGAGTATAGAGTCATGGCTCAGACGATTGCAGAGATGATGTAGATTAGGTCCCTGCTTACTGACTTGCAGATACACTTTTCTAGCCCAATGGAGATGAGATGTAATAATAGGGCAATCACCTTCATTGCCAACAACCCAGCATTTCATGGGAGGATGAAACATGTTGAGGTTGATTGCCATTATACCAGGGAGATCATTTAGAAGGAGTTGCTATATATCACATCAGTCACATTTGAGGAGTAGATTGTTGATATTTTCACCAAGTCTTTAGCCAGATCTTTATTTGATTTGTGTATCCAAGTTGAGTATGATAGATATTTATGTTCTAGCTTGAGGGAGAGTGTTAGAATATGTTTTTATTTAATTTTTTATTGTATGGTTATGGGGTTTGCTCCTCAAGGGGCATTTATGTACTTCCACCCTTTTTGATTTTTCTCTATGTAAGAGAGCCTTAGGGTTTCAATAACAAGTTGAATCATTTCAACTAATTGGGTTTTAAGAAATAATGTTTGGGATTGATTTAGTGATAAGATCTTTCCTTAAGTGATAAGATCTTTTGTTTCCAAATGATGCGATATGTTCTCTCTATATAAATAGTCTTCCCTTATATTTTCCTTTGAGGCATTAATAATATTTCCTATTCTATTATTATAGTAAGACATTCTTTTGATTCTTCATATGGTATCAGAGCAGCGGTCCTAGGCTGGTGCCCCGATATCCTACCAAAAATTTACCATAACATGTTCAGATCACCAACTTAGGGTGATCTAATGGAGGACACTGTCTACGGTGGCATCACCACCATGGGCTGCCCATGGACAGGCGACTCAATGTGCAGAAGCAACGGCGCAGTCGGCATAGCGTGGCAATCTGCCGCCGCTAGTGACGGTGGCCACCAATCTGGTGGCCATGCTGGTTGGCTTTTGCGGTTGTCGACAGCAAGTGCTATTGTTGCCAGTGATTGCCTTGTTCATGGCTTTGAGTGCGTGATGAACCTTCTCTTATGCCTCCCATTGATGGTGATGAGTCTTCTCTCACCGATATTAAAGAGATTTGATTTGAGTAGATCAAGTTTAGATTCGATTGGGCTAATGTTTGCAGCCTACAAAATTGGCGTGAGGAAATAGAGGATCAGAAGTGCATGGGTGATTGATTCTGGTGCCTCTATTCATCTTACTAGAGACAGATTGCTTGAAGAATCTGGTGCCTTCACATAGAATTCATGATGTACGGGTAGCCAATAGAGCAACTTCCCCTGTGACTGTTGTTGGATGTGTAGATGCTACATCCAAGATGAAGATGGAACATGTATATTATGCTCTTGAGTTTCCCATGAATCTTCTGTCAGTCAGTAAAATTTGCAGAGATCTTGAATGCCGTGTTATTTTTGATGAAAAGCATTGTTATTTTTAAGATCAAATCACGGGTGATATTATTGGTGGTGGAATAGAAATGGGTGGACTATATTATTTAGATATGCCTACCTTGTTTGTTGGGGCAGTGTCTATTTCCCATGTTCTCTTACTCTAGCATAATAGACTTGGGCATCATTCTATGAAGAATATGTGTCAGATGTGCCCACAACTACCTGATTCATTGGTCTTAGAGTATGAAGATTGTCAGTTGGGGAAGCCCCACAGGGGCAGCTATCCAGGGACAGATGCTGGCGTTAGTTCTGTGCCATTTGTTCTAGTGCATTGTGATGTCTGGGGGCTCTCTAGAGTTGCCACTACTAGTGGACATCAATACTTTGCAGTTATGGTTGATGACAACAACAGGTTTACCTGGGTTTTCTTGATGAAGGCCAGAAATGAGATTCCTATCATTATTCAGCAGTTTGTTTGAGATACAGACATGGTATGATACTACTGTTCGAGTCTTCCGCAGTGATAATGCATTAGAATTTATGCACAGTGATTTGCAGGAAGAGATTCGTTCAAGGGGATTTATTCATCAGACATCTTGTGCACACACTTCCCAGCAGAATGGAGTTGCAGAGTGCAAGTTGCACCACTTGTTTGATATTGCTAGAACCTTAATGTCTCATATGAAAGTTCCTAAGTAGTTTTGGGGAGATGCTATATTATCTATAGCCTATCTGATTAACAGATTATCATCTTCAGTACTTCATGGCCAGATTCCCTATCAGGTTATACATCCTGAGTGCGACAGGATTTTTCCATTGCCTCTTCGAGTTTTTCGGTGTGTCTTCTTTGTTCAGAATTATGGTATACATGATAAATTTGCTCCTCGTGTCATGAAGTCTTTGTTGGGTATTCTAGGACCCAGAAGGACTACAGGTGTTATGACCTAGTTCGTAGGCGATATATTGTTACTGCTAATGTGACCATCTTTGGGAAGCTTCCCTACTTCTCAGAGGAAGGTTCATCCATAGAGACAGCTATATAGGACACAGGTATATCAGAGGAGATCACAGCTAGATGACATCACAGACGAGGAATCAGCTTAGCTTGTTACCCCACCAGATAGGGGTGAGTCAGATGAAGAGGAGATTGTGCAGAGGAGACCTGACACCATGTTTCATCCTATTTCTCGTATACTACTGTATCTCATTTCCAGGAGGAGGACAGGCAGTTTGCATCTGCCATTACCATAACAGTTCGCAGAAATTTTGTTTAGGTTATCCATGATCCAAGATGGAAAGTCGCTATGGATGAGGAGATGCATGCACTTCAGATTTGGAAGACATGGGATCTTGTTCCATGTCCCAAGGGTGCTACAGTTGTTGGTTGCAAATTAGTGTACACCATCAAACACAGATCAGACAGGACAGTTGAGCGATATAAGGCAAGACTTGTTGCTAAGGGATTCACCCAGACATATGGGGTGGATTACGTTGAGACCTTTTCGCCTGTTGCTCGTATCACCTCCATTAGGATCTTGTCTGTTGCTGTGGCTTGGGAGTGGACCTTGCATTAGTTGTATATAAAGAATGCCTTTCTGTATGGTGATCTAGCTAAGGAAGTATACATGAGATAGCCATGTGGTTATAACAGTCAGAGGGAGTTTGTTGGCCGCATACGGAAGGCTATCTATGGACTAAAGTAGAGTCCACGAGCCTGGTTTGAGAGGCTCAACCTAGAGATCAAGAAGATTAGGTTCCAGAGATCTATTACTAATCGTTCTATATTTTATTAGGAGGACTGAGTATGGTAGAGCATGGAGAGTTATCTTAGCAGTCTATGTTGGTGACATGATCCTGACAGGGGATGATATTGATGGGATAGTAGAGACAAAAGCCTTTCTCCACTCTACTTTTGTCACCAAGGACTTGGGTGATCTTCACTACTTGGGGATAGAGGCTGTTTGTTAGGAGGATGGCTTATTCTTATCATAGAGGCAGTATACCTTGCAGATTCTTGAGGAGGCTGGATTACTTGGGTCCAAGCTATTAGGGATATCGGTTGAGGCACCAGCTAGCCATACTCTGATAAGTCAGATCGAGGATATTACTAGGTATCGCAGTACTGTTGGTCGGTTGTTATACTGGACCATTACTTGACCAGATATTAGCTTTACAGTTAGTCGTGCGAGTTAGTTTATGCAGAGTCCTAGGTACAACCATTGCCATGATGTGTCTCATCATAAGATATCTGAAGGGCACCCCATGGTGATGTTTGTACTACAGTGCAAGTGACACTCTTGATCTTGTGACTTACTCTGATGCAGACTATGCAGGATCAGTAAAAGATATGCAATCTACGTCAGGCTTTGCTATCTATTTGGGATGAAATCTAGTTTCTTGGAGGAGCAAGAAATAGTGTTATTACTCTCTCCACTGCAGAGGCAGAGTATAGGTCCATGGCACAGGCTGCGTGTGAGATTATGTGGGTGGTTGATTTTTTGCGAGATCAAGGGGTGCTAGTTGATACTCCGGTTCCACTTTATTGTGATAATAAGTCAGCGACATACATTGCTTCAAATCCTGTCTTTCACAAGAGGACGAAGCATATATTGAGGTTGATTGCCATTTTACACGGGATGCGGTCCTGAAGGGCAAGATACGTATCTCTTATATATCTTCTGAGCTGCAGGTTGCTGATATTTTCACCAAGGCTCTCAAAAGGAAAAGTCATGATTTTCCAAGTGATAAATTGGGTCTCATTGACATATATGCCCTAACTTGAGGGGGAGTGTTGAGTTGGCAAGTGCCACGTGGTAGGCAGTAAAGGGCCCTTAGGGTTGGCAGTATTATGGTCCAAAGGATCAAGTTGAGTCACGTGTTTGATTGTTAAGTTTGCTATTTTTAGTAATTGGGTTTTAGGAAACAATGTTTGGGATTTATTTAGTGATAAGATCTTTTGTTTCCAAATGATGGGATATGTTCTCTCTATATAAAGAGTCTTCCCTTGTATTTTTCCTCGAGTCATTAATAATATTTCATTTTCTACTACTATAATAAGACATTCTTTTGATTCTCCACACAGGACAAACCACACTGTGGATAGATGCTGAATAAAGCATGGGTTCCCTTAGGGCCATCAGGCCAATCAGGTTACTTATAATGATGAGAGTCAGCACTATCAGGAGGAGGAGCATGTCAGTCCTCAGATCACTATTTCCAAGGAAGAATATGAAGATAGGTACAACTGCTAGCACCAGAGGTGTTTGTAAGCCATCTTGGCTTGCAGACTCAAATGCATCCTCCCACATCATAGGAGATGCTACCCTCTTTTCTTCTTTTAGACCATTGGCTACTTTAGTGCATGTTAGAGTAGCTGATGGTGCCTTATCCCTTGTGACAGGCTTGGGTGACATGTCTCTATCCACTACTCTACCTCTCTCTGATGTCATGTATGCACCTAAATTTGCCTTGAATTTAATGCTTATTAGTTAGATAACTAAGGCATTAAATTGTAGAGCAATGTTTCATAACCATTTTTTCTTCCTACAGAACCTCCTGACGATGAAGCAGATTAGTGGACTTGAGCAGGATGACCTCTACTACCTTGACCTCCCACCAGAAAATCATTTTATAGTTGCTGCTTCTACCACTTCTACTTTACAGTGGCATTTGAGATTGGGACATTCAAGCGTTTCGATTCTTTGTCGTCAGTTTCCTAATATGCAGCTTCCAGATTCCTTTGCTTGCGATGCTTGCTAGTTAGGCAAACATCACAGGGTTTCATTTCCTAGTAGTAATAAAAGAACTGAGTGTGTTTTCTCTCTTATGCTGATTTATGGGGCCCATGTCGGGTCAGGAGTCTTAGGGGATTTCAGTATTTTCTTGTTCTTGTGGACGACTATACCTGTGTCTATTGGGTGTTTATGATGAAAGAAAAGTCTGAAACTCCTGTACTAATTAAAAATTTTGTGAATGAAATAAAGACTCAGTTTTCTACTATTATTCACAGGTTTTGGACTGACAATGGGCTTGAGTTTGTGAACTCTATTCTTGCTCAGTTTTTTTAGTCCCTTAGTATTATACATCAGACATCTTGTGTTCATACATCCCAATAGAATGGGGTGGCTGAATGCAAGTTTAGACATCTCCTTGATGTTGCCTGCATTATTATGTTTAAGATGTTTGTGCCTGCCACTTTCTAGGTAGATGTTGTTTTTACTGCTGCTTTTTTTGATTAATCGGGTATCATCTTTGATTCTTGGTTGGTAGGTCCTTTACTCATTGTTGTTTCCCGGTCAGGGGCTTTTTTCTCTTCTTCCAAAAGTTTTTGGATGTATTTGTTTTGTTCATTTATTCAAAGTGGACAAGCTTACTCCTAGATCGATTAAATGTGTTTTTGTGGGTTATTCTAGAATCCAGAAGGGGTATCGATGTTTTGATTCTCTGTCACATTAGTTTTATGTTAGTAAGGATGTGACTTTCTTTGAGTATATGCCCTATTATTTTGCTGCAGGAAAGTCTCCTAGTGTCTCGCAGGATGTTCCATTGTCTATGCCTACTGATGCACCTTTAGGTCCCTAGGTCCTTTTGAGCCACCTATAGCTCTACCTCATGATGTCCCTCCTATAGCCTATCCTAGTCATCCTAAGGTACCCACTACAGATACTTTTCCCCAGCACTTTCAGCGCAAACCTCCTGCTACCACTCTATAAATAGAGGAATCACTTTCTACTATTCCTGCTCAGTCCTTTGCTGATATTGCGAATTCAGATGGAGGTCCAGACACTACGTCACCAGAGGTATCTGATGTGGATCTTCGTATTGCTCATAGAAAGCTACAACGATCTTATGCTAAATATTCTGTTTCCAATTATATGTCACTTAATCGTTTGCTTACAACTGGGAGGCTTTTATATCTTGTAGTTGATAGCAGAAATATTCCCAGGAATCATATTGAGGCTTTTTAGGACCTTTCTTGGACCTTGACTATGGTGGAGGAGATGGATGCTCTTCAGTCTAAGGGTATTTGGGAACTTGTACCCAGCTGCTACTATCATAGGGTATAGGTGGGTGTTCACCTTGAAGTGCCGCTCGGATGGTACAGTCGAAAGATACAAAGCACGGTTGGTCGCAAAAGGTTACACACAAACCTTTGGAGTTGATTATTTTGAGACATTTTCTCTAGTAGCCGAACTCAACTTAGTGAGAATACTTCTTTCTGTAGCAGTCAATAATGGATGGTCTGTCTCACAACTTGATATTAAGAATGCTTTCCTATATGGTAATTTAGAGGAAGAATCTACATGCAACAACCCCCTGGTTCCTGGTTGAGGGGGAGTGTCGGAAAGCTTGCAGATTGAAGAAGATAATTTATGGCCTTAATTAGAGGCCGATGGCTTGGTTTGAGAGATTTAGTAAGGCTGTGCAGCAGTTTGTCTTTACTAGGTCCATTGCAGATCACTTTGTTTTTACTATGCATAGGGTTGCTAGATTTGTTATTATTATTGTATATGTGGATGATAGACTACTCACTGGGAGTGATGAAACTAGAATAGAGGCTACTAAAAGGTTCTTGCATTCCTAGTTTGTCATTAAAGATCTGGGAATGATAAATTATTTTCTGGACATTGAGGTGCAGCATGTTGAGGGAGGTCTAGTTTTGTCAGAGAGGAAATATGTTCTTGATATGCTAAAGGAGACAGGGATGTTGGGTTGCAAGCCTATTAGCATCCCTATGGACCCTTCTTTGCCACTGGTAGGCTCTGAGAGTCCACTGCTTGAAGATGTCACCGGATATCGAGCTATGGTGGGAAAATTGTTATAGCTGACTGTCACGAGACCTGGCATTTGTTTTGCTGTTGGGAGATTGAGCTAGTTTATGCGGGCTCGAAGTACATTGGGATGGTGTGTGTTAGGTACTGATATATTTGAAGCAGGCTCCTGGTAAGGGGCTATCATTTATGAAGCATGGCCACCTGAATGTCTGGGGGTATTCAGATGCAGATTATGCAGGAGCACATAAGGACAGAATATCTGCTACTGGCTATTGCACCTGTGGATGGCAACTTAGTCACCTGGAGAAGTAAGAAACAAAATGTTGTCTCCAGATCGAGTGCAGAATCAGAATATAGGATTATGACCCATACTACTTGTGAGCTTCTATGGATGAGATCTATTTTATGTGATTTGGGAGTGTCTCTTTCGGGTCTTACTCTCATGTACTTTGACAACAAAGCTGCTGCATTTATTGCTAATAATTCAGCTTTCCACGAGAGAACAAAGCATATCGAGGTTGATTGCCATTTTATCAGAGATGTCATTACTTTTGGCAAGATCACGACACCGTATATTGCCACTGAGGATCAGATTGTAGATGCCTTCACCGAAGCACTCTCCAAGAAATGTTTATAGTTATGTACCAAGCTGAGCATATGTGATGTTTACGCTCCAGCTTGAGGGGGAGTGTTGAGTTATTTATATTTTATTTTTATTATGTTAAGTGAGGGGCATTTTTGTACTTCTCTCCCTTCGTGTCACTCTATATAGTGGTACCCAGGGTTTTTAATAAACCTAATGGCATTACAACCTAACAAACTTGTTAAATAATATTTGATTTTTTAAAAATTAAGAAATCCACCAAAATCATTATTAGTTTCATCATATCAATAATGAATCATTTAGGATTTACGACACTGCACCTCCTTTAGGTATTCCAAATACCCATTGATTCTTCACATTGGAAGACTTGTGAAATCTCGAGGATTAATTTTCAAATTCACTGTCCTCCGTACCAAGGGTTATATATATTTATATTCTTCTTGTATTATTGGAACGAGAACGAAGACTAGTTCCTTTCCAAAATGATTGTCTTCTTCTCTTTCATGTATGGGTGTGATTAGGTCCTGCATGACCATGCATGGAATTTCGTACATCTTAATATATGTGGAGTGAGCCTATGTCTTCCAATCCATTATGTTTACCTATAATAGTCGATCTGTGTGATCTTTGGGAGATTGTCTTTTGTGCTCTCATATTTATACCGACTTTCCAATCTCAATACTGCGATATGTGTATTGACCATTGGTCTACTAAATGTGTATATTCAAGCATGGAGACATTTATTTTAGGTCAAGGGATACACTTTCTCCGTGACATTGATAAGAGGATTTCTTGCATCTCCGTCTCGTTGAGTCAACCCTTTTGACTTAACTTGCGTAACAATCTTGAATATCCATTCTTATGTAGAGGATGTGCATTAAGGGCATCTATCAGGCAATGATCCCTCGAAAATATTCCCATCTCTTTTTAGATTGGAGGCAACTATTAGATATTATGATGGTTCTTGATGACTTATCGCAATCCAAATCCTTTGAATCTTCGATACTTATCTTGGTTATATCTAATATGGTTACAATACATTCTCCCAATCGTATTGAGGGATCAAACTAACTATATTGATGTGTCTGGGTGACCTGGCATTCAAATCCAAGTCATTGGTCAAGTGATTTCACTTAGATTGAGTCGTTAAGGGAACATAATTCCAATACTCCCTAGTCATGGCTATAACGTCGTTCTTCACCAAATCCTAGAAGTTCTTGAAAAAGCGGATAGAAAATCATTTGGCCCAGCTGATCCTTCTGCTTTTAAACCACGAAGAGCAACCTGCACCTCTCCCTCTGTTGTCTAACCAAATCTCCGGTACTCTCCTCCCCGAGTACTAGAATATTCACATCAAACCGTTCCCAATTCCTTGGATCTTGGAAACAGAATTGAGAACCCGTGTGACCTGTTCTCTTCCCGAGACTGATTCCTCTCCTCTCCAGCTTTGATCAAATTAATAAGATTAGATCTCCTCCTTGAGCTGGCACCAAGTGAAAGAAGCGAGTATTGGAGTCCCCTTCTTTCAACCACAGTTGTCTACCTTTGACGCCAGTTCATTTCCCTTTTGAAATCATCCTCAACTCCCTGAAGCTTCTTCCTGCCCTCAATCTCAAGGGGAGTTAGATCCCTTTTATCTTCTAGCTTATCAAGCGTGGCAACCCCTTGCAAGGCACAAAGTCTGGTACTTTCTCTTTTCTCCCGAATCTCTCTCAAAGGCAATTGACCTTTTTCTCAGGTATTGCAATTTATCTACCAACATCCTTGTGGCTGGTGAAGGGGGCTGCACCTCATTCTGTTTCTTGTGGACCATGCCTTTGAAACTAGGTTCTAACAAGCAAGACTTGTTAAATTTAAACTATGAGGTGAATCTGGTGTCCTGACTGGAGTTCCAAACTAGAGGTGCAATCCAAAACCGACCTTGGTTTTGCCATAACTTCATCCAAATGAAATCATTTTGCAAGGTCGATTGAGAGAAAACAGTCGCTCTTCAATTTTACCCCATTGAATTTTGCCAAGTATATCTAGAGCTCGCTATTGGTATATCATTCAACTCTATATTAGTTACCAGGTTTGTAAAGGCCTCTATCGTTCTGTCTCGTCGTTTATCTAGTCATCAACTAAGAGGGTCACATTGAAATCCCCTCCCCAAAACCAAGGCTTGCAGCCAGCGAAAGCAATTGCTTGTTGTGGCTTATCCTTACAGCTCTGCCCGTGAAGTCTTCTCACACGGACCATATGCCATAAGCACAAAGGTTGTTCCATTGGAAAGCCTGTTGAAGCAACCTATCATGCACCACCTCCCAATAGATTGTGTGATCAAATCAAAATTGGGCCCCTTCTAGGCTATCAACATTCCTTTGGATTGGCCCATAGAATCCACAAGTAGAAAAGTGTCAAAAACACTTCCACCAATCTCCTTCTTGGCAATAGGGTCCACGACTTAAAGTTTGGTTTCTTGAATAATCAAGAAATCAATATTTCATTCAACTACATACCTATGAAGCGCTCCGTTCTAATTAAAACTCTAGACGCCTTTGAAATTCCAAGAAAGCACCCTAATCCTTAATAACTGTGGTATCCCTTGCAGTTGTCTTTGCAGCCCTCCTAGCTTAACCACTAGAGCCACTGTCAAATTCGTTGATTTGGGTTCTATTGTTGGTGAGGTTGTCTTCCTCTTGTCCTTGCATTGACTCCCCTGATACTTGCGTGTAGATCAAGCATGGCCTTGAATGTAGTATTGGTCTCCAAATGGTAGGCTATTACTGTGAATGCCTAGTTGTAGCCTTTGTCATCTTTGGTTGATCACCATGGAAGAGGGTGTGCTTGTTTCAGTCTTGGATTGAGCCAAGGGTTGGTCATCTCTGCACTTATTGCTTGAGTCATTAACTTTGTTTGACACCGCTTGAAGCCTCCCATCGAATTCAATGTTGGCCGAATCGCTAGCTGTGCTACTTGCCTTCAAGGAGGTGTTTCCTTCTTCAAAACTGGCTGTTGTCATGTGTCCTATTGCCAACTTGGAGTAGTCAGGTTGCTAGGTCGGTTGGAGGGCTTTGAACCACCCTTTAAATGGCTCATCTCACTGCTACCCGGTTTGTGAGTTGCCATCATTGCTGATCGGTACACTTGATTGCATGACGAAGAAGCCATCGACTTGAAGGGAGGTCTGTTCGCTGATGCTGGTGACGAGGAGGCTGTTGCCTTGTCGATAGATCCACAACTCTAGGTTAAGAGGTCCTGGAAAAGCATCGCAACAGGGAACCCATCCTTATGAGAAAATGGAAAAATATTGGGGCCCACAATTGGCCCAAACCCAATATGTTCAGCCTAAATAGAAAAGGATCCTGACATACCCGTTCCGAGTCCATAACCAGGTCCTAACCCCTGCTGTATAGGTTATGGATTATCGAGTGTGACCCCCCTCCCTACTTAGTCGCATGTGACCCATTTGTCATGTCCCACAAAACACATGCTGTGCAGCAACATTATGAGCCCCTCCCAAATCCTGACCTTCATTGAATTGCATTGGATTCTTGACTCCTTTTCCCGAAATGGCGGATTGAATCCCAAGGTTCACATTGTGACTTAGTTTCCAAATTTGCATGAAGGTCACTAGTCTTGTCCATGTTGGATCCCTTATTACTGCCAAAGATGGAGCTGCTGTCACCTCTGCATAAGATCTTGGTTGCTACTTTGCCCACTTCGATCAAATGATAATAAGCCAAGAGGAGCCTTCCACTCTCAACACAATGCTATCTGGAATGGGTTGAGCTGGCATTCACCTCAACCCAGGCCTTGATCCATCTTAATTCCACCCTCAGGTCCAGCCTCTGGCAGCTGTCAAAGGAGGTGACAATCATTTCAATAGTCTCCACTGACCGTAGATGCAATGGAACACCAAATAGGGAGATGGGAATGATGGCCTTTATGGGGGGTCATTCTTCCAAGGCACCATCGTTGATCGTTGGTTTCTGTCACCTCACCCGGCAACCACTGACCATTGTTACTTTAAAGCACTAGAAGGCAAGTAATTTTGTGTCACAACTATAGAGGAGTAGTTTTCTCTGGTTGATAATGCATGGACCCCTCAACTCTGTAAGAGAGGCATAGTACCGGATCACTCATACCTAGCAAAGTGTCCTCTGATGCGACATCTAAAATAAACACAATGCAGTACCTTCGCATTCCCCTGACCAAGGTTTGAAATATCGATTTCGACGTCGTTTCGATAAATTTTCAAGTGCACGTTTTGTCGGCATGCTCGATGTCAGATTTCGACAATTCCGATGCTTGAAAAATAGTCCATTTCGGAGGTATGCCAAGGGCATGTCAGAGGCACGCTTACTAGTGATTTAAATGCCGACGGCATGCCGTCGATAAAGGGGTTTTTGGAGAAAGGGTATGTCGACACAGATAGTGTCGGTTTGCAGGGAAATCGTTGGCATGTCGAGGGTTTCGTCGGCATGCCGACGGTTGTCGACGAAACGGCGGCATGCTGACAGTTTGGCTAAGCGATGCTGGGAATTGGAGCGGTGGGAATTTGAAAAGGCTGAGCGGCGGGAATTTGGAGCGTTGGACACACAACACAACACACACAGACACACACGTTGATTTTGTCATATAGGCTCAAATAACCTGTAAATACGTTTCCAACATCTTGATTTAGTTGTCTTTCTAATTTTAATCATTCCTGCATACGCACATGTTGATTTTTTGTCATATAGGCTTAAATAACAATTGTTTTTTGTTCATATAGGCTTATATACAACTGTAAATATGTTTCTAACATTTTGATTTAGTTGTCTTTCAAATTTTAATCATTTCTGTCATTTCTGTTGGCATGCATCGGCATGCACTCGGCGTGCCCTTGGCGTGTCTTGAAATGTCATTTTTTCGGGCTATCGAAATCGTCGAAATCTGCCATCGAAAAATAGGCATTTCCACGAAGGCATGCCCACAAAATGAATACCTACAATTTCATCGGCACGGCGTCGAAATCGGCATTTTGAACCTTGATGTTGACGTATGCCGAAAAAAATGATAGAACTGGTCAAAATTATTGGAATTTTAAGAATAACTATTTAAGTGGATAAATATTTCCATTTAAGTCCTAAACCTTGTCTTATACTTCCTATTTAAATGGATGACTATTTTTAAAATTAAGGACTGCAAGAAGAAAAGTGTTAATACTAATTTAAAAGGGGATATATTGGTGATATATTGTTGATATTAGAGAATTTTGAGGAAATTATTAAAAATGACTTAAAATGGGTAAAAATGTTATAATATGAAAAAATGCAGACTTTAGAGGACCAAAATCATGTTTTGAGGAACCCTCCCATAGCACGGATTGTTAATATCTTTCAAGTTGGCGATATGCGATACATAGCTCATGCAATGATAGCAGCAGTGCACAACGTAGCAGCAACTAGCCAGCAGCCAACAATAGCAATGGCATGCGGCATGCGTTACGCACGCACGACTTAGCAGTAGGCAAGAACATAAATTGACATACCGTCAGCATGTCGACAATTTCGGTGGCATGCCAGAGACATCCCTGCATTTCGATAAGTATGTCATGTCGATATGGCATTTTATCAAAAACTCCCATTTCGCTGGCATGTCGGGGCATTCCGATTATTTTAATCACTGTCATTGACCCACCTTGGTGCCAACAAAACTCCTGTGAGTCTTCTTGTTGCTGGCCTTCACCTGTGTATTGCTCGCCCCTGGGATGCACTTCTCAGCCTCCGAACATTCTCTCACATGTTCCTCCTGCCCAGTTTTTCCCCACTTCCTCATTGCTCCAGCTTGTCCATTCTCAATTAAAATATTACAAATAACATTATTATCTTTTCAATTAAATTGACATGTATAATCAATTTCTTTATTCTCTTTCAATATGATGTGCATATTTTGTAGAGAGATCTGGTAGGCAGTCCAGTATCGTTTATCATTAGTTGGATCAAGGGTTGAGATCTTTTATTAAATATCTTGCTAAATAGATCCTGTTAATTCTTCCGATTCAATAATTAATAATTGAAAAAAATCAGGAGATGACATCCTGCATGCTATTCCGTAACTTCCTAATTTAATTATGAATAATATCTAGATTGTCCATTAATCATATGCTTAATCAAAATTCCTCGGATGGTCGTCATACAACTTTAGAGAAGAATGATGGTTACCAAGCTGTTAAGACATCTGCCAGCCAAGATATGCCATGTATTCCATCATCCATGAGATTACTTCACAATTTAGGGTTAATTTATTCCTTCCAGAACTATTTATATAAATGTAAACGTCTTTAATGGCATTTGCAAAAAAACCCTAGTTATCTCCAATCCTCAAGGTGTTGTCTATCTTCTTTATTCCAGACAGCCAGATCTCTCTTTAACCTCTATTCTGTAGCTCTGCCCCTGGTTTCTTAATTAGTTGCCCAGAATTCTTCTAACATGCCTCCAGTGGTCAGTCATAACTTGAATATTTACTGTGAATTTTATTTGTCAAAAGTCATTTTTAATACCTATGGACTCTGAAGTTTCCGATGTATGACAATCTGGTTGTGATTGCAGCTTCTACTCTCCTACCGTGATGGTGTTGGAGCACTCAAAGATGAAGATGTACTTGGTTCAGCAAAATGCCAGGTGCTTGTCATACATATGACACTTATTTTTGCCGAACTTGTGAAAAAGAGCAAGTACTTAATTACTTGTAGCTGTTTCCCCTCAAAAGAGTAAACATTTGCAGGTTCTAGCTAAACTTCTTCCTTCTTTGAAAAAGGACGGCCACAAGGTTTTGATTTTTAGCCAGTGGACATCAATGCTGGATATTCTTGAATGGACATTGGAAGTAATAGGTGTCACCTACAGGCGCCTTGATGGAAGGTATTGTCTTATCATTGCTATTTTTTTCTGCTAGCAATGCATATATCTTATCATTTTCTGATCTGTTGCAGTACGCAGGTGCTAGAAAGGCAAGCTATAGTGGACGCTTTCAACAATGATCCATCTATCTTTGCATGCTTGCTTTCCACAAGAGCAGGAGGCCAAGGGTTTAACTTGATTGGAGCTGATACTGTAATTATACATGACATGGATTTCAATCCTCAGGTGGATAGGCAAGCTGAGGATCGATGTCATCGTATTGGCCAAGTCAAACCTGTTACAATTTACAGGTAAATTGTAACTTTTTTGGTGTAGCACTCAGTTATCTTCTTTTCTTATTATTTCTGCACTATTTTGTTATTTAGCCATCTGGACTTATATTGTAATTTAGTCAACACCTTTCTCTATATAAAGAGGTGTAAGGTTTTTCTTTTTGTGGAATAAGAACATTTATTTTTTCTGACTTGGTATCAGAGTAACGATCATAGATCGGGCCTCCGATATCCCACCCTCACAAGCCTCCAAACACAACCACGACAATCCCTTCTCTCTTCATCGCTTGCATAGATCCATAGGACCAACAACGCTCCTTGTCTAGTGCTATTGCCCCCTGCCCAGTATTGTCGGTCATTGGATCGTTGTTGTAGGGCTCCGTTCAGCGTTGCCAGTGATTGGTTAGCATCGTCGGTGGTGCTACAGTCCCTAGCGGCATCGCCAGTGACTTGGTGGTGATCGTTGGGGGTTCGTCTTCTGGTGAGGGAGCATAGCACCTCTTAGAGGTGTTGTTAGAGGTCTTCCCATGCCCTGACGTCAAATCTAAGAGGCTGCGGTAGCTCTTGTGATGATGTTTAACATTTTTGGATTTTAGATCTTATGATCAAAGAGTCACTTTCTCTCCGATTTTCTGAAAATTCAGATATGATGGCGTGTTTTTTAGATCCTCCTTGGTGGTGTATTGTGGCAGTCTTGAGGCGCAATGACATCTTCAGGTTCTTTGGAGGTTTCATCGGGTACCACTATTGACATTGAGTTGTACAAGACTCCCTCCATTTCTATTGCGAAGTTGAATGAGACCAACTATACTAAATGGTCTCGGGCGTTTCTCATGACAGTAGAGGGACATGATAAGGAACATATTTTGATGGAGATGGGGCCACAGGAGAAGATAAGAAAAAATGCCACTTGGAAGAAAGACAATGACATGGTCTGAGTATGGATCATGAATTTTGTGGAGCTATAGATCGGAGATGGTATCATGTATTATAAGATGACAAAGTAGATGTAGGATTCTCTACGTAACACATTCTCACGAGAGGAATTCCAGCAAGGTGTTTGAGATCCATCATGCTATTGGTGGTAGCAGGAGGGCCAGTCACTATCTCAGTACCATGCTACTTTGAAGGGGCTTCTAGAAAAGTACAATGCTTGTTATCTTGTCTGCACCTGTGCCTTTTAGAGGACGCATAGGAAGGAGTATGCAGTTCTTCAGTTCTTGGATGGGCTTGGACTAGATTATGAGGTTGCTAGGTCCCAGATCCTGACTCTTGTTGAGCTTCCATCTCTTGAGGAAGCATATAGTCGGGTGAGTAAGGTGGTTGTTAAACCATCCCTATCAGATGTTGGATAGACTTTGGCCTTGGTGGTCATTGGAGGATGTGGTGGATGTGGCTCTTCATCTACTAGGAGAAGAGGATGTGGTCAGGGGACAATTAGTAGATCCTGCACCATGTGTTTGCATTATGGCAAGGTTGGACACTTGGAGCCTACCTATTGGTCAAAGCATGGTAGACCTCTTATGGCCAACAAAGCTATTTCTTCTAAGGAGGTTAGTGACATGGTGTCATGTGCTGACTATGATGCTCTAGTTCAACGTCTTGCTTAATTGACTCAGGAGATTGCTGCTATTATTGATATTGCTGCGGCCTGCAATGGCCTCTTAAGGTATACGTTTTACTTAAAACTTTGGTAGTGGTATTTCTGACGGCACTTTGTGGTTAATAGATTTAGGAGCTTCTTGCTATCTTAGTGGTGATCAGACATGTTTTAGATAGATTCAGATTGTTCCTTCAGGTAAACTTGTTCAGGTGGCATATGACAGACATTGCAAAGTTGACGGTAGAGGAGACGTGGTAGTGACTCCTTCACTAACACTGCTTAATGTTCTTTATTTTCCTGATTTTCCTATTAGTCTTCTGTTAGTTAGCAAAATTATAAAAGACTTACAATGTCGTGCAATCTTTGATGAGTTAGGTTATATTTTTCATGACAAACTCATGGGGAGGACAATTGGTGGCGGACATGAGGAGGGGGATGTGTCACCTGGTCCAGACTCCTTTTGTTGCTATGTGTCAAGGCGAGGTCGCTTTTAGTGTTGGTACAACTTTTCAGTGGCATCGTCTTGGGCACCCTTCATTGGACAGGGTGCGACGTGTTATCCCTCACATTTCGCCTACTACTGAGATTTTATGTGATGCGTGTTAGCTGGGAAAGCATCACAGAGTCAATTTCCCTTATAGTTCTCAGAGTTCTGTTGCTATTTTTGATTTATTGCATATGGACGTATGGGTTCCTAGTAGAGTATCAGATAGACTAACTCATCATTTCTATTTGTTAATTATGGATGATTTTTCCGGGATGTCATGGTTGTTTTTGTTAAAAAATAAATCAAAGGTTGGGTCTTTGATTGAGACATTTATTTTGCAAATAAAGACTCAGTTTTCTATTATTGTAAAGATTGTACGTTCTGACAATGTCTTAGAGTTTTGCACAGCCAAGTTAGCATCCTTTTACGGATCTCATGGGATTGTTCATTAGACATCATGCACCCATATATCATAGCAAAATGGAGTAGTTGAGAGGAAACACTGTTATGTGTTAAATGTGCTTAGAACGTTACTTATTCAGCTTAATTTGCCATAGGTCTACTGGGGAGATGCAGTGTTAATTGCATGTTACTTGATTAATAGGTTGCTCAACTCAGCTATTCAGGAACAAGTTCCATGGTAGGTTCTTCACCCAAAGAAGGAATTGTTTAATGTGTCACCTTGTGTTTTTGATTGTGTAGTCTTTGTCCATATTTTAAAACTTGGCAGGGATGAGTTTGTTCCAAAGGCAGTGAAGTGTCTTTCTGGGATATAGTAGTACTCAGAAAGGATACATATGCTATGATTCATGGGGCAAGAAGCATTATGTGACTGTTGATGTCACCTTTCAGGAGCCTATTCTATATTTCTCTACATATGATTGTTAGTTGCTGTTTGAGGGAGACTCAGTTCCTATACTAGTATCACCAGTTCCTTTGGAGCAGATTCTTATTACTTATAGTAAGGATACCACCACTACAGAGACCACTACTAGGAAGGAGTCGGAGACTACTCATGTATATAGGTTACTTGTTACATATAGATAGCATACATGGCATCAAAAACATGCCTCCCACCACCTCAGCCACTTGTTTGCTCCCCTTGTCGGTATGAGTTGATACTTACGTGAGTTGTCCTAATGGTGATTGTGCATGTGCTTCTGATGATTCTACTCTTGTTGAGAAGCAGGCTACACCCCTACTGTTACTGAGTCTATAGATAAGGATCTTGACCTTCTGATTGTTGTTCGGAAGATCCCTCACAGTTGTGTCACTACCATATAGTTGGAGCAGTGTCTACCGCTAACTTTGGGAGATCTTTAGCTATGTTCACTACTGCTTTTTCTGCGACAAATTCCTATTTCCTATCAGCAGGTCATGCTTCATCCGTAGTGGCATCAAGCCATGGAGGAGATGACTGCTTTGCACTCTAGAGGGACATGGGAATTGACTGCTTTGCCCAACCACGCCAAGACAAGGGGATGTAGCTAGGTCTTTGCTCTCAAGTACAACCCATATGACACTATATCTCGCTACGAGGCGAGATTGGTGGCAAAGGGATTCGTGCAAACATATGGGGTTGATTTTTTTGATATCTTTTCTCCTGTAGCATGGTTTCCTACTGTTCGTATTCTGTTAGTTGCTCACTATGATTGGCCTCTTCATCAGCTAGATGTGAAGAATGCTTTTCTGTATGGCAATCTTTAGGAGTAGGTCTACATGCAACAAACTCCGAGGTTTGAGATTCAGGGGGAGTGTATGTAGACTGAAGAAGGTTATTTATGGACTGAAGCAGATCTCGAGGGCTTGGTTCCAGAAATTGTTAGAGGAGGTACTGTTCGTAGCGTAGATCGCGTTTAAAAAAATGTATGTCGTAGTATAGCGTGAAATATGTCGAAACAAATATAATTTTAATGAGAGGAGTCCCGGTCGAACTTAGGGAGGCAGAAAACACTTCTGATTTCATAAACTGAATTAAAATTGCATGCTACTACTTGCAAACTAATATATATATATATATATATATATATATATATATATATATATATATATATATATATATATATATCAAATCAAGTAAGCTGGTTGAAGTGCCAAATAGAATTAAGGTTTGACTTATAAAACTAGAACATGAATAAAATTACTATCTAATCTAGCAGAATAAGGGCACCACGGGTGGTCTGTGGTAGCCTTTTGGAGAGGTTGGGGAGAGCAACAATGGTACGCCAAGGTGGCTTGGTGGGTGCTTCAGAGTTCAGAGAGAGAGAGCCGGAGAAGAAGATCTGGAGAGTTGGAGAGGGTTTGGAGAGAGTTTTCCTTCAATTGGGGGCCCTGGGGCTCTTTTTATAGCTTCTTAGAGGGGCAAGATGGGCATTTGAGCCCTCCAACTTGTGCAACAACCTCAGATTGATTAGATCCGTCGATCGGGAAATCAACGGATCAAATCGTGCTTCAAAAGGCCTTCCAAAACTCCAATGCTCGGATTGCCTCGGGAGCTGACATGTGCGCACTGGTGGCCCTTGATCTGAGATCATACGGCTGCCACTCGCTTCGTGCCTGCACCGCCTTCGTGGTCTTCAATCGCACGTTGAAATTGCGGACTTAATCCTCAACCGTCCGATCTCGTGATTGGACGGCTTAAGTGCCTTGCCTGCACCGCCTTTGAATTTCAAACGCGTGCGCGCGTTTGGTTGCACGTCATCACACGCATCTTCATCCGAACGGTCGCACCATCTCCATTTGAGCACAGTGCCTCGCTTGATTTTCCGTGGATTGCACCTCGATCACTCACCGCTCGTTCTTGCATTAGCATGTGAACCGCTGCGCTACAAGTGCATTTGTGTCGCGCTTTCCTTCGCACGACTGCTCTCAGCTCTTGGATGAAGATCCAATGGTTGAGTCTTGATCTTCCTTGATGAGGCATGCCTGGAGTGGCGGTGTGGTCGTGTTGCGGCTGTTGGATGATGATCCAACAGTCCACATCGCATGGGGAAATGCCCTTAGAGGTTGGGGTGGTAACGCTGGGCGGCTGCGATGGTGCCACATGGTTCCATCGTGGTCGTCCATCTTTTCTTCTTTGTTGACGGTGCTGTAGGTCTCCGATTGAAATGATTTTTGCGCTATTGGACTGCGATAGTTGATCTGGATCCATTGGTGTGGTTAGATTTGACATCTGAGGTATAGATTTCCACCTATTTGCCTCTTGGCTCTTGCTCTTCTGCAAACTCCATAGGATGCTATGGGAGTTTGATTGATGCGATCTCATAGGCGTTGGACTCTCGTAGTCATTTTGAGCAAATTTATGTGGTTGGATCGGTCATCTACAGCCCCAAATGACTTGCGATTGTTAATACCTCTAAAATAGAACATAATATGACATTATCATTTACAAAACTAATAAATCAACTATGATGAAAAGTACGATGCGTATGCATGCAGAATGCCTAAGTTAGGATTTAATTTAATTCAGGTATATTAGGACCTATGATTGATGTGCAATCATACCCCCATGCCTAAATCTTGCTAGTCCCTAACAAGTGCAAGACTAAATGCCTTCTACCAAGAGTTTGACTGGAGATTTGTTTCATTTTGTCTTCATCTAGAAATTTAGAATCCAGATAATCGTGAGTATAATATTGTAGCCTATGCAACGGATCCAAGCGAAAATTCGATACACATTTAAACCTTGTGCTTGACCCTTAGTAAATTTCTGTTGGGATATGAAACCTCTTCTCTCGGGGACATAAAATAACCTTTAGTTTTTAACCTTGATTTTTTGGCTTAGGTAGAAGGTGGATTTATATTTGGTAGTTCACTCTCCTCTGGTGCTATATAGAGATTAGTATTTCAGAATTTAGATTTCCAGATTATCAAATAAATTCAACTTAGAGAGGCTGGAAAACTATGCTCTTTTAATTCCTTTGTACTCAATTCTTTTCTCTTTTTCCTCTCTTTTCCTTTCCTTTTCTTCTTGAGCTCACATTTCATCAGATTTGTAAATATGTTTGGTCTCATGGTATTACACTTCAAATAGATTTTGATAACCCTATAACTAAGTTATAATCCCTCAGCCTGTATTTAGGCTGTCAGAAATAAAGGAAAAGTAGGTCAAGGCTGTATTTGGTGGATTGTGCGGGTGATAGGTGTTGTTGCCTCAATGTACTTGACTAAAACATAACTCATACTCTTTAACATGGTAAGTTTTTTCATTTTTTTTTCTATTTTTTTATATACTTTTTTTTCATATCCATATCTACTAACACAACGCAATATAGCATACATACTTTTATTCACGAGGCATTATTTGGGATTGGGGATGTTCAAGAGGATATCGGGTAGCTTATTTGGTGGAAATGCCTATTCTTAGCATTGGGACAGGAATGAATATGATAACGTACTTCCGACCTTGACATTAGTACCCTTCTTCAGCTGAGGATTTCGTAAAGGATAGTCATGACCATCCACCTTAGTCTTAGTTTTATCAGAACTCGCTCTCTGTGTATTTACCTTATTTAGTGGCTCTCATAAGGATTCTCACAAAAAAATTGTACGCAAGAATCGAGAGCAAAAATTGTGCCTAACTCCGAGTATCATTATCCAATTATCCAAAAATTAAGATTCCTCACACTAGTTTTAGAGCACCAGGAGACTCTACTTTCACCTCACACATGTTTGGTGGATCTATTAGAAGATGGTTTGCCTGACTCCTTGATTACTGTCCAACGGTTCAAGAGAAGAAGCAATGCTTCTCGATAAACTAGAGATGTCTATCGGTCTTCATAGTGGATCCATTGTAAATTCTTCGTGCAAGTGTAAAAGTGTACTGAATTCTAAGTTTATGAATCAATTAAAGAATAAATCCCTAATAAAACCTCTTGATAAAAAGATCTATTTCCCTAAGGTGTTGACAGAAAAATTTTTAGTTTATGTGTACTATCCCCCCATGCCTAAGTTCTTGCATGTCTTCATGCATGAATAAGAGAAAATGAAATGAGACAGGGCGTAAGTGGGTAGAAATCACCTAGAGCTGCTCTTGATTTGTCATTCAGCTTATGCTAACACTATAATGGTAATCACAATATGCATGATAATATGCCAAAATGAAATATGCTATTTATAAAGGATATGTATATATGTATAAGTGCTGAGTTTAACGCTTCAAGCTAGGAAAAACGTCAGTCACATGTCATCGAAAGATGTATCATTTCATCAATAAGAGGAGGTTCCTGGGCTAAAAATGGCTTGAGGCGCTGGTTATTTACCGTAAAACCCTGCCCAGATTTCGGGTCCATAATTTGGATCGGCCCATTAGAATACAGATGGATCACCAAATACGGCCTAGTCCACTTGGACTTGAGCTTTTCCACAAAGAATGAGCCGGGAATCAAATAACCAGACTTGTTGGTTAGGCGTGAATTCCTTTCTCTGGATGTGTCGGTCATGGAAAGCCTTAGTCTTATCTTTGTATATCTTTACATTCTCATAGGCTTTTCGCCAAATTTCTTTTAACTCGCTGAGCTGGAGCTTCCTTTCATAACCTCCATCAAAGTTAAAATTACACTTTTGCACCGCCCAAAAGGCACAGTGCTCCAGCTCTATAGGAAGGTGACAGGCCTTTCCATACACCATGTGGTATGGTGACATTCCAAGCAGGGCCTTGTATGTGTGCCGATATGCCCAAAATGCGTCGATCAATCAATCAGACCAATCCTTCCTACCAGGTCTAACCGTCTTTTGAAGAATAAGCTTGATTTGACGGTTAGATACTTCAGCCTGCCCATTGGTCTGTGGGTGATACGGGGTAGCAGTTCAGTGATGTACCCCGTATTTCTTCAATAGAGATCTAAAATGAGCATGGATGAAGTGGCTACACTCGTTGCTAATTAGAGCGTGGGGGACTCCGAATCTCGCGAAAAAAAATTCCCGGTCAAATGATATAACAATCTTATGATCAGCCTGTCTTGTCGGGATAGCTTCAACCCACTTCGAGGCATAGTCGACTGTGAGAAGTATGTACTCAAAGCCGTGCGAGTTCAGGAAAGGGCTCATAAAGTCGATGCCCCAGACGTCTAACACTTCTACGACCAGAATATGTTGGAGAGGCATCATGTCTCTCCGAGTCATAGAACCGACTGACTGACATCGCTTACAGCATTTGGCAAACTTGTGTTTCTGAAAATGGTTGGTCAAAAGAATCCAGACTGCAAAATTTTTACAGTGGTTTTTGGGCTTTAGAAATGACCCCCACAAGCATCGCTGTGGCAGGAGGATAACACACTTGAGATTTTTGTGTCTGGGACGCATCTTCTGATGATCTGATCGGCTCCAATGCGAAAGAGTAGTGGGTCGTCCCAGAAATAAAACTTAGCCTCTGAAATAAACCTGAGTTTTTGATTCTTGGATAACCCTGTATGCAGCTTGCTTGCAACGAGATAATTTGTAATATCAGCGTACCAAGGAAACTCAATAGTGTTTATATCTAACAGAGACTCATCTGGGAATTGATCAGAGATAGGCGGGGAGTATGGGATGTGTTCTAGGTCTAGTCGAGACAAGTGATCCGCCACAACATTATGAGCTATGACTTTGTCACAGATTTCGACATCAAACTCCTGCAAAAGAAGAATCCATCTGATAAGTCGGGATTTGACATCATTCTTTGCCAACAAATGCTGGAGGGCAGAGTGGTTAGTGAAGGAATTTGACATCATTCTTTGCCAACAAATGCCGGAGGGTGGAATGGTTAGTGAAAATAATCACTTTTAACTCGAGTAGGTATGATCTAAACTTTTCCAACTCAAATATTACAGGTAGCAGTTCTTTCTCAGTAATCGTATAGTTACGCTGAGCCTCATTCAACGTCTTGCTAGCGTAGTATATTACGAATGGATAGCGCTCTCGACATTGGCCTAGAAGGGCTCCGACAACGAAGTCTGAGGCGTCACACATCATCTCGAAGTTGAGAGACTAGTCGGGTGGTTGGAGAATAAGTGCATTCGAAACAGTGCTTCGTAAGGTCTTGAAAGCGTTGAGACACGAGGAATCGAAGTTAAAGGGGATGTCGGCTACCAAAAAATTTGTCAACAGACAGGCAATTTTCGAGAAGTCTCGAATGAATCTTTGGTAGAATTCGACATGCCCTAAGAATGATCTGATTTGTTTTACTGAGCTAGGTGGAGGTAATCGAGAAATGATTTCGGACCTAGCTCGGTCGACCTCGAGTCCATTAAAAGAGATCTTGTAACCTAGTACAATGCCATCCCATACCATAAAATGGCTTTTCTTCCATGAAAGTACTAGGTTAACGTTTATGCACTTCTTCAGGATCTTTGTAAGGTTATCAAGACAAAATGAGAAGTCATCTCGGAAAATGGAGAAGTCGTCCATAAATACTTCTACGTAGTCCCTGATCATATCGGAGAAGATGGCCATCATGCAATGCTGAAATGTTGCTGGTGCGTTACAGAGGCCAAAGGGCATCCGCTTAAAAGTGAATGTTCCGAAGGGACACATAAAAGTTGTCTTATCTTGGTCTTCCGGGTTGATTGCGATTTGGTTATACCAGGAGTATCCATTCAGAAAGCAGAAGAAACTGCGCCTGGCTAACCATTCTAAAATCTGATCAATAAAAGGTAAACGAAAATGATCATTTTTGGTAGCCGTGTCAGTTTCCTATAATCAATGCAAACCCTCCATGAAATAGTGGTATGGGTCGAGATGGATTCGCCTGTTTCATTCTTGAATACAGTGAGTCCTACCTTTTTAGGCATAATCTGAATTGGACTCACCCATTAGCTATCGGAAATCGGATAGATAATATCTGCATCTAGCCATTTGATGATCTCCTTAACAACCTCTAGCATATTAGGGTTCAGGTGCCCTGAGGTTGTCTTGTTGGTTTCACCCCTTCATCTGTGTAGATATGATGAGTGCAATATGAGGGGCGAATCCTGCGGAGATCAGCAATGCTCCACCCGATAGCAGCCCTATGTGCTTGCAGTACATAGATCAATTGATGTTCTTGCTCTGGGGTGAAGTGAGAATTGATGATCACTGGGTATGTCTCACTTTCACCCAGAAACACATATTTGAGTGAATCAGGTAAGGGCTTTAGCTCAATTATCGGTGGGTGGGGAGTAGGTTCGTATGTGGGAGGAGATGAATCAATAGCGGAAATCTGACGATCCTGATTGACGGGAAATCAGCTTGCAGAGATCATAAAATCCTGTCTTAACAGGAGCCAATTAGTGCTTGGCGGGATAGGATACTCAGGATCAGGGGTGTTGTGATTAGATGAACACCTTGGACGATTAGATCTGCAGGATGAAATGTGCACCTCATTAACCTCAGTCTTGTGTGGATCCAGATCCAAGAACCTTGATAGTGAAGATGAATGTGCCATTGGGTCATTGCAGAGGAGCCCAATGTTCCTACAGAAAGCTGAATCTTCATCTTCACCGTCCTTGATTAGATCACAGTCGAAGTTCCTTGATGTCCTGTGTAGCCTTTCCACTCAAAGTGACAACCTTTGCATCGGCATGCTGTCCATGAGGTGGGGGAGGAGTGGAAGGAACATAATATGTGGGGTTTTGTAGTAAAGGTGGCTGACCTTGCCTATAACGAGGTGATGCAGGAGGTGCTTGTAAAACATGTACTTGTCCTTGTGGTGCCTGGAACCTAGGTGGGGTGCCTTGATTCTGCACGTATCTTGGGTTCGGGATAGGTTGGGAGGGCAAGGCTCCTTGTGATCTATGTTCCTGCAGCATCCGATTCTATGTACTCTGTATACTCTGTATTTGATCAACCATTGCTTTCATAATTTGCAGATTATCATGAGTTTTTCGAATTGACTCCTGGAATTCTTCATTCAATGACTCCAATGGGTCGACCCACTTCGGAGGGTAATTGGCAGCTTGTAAACAGAATGTGTTTGCTGCTGAGACGGGAATGGCTGTTGCCTCAGGTATGTGTTCTGTGTATTCCCGTATTGTCTGGTTTGGTAGTGTGGATCTTGATTTGGTTTCTGTGAGTTATCAGACCAGGAGAAGCTAGGATGCTGGCGCTAACCAGGATTATACGTCTCGGAATACGGTTATTATGCCTGTAACCTTGAATAGCACTGACATCTTCGTAGGCCGAGGATGTCTCAGACACAAATCAAAAGAATACACACTTGAATTGTCATGTGGTGCATAACCCTGATTGTACGATGCTAGATCCAGATTATTCACGAGTTCCTGATACGTAGGATCCCGCGGAGATGGAGAAGAAACATCCCAAGTGAAGATGTACTTGAGCAGGAGGGGCTCGGGATGCAAGAGAGGAGTGTGATGCAATTGTATTGTCAGGAAACCTAGATCTTGCATTAATTTGTTGAGTTTCTTATCGAACAGATCCACCTTGTCCAGCTTCTTGGTGATAATGTCCATATTAGCTCGGGCAGATTTGGCGTGAGCTTCGTGAACACTAACTCGTTGCTGTCTAGGTCGCTGGAATTGATTCATTGAGGCGGTATTCATCGAGTTCTCTGCTAAGGACTTGAACAGTTCGAATGCGCTGTTCTCGTCCTTCGCAAGAAAATTCCTGCCGCTAGATGCATCGGTTAAGTACCGATGTGTGTCATCCAGCCCTTGGTAAAAGACTTGTGCAAGGTGCCATTTGGGTACACCATGGTGCGGCATTTCCTGAGATCATGGAATCTGTCCCAGGCATCATGCAGTTTCTCTCTTGGGCCTTGGGAGAAAGTCGTGATTGTGCGCCTCATTACATTTGTTCGACCAATAGGGAAGAACTTTTGGAGGAATTCGTGACGTAATTTCGCCCAGGTTCCAATTGGGCTCCTCGACAATGGCACTAATTTGTTCGTAGCGTAAGTTGCGTTTAAAAGAATGAATATGTCGTAGTATAGCGTGAAATCCGTCGAAACAAATATAATTTTAACGAGAGGTAAGTTCCGATCGAACTTAGGGAGGCAAAAAATGCTTCTGATTAGAATTGCATGCTACTACTTGCAAACTAATATATATATATATATATATAAACCAAATCAAGTAAGCTAGTTGAAGTGCTAAATAGAGTTTATGACTTATAAAACTAGAACATGAATAAAATCACTATCTAATCTAGCAGAATAAGGGCACCACGGGTTGTCCATGGTGGCCTTCTGGAGAGGTTGGGGAGAGCAACAACGGTGCACCAAGGTGGCTTGGTGGGCGCTTCAGAGGGAGAGAGCCGGAGAAGAAGATTTGGAGAGTTGGAGAGGGTCTGGAGAGAGTTGTCCTTCAACTGGGGGCCCTGGGGCTCTTTTTATAGCTTTATTGAGGGGTAAGATGGGCATTTGAGCCCTCCAACTCGTGTCACAACCTCAGATTGATCAAATCCGTCGATCGGGAGATCAATAGATCAGATCGTGCTTCAAAAGGCCTTCTAAAATGCCTTCAACGCTCGGATTGCCTTCGGAGCTGACATGTGGCGCGCTGGTGGCCCTCGATCTGAGATCGCACGGCTGTCGCTCGCTTCGCACCCGCATTGCCTTTGCACTCTTCAACCACATGTTGAAATTGCGCGCTCAATCCTCATCCGTATGATCTCGCGATTGGATGGCTTAATCGCCTTGCCCGCATCACCTTTGAATTTCAAACGCACGTGCACGCATTTGGTTGCACGTCATGACGTGCATCTTCATCCAATGCTTGCCAGCACATCACGCGGTCGCACCATCTTCGTTTGAGGGAGATGCGATGTTCCAATTGGATTCAATGCACTGCCTTGCTTGATTTTCCGGGGATCCTCGATCGCTCGCCACTCGTTCTCGCACCAGTGCATGAACCGTTGCGCTACAAGCGTATTTGTGTCGCGCTTTCCTTTCTTTACACGGTTGCTCTTAGCCGTTGGATGGGGCTCAGCCGTTGGATGAAGATCCAATGGCTGAGTCTTGATCTTCCTTGATGAGGTGTGCTTGGAGCGGCGACGTGGTCGTGTTGCAGCTGTTGGATGATGATCTAATGGTCCGCATCGCACGGGGAAGTGCCTTTAGAAGTTGGGGCGGTAATGCTGGGCGCCTACGATGGTGCCACGTGGTGTTATCGTGGCCGTCCATCTTCTTTCTTTGTAGACGGTGCTGTAGGTCTTCGATTAAAATGATTTTTACATCGTTGGACTACATCGTTGATTCGGATCCATCTGTGTAGTTGGATTTGACATCTGAGGTCCGGATTTTCACCTATTTACCTCTTGGCCCTTGCTTTTCTGCGGACTCCATAGGATGCTACGGGAGTTTGATTGATGCAATCTCGGAGGCGTTGGACTCATGTTTTGAGCAGACTCATATGGTTGGATCGGTCATCCGCAGCCCCAAATTACCTACGATTGTTAATATCTCTCAATTAGAACATAATATGACATTATTATTTACACAACTAATAATCAACTATGATGCAAAGTATGATGCGTATGCATGCAGAATGCCTAAGTTATGTTAGGATATAACTTAATTCAAGTTTTTTTCGGACCTATGATTGCTGCGCAATTAGGTACAGACCATGGGACTTGTGAGGTTCTCTGTTGATCATTCGCTCTTTGTTAAAAGGAGCATAGGAGGAGTTGTGGCACTCCTTGTCTATGTCGATGATCTCATTCTTATTAGGGATGACACTACTGGGATAGTTGAGGTGAAAAGGAGGTTGGCTAAAGCTTTAGTGATGAAGGATCTTGGTGAACTCAGATATTTTTTAGGCATTGAGGTAGCTTGTAGCAAAGAGGGCATTGTCTTGAGTTAGTGAGTATGCTCTTGATGTGTTGCAGGAGACAGGGATGTCGGGTCGAAGCCAGCTAATATATCAATGGATCCCAAATGACATCTCTATGATATAAAGTCTCAACCTATAGATAGCAGATCTTATAGGAAATTGGTTAGTAAGTTATTATATGTTACTATTACACGTCCTGATCTCTCTCTTGCAGTGGGAAAACTCAGTCAGTTCATGGACAAACCAACCAAGCAGCATTGGGATGTTGCTATGCAGGTGCATAGATACATGAAGAAAGCACTAGGCAGAGACATTTTGTTCCAGGAAGGCACATCTATGAGTGTTAGGCTGTTTTGATGTTGATTATGCAGGTTGCATGGCAGACAGAAAGTCAACTGATTTTTGTACCTATGTGGCAGGCAATCTTGTGACTTGGAGGAGTAAGAAATAATAGGTGGTATCCAGGTTAAGTGCAAAATCAGAGTACTGTGCCATGGCACAGACAGCTGTAAAAATGGTCTGGGTCAGATCAGTGTTGCGTGATTTGCACGCCCAGGTGGAAGGACCAATGGAGATGAGGTGTGATAATCGCACTGCTACTTATATTACAAACAATCCAATGTTCTTTGAACGTACGGAGCACGTTGATGTTGATTGCTATTATATCAGAGACTTGATATAATATATGATTATCTACACTACTTCAATTGCTTCTGAAGATCAAATTGTGGATATATTTACAAAGTCACTTACCCGGTCGGCATTTGATATATGTTGTTTTGAGCTGAGCATAATTGATGCATATGCTCCAGTTAGAGAGAGAGTGTTGGTGTAGCACTCTAGTTATTTTCTTATTATTTTTGCACTATTTTCTTATTTACTTTTCCACCTGAACTTATGTTGTAGTTTACCTAATACCTCTCCCTATTTAAAGAGGTGTAGGGTTTCTTTTGTAGAACAAGAACATTCATTTTTTCCAACTAACTCATATGCCAATATATTCAATTTGAGAAACAGAAGCATTTAGTCAAAAAATCATGTAGATGAGATCATGGGTCTAATGAATTTTATGCAAGAAAGGACATTCTATGAGCTAATGAAAGATCTATGTGAAGTATTAGTGTAGCATCCCTGTGTCAACATTCTTAAAAACAGCTGATTTTATAGGGCTTTCATATGTATAGTATACACCGTCTAAACACCTGTAATTCACACATAAAAGTGAAACTCTCGGTCCTTGTTAAAAGTGTAACCACACCTGCACCCTTGTATTCTTGTTCGTTCTTGCAATTTTACAATCACTCACTATCAAACATCATTTTTGCTATCTTGTACTAATTTTAAGCGAAACTCTTTTACAGGATTAGTTGTAAGAACCCTTTCATCTCTCGTTGCCCCTTTATTGACAATTGGCAATAGATTGTTTATGTTGAGTTGTTAGGAGGTGGAAGCAGTTGCTTTAATGCAGGGAGAACTTTCAGGTTCCAACTACAAATTTGTTTGATGATTTTCATATAGCATGAATTAATTAGGTTATCTGCTAGCGCTTTCATCACCTAGATAGCAAGATTTTTGCCTACATGGATCCATTGATTGTGGTAGACTAAAGGATTTTCTTCTTTTATTGGATGCTGAGAACGATATTACCACTACTCTGCCATGAAGTACTAGAGTCTAGGGCAGGGTATTCTCGCTCTCCATATGGAGCTTCCTTAATCTTTTATTATCATGATTCTAATATGAGAATTGCTCCAGCTGTTTTAGCTGTGGTTCTATATACTAATTGTGACCACTAAATTATGGTTGGATAGAAATTTTAAATTTGAAATTTAGAGAATCTGAAAGATGCTTAAATTTGATTTCAGTTTTGTAATGGACCTAAGTATCATGATTGTGGCTGCAAACCATGATCTTGACATTCCCAACTTGAGCGTCATGATGAAACTCCCTGTTGAGGGTAAGGATTCTGAATAGCTATATTATCCACCTAGAGCACCTTGAATGTTAACTGCTGATGGGCAGTGGTTGGAAAACTAGGGAGGCATGGGTGGGTGGAGTTAGATTGTTCTCATGATACACGACACAACTTGATAATTATGGACATTGAGCACGAATTGGGCACACTAACATCAGGTTAGACAAGCTCTGCTGCAAGATGCTTAATTTCTAACATGCCTCTTACCCCTGCATAGTCACAGAAACATTTACACTGGACATGTCATTTTCACATCTTTTGATTTCTGTATCTTCACCATGACCTTAGATACAATGATCTGAAACAGTCTTCTTTGTAATAATGATACAATGATTTCCAAGGGGTAGGGCTTGAGACTATGGGTCTGGCATATGAAACCTCATGGCCTCAAGGTGGATGAATTGAAGGTTGAATTAGGGCCTTTGACAAAGTTGATATTTGATATTTAAACAATGCTATCTTATTAGTCCTCAAGTGTGCATGTCATGACAAGAAACAGGCTAGACTTTCATGAGGTAACTCGCATATGCAAGCTTCAGCAGTGTTTCTATTTTTCCTGTTCAAACTCATCTACCCTTGCCTGACCATTCCTGACCATTTTGTATGCCCTTTCCTGATCACTTTCATGCCTCTTCTGCGCTACCGATTCCATACTTTCTTTTGTGCACCTTAGGGCACCAAAACACCTTTAGCAAACTCATCTAAGTTCTGATTTTCTCACCTTATGGCTGCAGCAGAACGGTTTCTCCTATTTCCACTTTTTGTATTGGATGTCAACTGGAGACTGCTTGTGGTCTATTTCAAGTCCATTTTGCTTCCCTGATTCGAAACACATTTTTATAGTTAAATACCTTTTAGCCCTTTGCCTGAGATGTGAACCAGCTGTGACCCTATTTTTGGAGCAGACAGGCTTAAGCCCCCCTGCATGCCTGGTATGCACCCTTCTGGATTAGCTGTCTGTATTTTCTTTTATTAAAAAAAAGAACGGGGCAGCTCCTCTAACTGTACTCTCAATTTTTTGTTCCTTGATATGTTTAAAATCCACTGGAATCATCCTCAGCTCCTCCAGGGCAGCCCACCTACCTTTTATTTTTTGACTTACATGCCCTTGTATTATGTTTGGGTTGTCGCTGGCTAGGATCTTGGTGCCTTGAGTGCATGATTTTCTACTGTTCTTGCAACAGAATTGCGTCAATTATTCTGAACTCTGGGAGTCCAGCCTTGCTTCTGTTCTTTAGTGGTGAAATTCATTGTCCTGACGGGTTGAATCCATCTAATCTGGTCGTTTTTGATCCAGAGCTTTTTACGTTCATGTAGCTTGGTCTCTCTGAGTCCCAGGTCATTGCTACAGTTCTGCCCCTCTTCAAACTTATCCTGTTATAGTCACGTTTCTTAATACCAACAAATCACTTCTAGAGAAAGAAAAACAATTAGATAAGCTAAAATGCTTGGTACTTCAATCAATAATGTCTTTTTGTTGCTCCCTGCAGACTCGTAACAAGGAATACTGTGGATGAGAATATCTATGGAATTGCGCAGCGGAAGCTTGTGCTGGATGCTGCAGTACTTGAGAACTGTGGGCAGACGAGTGATGGACGTGATGTGCCTGAGAAGACTATGGGTGAAATTCTGTCCTCTCTTTTGCTGGTGTAACAATTGTCCTGTTCCCACAAAGGTGTTGCTTCATCATGCGGGAGGCATTTGTATCTGTGCCCGCCAGTGGAGCTGAATTGGAAGTGAGAAGCAGGTACCTAGTATCAAGATGGAATCTGTCTTGGGGTGGGCAGTAGCACTGCATCAACAATTAGTCTGAAGGGAGAGGATCACCCAAATCAGTTATCTGCAAATATCAAGTATTTAGGATGAGGTCCCTAAAGGTTTTGGATCATTGGACTACATTGATAAGGAAGGCTGTGGTTTTCCGTGTTTCCTGATGACGATTTACCTGCTGGATGGTGGGATACGTTTTGACTACAGAAATTGTAAACCATTGAAAAGGATTGTCACCCACATACAATGTAACTATTTTCATGCAAAGAAAATCAACTTATTTTTTTTCATCTTCTGTATCTTTAAGTTGGTGTGTTGCAAGACTAGAAAATTATGACGCGGTGCTTACAGCAGCTACAGCATGGGAGTCCTGCCAGAGTCTTCTCTTTGCTCGTCTAAACACCTGGGAAAGGAAGACTTTGTCGTTACCTCACTTGGTCTCCATTTTGCTGGGGTCTGTCTGCAAATGGTTGATCTTGTTTGCAACCTCTGTTTTCACGAGATTGAGCAACATGCTTAAAATCTGGTCTGCCTATCTTCATAATAGTACAACCTGAGTTGTGTTTGTTATCTTCATAACTGAACAAATGAACATGAGGAAGTAGTCCAACATTTGCGCTGCAATTTGCTCAGAGCATAACAAAGTTAGTGGGAACGTGAGCTATATGTGGAGTAATGTGTGAGAAAAGTCTGTTATAGAAGGTCACGAATTGTGATTATAGGGCTTAAATTTTTGTAATAGCTTTCCTGATATGTGTATATGTACTGTATTATAAAAAGGGGTCTGTGAGAAGTAGAAAGGGGGCATTGAAAAGGAGGTTCTTTGTACTCTTTCTCTGTACTTCTTACACTGTGGAAATTTTGAGAGTTAGATCACCTCCCTAGATGTACATCCTTTGTGGTGGAATTGGGTTACCAATTGCTTTTATTCTTTGTGCATGTTGGCTTCTTGATATTTAATTGGATCCACTCTCTACTTGGAACTTAGTAGAGGTCTTAGTGGGCTCTGATCATTGGCGTCATCTGTGGAAATGTTTTTTCTCCACTGTTTTTAAACTTGAACCTTGTCTTCTTGACTCGTATCCTCAAAATTTCATGGCCTCGACGACATGTAACAGTTCTAAAATTAACCCCTAGTTGGTGGTTAATGAGGAATCCAGTGTTACCCAATCTCTCTATCAACAATAGGTGGAGGAGGCGGTTAAGCTGAGGTAGAAAGAAGTCGTGGAGCCTGAGAAGGAACCTCCCCTTACTCCTCTTTGCTAAGTGGAGAAGGATAAGCAGGAGTATCTTAAGCATTTGGAGAAAATCTAAGTGGAGGAGGAATTTATGCTTTTCCTCAATGCACGTAAATGCAAAGAGGAAGTCCTTTAGCAAAAGACAGATTCATCTCAAAACCACCTAGATAAGTAGGCACGATGGAAACACATTATAGGGGAAGAGAATGCTCATCTTTGCAAACAGATTGAGGAGCTCAAGAGAAAGATGAGGCAAAAAGGTGGGGAGCACCCCCAGCCTCTCCTAGTTCCTCTGGCTTCCTAGAATTCAGATGACCAATCCATCTCTTGGGCCCTTCAATCTAGTTAGGAGGATCCTTGTTTGAGATTGTTCATTAAGTTATGCAGGCAATGAGGGGGATCTGCCCCTCGGCATATGTCACCACTTAGCCCTTTACATAGGAGGTTATGAATGTGCCTCTTCCCGAGAAATTTAAACACCTGACTCTGCCTTAGTATGATGGAACCATTGATGTCACACCCTAAAACTTAAGTCCCTAACAAGGCTTAGAGTTCTGGGGAATGGCAACAAAAGAGGTGTTAGTTTATTTAATTCAGGTTGTACCAAACTAAGTTGAGTTATTAAAGAGTTCCATTTAATAAGAAAATGCAGGAGGATATTGTGAGAATGGCACATAAATGATAATATATAGCATAAACTAAACATGCATTAAAATGACATATAACAAAAATCCATTGTAACTTAGAGCATAAAAGTTGCCTACCAAAAGTCTTGGCAAAAACTTGCATAGCGACAAATCCCATGCGTTGATGTTGTACGACGGCAACTTGAAATTAAGTCACAAAGTAAGGGTGAGTCAATCGGCTCAGTAGGAAATAAACAACTATTGTATCGTAACAAAAATCCAGGGTAGTGTACAATTCCATAAACCGGTTAGATTCTTTACCTAAACACAACATGCTACGTTTAGATTCCCTAAACCTGGCTTAACTTGACCAACCACCGCGGTCTAAACCCATTAATCAAGTTGCTCCATTTTCCCATTACGAAATTTATTCTTTCACTCGTCTTAGTGATTAGATTTTAGGAATCATCCCTCTTTATCAGAGGAGATTGAGATGCATCATTTTCTTGGATTTCTAGCCTGATAGTCTCACCCTAGCTAGGGGAGAGGCTAGCAAGTTTGTTGATCCTCAAAAAAACGTGCCCATTCTTGACGTATTAAGAATGTCGCTGACCTCAGTAAGAAGAGTCGGACCTTTTGGGAGCTACTTAAGCCTACACCTTGCGATTACGAAGAGCAAGCTTGATTCGTGTACAACAAGGACCAGCCATAAATTAAACCAGATCATCATCACAGGATTGACCAAAATTATCGGGCCACACTAATGCTCCCTTTAGGAGTAGCTCCTCGTAGGAGCATAGCCTTGAGTGTGTCCTCCCAATTCGTCGTCGGATGGGATTTCAACTAATCCATCTCAGTACCCTGGCACTTCCGTACATACGGGTGCCAAGTGAGCCTCTAGCTGCGAGTATCAAGTACCTTGATGTCTCCTGCTGCGCATGCGGGTGCCTACGAGCCTAGAGCCATGAATACCTCCACATCGAGTCAGATTCGGGTATATCCAAGTACTAAACATCGATGATAGTCCAGGTCCTGCCACCGAACTCGGGAACCCTCTAAGTTCTACGACAAATTCCTTGGTAGCCTCCAGCTACCTGATAGTAACACCATCATGGGCCTTAACTAGCCACATTTAGTCAGGTTCAATTGGTAAAAGTTCATACTTAATCATCTGAGGGTCACAACTCCTCAATATTCTGATTTGTAAAAAAAAAGGAAATAGGGTTAATTCTGTAATTTTAATAGCACATCACGAATGCGGAATAACCACAGGGTCACTCAGGGGTGAATTAAAGGTTAAATGAGCACAAAAGTCTAAAAAGTGGGTCTATACTGATTGAAACAGGATTTCACGCATTTTGAGGGCGAAAATAATACCAAAAACCTTAATTATTAGCCCCACTTAAATTGAAGAGGTTCTGGTTAGGATAAAATTAATCAAAACCTCTTAAAATTCATAGAAAAATGTCCTGAGAGGTTTGGTACTTTTTGTTTGACCATCTGAACCCATTTTGACATAGAATAGAGTTTCAGACGGAAATTTACCCTTATTTGGGCTTCTATGCAATTTACCTAGTCAAACGTGATCAAAACTCAAATCCAAGTTCACTATTAGATTCCTTGGGTCAAAATTAGGTTAGCACCAAAATTTGGGCCAAATCGAAGTTTATCTTGATCTAGTTTGCAATTTAGTCCCTAAAAACTCCATTTGTCTCACTTAAACCCTAGGTTTCAATTTTATTGCAAGTAGGGCCCCAACTTTCTCATTGTTCTTGCGATTAGGTCTCTGCCGCCATTGTTGAGTCAACTCGAGCATCATCGACCTTTGGCTGACCTAAAACAGCAACAAACCTACACATCCCACCAAATTTGGTGGGATTGATGTTTACATTTCAGGGAATCACATGAACATTATTCGAGACTCGAATCATGGGCAAGAAGCCCCACCAGATTTGAGAAATTGTGAGAATTCCTTGTTCCCAAATCCAACTCAAGGGCAGCTAATTTCCTAATTAGAGCTCGTTTTGAGCTCTATAAAAGCTCCTCTAGGTCCCAACATACTCGACAGTCTGGTCTAAGCCAAAAACCCTCTTCCCTTCTTCCTCCAACCGCCTCCAACTGCGACTCTAGTGAACTTCAATCTCCTTCTGGCCACCCAACCATCAAATTGGGTGGCCTAAACTCCGCCTCAAGTTCCTTCGTGCCTGATGGGCCAAAGCCAAGGCATCTACACCCTTTCGTCGCGCCGTTTCCTCCCACCAAAGATATCATCATCCTCGGCTACGACCATCACACTGGCGAGGAATCTCTCCTCTATTTGTCCAAATAACTAGGTTCTATCTCTCCCTCTCCTTCTTTAGCTTATTTTTGACCCCATAGGATCTCGATTCCGCTGCCATTCATCTCTCTCCCCCTCCATCTTCTTCACAACTGGCGAAACCCTGGTGAGCTTCGCCCGGCCTCCATCGACCACCATATGCCCAACCACCACCACTAGAAGCTTTGTCATCGTCCATCGACCAAAAGCCCTCTCTAAATTAGAAGCTTCGCTCACCCCTTTGCTTCGTCGGATGACCCACCCTTCCGTCGTCATCCTCGACGTCGTTCGACCAATACATACCTCCAACCACCAAATCAAGATTGCCACTACATCCCTTGCTCCATGACGAACCTTAAGAACCATTTAATTGGGGCTTGTTAGCCCATATTCATGATTGCAAGTACCCACCAGATCTTCTCCTGATGTCGTTGACTCGTCGCCGTGCTCCATTGCCATCCGATCATCGTTGACTCCAAATCCACCTCTAGGTGCTGCGGAACTCTTGTTAACGAGTGAAATCGATGTTATAAAAGCTACGTTATAGTATAGGTTGAAATCACTTGAAAACAGATAAAATTTATACTCGAATGAAAGTCCAAGGTCATTTGCTAGGAGCAAATATGAATTCAATCGCTAATTTCAACAAATAATGTAAATGAGCACAAGTAATTAAGCAAAGTATAGATTTTCAATGAATAATAACATGCCACATTAAATATTCAGTGAAATCTAATGTATCTCTAGAATATGAGGATAAAAAGAGAAAAGATATAATGGTGATTTGAATCATTACTTATATCCTCTATCAATTCAAATTAACCAACAGTAGGTAAGCAATTAGACGCCTTAAGCCTTTCCTTTTCTTTAGAACCTCACCTCTTCTTCCTTGGCTTCTTCTATTCCCTTCAGCTCTTCTTCTTTCTTTCTACTATCTAGGCCTTCTTCCTTCCTTCTCTACATGCTTCTTCTACCTTGACTTCTCTTTTCTTTCTCTTCTTATTGGCTCAGGTCTTCTCATCTTCTTGCCTTGGCCTTCCTTCTTCACGCATAGGGGATTTCTTCTTCAAACGGCTAAGTGTCAATCGTTTATCTTCAGAGCAAAAACCCCCCCAACCCCCGTGCTCTCTCTCCTTCTCTCTCTAGGTTCCGCTCTCCTAAAGCCATGCACAGTAACAGGTAATCGGGTCTAGAGCGCACCCGAGACCAGGGCTGCCAGCGTGAGGTAGCAGCTGAGGTATGCACGGGTTAGGCGGGTCGGATCGGAGCTAGGTCCGAATGATGCGTGTCACAGGCGAGGCAGGTGAAGGGTGCCGGGAACCTCACCCCCCAAGTGACCTGAGGCGAACAACTGCTATCAGTTTTGTAATTTATACCGCTTTGGCTGCTTTGTCATATCCGATGTGGGACTAAATCCCATGGCCTTACTCGCGTGATGGCTGAAGGTGATGCTCCGTCAATTGAAGGAGCTGTTGATAGTAGAGATTACAATAGAAGCCGTGAATTGCGTCTTGGGATCTTTCTACGTGACCTGGGCACAGGATCTGGGATGTGCAGCAGTTGAAGAATGCTGCAAGCTTCTCTCGAGCTTCCTGCTAATGGCGTGGAAGACCAAGTACCTACAATGCAAGAAAAAGGGCCTTGCGGTCGTGTCAGATGGCTCAGCAATATCGCCAGGGGACGACGAATGTGGTGATGGGTGTAGCGTGGAGTGAGAGTGTGTAGGTGGCTAGCAGAGACGGAACTGGACGGAGGATGATGGGTTGGAAGGGGAGTTGTTTGGGTGGATGGGACGGCGAATAGAGAGAGGGCTTTGGTTGGTGGAGTCGAGGTGAAGGTTATGGGTGGTTGGTGAGGCGGATGGAGAGTTGTAGCGGTGGGGTCGCCTCGCCGGAGGGATTGCCGGAGATGGGGAAGATGGAGGTGATAGCGGTGTCGAGGGATTGAAACTGAGGTTTAAGGAGGGGAAACTAACCTGAGATATTAACCCAACTAAACTAATCCTAATCTAATGGACGAAGGGGATGGAGAGGCGTTGGTTATGGTATGGCTGGCGTCGGGGAAGCAAACGCTCTGGTGAGGGTAGGACGGCGAGGACAAAGGAGATAGAGGCATCGGCGGGTACAGCACGTTGCGGAAGAGAGCAAGGAAGATAGATCCGTCGCTGGTATTGCGGTCAGACGACGAGAAGAGATGGAGGAAGTCGCCGGATGTCGAGGAGCTTCGATCGGATGAGGAGAGACGAAATTGAGGTGTTTTAGACTGAAATCGAACGTGGGGAGAACGGTCTGCCCTGTGGAGTCTTATATAGGCCGTGAGAGAGTGATTAGAGCTTGGGAAGCAAGTTTCCCAAGCTTAGAAGGTCGTCGGAGTTGGAAACCTAAAAGATACCTGAATCTCTCATGCATTCGAATGAGAGATTGGGAAGGTTGTAGGGTTCAAGGACGAGTGCATTGGAAAGAGGACTCCTTAAGGAATCTCCCATCTAATTTTGGAAGGGATTGAGCGAGAAATCAGGGAGATCTTTCCATTTGACGGTCGCCAGAGCTTTAGGATTAGGAGTTGAGGGTGGTAGGGACCTACTTGAAGAAGAAGATGATAAAGTTGGGGACCAAAATATAATTTATTCGAAAGTTAGGGGCATACGTGTGAGAGAAAAGAGTTAGACAGGATCAAATTGCAAACTAGGTCAAGATGATCTTATATTGGGTCAAAATTTTGGTACAAACCTAATTTGGATCCAAGGAATCCAATGGTGAAGTTAGATTTAGGTTTTGACCAAGTTTGACTGGAGAAATTACATAATTACCCAAATTAGGGAAAAAGTCTGTTTGTGGCTCTATTTTGGGTCTCAACTGGGTTCCAATGGTCAAATTAAAGTTACCAAACCATATAAAATATTTTTCTATAAATTTTAGAGGGTTTGGGTGAATTTTATCCAGATCGGAACCTTAGTTAATTAAGTAGGTCTATTTTTAGGGTTTTGGAAGTCATTTAATTCTCAAAACATGCGAAAACCCTTTTCTGTCTGTATTAATCCACTTGTTAGAATATTAAGACCATTTGACCTTTATTTAACCCCTGAGAAAACCTGTGATTGTACTGCAATTGAGATGTGCTGTTAAAACTACAGTTTTACCCCTGTTTCTTGTATTTCTCTCAGAAAGGATTTGCAATGAATTATGACTTTCTGACGGTTATGTAGGGGCATTTATTCCTTGATTATGATTAATTAAAGCTAGATATGACTGATGATGACGTTATCATCAACTCCGTCATGACATCAATTGCTCCTTCAATTGGCCGAAGCATCAGACGCAGCAACCTCAATAGCAGAAGAATTCCCTGCAGTTGCACGAAGACGAGAGCCCAGCTGATAGTCCCACCTCGTGCACTTGAAACTTATCACCGCACATAAATTGAACTTCGCGTAAGGGCTTATCGTCTCTACATGGAGGGGTGAGGTTCCTCACTCATTCTCCTTTAAGCTTCTCGCTCACCACCACTGTCGGTGAGCCTGGTCCCCGCTCATGACTCGATTACTTGACACTGTTCACACCCGTATACCCGGTTAAGATAGGAAGAGAAATCTGAGGAGGTGGAGGGGGGTTTTGCACTATGGAGCTTCAAGATTCGTGCCCTCCCCCTCTCGCTCAACACTTAGCCTCTGTTGCTTGTGCCTTGTGTTGTGCTTGAGAGGCTTGTGCCTTGTGATCGCTTCTGAGGCCTTGATAGATAAGGCGACTGGTGCTTGGTGTGCTTGACTTGGTTCTATTTGACGTTGTTGGGTTATTTGAGATATTTGATTCTAATTAAGTGCTTAATTGTAGGGTTAATTTGGTAGTTTCAACTGCCAGTTTTATCCCTTTCTTTTTATATTTCTATTTGAACTTTTGAGATACATTTTTGTTATATATTGGATATCATTCTGATTATTGATTTCACTGTGTTATTATTTTTGATAATTGTGATTAGCGAATTGCTTTGCCAAATTTGTTCCTTACGAACGACCTTGGACTCACATATATTTTTCGAGTTGATAAATTTAAATGTTGCATTGATTTTTGTCGCTATACTGCAATGCGATCTTTTTACGATGATTTTTGACACAACACTACCACAACAACTCAGGTCTCCTACCCGAGAATAGTGAACCCATGGTTCACCAAGTTTAAGGGCACAATCTTACGAGCTCACCTAGTTGACCTACTATCATTTAATTTCATTGGGTTCCATGTCCGGAAGAAGCCCTAGAGACCTAGTGGATCACCTGGGGTCTTACACAGGACCTTAGGATCCATGTATTTCCCCTTAGTAGACTCTAGCCGAGTTATAAACATTATCATGTGAGGTTCAAGTCATTACTTAGTTGATTCCAATTGCTTGTAATCCATTTAGAGAGCTTCAAGCCCAAATTTAAGGCACACACACTTAGACACATTACCCATCTAGGGTTTAATTGCAATTTCACCATTTTTCCCCACCTATTGGGGCACCTACTAAACCCCAATTAGGTTCTAAATTAGGCTTCATCATTCCTTAGGATTTCTAGTGTCAGAAACCCTCAATTCAGGCCAATTAGCAACTCCAACAGACTACATAATGTTAAGGACCTATTACTTATCGTTATTAAGCCTTCCAGCAGCCACCTAGTGTTAGGTAAACCTAACCTAATGTTAGGTCAGGCTGTAGGCCAAATTTAGAACTGCGAAACCCGCCTTTCATACTCGAAACTTGAGTTTTGTACCCCCAAATCACCTGCAAACTTGACCACGAATACACGCATACAAGAAACATTTTGAACCTAATAGAGCCCTGATCTCAGCATTTTGGATTCAATCCTTAACTTATCCAGATTCAATTGACTTTTAATCCTTTTCTTAGAGTTCAAGTAGGGTGAAACAAGTACACCAGTATTGGTACTAGTCCTAGGCACCGATACTGGTCACCAGTATCGGCACTATGTTTCTCTAGCATCTAGTTTCAAACTTTAAACCTTCCATTTGATTACCCATGTTTATCACTTAACACCACCCATTTAGGACACCATTCTAAACATTTATAAGCATGAAAAGAACTCAAGTAATTAGAGAAATCAAAGGAAGCCCTTCCTTTTGTTTACCCACATTCATCACCAAATTACACAAGTAACAGAGAAGTGGGTACACCCTACGAATTCACAATATAATTGCACAGGTGTAAAGGTAATGACCTACATAAAACCCATATTAGCAACCCATTACTTGACCAAGCCCTCTTCCTCACTCAGTACATACTCTGGGTACATATGTGCATCTCATGGCATAAGGCCTAGAACCCTTCCCATGGCATAAGGCCTATAACCCTCACACCATACCTTTGCCATCATTAGAGTTCTTGATAGGACTTTCACCCTACCATTCCATAGTTTTGCCTTACTTAGCAAATTAGGATCCCTATGAAATTGAACTAGAGGGGGTGAATAGTGAAATTGAAAATATAATTGGTAAAGAAATTTCAATTGCACAAATAGTACAATACTTTTTAGGTGGTAACCCAAACCGGGAGAAAATCGCCACCTATGTCAATCCTTAACTTAGGATTTCCAATCACTTAGTGATCAATCTATTAACCACACTACTTAAAACAAGGGTAGTGTACCTCAATCACAATTCCCCCCTTTGATCTCAAAACGAAGGGAGAAACCTTCGTAAAGAAGGGATGGAGATCCGACAAGCCAGATACCCAAGTACAGCAAGTATATGAAATAAATGTAAAAGACAACCTATAAAGCTCCCCAAAGATATGTATAATAACATTTAGCAAGTAAGGGTGAAGGTGAACTCCCTGATGATGATAGTGCCAACACAATAGAGAGGGAGCATTGGAGTATGCCCAAGGAATTTGAATTGCACAAAAATAGGGCACTAGAGTAAGTAGAGCAAATGTGTTTGCTTGTAGAATTACTCTCAATGGTGTGTTTAGCTTAAGAGGAGTTAAGAGGTATATATAGGCATCATAAGAACATTTGAGAAGGCTTGGGAGGTCCTCCTAGCCGTTGGGGACATCCCCCAAGAGATTTGGTCGAAATTCAAATCAAATCAGGCTTATGATGACTCTGGCAGTAGAATCTGATGTCTGATTTTTATGTCAGACGTCTTATCAGCCGTCTGATTAATTTCTTGGTCATCTGATCTTAAGGGTCAAAGTCCTTGGGATTGATTGGATGGAAACAAGGTTCTATGTCAAATGTCTGGAATGACATTTTAAGATGCCTGACAAAATCTTGGACGTTTGATTTCATGTGGGTCAGTTCCTAGATTGAATCGGATCCAAATAGGGTTCTAGTGTATAAAGGTCAGACGTTTGACAGTGGTTATGGGCATTTAAATGTCATGATGATCTTGAGCTTTGGATTTCTTGCGAATCTGAAAGCGTGATTTCATCTGACAAACTTCTCGTTAAGTGAGTTTAGGTATAACGTTTCATTATTGGATGTTTGGAGTCATGTCCAGACGTCTGGAATAAGGGTAAAATAACCCAACGGTTGGATATGTTGTGACACAAGGAGATTTGGAAGTGATTTGTGCCAACGACAGGGTCAATGGACAACTGATAGAAATACCAGACGTCTGAGGTGATCTATGGATATCTGGAGTTATGTCTATTCATTTGGAGCCTAGGTTCTTAAAAAGCTAAGGCACAAATTATGCTAATTGGTTGTATGATTAAAGTGTCAGATGATTTAAACTGAAATATCAGATGTCTAGGAACCTTTTTAGACATCTGATGGATGTTTCTGAGTTGGGTTTTTGTTTCTAAGTTTTTCCTAAGTGTTGTGAGCCTAAGTCTAGAGATTATATATATATTCATTGGGGACTCTTTACAACTCTTTCTAGATTCAATAAAATAGAAAAGTATAACTCTTGTAAGATAATAAAATAACTCCTATGACCTAGACATAAACATATCTTCATCCTTTTGGTTCCTTGTCTTTAAGATAACGGAACTTGCAATGGGGTTATGATTGAAAAAATGCTATGACGAGTATTTATTTTCCTTTTAGTTATTTTGCAAAATCATCAAAACACTATTTAGGAGAGGTTGAACTAACAATCTCTCCCTTTTTGATGATTTTAAAATCTGTTCTTAGGATTTATTTTCTCCCCTAATTTCTATACTCAAGGCTCTATTTCTAGTTTTTATGAGAATTTGAAAAGTTTGTTTTGAGAGTCCTAAGATTTTCTCTCCCTTTTTTAATATCATCAAAACTCACTAAATGGTGTTGAACTAAGAAATATATATAGTGTGACACAATTAGAACATAAGTGAGCAAGCATGAATAATATTTATGAGAGAGAAGCAATTAGCAAAGATATGACTGAAATGTGCAAGTAGTTTCATAAGCATGGAAAGATTGCATAGATAGTATGTGTTCTACAAGAAGTAGGGAGCACAATGAAAAGTAGAACATCTAGGGAAAATGTATGTACCCTAATCAGATGCTAGCAATGTTCCCATCTAAGAAATAAGTATGGGGCTGAAGCCCCTCAATACAAGCCAAATAGAAACAAAGAAAGAAAGAGAAAAGAACAACCAGAAACTAATACAATTGAGAAGCACATGATGGCCATGAAGAGTGGAGGCATTACTCTGAATGATCCTGACGCTGGTGGCGGCGTGTGGGACCCTAACCCATCTGTTGGCTACGTATGTCGGCGTGCATTTCATTTTTGAGCGCATGCCACCCAGATATGAATAGATATCGCTTATGTGTTGCATTAGTATAGAGATTCTGATGGTGATGGAGTTGGTGGCTAGGTCCTAGGTTTCATTGAAGCTTGTGCACGGGGCCTTAATATGGAGCGGGCACTGCGCATATAAGTCAGGTTGAGGTAGGAGCTCATCATCGTCATCCCCTGCATCGGGATTGATGTACTCAGGAGGGATGCGCATTTTGGCGGCGGTGGCTCTATTGTAGGGCTCTACCTTCTTGTCTATTGCTTGATCATGGGTGGGTATCCTATGGTTTCCAATGATCTTGGAGAGGATAGACCCAAAAGGTAGGGAGGCCGCGTGGTCTTCATTCATGACAGGGGTGATGATACGACAATAGTTGAAGGGAATGTGGCGAACAGCTGCAAAAAGGAGTGCCTTGTGTTGGCAGGAAATATAGTTGAACTCGCCGTACTTGTTGAGGAGATCCCAACCAAAAATACAAGACAAGAGGCGTGGAAGGGGCTTGAGGTGTTTGCAATACAATGTCCTAAGATTAGGTTCATATTTGTCGGGGAGAATGAGTTCTTGGTTAATCATCTTTGAGTCATATTCTCGGAGGATGTCATCATAATTATTCCTGGCGTTGGGAATGCTTAACATCTCAGATAAGTAGTCGTAGGTAATGGTGATGCATTCACCAAGGAGGATTGTAAGAAGCTCGAGTTTGTCATTGCTATTATCCTTGATAAGATTTGCATAGAAAAGGCAGACTAGATCCGGGAAAACTCTGTGAGTTCTGAAACCCAAATGGAATTGGTGGTTGAAATAGTTAAAATAGGTGAAGGGTCTCGTAGTGTTCTCGGAGATTTAGGTGGGCAAAATCATTCAACACGATAAACCTATGGCACTTGACCTTGGCATTGGCGAAGCAACAAAACCACTATCTAGCGGTGTCACTACGTAAATGGTCTGCAAGATAGGTGGATTGGGATTGGGAGGATGAGAAACCCTCGGCCTGCTTCCTACGAGGAGGCATTTTGGGAGGAAGGGTGGTATGTATGGTTTTGGGTAGGATATAGGTTACCTACAAAACAAATGGTACTACATTTAATAAAGTTTGCAAGAAATTTATCTATCCTAAGTGGGTAGTACACCTGCTAATCATTCATGCATACATCCACATAAGTATAAGCCAAACCCAATATCAAATCATTTGGTAGTATGTCGGTCAATCAAGCCATCATTTTAGGCTTGATTGACCAAGGGCAATATAACCTGCCATAAAGACATCATGTATGTGGCAGTATGCCTTTAGATTCAAGCCACTGGATTAAGGCTTGAACCATTTAAGGCAGTACCCCTACCATATGGAAAACATCCAATCAAACGAGATCAAGTTCATATGAGGGCACCAATGCCCTAGATCAAGACCTAGATTCGTGGGTTCTAGAGGAGTGTGGCTAACAAGAGACATGGCTAAGAACAATGAGGTGCTTATTGCTAAGCAAGAGATTTTGTCAAGAAAGAATTCAAGAACCCATCAAGGGTTTTGTGCAAAACATGGTTTAAAAACCTCAAAATGTGGAAGAGAGAGAGGGCAAGAGGGTTATGCCTAAACTAGGTGCTCCCCCTGACGCAATGGAGGAGGTAGAGGTGGCAATCGGACGGTAGGCAACATCGACGGTCGTCTGGTCGGTTAAGGCAGCAAAGGGGAGGTCGTTGGTTGGGGAAGGGTTGATGGATTTAGGGTTTTTTTGATTCTGAGGATTTTTTGGGGGAGAAAAGGAAGGCTTAAATACTCTCAAGGGGTCGATGTAGACTACCCATAAAGTTGGGGAAATTTCACTTGAAATCTCCTCGAAATCAGAACCGTAGAGGCGATCTTTGCCAGTATCAGATGTCTGGGATCAAGAGTCAGGGATTTCAACCCTTTCCAAGTTGTCGTCTAATTTTTATATCAAGCGACCGACCAGACGTCTAATCCTAAAATTGGATGTTCGATTTTTGAAATGAGGGATTCCTAGACTTGGCCCAATCTTCAGGTTGTCTTATTTTTGAGTTAGACGACGGATTAGAAGTCTAGTACAATAAGTCTAACGTCCGATCTCTGATTCTAGGAACTCCTGAGATCTGACCTAAAGCAAGTTAGTTGTCTGATCAAATCCATCAGACAAGTGCTGATGTTTAGAGATGATGCCAGATGTCTGAAAAATAATTTTTCTATGATTTTTGATTATTAACTCATTTAATCAATTTGACATCTGTTCAAATCACTGGACGTCTCATGGGTGAATATTTTGTGAGATAAATGTTTTGAAGTCGTTGCGTTGAAGAAAATTTGCTATCAAATAATTATATTGAAACTCGAGGTGAGTCCCAGGTCGAACATGGGGAGGCGAACGTTTAATTTTAGAAATCCGCATTTGCTTTTATTTGTTTTTGGTGTTTTTGTGTTTTTCTATTTTTTTGTATTTTTACAAGGCAAGAGATTAGGTCAAAATATCTAGCTAATCTACTTCCAAAATAAGAGAGAGAGAGAGGGAAACTATCAATCAATATATGCCTAAATAGAGTTTGCTACAGATAGTAAAGTGGGAAATTAAAACTACACTAGAAAGCAGTAAAAGAGAGAGAGGTGAGAAAAATCCTCCTCGATGGTTGCTTGGAGGACGTGCCGTGTTGATGGAGTGCCCGGAAGAGAGTGGTGAGGAGTTGGAAGGAGGACGAAGTCGGATGAATCAGAGATGAGATAGGGTGGCATCATAGTAGGATCTGCTTCTCGAACTTGGTGAGAAGACGACCACGTGATGCTCTACGAATGGGGATGAGAGGGGAAATATATTTATTTTCTACTCTAATGGGGCATCTTGTGCTTGGGACTAGTTCTTTAGAGCTTTGGAGGGGGTGGGGAAGAGGTAGGAAGAGATGAAGTGGAGGGGGGTAGGCTATTTATAGGTGAAGAAATGGGGGTAAAAGGGTAATTTCAAGGTCTCTAGATTTAATATAAGGCCTTTAGTGACACATGGAAGCGTTACTAAAGGCGAGTGTGGTCGTTGACGCATGCGTAATGAGAGCCATCATATCAAGATCGAGTGGCTTAGATCAATGCGTGCAACCATTATTCAGATCGTGCCCTATATCACCATCGGATGGCTAGGAGCACATTCGGACGTCTTAACCGTAGATCTACCTCCCTACACGTCAGATTGCGCATGTGATCTCGCGTGATCACTCATGTACGTGCATTGCGCACATCTCTGCATGCCACGTGGCTCGTGTCTCGACCGCTTGATGAAGATCTGGCGGCTCCAATCGCACGCCTCTCGCACATTGAAGAGGGGCACTCGTGGATCGATTAGCGTTGTATGATTGTGATCATGCAGTCCTGATCCAAATTGGGCGCATGTTGAGGGCAATGCTGATCGAGGCTCGAACGCGTGACTTGTTGGCGGTGGAAGATCTTGTCCACTGCGCTATGCACGTGGATTGGCAAGGAGGTGATCTGACACGTGAGCACTTGTGGCTATTGGATTGTGGATTAACGGTTCAGATCACGTGATGGAGGGTCCTTTGAAGTTGTGAGGTGTGGCTTGGGTTGATCTTAGCCATTGGATGAAGATCCAATGATCGAGATTGCATGATGGATCCACCCCTTAGGACAGGGAGGAAGGCAGCGGCGACTTTGGATGGCCTGGATGATGCCACGTGGCATCATCTGGACCCTCCATCTTTAAATGTTCGTAAGTGTTGCTACGGATGTCAGATTGAATCGATTTTTATGCCGTTGGGCTGCGATAGTCGATCTGAACCCATCAGTGCGATTAGATTTTTCATCTGAGATCTGGATTTTCACCATTTTGCTCTTTAGCCTTTGATCTTCTGTGGCTTGTACAAGATGCTACGGATGTCAGATCAGTGTGATTTCAGAGGCATTGGATTCCGATCATCACCCTGACCACATCCATACAGTCAGATCTTCAATCTGAAGCCCAAAATGCTGTCGCCCTATCCCCTAGCCATTAAAATAAGAAAATTATTATGCAATTTATATAAATTACTCTAAATGCATGACAATGTATGTTTTGTAATATTTATAATACATGATGTTTCTATAAACCTAGAAACATACATAAATAAGCTATTTAACATGGATAAATGTAGATTTATCAACATCCAATGTTCATTTTTAAGACGTCTGGAAGTTGTATCAGACATCTAATATTGCACAGATTGTGCATTTTGATGTTTGAACAAGTTTGAAGGGGTTTTGACTTGATAAGGTCAAGGTTCCCTCTTCATTACAAGAAAAAATCATCTATGTCACTAAGATCTTCAAATATTGGTGAGCTTACATATGCCTAGTTTTCTACGTATAAAACTAAATCGATCATAGATTAAAGGTTTAGTGAAGATATCAGCCAATTGCAATTCAGTACAAATCAATTAAACCTCGATTTCTCTCTTAAGTAAATTGTCTCTCAAGAAATGATGTCGAATATTAATATAGTTTGTATGGAAGTGATGTACAGGATTCTTTGAGAGGTTGATAGCACTAGTACTATCATATTATATTTTTATTTTACTAAATATCAAATCAAAATCCTTTAAAGTATTTTGCATCCATATGACCTGGGAACATGTTAGAGTGGCGGCTATATACTCAGTCTCCATGGTTGATAGGGCTACACTAGATTGTTTCTTTGAAAACTAAGAGACTAGTGATTTGCCCAATAATTGGCATGTTCCACTAGTACTGTTTCTATCGATGCAACTACCTATGTAATCCACATCGCTATATGTGACTAAGCTAAAATTGTTACTCCTAGGGTAGAACAGGCTATAATCTGATGTGTCAACTAAGTATTTAAATATTCTTTTGGCTGTGTTTTGGTGTGATTACTTAGGTTTGATTGGGACCTAGTACATAAGCAAGTACTAAACACGATATTTGGCCTATTAGAAGTCAAATATAGTAATGAACCAATCATGCTATGATATAATTTTTGATCAACAGGTGTACCGGATTCATTCATATCGAGTGAAGTTGTAACACTCATAGGAGTGTTTTTACCTTTGCTTTTCTCCTTTCCAAATCTCTTAAACATCTCCTTTGTGTACTTGGATTGGCACACAAAGGTGCCGAATTCAAGTTGAGTAATTTGTAAACCCAAAAAGAACTTGAGTTCAGCCATCAGGCTCATCTCAAATTCTTCCTGCATTATCTTAGAAAACTCTATACACAAAGATTCATTAGTAACACCAAATAGGATATCATCTATATAGATTTGAACTAATAAGATCTCTTTTCCTTTTCTTTTAATAAATAATGTAGAGTCAGCTTCTCCTATAGAAAAGTTTGCACTTAACAAGTAGTCTTTGAGTCTCTCATACCATGCTCTAGGAGCTTGCTTTAGCTCATATAATGCCTTGTTTAATTTGTAGACAAAATTAGGTTTATCATAAGACTTAAAATCGGGAGGTTGTTTTACAAAAACTTCCTCCTTAATGAAGCCATTAAGAAAAACACTCTTAATGTCTATTTGAAAGAGCTTGAATCCAAGTGCTAACACTCTTTCATCGAATTTTAAGAAATACGTTGTAGTATAGTAATGAAAATGAATCAACACTTAAATTTATATGCTCCAAATTTGAAAGAGTTCCGAGGTCATCACAGGAAACAATGGATTGGAAATTAATCACTAATCAAATGAATAAAATAACGCACAAAAATATGATATAAAGAGATAATGTTTGCAAGGAATACAACTCTCAATTAGATAATAACTTGAGTTCTCAATTTGCAAAAATAAATGAAGTGTTTAAGCAAAAATTTGGTTTCAACTAAACACAAATAGCCTCAACACTCAATGAAATTCACAGCCATTAGATGTCCGCCTTAACCTTTAGATGTCTTAAAGTGCGAAATCAGATCCAAGTCTAGATGCTTGTACTTCAACTCAAAGCAAGCCAAAACTTGCCCAAGGAACACGCATCCCAAGGCAAAATCGACCCCTTCTCTGGGCCAAAGCAAACCCCTTTCTCTTCTCTAGTCAGATCTAGAATCGGGCCCACACTTGCATGGGCATGGGTGAGTATGTAGTGTGCATATGGGAGTGCGTGTGGGGACTCGACCCCCAGTGTCTTGGGTGAGTAGCTAGTGAGCGTGAAGGGTTATGAAGAACTTCCAATTTACCTCTCCACGATGTGGGACTATAAGTCCCTCTTCCTTCTTCGTTGTTAACTCATGGAGTGGCTGGTGTTGATTGGAGCAGGAGATAGCTCCAATCCTTCAAATGGAGGAGCCACGAAGATTCCTAAGGCTATTCCATGTATGTTGAAGGAGGTAGCTCCATGATTGAATGTTGGACGGCAGTGGACGACGTTGGAGAAGACGACTGGCAAGACGATGGATCTGTGGGAGGAATATGTCCTTAGGGCCCAAATTAAGTACTCAAAAAACTTCACTGGCATGCGGCGAAGTGTGTGGTGGTGGTGATTTGGTGGGAGTGTGTGTGTGGCGACTAGACAACGGAGCTCAATGAAGCTTCGTCAACTTGTGTTGGGGGTGGTGATGGATGTGAGGGAACTTCAAATTAACTTGGGCAAAATGTTTGTGGAGGTGAGGAGATTGTTTTGCTCAATTTAATTTGGTCGGAGATGGTGGGAGTGGGTGAGACGGTAAGCATGGCGGTGGTGATGAACCTCGACGTCAGAGAAGACGAAGGAGATGATGAATGGAGCTATAGAGCGCCTTAGTCCTAATTAGAGGGGAGAGGAGGAAAAACCCTAACTTAATTTGGGGAAAGGAGAAGGGGAGAGGCTCGCTGGAGATGAGGAAGGAGAGCTGGTCGGAGTGGATGAGGGTGAGGGTGTTAATACCTCTGTTTTGTTGAAACAAAATTATGTTTTATTATGAACTAATCTTTTAGGATTACGCTCGCACAAATCAAGTCAATTATCCTCTGCGTGGATCAAAGTGAAGATTATCTTTAGTTAATGTAATTCTTTTATATTTCTTGAGTCTAGAATTATTGTAAGGAATCTCAGGATTAAAGACAAACCTTCCGAAGTCATAAAATAAACATCAAGATAGTATTGATCGATCAAAATATTAGAATTGATTAATCAAAATAAGAATATTGATTGATCAAATTAACTTAACGGTCAAATCCGATTTTCTCGCAATTGATCGACTAATTAAATATTTGATCGATCAACAATTGATCGACCGATTAAGAAAATTGATCGATCAATTTACTTAATTGATCGATCAATTAAGTAAATTGATCGATTCATTTGGTTCGAATGATTTTTTCTTACATAAAAAAATGCTCTATTTTCACTTATAAATAGGGCTCTACACCTTTCATTTTAAAACACACCTTGAAAAATATATCTAAGAGAAAAAGCGCTTCCACTCTAATTCTTCTTCGTGCTTTCGTGCTCATTCTACTACGTTCTTCAAAGCACGTCGCTCTGCGCTTCTAAAAAGAAAACACGATTTGCATATTTCAATTCCTTGAGGTTCCATAGGATTAATTTCTGTATTCATTTTATTTCATTCATTTCATTTGTTGGGATTCATTGTCTTGAGATTTCAGAGGTTGTTGTGATTTCTTTTTGCTTGTAAAAGAGAAGTGGTTTGTAAGAGGTTGTGTTATGACTCAAACCTGGCTCCACATGAATCTTGGGGTTGGGGCACCTCGACTAATCCAAGACCCAGTTGTCCAACGAGAAATAACATCACAATGGGAAACAATTCACACATGTAATATAGCTTGAACTTTAATTAACTGACAGGAACTAGAAGTAATTCCGTAAACAAAACCACAGGAAAAGAAATATCCATAACATAGCTATCACAACCACAAATAAAAACAGAAACAAAACTAGAGGTTCTAAACCAGAGTACTCACGACAGTAGTAGAAAAAGTCCAACTACAAAAGAAAATGGAATGGACTAAAGCTGGGCTCGACTAGGCCCAGCACCCTCTGCAGCTGGTGGTATTAGTTGCTCACGTCCCTGACCTGAATATAAGTAGTAGTCGTCAGCAAAGTTGAGTAGAGTGGTATATGCAAAGTAACTCATGCATTTAAATTTAAAAATAGTAAGTGTTTTAAGAAATTGTAAATGTTTCACATAAATTCATATTTTTGTTTCCAAATCTAAGTACTAGCTATTTTGTGTTTTGAAAATTCTAAACAAGGGTCTTGTTATCTCTTGGTTCACATGTTCCTTAATGGAATGAACTTATTGGTATTTTTCTCGTGATGCAGGACATGCACGTGGTGCTCTCCTGATCGAGAGAACACCCTCGCGTTTGTCCCACACCTAATCTACCACCCCAGGGTCATGGTCACGATGCAACAGTGACTACGGCATGTGCGATAAATGCACGGGAAGCTATCCTGCACTAGCATGCGATCAGTCCTTTCCGCTAGCGGGTATGCACTAAGTAGTACCATACAGAACAGAACAGGGGTTGCACCCCTCATCAGTCTGCGTACCCTCGCCCGACTATCCCAGTTGGCCCCGTAGGCCTAATAGGAGTCAATGTAGGGAGGCCATTCCTACCCCGGGTCCCAACCCAAGGGGAAGCTAGTTCTCTCCCTACACAAAAGTGACAGCAGCTCTCCTTGGTATACATGTACATGAGGGCCAGCTCATTTTTTGTACCCAAGTCCAACCAACAGTCATGTCCTTGCAGGCGAGTTATTCCATCTTAAATCAGAGTTTTCATGCCACAGCATTTAAGCTATACTTCTAATTCCCCATAGGGTTTGTTCATAATTCTTGTTTCACGCACAACGATTTACATGCATCTCTATTCACATTCAAAAAAATCCAACGTGGAAATAGGCAATTCGCGGTATAACAGTAAAGGCATTTATCTCAATCCTTAGAATCATCATCTTTTCACATTTAGGTTATGACAACAGCATCCAGGCATTTAACACAACAAGCATCATTCTAAATCTTAGGGTTTATTACATAACGAGTAAGCTCCATGATATCTCACATATTCAGCAACCAAACCTAGATTAAGTGTTAACTTAATACCAAAGCCATATCTTAGGTTTCAGATAGAAATCTCTAGTTTTGACATTCACTTAACTGAAACAACGAAAAAGAGTGGAGAAAGACCACCTATCAAGGGGTATGGGTGATATGGAGGCACCAGTGGTGGATCTCGTCGCCTTTGCAGATCCTGTGCACACTACGAACTTGGGGCCTACATCAATTTAACGGTCAAATGGGGCATTAATTTCATTGACTGGCATTTTAGTGTGTAAAACAGGCTCAAAACAGTGTGGAAACAATTCTAAAACGTAAGGAATCCTATTAGCATTCCAACAATACCTTGTTTGCGTGATTCTGGCTTTGTTTGGGCCCTAAATCGACCCAAACACCTATCTTGGTTCACCTGAACCGAACTAGGTGAGCTGGTTTGGCTGGACCGGTCACTTGCCTGCAGCAGACATGCTCACTGACTGATATCAGATGTCTGGAATGAGTCGCAGACGTCTTAAATGTGCATAGAAACCGGCCTAAAGCTCTTTCTCCTCTTGACGTCATTTGACACCCCTCACGGCCATCTGGGGATGCAGCTGGATGTATGACGCCTCCTTCAGATGTCTGAAAGTGCCTCGATTGCCGAGTATGCACGCCTTCCCAGCACATCCTCCCTTGCGCAGCTCGTTTCCCTATGTGAGCTTGCACCTCGGGCCCGCACACAACACAGACACCTCGGGCAGACCTCACCTTAGGTCCTGTGTGTGCTGGACGTTCGAAGCACACCCTGGTCATTTGCAGAGCCTCCCAGCCGTCTGCGCAACCTCTTGACGTCTGACGGCCGTAGGAAATGTGCCCACACCTTGTGCGTAGCTCCTGCTCACAGCGATTGTTCGCCTTGAAGCGCTCCTCGCGCTACGTGCTGCTTCGGCCTCGCTTTGCGTGTAGCACCAGCTCCTCTCTCCCTACCTCCTCTCTCCCTCTCGCTATCTTCTCCCGCACTCTCTGAAGGTGGAGAGGCACCGCTCGGGATGTAAACAAGAGGGTGGGGGTGCGGAAATCGAGGGTTGGGGTTTTTAAGGGGCAGGAGTAGGGTTTTAGGATGCGTAGGGTAAGGTGGGGCCGAGGAGATTTACACTTGACCCTGCAGAATGAAAATTGGGGTGTTAAAATTACGTTCAGCCCCTTTAAGAGTCGCAATATTCCGCATAGTGTCTCCTTGGTGTGCGAAAAATTACGACAGGCCTCCTAAGGTTTAGGAGAAAGCCAAATGACTCTTAGGAAGGGTCATTTCATTATGTTACCCTCGTTCAAGTGGTACGCTAGTGGATTGACTAGCGTTGCCTAGTCGGGAAAGTCCTATGCTGGGAGGCTTAGGTAGTGGTTTTCACTTGGTTTGGGTTTTCACTATAAATCTGTGTATGTTGTGGGATTATTTTTTGTGTCATATTTTTTTTATAATCGATATCACTCTTGATCTTGTGTTTGTGGCCAAGTAAGATCCGTAGGATACCCTTCATTTGGTATCAGAGCTAGATTGTGAAGGTGACATCACACCTCACCTTCACATGGCTGCAACAAGTTTATGGAGGGGCAATTATTTTTCCAACCACCACTATTTGATGGATCAGATTATGATTATTGGAAAAGAAGAATGCAAATTTTTCTTGAAGCAATGGACTTTGAAATTTAGTATATCATTGAGTCCAAATATATGCCAAAGAAGAATAAAGAAAAAGAGCTAACAAAGGAAGAAAAGAAGAAAGCAACAAATAATACTAAAGCCATGAATGCACTATTCTATGCATTAACAAGAGAGGAATTTGACAAAGTTGGTCATGCAAAGGTGCATATGAGATATGGAGCCAGCTCTCTGTCATGCACAAAGAAACCACTAAAGAAAAAGTAACCTGGGATGGTTCCAACTCAAGTTCAGAATCAACTGTTGAGGAAGAAAGCCACGAAGATGGAGTTACTCATCTATGTCTCACGATACCAACAGAATCAAGTGAAGAGGAGGTAAATTCTAACCTTACTTTAGATGAATTATTAGATGCATATCATGATTTATACAAATTAACTAAAAAATTAAAAAGGGAAAATAAGGAGCTTAAGGGTAAGTCCCAAGTTTAGAAAAAAAAAAGATGATTTATCTTTAGATTTAGAAAATAAGATAAGAGAATTAGATGTAACAAGAGTTGCGAATGTAAAGTTTCATAAGAAGGTAGAATATCTTAAGGAACAATATATTCACTTCGAGGACATACTTAATGACCTTAAATATTCTATTAGAACATATGTAGAAAAATGTGAGGACATTAAAAAGAAAAATCAAAAGAAGATTAGGCATGCATTTTTATATCAATTGGCTAAGAGAAGAGAGTTCAATGGACTCTCTAACCCGAAAGAAATTAACAACCACGGACCCAAAAGAATTTGGGTACCGAAAAAATTTGTAGAAAATTGTGTTGTAGGTTATGAAAAAGATCGACATGGAAATCACAATTGGAGAGGTAACCTTCAACAAACCAATAATCATCAATTTGGCTATGAAAGATGGTGGAACCAACAATGTCAAGGGATGCTAGATTTTTGGTGGAGACCCCCTCCGCCTGGCTACTTCTATTAGGTATAACTCCTTATACCTTAGCAGGTATGATTCCCAAAATTAAATCTTAATTACCTGCTTAGTTATAAATAAGTTTCTAATATAAAATTGACTATGCATTGAATTAATTAAATTGGGATAACTTGATAGGGGGAGAAGAATAACAAAAATTAAACCTTGGTAAGGGATCATTGTTTGAGGGGGAGAATCAAGATCACTTTCTTAGTAGCATTTAGATAGTATATTTATCTATGTTGGACTGTATAACTTTTACTTAACACTTCATTTTATTTTGATATAGTCATTGTGTTAGACTATCATGAATTTCATCATCTCCTTATCATGAATTTGATAATGTTCATATGACAAATTTGACATCATGTTTAATAGCATATTACTTGAAAAAGGGGGAGAAAAATGCCAATTTCATTTTTAGAATTTTACTTAAGTATGATTGATAACAAGTCACTTATTATGTATATCTTTTTTTTGATAACAAAAAGGGGGAGTAAAATATGCATGTTGATAGGGGGAGTAATTCTAAAGTAATTATTTATTTTTTTGCAGGCATAATTGTAATTTTGTTGTTATAAAAAATAGTAGAATGTTATTATCTCTATTTTGATGAAACAAAATTATGTTTTATTGTGAGCTAATCTTTCAGGATCACGTTCGCACAAATCTAGTCAATTATCATTTGCATGGATCAAAGTGAAGATTATCTTTAGTCAATGTAATTCTTTTATATTTTTTAGGTTTAGAATTACTGTAAGGAGCCTCAGGATTAAAGACAAACCTTCGAAAGTTGTAAAATAAACATCTAGATAGTATTGATCAATCAAAATATTAGAATTTATCGATTAAATCAATTGTTCGATGAAAATAAGAATATTAATTGATCAAATTAGTCTAACGGTCAAATCTGATTTTCCCGCAATTGATCGACCAATTAAGAAAATTGATCGATCAAAATGAAAATTGATTGATCAATTAAGTAAATTAATCGACTAATTTCGTTCGAATGATTTTTTCTAACATTCCAAAAATGCTCTGTTTTCACTTATAAATAGGGTTCTACACCTCTCATTTCAAAACACATCTTGAAAAACATATCAAAGAGGAAAAGTACTCTCACTCTAGTTCTTCCTCATGCTTTCGTGCTCACTCTACTACGCTCTTCAAAAGCATGTCGCTCTGCACTTCTAAAAAGAAAACACGGTTTGCATATATCAATTCCTTGAGGTTCCATAGGATTAATTTCTATATTCATTTTATTTCATTAATTTCATTTGTTGGGATCCATTGTCTTGAGATTCCAGAGGTTGGTGTGACTTCTTTTTGTTGGTAAAAGTGAAGTGGTTTGTAAGATGTTGTGACACCCTCATTTAAGTGGTACGTTAGTGGATTGACTGGCATTACATAGTCAGGAAAATCCTAAGCTGGAAGACTTAGTTAGTGGTTTTCACCCAATTTGGATTTCCACTATAAATCTTTGTATATATTGTGGGATTGTTTTTTGTGCCATATTTATTTTACAATCGATATCACTCTTGCTCTTGTGTTTGTGGCCAAGTAAGATCCGCTGGACACCCTTCAGAGGGAAGGTCTCAAGCTTCATGAGAAGCTTCGTAGAAGGTTGAGGGAGAGGAATCCTCTGCCTATTGTGCGTGGCAGAGGGCGAGGAAGGGGTATCGAGGAGTTTCGGTGGTGGGTCTCTTTGTTGGTGAGGAGGAAGAAATTGAGGGACATTCTGGCAAGGATTGCACGAGTTTGTGCTCGTGAATGCGAATCCCCACTACAATAATTTCTACTTTTGCCGTCGGTTGAAAACTGATGGAAAAGCCTTTTTAACTGACTACGAAAAACAACGATGTAAGTAGCATCGCTATTTCTTTTTCCTGTCGGTTACAAGAAACAACCTTTGTCGAAATATCGTTTGCCCAACGGACGGATTGGATCTTTTGCCGTCATTTTATAATTGATGGCAATGGAATTTCTCGTTGCTTATTAAAAAAATGATAGCATTTTTACGGTACTTTTTTCTGCGCTAACGCATCATTTTTTGAGTTTTGTTGTCATTTAAAATGAAACGTCGTTGTTTTTATAAGTGATGGTAAAAATAGTTTACCGTTGCTTTCTCAAATAAGTGATGACAAAAACCTTTCATTTGCTATAAAAACTTACCTTTTTTCAAAAATATTTTTTTCATTACTTTTTGTAATAAGTGATGGGAAACAGTCACCTTTGTTAAAAAAAATTACCTTTTTAACACTGTCGGTTATTGTAAAAACCGACGGGAAAGGTTGGATTATTTTTTTTTGAAATTCTGAAACACCCACTATATACCTGTGGAGTAAATCACCAAGCCTTAAATGCAAGCAATCCCATGATTGCTTTAGTTGAAAGGAAGGAGCAATGGTTGACACTTCATTTTAATATATCATACCAGTACAAGTTCAAGTAGGGATAGGAATGTGAGCACACTAACTCCAAATTTTCCCAGGAATGAGTCCTTACACATGGGTCAAATTCCTCTACTTGTGCTGATGACAGGAAGAAGCTCAGGCTACACAAATAGTCACAAACAAGGATATGAAAAGCCATGGATCTAGTGAGAACATTTTGTGAATTAATTTAAACCTCGTTTATTGAATAGAAACCAGGAATTAGAAAAGCTTAGGGCACTCTAAATGTATGGGCCAACCTGGATTGGTTTCGCTAATCCAATCATGAAACCAATCTCTTATCTTGAGTGAATACACTGCAGTTTCATTTTCAGCATCAATCAGGCTAAAATCCCAAGTTTTGAAAACTTCCCAAAGATAAGAAAATGAACTCGAGTATGATAAGAAAACCTTTTCAAAATAATATGGATATAAAAGTTAGGCCCTAGCAGCAGTATTCAATCTATGATTCTAACTCTAACCTAAGGAAATTAAAGGAAAATCTTATAATCAGCATGGAGAGATGAACAAAGAAGACTGCAGGCAACTGAGATGGACATTACACATTGAAAGACACTAGAGATAATCGGGTAAAAGAGATACAACTAATAATGGTGTGATAGTTGCAAGATGGTAGAAATCAAGTAAAAGACAATTTATTTTACTTGCATGATGTAAAATTAAACATAAAAGTTTTAATGACATGTAATAATTTTAAAAAGGAAAAAAAAAAATCAAACTTTGTGGAGGAACATGAATTAAACAAGGAAGAGCTAAGAGGAAGATCCCAAAATCAAACGCATGGACAAAGTAAAACTGGAGCAATGTGATAATTGGGTTCAAATAATAAATTGATCCTCCACAGTTCATGCACTCACCTCCAACAACAGAGTACTCACAGGAGTCATGTAATGCTAAGGGAAATTAGGAAATTAAATAAGATCCCAAGAATAGGTGGAAGCCTAACAATTTAGCTTGGGGATTCATAAGAGTAAGTTGGAAAAATATACAACATAATGGCTAAGCCTGCAAAATCTACCAGCCAACAACATAAAAAAGGAAAAACCAAAAAAACAAAAGGTGCAGAAACCACAAAACATGGTAGATGGGCACCTTCGCTCTCATTGTTTCTACATCTGCTTTCAAAATCCTACTGTTGACAACAGCTTCATTGAATTTCTAGTTTATTTCTGTGAGACGCTTCAGCAAAGCTGAATTTTCAACTCTTAGCTGTGTAACCTTCATAGGATAAACAGATGAAAGTCAACAAAGTTAGCAATTAGTAGACAACCAAATTACAAGATAAAGATGATGAGGCCAAACCTAAGTTTCAAGATCACTTAGATGTGCTTGTATCATTCTCCTAGAGTGCTGTGGTGACTCTAGATTTGAAAGCATCCTAAATAATAGCAAAAAAGTCATAAAAAATATCTTATGAATACACATAGATAAGAACTTCACTGGGATAAAAAACAAGATCCATAGATAGATGCAGCTTCTAACATCTAGAATACACCTAGTTTTCACATATGAATTTGTTTGGATGGTGAACATCTAAGTACTCATATAATCTTCAAGGAAAACAGAGACAGATAGAATTTACGCATGTATTCTTGACTGAAATGAGCATGCAGTTCACCTATCAAATAAACCAAAGCAGCCAATGACCCCTTTTAAGACCCAAAACCCCCCATTTCATGCATCAAAGAACTTCATCACACCCAAAAAAAAATGATCAAGACACTTCAGTAGGCAATTAGCGTACATCTTATTTCACAAGAATTCACTAAAGGTGCTCGTGCTCCCATGGAAAAGACATTATTTTCGTGATTGAGAATTTCCTTGATGGAATTGGAATTCAAGAAAAATAGCACAATTCCTCCCCAAGCAACAATGATTTTTGGGATCTAAAAGCATCCAACAAAAAATCAGATTTTTATAGTTGTGTTAGCAGGATAAGGGAAACAAAATTATACCAAGTTCTAAAAAGGAAGGAAAAATCACAAAATTAGCTTACATTTCATTTCCAAATTATCGAAACATGGCATCACACAGAAGAAATTGACCAATACATCCCCAATCGCAAGGAAAAGATAACATTTTTCCAGAAACGTGGGGAACCGACAAATCCAGAAACCAAAACATAAGCAGATGAAGTCACAAGACATTCCTATGGGAACCCAAATTCCCACCCCATTCATGGAAAAACCAAAAGGGCACCGAACAAAACACAAACCAAAGCACCATTTTCCCCAACTAATTAAAAGTTATACTTCCTAGGAATACACTCTCTTCCCACTACAACATACTAGGAGATGGTGTGCCATAGTATATGATCTCTTACATGCATATCACAAGCCATGCATATCATACAATTTCTACAATAGAATAGGACTTTAAAATAGTTTAAAGAATAGCATGTTAAACTAAAACAGTTTAAAGAATAGCATGTCAATCCAAGTAACTTACCTTGTTGATTAAGTTCCATCTGTCATTATGTGGAAACATATTTTCTCCATTTCCCAATTTCAATTGCAGAAAAATAGAAGAAATACCATAACACTTAGGATAACATGTCAAAGTTATCGACTGTGATTGAAAGAATATAATCATATATGTAGAGAAAACTGAAGTTAACCTTTGGATGCTATAGCACACGAGTCTCAATTGGAATGAATTGATTGCTAATTATAATCCCACAAGCACGTAGCATTGGTTCAGAGTCATAATTACTATTTTTCAGGGCTTGGGATCAACAAACCATTTAAACTAAAAGTAAGAAAAATGTAAAGTAGTTCAGTTCATAACTCTTGAATAGGTTTATTGTAATGCAAAACATACATTGCTAAGAGCCCTCATTCTCTCTTGAGGCTTTTGCCTTGATTTCTCAATAGTTTGCAGGTAATTGAGATGGACATTATAAAATAGATTATAATCTTAAATGTTAATAACAAATATATTTTAATTCTAAGGACTTGGTAAAAATTTATAGGTGATCATATCTATCCTCCCTAAATGCACATTCATTTTAGGTGAAATTGAATTACCAAATCCTTATCTTATGTTAATCATACTATTAATCAATAAACAATAAAAAAAAAATCGATGATTTGTTTCAAAACTATTTATGCGTTTCCTTCCTATTTTAGTTTCAAATCAAACTTTTAGAGCAAACCTTCATTCCAAAATTATGCAAGTGTGGGTATCTAACAATTATAATAAATATCACTTTAATTACAAAAAAAATTAAATAACTAAAATCATAACCAACTCAACCATATTCCTAGACCCTAACATAATGCAACCGTCCAAACCCTAGTCAAATCCTAAATCTTAAACCCTAACCCAAATCAACCGTCCAAACCCTAGTCCAAGTCAAATCCTAAACCCTAGCCCAACCCAACCACCCTAACCCCTGCCCAGCTCAGACCCTAAAACCCTAGCCCAAGCACCCTATACACAACCTAATACCAAATCTAAACAACATATATTAAACCCAACCCGACACAAACTAAACATCATCCAACCCAAACCCCAACCTTAAGCTAAACCCCATGCAACCTCATAGCCATCACCCAACTCCATCCCAATCCTACGCATCATCCTACCCAAATACTAACAAAACCTGACCATAACCTAATAAAATCCCAACCAACTAATATATTGAACATTAATGAATTTTAAAAATTTTTAATAGAGTTTCTCCTTAAATATTTCATTTCTCATATAAAAGTGTATTTCAAAACATCACACCACCTAATCAAAGTGGGCACACCTTACGGTAAAAGTGCAACAAATAAAATGCATAAATGGATACGAAAACACATAAAAGACAATATGTGGGCACACCCCACATCTATTAAAATCTTAAATTGCCATTCAAAACACAAATAAAAGTGGACACATCCCACCATCAATTTAACAAAAATACATAAAGATAATATGTGGGCACACCTCACATCTAAAGTGATCCTAAAATATCATGAAAATAACTTTAAAAAATTGAAAATATATCTCTGAAGCATCCAAGAGTGATCGTCGTCAACTACCTGCAATTTTAAGAAAAAAAATTAATTAAATACCTTCCTATTATGGTTTTAATAACTTGAGTACTTAATTTAAAATTTATGAGAAGAAAATTAAGAGGAGATGGAGATGGCAGGAGAGAGGGGATGATGGGGAGGGTGGCAGTTGAAAAGAGGAGGAGAGGGATTAGGGAGGGGATGATGGGGAGGGTGGTAATTGGGAAGAAGAGGAGGAGGAGAGGGAACATACAAGGAAGAGGAGGAGGAATGGAAGAGGGGGCAGATTGTTGGAGGAAGAGGCGGGCAAGAGGTAGGAAGGAGGACATGGAGGAGGCGGGCAAGAGGTAGGAAGGAGGACATGGGAGGAGTACGTGCGAAGGAAGAGGAGGAGAAGGAGGCAGGGAGGAAGAGGAGGAAGGGAAGAGGGGGGGAGGGGAGGACTCGCAGGAGGAGGAATGAAGCTTCAAAGGAAGGCTTAGGCTTACTTGCATCCCTTGATCTTTCGTCCTTGGGGTACTTTACCATTTGAACTTTAGGGCAGAGCACCTAAGTTCCAATTAGGTCTTTATTAAGGCATTTCGTAGGTCGACAATAGGCACGTAATTGATTGGGCAATTTATATTGTCACCTACAGCTAGATTAAAATCGCAAAGGCCTTAATTGATTAAAGACCCAAAAAGTTCTTTTGAATTGTGTTTGCTTGTGAAGAATCTGACTTGGGTGTGAGTTAGAATGAACCAATTTGATCACCTCTCTTTCACCTCTTGCCCACACCCTTACCCCACTCTGCGATCTTTGATCTCATATGCCGAGATGGTCTATCCTTTGATGGATAAAATGACAATCATTGGGATCCTTTTTACTCCTACTATAGGAGTATTGGCCTAGTTAAGCCCCAAATCAGTGAATAGAACCTAGGAGCAGGATTTGCCTTGCCCAATATCCCACACACCATACAAATACCCAAACCACCCTCCCTGAATAATTATAATGGTTGGACAGAAACTCCTAGGAGCTATAAGCCTGAGCCTGACTTCTCTCTTGATAGTAATGATGATATCTCCTCTTTGAAGATGGAAATACAGAAAATGCAAGATGAAATGATTGAATTGTTAGGAGAATCTTCGAGAGTAGGCCAACAAGAAAAAGAAGAAATTAGCCACCCAATCTACCCCATTAAGGATGGAATGCACCCCTCTACGCTAGATGCATCTCCCGTAGGAGAGCCACACCCAAAGTTGGGAAAATTTGGGGATTATGTAAGGGAGAGTAGCTACTTTTCGAGGATTGATTTTGAAACCTCCCCGCTAGATGACACTTCCTTGAGAGGTCCACGCCTTAAGTGGGAGGAGGATATGTATGAAAGTAGCTATACATTGGATGAAGAAAGGTGGTGATGAGAGCCTCATCATGAGCCATAACTAGCTCATTTTGACCTAAGAAAGAGAATAGGAGCTCCTACATAATCTGGAGAAGGGCCTAATTCAAGGAATTAATGTTCTGAGAAGAAAACATGAAACAAATGTTAAAATTGCAATTTTACCATTGTAGTACATAAACGGAATTTCTTTGAGGAAAAACATAGGTCAAATGGTCTGAATAAGATAAAGAGTGGGTTGGTTCAATCAGAAATGAATTATTGTGCAATCCAAGAATTAAATGACATTCTGTAACCCTAAAAGAGACCTGCTTAATTCAACAAGGTTCAGGTTAAAGATAAAAATCAACTAAATCCTCTAAAATTCATGGAAAAATATCCCCTAGGGTTTAGAACCTTCAATTTGGCCTTTGGAACCTATTTTGACCTAGATTGGGGTCTTAGCTTACTATTTGACCTAATTTGGGTTTTTGTGTAAAATATCCAGTCAAACGTGGTCAAACCTAAAATCCAACTTCACCATTGGATTCCTTAGGCCCAAATTAGGTTTTTACCAAAATTTGGACCTAAGGGGAGGTTATCTTGACATACTTTGCAAAATAGTTCACCCAATTACATTTTGACCCCTAACTTTTGAAAACTCTTGCATAGACCCCCCTAACTTCCTCGCCACTCTTACAATCAAGTCCCTCCACCATTAATGGGGAAGAATCCTACTCCGACGAGGAATGGGGGGGATTACTCCCTGATTCCTCAGAGATCTCCCAGATTTGGAAGGGAGATTCTCTAATTCCCTTCCATCTGAGCACAATCACAAGATTTGATTTGCACCCAATCTCTCGTGCGAAAGCTCAAGAGATTTGGGTATCCAATTGATTCCTTCTTTGGTGAGGACTCTCGCGCTTGGAAGCTTGTCTTCCTAGCATAAGAGCCCCTGTTAATGCCTATAAAAGGATCCTCAACTCCGACCGCAGAGATTGAGCTCGACTTCGTCGGAGAATCACCCCAATTTCTTCTCCTTCTCCTCTGGCCAGGAGTCTAGCGAGCTCCGATGATCCCTCCTCTTTCTCATCGCTCTGCCACAATACTATTGGCAGAGCCTCCTTCACCACCATCCTTCGCGTCGTGCAACACCCGCGCACGTGCCTCTAGCCCCATCGTCGTCGCCGCTCTCCCTGACTGGACATCGTCTTCTCCGGCGGCAGCAGGTATAACTAATCGCCTCCTCTCCCCCTTCGTCCACTTAACTAGGTTATAATTACTCCTCCTTATCCCCTCTTCAATTCCCCTCTTTCTATTTCCACTTTCGACCCCTCACAGCCATTGTCGACCTCCATCTTCTCCATCTCCGGCCGCCCATCGGTGAGGCGCTTCCACTGTTCTACACCTCCACATGCCTCACCATACACCTCACCACCTCCACCATCTTCCACTGATCACCTTCCACCCATCCATCGACCACCAACACCTCCCTAAACGCCCCCCAACCTAACCCATAAGCACGACCATAGAGCGACCTAAGCACACATGCCTAGGCCTCCCCGCAGCCAGCCACCCACCGTCCCACCTTCGCCTTGACATGGCGAAGCTTCCCATGTGTTTTAATCGGGCCACAAGGTCGTTTTCGTGTCGTACAGGTCTGAGCCTCCTTTTGCCATTAGCGTTGAAGCAAGCTTGCTTGCTTTAGAGCTCCAGGCCGCGCGCTCTAGGCATAAGGGCTCCAGGCTATGCACGTTGAACGTGCGAAGGTATCCAGCCTGAGAGCGGACTTCGTGAGACTTTTAGCTGCTGCAATTGCATGGCTTCTCCTCCTGCAGGTGCCAGCAGAAGCAGGTGGGACATTTAGTCTCACCTCGTAAACTCAGGGGTGAGTGGAAACACTTATATTGAATTTATGCTTTCGGTTGGTTGCCTGAAGTAATACAGGGGTGAGGCCCCTCGCCCTCACTCGCTCACTCCTTGTCTGTGACCCCTGCCCCCGCGGACTTGGCACCTAACCCGATTACTTAGGCTTAGCACTCCTCGCGCACTACACCACGCAGGTGTGCCTTGACCCGGGTGCGCACCCGACCTGATTACCCGACTCTGGGAGAGTGTACCTAAGAGAGAAATAAAGAGAGAGACGCGGGAAAGAGTAGGGGATAGGTTTTGCTTTTGTGTGTATGCATAGGGAAGAAGAAGGAAGAGGAAGGCACAGCTAAGGCAGGGTGAAAGCTAAGCAGGGAAGGAAGGACTTAGCCGAAGGAAGGAAGAAGAAAGAAGAAAGAAAGAAATCAAGTAAAAGAAGAAGGCCAAAGAACAAGGCAGAAGAAGAAGATCACAGAGGAAGAAGGAGAAAGGCACTGTGCAAGAGAAGAAAGAGAAAGAAGAATGGCAAGGCTAAAGCAAAGAAGAATAGACAAGGAAGAAGAGAGGCAGACGGCCAAAGGCAGAAGGCAAAGAGAAGAAGAAAGCAAGAAAGCAGAATAGAGAAGGCTGAAGAAGAAGAAAGGAAATAAGAGCTGAAAGAGAGATCTTTTTAAGACATCTGATTATAGAATCAGACGTCCAATTCTTCTATTTGGCTACATTTTGATATTCATAAACTTTTGCATTTATACTCTGAATTAGGTTTTGAGCAACTCTAAGTGTTCAATTACATTATTGAGATTAGTGAATAAATTCCATTTGCTTCCTGTGTTTGACTTCGGATACTTAGGTTTTCGAGTAATAAAATTTTTATTTATTTTCGCGGTGATTTCATCTATACTACAACGTAACATCTCTTAAAACCCCAATCTCTCCTCGTCAATATTTTGGTGCCATTGCCGGGGAGCAATGCGCAATTTATCACTAATCTCTGCATTCTTTTTGATTGTATTTGAACACTAATTTGCCCTATTTCATTTTGTTGTGATCCTGCAAGGTATTTCACGAGAAGATCCCCCACGCAAGTCAACTACTCCAGGGCAGGTAATCTCTCCTTTTACTTAAAATCCACCTTCTACTTCTAAGAAGACAAAAAGAAGAAAACCAATTTAGGAATCAATTGCCTTCTTTCTATAGTAATTGCCATCTTTAAGGCAAAGTTTCCTGATTTTGCGAAAATTTTTCAAGAAGCATATTGAAGCAGAAGCGATTTTTTTAGAGATTCTATCCCACAAAATTCCTGTGCCTAATAGAAATCACGCTTAATCTTTTGTGGACAACACACTTCTTGTTTTTGAGTTCAAAGAGAACTTTTGTGAAAAAGAGGATTGGAAATAGAACCAAATTAGGGTTTCAATAGTAGGGTTTTTGGAGTGCTAGTCACGCATGCTTGTTTAAAAGGAAATAAACCCTCCCACATCAGTGTGCTACCCAAGCCCTTGATTGAAGAGATCTAAGCAAGATAAACCCTAAAAATTGAGCTCTAAAATCTCTTGAATCTTAAAATCTTGGATCTAATAAACTTGGAGTCAAATCAGGGTGATCTCTAGGTCCTAAGCCTAGAATCATTCTGCCATCTTTAGGACAGGTCAGGTGAAGTTGACCCTTTGGGTCAACCAACCTCCAAATTAGGTCACAACATCAAAACATCTAAAGTTCAAGTGAAAACCCTAAAGTACCTTTGAAATAAAAGTGATAGACTTAAGAGGTCAAGGTCTCCATTCTGGTATACTTGGAATCTCAGTGACAAGAGAGGTCGGGTGGGGGAAACCTTGTAACTCGTGGGAACGCTCTACCGTGTAGGGGTCTTTATGGGACTCACCCTCTCTGGCTGCCCAGGTAATTCTCAGGTGGACAACCTTCTGATCCAGGGGTATCATCTGCCCTGAACCTCCATAGTCATCCAAACGTCTTTGGGTGCCTCGATTGGGTTAAAAATATCTTCAGTCCCTCATCTCTTCTCTTTAGAGCGCACACATAAAACTTCAGTGGGACTCTTTATTCAGATCTAATCGCTTCATAACTTGATTCTACATCTTGATTCCACCACTTGATCCAAATATGCAGCCAAACCACTTAGGACTACCATTCAAGGAACCTGAATCCCGGAGATCCATGAGAGATAGGATGATTGAGGATGCTCTGAAATTCTATGAAAAAGAAGACAAAACCTCAACACCAATAGAAAATATTCAGGTTGATGTCTCAACAACTACAACCCTCATCATAACTTGTGCCCAAGTGCTATTGGCAGAAGCCACAAAAGGATCAACTCGAGACATGCTCATCACAAGATACATTGAGATAGAAAAATTGCACAATCTTGAATACCTTCAATGCATGATAAATCTTGTACTTTGGGAGCAACACCCAGATGATCTTAAAAAATGGGAAGAGATAATGAGGTTATTAAAAGAAATTATTGACTAGAAGTACCCGTATATGCTACAAACAGAGGATGAACCATCTTGGAACAATATCGAGGATCAATCTGATTTTCCAGATCTCGGGTTTGAGGCATAGAATGGTTGTGGATTCCCAACCCAGATGGAGTACAATGTGCCTGATATTGAAGAAGGTTGGGAAGTTCCAATTGCAGGAGAACACAATGTTGAGCCAGTCCTAGACCATGAATCACCAAGCTTAGAATTCCAAAACTCTTGCAATCATGAGATTAGAACTGAACTTCTCGAGGGTGTAAATTTCGCCCCTTATTCTGATAAGGTGACCCTCGAAGGTTATTTGGACCTAGATTCTAGTGATGCAACCCACACCCTAAGCTTAGAATCTAGATCTGAAACCTATTGGGAAGATTTCAAGGCGCCATCTGAGGAAGATCAATTTTTCAATGAAGAATATGATTTTGGGCCTCTATTTGATGAATATCCCTCGCCAACATCCTCAGAGAAACCAATCGATTTTTTGGAAGTCATGCCAATTTACGATACAGAATTCGAGGAGTTGGACCAGTGGGGTTTCAATTGTGTCTGTCCTACCAGCTTGGAACCTGAGCCTCTACTAGATAAGGACACCTTTTTATGCTCAGAATTGACATCTAGGCTAAACCCCAGTCAGGTTGCTGTATCTACAACATATGATTTATTCTATGGTGGAACTCATGATCTTGAATCTCATTCAGATTTTGATTTTTGCAAACTCTCCGACGATTTCGAATCTGACCATAACATTGGAGAAAATCTGCTTCCTGATTTTAACAAGTCAATCTACGACCTCAGCTCACATGACTCATTCTCTAACTTTGATTCTGAGGTCCCGATTCCCGAGATCACTGATTTTAGTTCAGGTTCCAGTGACATTGAATCATTTCTTTTCAATCCTCAAGAATCAGAACCAGAAAATGCCGAGTGATTGCGACCCAGAATACGAATCTTTTCTTGACTCCTATTTCCAGTATCCCATAGACACTAAAGTTACTATGAGGACTCTCTACATGAGACCACCTGTCATTCCTTTCTAGAAGAGCCTTCATACACAATTCTCGTTGAAGCCACCTTTTCCACACATACAGAACCGATCAAAACCCATTCTCAACCCCGACCCGCAACTAGACTCAATTTCTATTCTGATTCACCTCTTACTGAGCTGTTTGCAGATGATTCAACTCCACATCTATACTGGGCATCGGGCATTGATCAGACTGAAAAATATGCTCCATCTTTCTCTGATCTCCCCTGTAGGGTTTCCACACCATCCATTGATCATTTTTCGGAACCTTACTCTGACCAGGCTGATTCGACTCAGCCTAAACCTGACTTTTCACTTCCATATCCATCCGAGCCACATTGCATAAGGTGGGTTCCGCATCTGTTGATCTACATCTATCAATCCACCAGACTGACTGGGTTTAGGTTGCATCATCAGCCTGTTGATCTTAACAAGCACCTGGTTGGACCAACCAGGCTCTTAATCAAGGTGCTTGTTTTACAAAATCCATTGATTTAACCATTCCCTCTCCATCCCATGTTCTGCTCGGCTGAATGCATTGAATTTAGCGCTTAACGGGAGGCAACCCATCATTCCAAAAACAGAGACCCATCTGATTATCCGTCTGTACTCCACGTCTATTGCACCTTGAGTTTAGCCTTAGAAAGTCAATCCCACCTCTGGTACACGTACCAGAGCTTGAAATCGTTCGCATCAGTCACTTCCTGACCCATTCACCTACCCAATGTATCCTATTCTAAGCCCCTGACGTTAACCCTGTTTCACACCCTCCATTTATAATGAGGATATTGCAAAACTTAGGCATGGGGGGGTGGTAAAGTACATACATACAGAACCAAGAAAAGTCAGAAGGATTCTCACAAAAAAATTCACATATGTCAAAAACACAAAAAATTGAAAAATTAAGAAAAAGAAGAACAAAAAAATGGAGGGAGGAAATTTTGTGAGCCACATAATCATGAGGAGAAAAAGAGCAAAATGACAAAAGGGGGCACAAAATGAAAAAGAAAACAGATGGTCATTAGTAAGAGATTAAGGTAATAACCAAAGTTCTAGACCTCATCAAGAAGACAAAGAATGAAGAAAAGTGCTAATGAGACACAAAAAGAGATTAGCAGGAACGCTGATCTTAGGTCTTTTGGGATAGACCCTTAGGCTTAAAAATTCAAGTATCTGCTAAGATCTGGATAATCCTCAAGAGGTTGGGGAAAATGTGAAGCTTAAGTATTAGGTCTAAGGCTTAGGGAGTATTCGACCTCGTTAACTGACCTTCTATTGGCGGGACTCGGTAACCTAAGCACCCCAATCCACACACAGTCTGGTTCAGTGCTCATAACTATCAAAATCACGCAAAAGCGTTTTAATGCTCTGAAAAAGTTGCCTAGATTAGGAGCAATTGATCAACACAAGTTGATTTGGACGAGTTCCCGACGCAGAGAGGCGGGAAATTCCCCTCGAAGATGCGTAACAATATATCGTCTCCTCGGTGCTAGTCTCTTAGGATATTTAAATATCCTACTGGGAGCATGTAAGCACTCTGTTGGTTCAGATACCATGGACGACATTATCACAAAATATCGATTGCCAGGGTCTGAATTCGGCCACAGAACGCCATGGACGGGATTATCTCGAAATCTCGAAAGCCAGGGTTCTGGGGGTTGCCATGGGCAGTGCTATCACGAAGCATCGATTTCTAGGGACTTTCGAGGATTGATGATGGGGACGAGGAATCCGATACAGACCGTGTTGAGAAGCTAATCCGAAGCTAGAGATAAAAAGAAAAGGGAGAGAAAGCTCTCCAAACAAATAAATCCTCTGTCTCTCTCTCTTACAAAACACACTGCAAGCTGAACCTAGGCTAAAAATGTCTCAAGCATGGGTGCTTTAACCGTGGAGTCCAACGAACCCTGGGGTAGTTTCTGTGGGCCTTAAAAACCTTCGTAGAGGACTGAGGCTAAAGCGGGTCAAGTATGGATTTTTGTTGATACTTGAGTACCTCTAGGCCTATTATCAGCATTCTTAACCTGATCAAAAGAAGAAGAAAAACACTTATCATAACTGGTGATAGAAACTCAGGGTCTAGAACAGAAGTTAAAACCTTGAAATTTTGCTAAGGGACTAGCAAAAGCTAGGCATGGGGGTATGATGAGAGCCTCATCATGAGCCCTAACTAGCTCATTTTGACCTAAGAAAGAGAATAAGAGCTCCTACATAACCTGAAGAAGGGTCTAATTCAAGGAGTTAATGTTCTGATAAGAAAACATAAAACAAAGGTTAAAATTGTAATTTTACCATTGTAGTACATAAACAGGATTTCTCAGAGGAAAAACATAGGTCAAATGGTTTGAATAAGATAAAGAGTGGGTTGGTTCAGTCAGAAATGGGTTATTGTGTAATTAAAGAATTAAATAACATTCTGTACCCCTAAAAGAGACCCGCTTAATTCAACAAGGTTCTGGTTAGGATAAAAATCTACTAAACCCTCTAAAATTCATGGAAAAATATCTCCTAGGGTTAGAACCTTCAATTTGGCCTTTGGAACCTATTTTGACCTAGATTGGGGTCTTAGCTCATTATTTGACCTAATTTGGGTTTTTGTGTAAAATATCTAGTCAAACATGGTGAAACCTAAAATTCAACTTCACCATTGGAATCCTTAGGCCCAAATTAGGTTTGTACCAATATTTGGACCTAAGGGGAGGTCATTTTGACCTATTTTATAAAATAGTCCACCTAATTACATTTTGGCCCCTAACTTTTGAAAACTCTTGCGTAGACCCCCTAACTCCCTCGCCACTCTTACAATCAGGTCCCTTTGCCATTAATGGGGAAGAATCCTACTCTGGCGAGGAATGGAGGGGGATTACTCCCTGATTCCTCAGAGATCTCCCTGACTTGGAAGGGAGATTCTCTGAGGAATTCTCTTCCATCTGAGCGCAATTACAAGATCTGATTTGCACCCAATCTCTCGTGTGAAAGCTCGAGAGATTTGGGTATCCAACTAATTTCTTCTCTGGCGAGGACTCTCCTGCTTGGAAGCTTGTCTTTCAAGCACAAGAGCCCCTGCCAGTTGTTTGCACAGCAAAAATACACCAGTAAATATGCCATCTTGTGTTATTTCCTAGTACTGCCATTGCATCTTACGTAGCCCTACTTGCATTTGTAAATATACACCTGCATGCATTTATAAAAAGGGGAAGAGAGAGAATAATTGGCCATCCAATCCACTTTTATTAATTAACATTTTCCTTAAGTGTGGCATTGCAATTTCATCATTTTTCATTTTTATTTTTATTTTCCTTTTTTTCGTGTGACTACAGGGCATGGTGCGTGCGCGTCTCCTCTCTTCTCCTCCTGCCAGCAGCATGGCAGGGTGCGCGCTCCTCTCCTCGCCTCTCCTCCTGCCAGCAGCATGGCGTGAGACATGCCCTCTCTCCTTAAAACACCTTACACTCCCCCTTGCTGCGGGCCGCATCCACCTTCAGACCACCAAAACCCTCAGTCAATAGTTGGCTAACCTCCTTCCCTCTCCCTCTCCATACACAGTTCCTCTTCTCACAAGTTGAGAAGAGGCACACTATGCGTAGGAGAAAACTCACAGTGGTCTCAGACCACCACTGTGAGTTCCACCACCGCCTAGCTCTTTCGTGAGCAGGTAGGCATGGTGGCTTCTCATTTGGTTTCTTTTTATTTCATCTCCTCCGCCATTAGTACAGAGCTCTAAGCTCTCAAGCTCCAGCTCGCCCTCACTCTGCCTACAGCTCCAGCCGGTCACTGCGTGCTCGAGCAGACTGCGCACGACCTCTTCTCGCACGCGCAGGCGCTCCACAGCGTCAGGTGCACGCAAAACCCGCTCCAGCCGGTCGCCGGACCGCGCGCACTATGACGTACTATAGTGCGCGGTCTGCATGACACTGTAGCCACCGGCAAGTTTCTCACTTATCCAGTGGCGCGGTGCTCTCTCTCCTCGCCTGCACCCGCTCCATCCGGTCATCGCATCCCCACCTGCAGTGCTGTGCGCTGCACATTGTAGCGTGCTGCGCCTCACATTCCTGCGCAGCAGTGCGCTGCGCTTCACTCGGCCACGCGTGCGACGCTATCTCTCCTGCGCCCGCGCACCCCTACGCATCTAGATGTCGGCTCAGCGCGGCAGACAGCTTAAACTGTGGCCCCTTCCTCTAGCACACATACATACATACATACTGATACACACACACTCATGCACTCACGCATGCACACACACATATATATCCACTCTCATACTCTCACCCTTACGTATATTTACATATACATAAATATATATACATATTTATATTTACATATACATAAATATATATACATATTTATATATATATATATATATATATATATAAATATATATACACACATATACATCTATATATACATATATATATATTTATATATACATCCACTTACATCCCTCTATACACCTCACAAGCACCACCCATATTCTCGTGAACTCGCTCCACTGCGCATCATATCGTGGGAATATTCGCACCAGTTGCTGATATTCCCTGATACCCGCGCAAAGTAATCGCCTCCACCCTCACTCACACACATCCACTCCACACTTCACGCGACACTTAGTCTTGTTGGTTGCGTCTTACTAGACGTGGACCAACTTGACACCGTGCTACGTTCCATTAACATTTCCATCTTCACCCCTATCTATATAACATCTATATAAATATACATATTCTATATCTACTATATATATATATATACTAAGCTGAGTATTTCTTTTCATTGCATTATATTTCAATTTGTCTTTTCTTCTTGATACTAAAAAAGACTAAAAAAATATAAAATAGAAAAGATAAATCTTGATTTGCAGGCATATGGTCTCGCGTGTGGCGAGACAGGACTCGTTTTTTGGCATATAGCCAAGGACCTATTTGAGGGTGTGCCTCAAGAACAAGATTGTTAGAAAAAAAAATCTAACAATCAAGAAAACCAAAAACATAATAAGCGCAAGGAAGAGATTCATTTTAGGAAAGGCATAGCAACTTCGCAATTCTCCTAATCCCCACCTCCCTGAGATTGACCATAGGCCTAAAAGTGATTAGGTTAAAATCAAGTAGGCCAGGTTAAAAATTTTTTGTGAAACTGGTGTAAACTCGATTTAGGTTAACTTACTATACTCACTTCGACAGTAATATCACCATTTTAATAAAGCCTATTCAAGTATGCATCACCAGTGCCTATAAAAGGATCCTCACTCCGACCGCAGAGATTGTGCTTGACTTGGCTAGAGAATCACCCCAATTTCATCTCCTCCTCCGGTCAAGAGTCCAGCGAGCTCCTGTGAGCCCTCCTCTTTCTGATCACTCTACCCCAAAACCATTGGTAGAGCCGCCTTCACCATCTTCCTCCACGTCGTGCAACACCCATGCGTGCGCCTCTAGCCCCGTTGTCGTCACCGCTCTCCCTGACTGTGCATCGTCTTCTTTGGCGGCAGTAGGTACAGCCAGCCGCCTCCTCTCCCCCTTCGTCCACTTAACTAGGTTAGAATTACTCCTCTCTATCCCCTCTTCAATTCCCCTCTTTCTATTTCCACTTTCGACCCCTTGCAGCCACTGTCCACCTCCATCTTCTCCATCTCCGGTTGCCCACCGGCGAGGTGCTTCCCCCTCCTTAGCTCCACACGCCTCACCAGACACCTCACCAGCTCCGCCATCGTCCACTGACACCTTCCACCCATCCATCTACCGCCAACACCTCCTTAAATGCCCCCCGACCTAACCCATAAGCACGACCACAGAGCGACCTAGGCACGCACACCTAGGCCGCCCCGTGGCCAGCCACCCACCATCCCACCTTCGCCTTGGCACGGCGAAGCTTCCCATGTGTTTTAATGGGGCCGCAAGGTTGTCTTCGTGTCGTGCAGGTCGGAGCCTCCCTCTGCCATTAGTGCTGAAGCAAGCTTGCTTGCTTCAAAGCTCCAGGCCATGCACTCCAGGCATACTTAGGTTTTCGAGTAACAAAATTCTTATTTGTTTTCGCGACGATTTCATCTATACTACAACGTAACATCTCTTAAAACTCCAATCTCGCCTCGTCAACAGGTGACAACCCGAGGAAGATGATGATCGGGTTGAGTATCCACCTGAATTATATTGGAGTCAAAAGAAGGGAATGCTGGTACCATTGGAAGGCCTCGACTTAGATGATAGTATTTTCGTCACATTTGATGAAGTATGCTGAAGTCAAGTTGTTAATCCTGCCCTCCCTTCTGATCACGAGATGGAACTCAAGCCCACCCTTAGGGAACCTAACCCTGAAGAAATTCACCTATCTGACGAGTTTGATGATACAATTAGTCACATTTTACCCCAGATAGAGTGCCTTAAGGGATCTGCAGAAATGTTAGATGAATTTAAACCTCGGGTGAATGATGAATTGACTGTTGAGGAGGATGAATTATGTAAGGAACCTGAACTTACGATTTGGAGTAACATTAAGGGTGATTATGTCTTATTTGAAGAATTAGCTCCCGAAGATGTCACGAAGTTGATCAAATCAGGTTTCATTAGTACACCCATTGATAATACTCTTCCTTATGAAGATCAAATAGTGGAAAATGTGGAAGCAACTTCTGAGATTTTTGTGGATTCACATTTAGACTCCAGGGAGGATTTTAGTAAAGAAAAAGAACCCGGGGATGATGGTAATAGGATAATCCCTAGATCTGTTGCTTCCAACCTGCCTTCATCTGATTCGGAGTCACCCTTTGATTCGCCTATGTCTGAAGGAGAAATGTTGACTCCATACATTGAAATGATCACTAATGAAGTGCAGGAAGATACTTGTGTTAGTACAAGGGATGCAATTGAGGAATTGGAAAGATTGTTAGGGATGGACACCAAGCCAACTAAACTCAACCTAGATCTTATGACCATCCCGCAACCTTGCGGGGGGCTTGACAGACCAATATTTCCTATAATGGGGTACCGGGTATGGATTGATGCTTTCTATGGTTAGCCCATCACCCTGGGGGTTTATCTTTGCACCATTCCTTCCCCATTCCTTTTGGAGGATCCTTGTCATCCTCCCCCTACCCATATGGAGGTTGTTATTCCCTCATATCCTTTAGAACCTCCTCTAGTGACCTGGGACGATTTCATTCCCATCCTTGTTGGGCGAGCATTTGCTATCGAGATTCATCATTAGCTTGCCAACATCTTGGGTTACTTGTTTTCTAGGCCAGCATTTCTTTGCTCATTTTTAGGGCCTATTTCTTTGGTTTTGGAACCTGACTTGCAGGTTCTTTGGCTACTCGGCTGCTAACAAAATAACGGTAGCCCATCTTTGACCCAGGTAATATCCTTCTATGCAATGGGGACATTACAGATTTTAGGCATGGGGGGGTATACTTGGGGATATACATAGTATTTATACATAGTGCATTCATGCATTGAGTTAAAGCATTCTGCATTGCATACATTTGCATTGGTTTAAAAAAAAAAGAGGAAAAATAATTTTTGTTATTTTAGTATCGAGCTTAACTAGCTGGGCCTTGCATTCTTAGGCATAAGACCAGAACTTTAAGTTAGACTAAGTTAAATCTAGGTGTCTGACTTTAGAAGCTAAGTTGAGCTACTAGCTTTAGACCCTTAGGGTCCTTTGTGGACTTAAAAACTTAAGTAGGAGTTAAGTTACAGACCATTCTTCAAGAGGTTGAGGAAGGAAAGCTAGGGATTGAGTTGAAGGTTGGGTAGTACCTGGTATCTTTTTCTACCTTTTGATTTGCGGGTCATTGTAACCTAAGCATCCACATTTCACACACACTTGGTCTTGTATAAATAATGATCACCTTAATTTCTTAAAGGAAATTTGCTTCTCTTAGTTTTGACTCAGGAGAAGCTTGAAAACACAATTTGATTAGACGAGTTCCTGCTGCAGGAGAGGTGGAGTATATACTCACCTTGAGGATGTGATGATAACATGTCACCTCCTTGGCGCTTGTCTCTTAGGATGTCCATCCTATTGGGGGCATGTAAGCGCATTGTGTGGTTCAGGTACCAAGGGTGGCCCTATCTCGAAGTGCCGATTGCCATAGGTTTGAATTCGCTTAAGAAATCCATGGGCGATGCTATCTCAAAGTGTTGATTGCCAGGAGTTCTTGGGTCGCTATGGGCGGTGCTATCTCGAAGCATCGAAAGGCAGGCATCCTTTGAGGTTTGGTAATGGGGACAATGAATCTGACAGAGACCGTGTTAATAGCTGATCCAAGGTTAGACTTAGGGGAATAAAATATATATATGTATATATTTAGTACAAAAAAAAAGAATATTCTTACTCTCTATCTAGGTTGGCAATCATACCAACCACAAATAACTCAGACCAATGCACATGCATGGATGCTTTAATCTCTGGGATCAATAAACCCTAGGATAGAGCTAGAAATTAAGGAAACTTATGCCTACAACTCGTCCTTAGCTGACCTAGTTTGTAACTTAGCAACTATTTGGGAACCTTAGGTCTAAAGTCTGAACTTAACATGTTTCTAAAGGAAGACCAATTTGGTTGGCTAGTCCACTTGAAGAGTTGGGTTATTGCTTGAATTTGCTAGGGACTAGTAAAAACTAGGCATGGGGGCGTTTGATGAGCCCATATTTGTGGGCTAATTAGTTACTTAAGTGCCCAGGCATTAGATTAATATTAGCGTATACATAGCATGCATGAAGAAATAAATAATTTAGTTTATATATATTTGCTTGTATGCATTACATTTATGTATAAATTATTTAGCATGCATGAGAATAACATGCATTAGTCTTTAGGTTGCATTATATGCATGTATTAGAATTAATATTTTATGTGAGGGTTTGAAGATAAATAAGTCATCATTTCATTTCTTATTTTATTAATCTATTTTTCTTCTTCAACAGTTGCTGCAGCTGTGCGCAACGCATGACTTGATGGCCGTAGTGAAGACGAGTGGAGATTGTGGATCTGCTCCCACCTTTCCATTTCAAATCCATGCAGACGGCTACAAGAGAGGGGGAGCTGCTACCGTGTTCGAGGAGACTCCACTCTGACTCCACCACCGTGAAGAGCTTTGAGCTCACCTCCATCACCACCACCATGCATCTCCAAGGTCGAGCATCGCCACACTGTGGGCTGGTGGGGTGACAGACTGCCACACCAATCTGGCGAGCTCAACCATCACCATGTGCGTGTGCCTCCGATGGCCACACAATCATCACCGTGCTTCATGATTGCACCGCAAAAATATACCTGCAATAATGCCTTCTTGTGCTATTTCCTAGCATTACCTATGCATATTAGGATTCCATAGTTGCATTGTAAAAATACACGCATGCATGCATTTAATTAAGAGAGGAGGAGAATTAAATAAATGGCCTTGCATTTTAAATTTTTCCTCAAGTGCATCTTTGCAAAATTCCCATCTCTATTTTTATTTCCACTTGATTTTTAATCTTTCTTGTGGCTGCATGCATCTTCTCCTCGCACCATGCTTCCCTGCAGCTGCCCCTCCCTGCGGCTGCCATTCCCTGCCATGCCATGCATTAGCCTTGCCTTCTTCCTTTATAAAAGACCACGGCTCCATCCTTTGCAAGCAGCCTGGTCCACTTCAAAAAAAGAACTTGCAGCTCCATCTCCTTCCAGGTCGTCCTCTCCTTCCTCCCCCTCCATACGCCGGCCCTCTTCGGAGACACCCGGCGGGCAGGAGCCCTCACTGTGGTGCACACCACCACAGTGAGACCACTACCGCCCAGCTCTTCAAAGAGATGGTGGGCATGGTGGCTCTTTTCTAGTTTTTTTTCCCGTTTCCAGCCCCTTCAGCCATGGCCGCAAGCTTCAAGGTCTGAAAATCGAAGCTCGGCGGCAGCAGCAGCAGCAGCCGCCCCACTCCTTTCTGCGCAAGCCTGCAGGTTTCCTTCACCTTTCCTCGCGCGCCTGCAGGAGCCTCCGCCTCTGCTTCTTCGCTCTGTCGCGCGTTGCGCTCCTCTGCAACCGGTCGGTCAATCCTCCCACGCACCCTAGCAGCACCCGCAGACCTCCGCGCGCGCCTGCAGACACCTCGCCTCCCGCTTCTCCGCTCTGTCGCGAGCTTCTTCGCTCCTACAATCGGCCGGCACAGACTTCCTTCCTCGCGCGCTAGCCCGCACGCGCCAGCTGTGAGCCGGCCACATTCACACCACCTGCAGCTCCTGGTTGCGCGGTGCGGACGACCACTGTAGCCATTGTTCACGCGAGTCTGCTCGACACTGTGGCTACAGTGGCGTGACCGGAGAGTTCCTCACTTATCCCGTCACGTGGTGCGCCGCAACCGGCCCTCGCCCGTGCGCGCGCTCGCCTGCGTATCTACCCCAGCGTCGCCCGCACCAGCCCGCACGTCTACTTCTCCCGCTCCCTTCGCGCGCGCCTGCGAGCGCCTGTTCCAGCAACTCCACGCAGCGCTGGGCGCTGCCCTTCCTCTCTGTGCATACGCGCCTGCGCAAGTGCGCGTGGATATAACGACGGCGTTGACACTCAGACGCCCTAACCGCTCTAGCCCTTACCTCCAGCAGTGCAGCTGCTCTCTCTCCCACTCTCTTTCACTCTCTCTCACAACACTCTCTCACTCTCTCTTTACACCGACGCTCACACACATCTACATTAACACTTCCACACACACACACACACACCTATACTCTATTATAAACATATATATATATATATATATACGTATACTTATATATGTACTTATATATATTGATATATATATATATATACATACATATATATACATATATACATATATTTATACATATAGTAGTACCTATATACTTATGTATTAGTATACATACATACATATATATATATATATATATATATATATATATATATATATATATATATATATACACACACCTACTTATATATACATACATATATACATATGTATATATATATCCAGCTACATATATCTATATATACATATATTACTATACATATATACATACATATCTAGCTACATATACCTATATATAAATATATTATTATATATATACATATATAGACATCTATATAGTATTATATACATATATATATATATCTATATATATATACATATATACATATACTTATATATAATATATACCTATATATAACCATTTATACATATAGATATATTTACATATATACATATATACATATATTTTCACATTATTTACAATACGGGGTATTGCGGGAATATCTGCACTAGTTGTTGATATTCCCGATACACGCGTACAAAAAGTGTGGTTACATACATCTTCCACCATCCATCTCACACTCCACGTGGCACCTAGTTCTGTTGGTTGTGTCTCTCTAGACGACGACCGACTCGACACCGTGCTACACTCCATCCCCGCCTCCACCCCTACCCCTTTATACATATATAATATATACATATATATATATACACTATATTTACTTTATTTCTGTTTTTCTTTCCTGTTAGTAAAAAGATAAAAAAAAATATATAAAAGAGAAAAGATAATCCTTGACTTGCATGTACCCCGTCTTGCAAATAGCAAGACCCGTTTTGGAACCTTGTGCTGGCTCAAAGCCAAGAACCCAATTTTGAGGGTGTGCCTCAAGGACAAAGATTACCAAAAAAAAATCTAAATAGAAAAACACCAAAAACACAATAAATGAAAGGAAGAGACTCGTTGTAGGAAAGGCGTAGAAACTTTACTTGTACCCCACTTCCCTGAGTTCGACCCTGGGCCTAAAAATGACCAAGATAAAATCAACTAGGCCAGGTAAAAAGGTTTTGTAAAGAGATGGTTAGGTCCTATTTAGGTTAACTAGTATACACATTTCAACGATAAAATCATCATATTAACAACCTATTCGGGTCCGACAGCACACCTTTTCTGACGCCGTTGCCGGGGAAGTGCGCCTTCAAGTAAGTTTCTATTCAATTCCTTTCAATTTTTCTCTTCTCTTCATGGGTATCTCTGTTTTTGGTGTGCAGGTGAACCTCGTGCAAGGAGAAGGCAGGCAGACGAAGTCAAAGACGTGAGCAGATCCAAGGCGGGAACGAGAGTGTGAAGACGCCAACACCGCATTGGAGCTTCGCACACGTTGCCGAACAAGTAGGTCTTCTTTTCTTAGCAACTAGGGTTAACTTGTCACCTTAATAATAATAAAAAAAATTAAAAACTAAAAAAAAACTTGAAAAACTTCTTGGGATATCTTGGGGCAAGTGGATTAAAATTCACTTATTTGATTAATTGTCTTCACTCCCACTGCCCCGGGATTTCCTGCCTTACTTCGCATAGCGAAAATCCAAGAATCTTGATTCTTGAATTTCTCGCCATGGGAAGTATTCCTTGAGGCAAACATAAAAAGATTGATTGCACCCCTCTTTGCCTCACTTATCTGCAAATTCGGGATCACATTTTTGGTGGGGAGACTTGGAATTGAGTTGATTCCAACCCCACCACGACTTTTTAACTTGCCTAAGATTCGATCATGAATATTTCAACACCAACAATTTTAGTTTCTTTATCTGTTGGTTGAGTCTTGTGTGTGGACATTTTTTGGTGATTGGGAGCACTTGAATTGAAGTGCTTTGGCTCCCTTTCACATAAACTCTAAAATTGACTCGTGTATCCACACATAGAAATCTCCATTTAGGGTAACCCATTGCATTTTAGCATGCATTAACCAACTGACATTGAAGAAGGGTTTGTTGGGCTTAGAAAGAAAACTTGTATTCTCACAAAAACCCGGAGATTGGTTGAATTGGTAAGTCAACAAAATCCTAAAATTCATACTACTTAAGACTGAACTCTAAAAATCATTCACCAATAAAAACCTCAATTCAGGAAGATTTCCCTGTTGCATGCTTGTTTTACACACTCTGAAAATCAATCACTTGGGCATTACTCGTAAACAACGCCCTTCACATTCCAAAAGCACTTGACCCTAAGCCTCTAACTAAAACTGGGAGTAACTTGACCCTTCTTAAGGATTGGAGGTCTAACTACCTGCGTGTAGCGCCTACGTGCTGGTGAGAATTCCCGCGTGCTATCGGGTGTCTAAGACTGGGGCAAACGGCCTTTCAATCTGGCCCGGTGGTTTCACGGTGCTCTCATTCGGTTCCGTAGTTCGTGATAGTAGGTAACTTAGATCTTTAGGTCTAAGGGCACACTGTAGAGGTTAGGAACTTGACTGTATTGATTTGTAATCAAGTGTACCTTTGTGGCATCATTTCTCTCATCTCTTTTCCCTTCTTATCCCCCCAATTCTTCCTGCGGTAGTGCATGTTTGGAAGGAGGTCACAAAATCCTGAACTGTGTGAATTATCTAATAATTTTAAAAAAGAAGCCGAATCATCCTCCTCCTCCACAAACATGGCTGCACGCCCATCCCCAAATCTCGAGGGAGGAAACCACCCTCAGAACCCACCAGGTGGTGGAGCCTTAGATCCCATAACCCGCCTCCAAGCTCAAATGGAAATGTATAATGAGAAAATCGAAGCCATTCGGGAAATATTGGAGGAAATGAAGAACCCTCCTGAACGGGAGTAGCCTAGGTCTCTTAGCTCATATCAGAATCCCGCTGCTATAGGGACCATAGGACAAATTCGGGTCCCCATGGGTGGGGACGACTTTGAATTGAAACCAAACATAATTGGCCTAATAAATTCACTTCCATGGTCTTGCAAGTGAAGATCCTTTTCTCCACTTGGAAGACCTAACCCGATTGGCTGAACGGTTAAACCAAGAAATGTCAGGTTACCTATTGTCCTCATGAAAGTGTTCTCGTTTTCATTGTGGGATAAAGAGTCGCAATGGTTACGCACCCTTGGGAGAACCATCCACTCTTGAGAAGAGATGCGAACAGCGTTTCTCAAGAAGTTCTTCCCAATCGGGCGAACTAATGCGCTTTGCCGTGCTATCACCTCTTTTACGCAACAAAACGGCGAACAATTTCATGAGGCATGGGAGAGGTATAACGACCTCCTCAGGAAGTGTTCGCACCATGGTCTGCCTAAGTGGCATATAGCCTAGATTTTCTACTATGGGCTAAATGAGATTTTGAAGCAGATTGCAGATGCTTCCTGCGGAGGGAATTTTATGAATAAAGACGAGAATGGAGCATTTGAACTGTTTGAAAATATGAGTGAAAACTCGATGAACAATGCTTTCATTGTCGCCTTTAATCGTACCAGCCAGCCTCGAAATGTCCACGAAGTTGACACGGGACCCTCCCATTCATCCACTGATCTAAGCCTTATTGCACAAAAACTGGATGAAGTCTCCGTTGTGCACAAGAAGCTGGACGAGCTTCTGGCCTACCCCACCCGATCTCTGGCAAACACCCCCACTTCACCACTTCGTCACAATCCAACTTCTTCCAACACCAGGCTTATCTCGAGAAACCCTGTTAGACCATCCTTACTGAGTGTCGCGCCGAGCGACTCGGTAAGTCATGTGGAACTGGCTTTTGCGAGCCAGTATTTCGACACGGAAGACTATGCCTCCGTGTGCTCAGATGCATACTTACATATGGACGCGTCTTCTGGCATAGAAGATGCTTGCACCCTGGGGAACAACCCGTTCTCTGCCACTTATAACTCAGGGTGGCATAATCATCCGAACTTCGCATGGTCCAACAACCCACAGTGCCAAAACCCCGCGGGTGGACCAATGCGACCATCCGCACCCGTCATCCCAAGGGCCCAGTCTAATCCTATGGCAAATTCGCCATCAGGCCCTTGCGTACCGCAAATCGAACACGCATCAAGTTCTCTTGACAAATTGATGCGAATGATGACGGAAATGTCAAAGCGCCATGAAGAGAACATGACCTCTCTTCAGCACCAATTGGCATAGCAGAATGCTGAGATCAGTTAACTACGCATGGCGACTCGATCTCAGGGCACTCTTCCCGCCCAACCTGTTCCAAACCCGCGAAATTTCATACCCATGGTCCTCAACCACAGGTACGACCTTCTCAGGGATAGGTTCGTCAAATTCTGCAAGCTCCGAGCATTCCACTGGGATTTCAGGCAAATCCCGCTGCAGCACCGCACTCTTATGTCCCTATTGCGAACCCTCCTCCGCCGTATGATCCCACTGGACCCGCATAGTCCAATGCTATCACTACGAGGAGCGGGAAGCAGACCGTCGATCCGCCTTGACCTGATCCTGTCCCGTCTTCTTCATCGCCTTTTCATTCGGGATGCGCACCACATTCGCGAGAGGATGATGCACCGAAATTGTTACCAGAATCAGTCCCATTCCCTGAGGCTCTACTGAGGGAGCCAAAAGGCAAAAAGAAAGATACACAGGCCTTTGATAACCTGCGTAATTTGTTCAGGGATGTAGAAATCAAGGTACCCCTGCTCGAGGCTATCGACCACATACCTACTGTCGCCTGATTTTTCAAAGACTACACAACACCCATGCGACAGTCAAAGAAAACTAAGAATCCAATGGTTCTCTCGCCTCATGTGAGTTGTGCTATACTGTCAAACCTACCACCGAAACAGAAAGATTCGGGCACACCGCTTATTTCCTGTAGCATCCAAGGCTGCAGTTTTAACTGTGCCCTGCTTGATCTAGGATCTTCCATAATTCTCATACCATCCATCATGCTCGAAAAATTTTCCTTGGGAAATCTGAAACCCACCCCTGTCACGTTACAGTTGGCAGATAGTTCTGTCAAAATCCCGAAGGGTGTGGTGGAAGACGTGGTGGTTAGGGTCAACAGTCTCTGTTTTCCTGTTGACTTTCTTGTTTTAGATATGGAAGTTCCTAGCTCACTTTTTGATTGTCCGATCATCCTTGGTCGACCTTTCTTGGCCACAGCCCGTGCCCATATCGACTGCGAGTCGGGCTGTATTGAGATTGCCGTTGGATATGAGAAGCTCAAGCTTAACATCTTCATGGCAGCCAGGAACTTTGATTGCGATTGCATCGAGGTTGACACGTCTGACGAGGACATGGCCGTCAGCGCATGTATTGGACTAATTGGGACCTATTCGGACTGCTGCGGATTACCTATAAACACTGATGACTGCCTGACCAACACATTGTGACGTTCCCCCATCCCTCCCTTGTCTCGTACCTTCTCCTGGCCAGACTTTTGACGAGGTTTTCTCCGCTTCCCATACCTCATGGTATGAGTCATATCCGGGCTACTCACCGCTGGTCCACACTCCTGAAGACCGGATTGCCCTTTCTTTCCCGCCAAATCAGGCAGAGTTGCATCTCCACACTGGGACCTTGAGCCCATATACTTCTCACTGGGGTTATACCTTTTTGGATCCATCTATCCAAGAATCCCCTCTTCTTGGCCAATCTGAGGGCCAATTCCTTCCTCCTGACTTGTTCTCCAACCCGCCTAGGACAACCTCATCCCAAGAAATGCCAGACCTTTCACCATCCACTCCCGAGTTGAAAGAGCTGCCTAATACACTTAAGTATGTTTTCCTGGGACCAAATGAAACGCTCCTTGTAATCATAAGTTCAAAATTGACCAGGGGGCAAGAGTGCAAACTAACTAAGGTCCTCATAGAACGTAAGGCAGCTATTGGATGGTCCTTATCAGACTTGTCTGGCATTAGCCCCTCCTACTGCACTCACCATATATATACGCAGGAGGAGGCTCGACCTTCCCGCGAGATGCAGCGATGTCTCAACCCTAACATGCGGGTGGTCGTTAAGAAAGAAATCATTAAGTGGCTGGATGCGGGTATAATCTACCCGATCAGCGATAGCCCCTGGGTGAGTTCGATTCACGTTGTGCCCAAAAAGGCAGGACTCACCATCCGTGTCAATGACAGGGGTGAATCCATCCCCACACGCACTCCTACATCTTGGAGAGTGTGTGTAGATTATAGGAAACTCCATGCTGCAACCAAGAAAGATCACTTTCCGTTACCATTCATTGACCAAATCCTGGAGCGGTTAGCGGGAAATAAATTTTTCTGTTTCCTGGATGGATTCTCAGGATATAGCCAGGTGGCAATTGACCCCCGAGACCAACGGAAAATCACTTTTACCTGCCTCTTCGGCACCTTTGCATTTAGAAGGATGCCGTTCGGACTTTGCAATGCACCAGCAACTTTCCAGAGATGTATGCTGGCGATATTCCATGAAATGGTGGGTGACTTTCTCGAGGTCTTCATGGATGACTTTTCGATCTTTGGACCATCTTTCGATGAATGTCTTACCAACCTGACTCGTATCCTTAGGAGATGTATTGATGTAAACCTCGTGCTTTCTTGGGAAAAAAGTCATTTATGGTGCACGAGGGAGTTGTTCTTGGACATATCATTTCCGATAGGGGTATCGAGGTTGACAGAGCTAAGCTCGATGTCATTGCTGATTTACCTGTGCCTGGCTCTGTCAAACAAATCTACTCCTTCCTGGGACACGTCGGTTTTTATAGGAGATTCATCAAAGATTTCTCCAAAATTTCTCGACCCTTAACTCATCTCTTATCAATTGACATCCCCTTCGATATGGGTCCCGACTGCATACAAGCATTCATACAGCTGCGTAATGCTGTCACTAAGGCCCCTGTTCTCCAGCTGCCTGATTGGTCCCTCGACTTTGAACTCATGTGTGACGCTTCCGACCTTGTAGTCGGAGCCATCCTGGGACAAAGATGCGATAGACACCCCTTCGTGGTGCACTACGCCAGTAAGACGTTGGACGAGGCCCAGTGTAATTATACTACCACTGAAAATGAACTACTGGCGGTTGTCTTTAGGCTGGAGAAATTTCGCTCTTACCTTCTGGGCTCTCACGTTATTTTTTTCACTGATCACGTGGCCATTCGCCATCTCATGCACAAGAAGGATGCCAAGCCTAGACTAATTCGTTGGATCCTTCTGCTCCAGGAATTTGACATTGAGATTCGCAATAAGGCCGGAGCCCAGAATGTTGTGGCTGATCACCTTTCCAGACTGGACCCTGACCATATTGGACTTACTCTGCCGATTAATGAAATTTTTCCTGATGAGCACCTATTAGCAATAAATGTGGCTAGTGGACCGTGGTTTGCCGACATTGCCAATTACCTTGCTTCTGGATCCCTTCCACGTGGCTGGCCTAAAAACCAGTGCGAGCGTCTCATGGCAGAAGCAAAGTATTATTTTTGGGATAATCCACTTCTTTTTCGAATAGGTGCTGATCAAATCATCTGTCGCTGTATTCCTGACAGCGAGTTCCCCAGTGTGCTATCCTTCTGCCATGATCAGGCCTGCGGAGGCCATTTCTCTGGGAGTGCAAGGTGTTGCAGTGTAGTTTTTTTTGGCCCTCCCTTCACCAGGATGCACACAATTATGCCAAGCATTGCACTAGGTGCTAGTCGTTAGGGTCAATGTCACGTCGTGACATGATGCCCTTACAACCCATCCTAGTTGCAGAAATCTTCGACATCTGGGGAATTGACTTCATGGGTCCCTTTCGTCCATCCAACAGCTTTGAATTCATTCTCGTGGCCATTGACTATGTTTCGAAATGGATCGAGGCTATTCCCGCGCGCCGTGCTGACCATGTTATATCCACCCGATTTGTCAAAGACCATCTTTGCGCGCTTTGGGATCCCTCGAGCCATTATCTCGGATGGAGGAAGCCACTTTACCCATGCTTCTTTTCAGGCACTTTTGAGGGAATACGGAGTCCACCATCGTATCGCATCCCCGTATCATCCTCAGACGAACGGCCAGGCAGAGGTGTCGAACCGGCAAATCAAGCAAATTCTCCAGAAAATGGTTCGGCCTGACCGTATGGATTGGTCCGACAAGCTGATTGACGCACTTTGGGCGTATTGGACCGCTTTCAAGGCTCCCCTTGGTATGTTTCTATATAGAATCGTTTACGGGAAGCCTTGTCATTTGCCCGTGGAGTTGGAGCACCGTGCTTATTGGGCGATTCGCCAATGT